>WHVB01000016.1:0-600000 GCA_015178965.1 Russula ochroleuca
AATTGAAGGTAGATTGGCAGAACCGGCAAACAAACTACCAAGGTCAACTGGGTCAAGTGGCCTCTGGTAGTAGGCCTAGTGGCCAGCATAGGGTAGTGGGTGATGAGGACAAGAACAAGGTGGACAAGATGGTGATGTCATCAATGTCATCCTGTGTGATTAGGGGGGAGGAGGAGCAGAAAGGGGCTATAGTAAAAGGTAAGTGTATACACTTACAAAACCATCTCTACACAGCAAGCAACTTGAAGTTGCCTGTGCAGCATGCATGCATTGACATTGAGTACATCGCACCGGTCGTGGGAAGGACATGCTCAACTTGAAGCTGAGCCTGCATTTGAACAAGGCCCTCCACTGGCAGCACACATTGTACAATCCTGCAGCATTCTTCAAGGGTGCATTCTCTTCAGTTGAGTGGGGCCAGCTGATTGGTTGGCCTGGTCATAGGCCCTACTTTGCTCTTCATCTGCGTCTTGCTGCCAGTGGACAAGAAGCACGCGCTACTTTACAAGGTGCTCGATGCGCTCATCTTCCACTTCATCCGGCTCAGCAATAAGCACACACAAGGCATGCTGCCCATCCTCTGGCACAGAGCTTGCTCATGCTCTGCCAGCACTATGCGTGCACCTCGCGCTGGAACAGGATGACACGCTGAGACTTGGAGACGTCGTGCGTGCGCATCCACACACACAGATCGCACCTGAGATTAGCATGAGCTCGCTGCTGCGCCTGTGAAGGGAGAGGCCGATGCTCCATACGTCGACGCCTTGGCTACTTCGCATTTACGGCAGATAATTTTTATGATGTAAGCCCCGTGAAGAGCTAATGAGAATCTGCAGAAGCACATGTAGGCGTTAAGTGAGGATGATTGAATAACACACTTCGATAGATTGGTTTACTTGTCTGAACCTGCATTTATAGCATGCAATTTGTATAGTATGTAAACGTTGTACGACCCGTAGTTGCACGTATACGGTACAGCACCCCTAGACTAGCACTCCAGTGCCATTCTTCATTGGATCGGGTCAACATCGATAAGAGGCGGGATTAAAACGGTCGCGGGTTTCTCCATCCTGAAGTAAGAATACGCCAGGACTAGTCCATAGAAAGAAGCGAAGAGCAGATCACCCCGATCCACGTCTGAATTTGTGTCTCGTGCAGCGCTTGCTACGTGTGACTTTGTGGATCCTCCCGCCTAGTTTCCGCCTTCTGAAAAGCCGGAGGAGCGCTTTGTGCTGTCGGATCAACAGCGGCCCACAAAGCGACCCAGCCGGTGCATGGTAATTAGGGCAGCCGGAGTGCGCGAGGCAGCCTGGGGCGTGGTGTGGTGTGAGGGGGGTGCACAACTACTATGTCACGGCACTCTCATCCGGGCAGGTCCTTCTTAGATTTCTATCAGTTTCTGGCACGCTTGGACTGACAGGTAAATGGGCACTATATAAAGGTAGTGAGTCTTAGATCGGGGATACATGGACACCAAGACGGCCAACAAGGGGAGGTGTCCTCATTAAGCGGCGTGTCTACGAGGACAATGTCGAGTCCTGGCCCCTGGGAGGGCGAGGAGGGTGTCGATGAAGATCAAGGAGGGGTCAAGGAGATGCTGTCGCCTACCATTGCGAGCAGCGACGACGTAAATCCGGGCCGAACGAATCGCCGCGGCGAGGGCCGCTGGCGCCAGTGTTGGGTCGTCTCTAGACGAGGGACAACTCGGTTCCCATATCTCCCGCACAGGTTCCTCCTCTTCATACTCCTGCTCAGATACCGCCCGAGTTCGAAAGAACCGACGGTGATGCTAAACAATGGCCTACCAATACCTCGACGGTGATAGGCAGGTGAATTACATGAAGCCGCTTGGGCCAGAGGATAGCTCAGACATCCACAGGAGGTGCCGAAAGGCTGGGAAGACCATGAACGTGTCTCATCCGTTCGTGACGCCCCGAGCCGAGGACACTGGCAGTTCTGACTGCTAGTTCAGCTGGCAAAAATTATGTTTTTAGGTTTTGGCCTGAGGGCTATCGCATGTACCGTCACTACAAAGGAAGGCAATCCTCCCCTCGACAGGATTTATATCTAATAGGTCCGCCCCCCTGATTTTTCCTCTCGTGTTCTGACGTAACCAGACCTGACACCTCCGATGTTTATCCAGGATCCGTTCACACAAACCGTTTCCGTTGCATTCCCGAGTTCGTGCCTCACGCCATATGGCTCATGACAGATCCTATACTGGACCGCGGAAATTGCGAATGCGAATATTGTGCCAAAGTCCCGCAGCGAGTTATCCCTGAGAACCTTGGTTTTTGATCCCGCTCGACACCCACCTCAACACCGTTATCGAGTACTTGCATACACCGTGTAGGTCGTGAAGCTGGAGAAGGGCCCTTCGCAGGTTATGTTGCAGGAGCGCTATGCGGATCTCCAGGCCATATATTCCGACACCACCGCGGAGTTGCGCCGATGGTACCGCGTGGGAGAGGTCGTGTGGTGCGCACTCGACCCTCCAATCCACGGCGTTGAGGCGAGCATTATGTTTTGGCCAGGCTTGGTTGATGATTGCACCTTGCAGGCGGAGACTCTACCCCGCCCCAAGTCACCATCTATTCACTCTGCGAACGGCAACTTCGAGATGGAAGATGGGACCAATTCGGCCCAGGTTGTCACTCAACTCGGCCAAAATCGTGGATTGTACGTCAAAAGACGATATATATACAAGTCAAATTACTGGGTATCAACCACGATTATGTTGCGATCGAGACACAAGTTTTATTTTACCCTATTAGGGCTACACCCCCTCCACGAACTTCTCCAAGCCCCACAGAATGTTTCTGCTGACCGGATCACATCTAAACCGGAAGAGATCGCCGCTTTCAACCCTTCACAGCTTCACCCCCAGATGAGCAGTCCGTGGAATCCGGGCTTGACAACATCGGAAAACGTTTTGCGAACACAACGGCAACATACACGTTTGCGGTAGAGATCGCGGCCGGAATTGCAGTATGTTGGACTCCTATACCTACCCCTACTAGGGCCAGCCAGGCCCTGCCTTTAGTTACTAACCTACAAGCTTGTATTGACAATGATTGTAGATAGAAATGACAAATCTCACTGCAGCGGAGCAAAGCGAGGTGAAGTATTTAGCAGTCGACTGAACCGGTGGCTCCGCTGGGTGCGTCTGTTGAAGCGGGGGGCTCAGACTCCTTTGTCCTGATCCCGACTCACTCTGACCCGACTCCTCGGCATCGGCAGCGTCATCTGCTTGTCCCAGTGGGACCGCCTCTTGTGCCTGATGCCTAACCTCCCACACCCGTGCCAACCCAGAGCTGGTTCGGCCACCATGTCCCGCACCATCGCCGCACCGGGCTTCCAGCGCGTCGTGTTAAAGAATCGGCCAGAAGCCTTCGAGGGCAAAAAGATGATGCCCGTCGAGCCGAGCCGGCAGCCTCATTCGCGTGGCCCTGCATGTCCCGCACGACCGGGCGCAGCATCGGGTGCGCGAGGAGCCGAGAGTAGTACCTCCCGCTGACGAGCGCGAGTGACACGACGGCCTCGAAACCTTCAGGCAAGGACCGGCCGAAAGCGGAATACACGCAGGGGTGGCAGCAGTGGGACCGCGTTCATTTTCTTCGGACGCGAGAGTTGAGTATTGGGGGCGTCCACATCCGCCCTTGTTCCTGCCACCTTGAAGACTTTGTTGCGATCTCGGGGAGTGCTCATTGACGCTCCCGAGGGAGCTACATTTGCCATTAAAGTCATTGACGCGACGGCTCCATCGTTTTGCGACGGCAGTTGCTTCAGGGGTGACGGCGTGGATATGAAAGGCTCACCGACATGCAGGATCTGTGGAACCCCCTGGGGAGCGACTGGCTATGGGCCGCCTTGAGGCGCACGAGGTCCTCCGTACAGATGCGTTCTGCGCCCAGCCAGAGGCCCTGGTAGCGGGTTTGGGTGACAACTGATGACACATGAGGAGCCCGAGAACGAAGTGAGTAATTCTCTGAGGTCTACAGAGCGCGGGGGAGAGGGTGGAGGAATGACCACTTTGAAATCCCACTCGTCTGTCCCCCCGAGGACCGAGGTTAGGGTGAAGTCTATCGATGATGAACATAGGAGACACGGAGCCATCCTGCTTACTAGTATCACCTGTTAGGGGTCACACATGAGAATATAACTGCAACGGTTTCAGGTGGCAAACGGGAGATTTGGCTGAGCGCAGTGAATGGGTAACGGGTGGGGGAAAGTCCGTTGTCGAGGCCAAAAGCCCGAATGAAGTCGAAGCAGGGAGGGCAAGCGGGGGAGAGTTGCACGTTGCACCCGCAACTTGCTTGAATGAGCGATATGGTTCAAAAGTAGTGACAATAAATCCCCTTTTCTGCACTGATTCACTGCCCTGACACTTTTGTCAGGACATCCCTTATCTCTCCGTTCCCCACTCCCCCTCCATCAACGTTGAACCTACCATGGTACACTACTTAGTTTTCTTCTATTATGCTTGAGTCTTGACCTTCCTTCCAGTCCACGTCCAAATTGCCCGAAGGGCACAAACCTGACACGATCAACAACCCGGTTCGTCCTTTTCATTTTAGATTTTAGATTACCAGTGATTGGCAGGCACAGGACATGTTGAGAGCGCTCGTTGATTGGTTGTTAGGAGCCCCAGGGTAGGTGTATTATCATTGCTCCGCAATCTGTAAACTCACTGGCGTTTGGTTTTGAGGCTCAGGATCGGCACGCTGCATCGCACTGGCGTCATAGAAACAATTCTCGAAATTTCGCATCGCACACGGTACACCGGAACCAACCCTTTGTACTGGGCTCACGAACTTTACGCTCACTTTCAACCCCCTGCTGGACCTCCTCAGGCCCAGGCTCATCCCACTGGACCCGCTCCGAGGGAGGTTTGTGGCTCTTATTGGTAACATCACATGATATTAATACTTATCAAGGATCAATTCCAATTGGACCTTGACCTTATTAGGCTAGTCTCGGATCTGAAGATCCGATAAATTTGATTAGTGAGAGTATCAGGAATCAGGAATTACAGTAGGAAAAGAAAAGTCCATGGGCCAGTGGAAGTGGGCACACATTGTGACAACTCACCACCGATAAGAGACACGATAATCGGCTGGCTGTCCGGTTTCTCCATCCAGAAGTAAGAATACGCCGTTTGTGCCTCATTACGCCCCGCCAGATATGGACCATAGAAGGAAGCGAAGAGCGGATCCCCCCGATTCACGGCCGTATTTGTGACTTGTGCGGCGCTTGCTACGTGGGATCCTCCCGCCTAGTTTCCGCCTTCTGAAACAAAAGCCGTCTAATTGCCGCCATCCACTGACATTTAAACAATGGTCGGCTGAGGCCGGAGGAGCGCTTTGTGCTGTCGGATCAACAGCGGCCCACAAAGCAATCCAAGAAATAAACTACAACCAAGACTTTCAAAGAATATCACATGGATGAAGCATGGCTGTCAAGAGTGCCACCGGTGCATGGTAATTAGGGCAGCCGGAGTGCGCGAGGCAGAGGCGTGGTGTGTGAGGGGGTGCACAGCTATTATGTCACGGCACTCTCATCCGGGCGGGTCCTTCTTAGATTTCTATCATTTTCCGGCACGCTTGGACAGCGTGGCTGCCGGGTGACAGGTAAATGGGCACTATATAAAGGGAGGAAACGCTCTTAGATCGGGTAGACATGGACACCAAGACGGCCAACAAGCAAGGGGAGGAGTCCTCATTAAGCGACGTGTCTACGAGGACAACGTCGAGTCCTGGGAGGGCGAGGAGGGTGTCGATGAAGATCAAGAAGGGGTTAAAGGAGGTCAAGGAGATACTGTCGCCTCATCATCATCATCATCATCACCACCATCATCCTGACGGCGAGCAGCGACGACGTAAATCCGGGCCGAACGAATCGCCGCGGCGAGGGCCGCTTGCGCCGGTGTTGGACCGTCTAGAGAGGGACAACTCGGTTCCCATCCACCTCCACATCTCCCGCACAGGTTCCTTCTCTGTCTCCCGCAAGGGTTCCTCCTCTTCATACTCCTGCTCAGATACCGCCCCCGACGAATCGAAGACCTTGGCCGACATTCATCAACACATCCAACCCGAACAACAAGAACAAGAACAGCATCATTCAAGCGAACAAGAGCCGGAGCCCCTGCAACCAGAGCCCCAGCCGGAGATGGAGATGGAAGTGCCAGAGCCTTTCGTTTCCCCGCCGAGCCCCCAACGATTATCCGACGACGGCGAAGAAACCCCCAATCCTTTCCTCGTTGATGATCCAGAGGACCCGCTTTCCGATCGAGGTTCTCCGTCCCCTGCGCCAGTACCGTCTCTGGATCCAGGATCCTTACTGCCAGAATCCTCGCCTTCAGAGTCGGTCGCGCTCTCTCCAGCCCCGTCTGAGCTTCCTCTTCCGCCGGAACCAGTGGTGCCCCCCGCCGTGGACAAGCCCGTTCCGGCACTACCTGTCGTCTCTGACACCGAGTCGGAACAAGAAGCACCCGCGGTCCATGTTCCCCAGCTCGTGATGCCCACGATGTTCCTACCAATACCAAACGTACGCATCAGCTCTCATCTTACTTGGTGGCTCACTCGCCGCCACCCGTTATATTATTAAACTTATCCCTCGGTTTTCTCGATCTTGTATTTGTGTATCATAGACGGACCCGTTATCTACCCTTCTGACCAAATATATATCCAATCCTGAAAGACGACCCCAGCGAGATCTCACAGGTGAATGGACCAAGACAGATTTCCACACACTCGTCGTGAGTGTCCTCCGCTCGTGATGAGAGCGACGACAAGAGCAATCATCACATTCTCCTCCATAGTTGACGAACAGTTGGCGTGCACTCGCCCGAATGGCCCGCGACCGCATCGTCCAAGCAGACCCAGAGGACCTCTCCCTCGTGCTAAACGCATGTATCCCTCCGTTCCGACCCGACAGCTGACCGACTGACTGCCCCTCCCCAGCTCTGGTCCCTCCGCCTCTCCTCCCTCGCCCGCCTCCGCCTCTTCAACCAAGCCTCAGCCGAAGCGACCAACCTCTTCAACGCGCTCGCGACCATCGCACCCCCCTCCGCGCACACGCACGTCCTCGAGCACGTCCTCCCCTTCGAGCTCGACGTCATCCACGCACGCGTCAAGTACTGGGCCGGCGATGCCCACGGATACACCGACGCGCTCGGCGTGCTCCTCCGTCGCTGCAGGCGCCGCGCGCGGGGCGCCCGCGTGGACGCGGACCACCAGATGTGGGTTGAGCGCGCGGCGCGCGTGGGCCTGATCGCCGCCTCTCAGTTCATCGAGATCAAGGTACAGTGCAGCACCGTAACCGTTTTTAACTATTTAAACCTTTTGGCTTTGTCCTTGTGTTGCTTGCTGTATGTTATGGCGTCCATGCACCTACTGGTATGATATGATAGGACTTTACGGCTGCCACCGCGCTGCTAGAGCCTCTCGCCACCCAACAACACCAGGAGTCGTCATCATCGTCAACATCGACCAACACTAACAGCGAGCTGCGCTCCGCGCTCGGTCGCGTCTACCTCCAAGCGGGACAGCTCGACCAAGCCGAGGCACACTTCGCAGCAATCGCAGCAGACGCCAATGCGCCCGAAACGACCAAAGCGCTCAACGCCGCCTTCCTCGCATCCGCGCGTGGGGACTGGGAAGCGGCTGGCACGCTCTTGTATGGACTCGTCGAGCAGGACGATGCGAACTATGCTGTGCGTCGTCATTGTTGGCGTACCGGTGACGGTGGCATGCCGCTAGGGGTCGCGGGAGCGCACGCTGATGAGTTTCTTTTTCCAGGCCGTTAATAATCTAGCCGTGGCGCTTCTGGGTCAGGGCAAGTTGAAGGAGGGTATCGAGGTCCTGGAAGCCGCTTTGGAGACGTCTCCGTCGACCTTGGCGATGGCGGAGCCTTTCCTCTTCAATCTCTGTGCGTGTTTTTTTCCTCACTCTCTTTCACACATGACCTGACTACTGTCACTACGTGCGCCTCATAGCCACGCTCTACGAGCTTCGATCATCCATTGCGGCCGACAAGAAGCGCGAGCTATTAATTGAGGTGTCAAAGTGGAGCGGAGACGGCTTGCGCACAACATGTCTCAAAATGCCCAGTTGATTCCGAGTCCGTAGTAGGACCTCACCTCACAAATGCCCAATGAATGAATAGTTATTACCACGACTGCGTACGACAGGGGGAATTACAGTATTTCTTGCTTTGCGACATGAAAAAAACGGCATGAGGTTTTGGGTCAGAGGCGAGCGAGTGTGATGCAATGATAACAGGAAAGCAAGGGGTAAAAAAGAAATGTTGTTAAAACCTGAATTGTAAAGACTGGGGTTGAGTTTGATCTTGGAATCGCCTCTCCTTTGGAATTCTACATCCCCGCGGCACGGTTAAGCATATACAGCTGCAGATCCTGCCATCCTGTCACCAAGAAAAAAATCCATCAGCACAGCTCAGCGCAGTAACCCCAACTCCGAGAGGATTGCTTACCTCCGCCAACACGGACCATAACCTTCTTCGAGGCCGTGCTAGATTCGCCCTTGGCCCCCGCCCGACTGAGCGTTGTCAATCTACATGTAACTATCTTCTTCGCCAACGAGTTCGAAAATGCGTATTGCGCGCGGATCTCCTGGCCCTCCCGAGGGATCGTCTTCAGCGGCGGATCGATACGCTCGATCAATAAGCCGTGTGCGATCGAGTTGACAATCGCGGCCACCTCCGCGTCGAGAGGGTCCCGTGGGTTACCCGGTGTGTACACGTACGTCGGGTTCGCCAAGCTGCCAAAGTCGCTTAGCCGCGATGACGGGCGCGAGGGCGTGCGCTGCGCCGGTGGGATCGATGACGACGACGAGGCCTCACGGAAGCTAGACGGTGGGAGCCTTATTCCCCCCGATGGCCTCACCGCGCGAAGACTGTTGTTAGCACTGCCGTTTCCGCTCCCGCTCCCGGCACTGATACTACCGTAGAATGGTACAGCCTGGGCGCGCAACCGCAGCATTACTTCGGGGGTTTGCGCGCGCTGAGCGGAGGAGCGGAAGGATGTATGCGACTGAGTCGGGCTCTCTCCGTCGTCTTTCTCATGGTCGCGATAGTTGGAAAGCGTGGACCCTGGGCGAGACGGTGACAGGACGTGGAATACAGGCGCAGGAATCATGCTGCGGCTTGGAGGGCGCGGCCCTGGGAGTCGTGTCCCACCCGGTGTTGTAGCCCGCGGTGGTGAATGGTCGGGCGATAACGCGCGCTGCATTAGGGAAGTCGTCGGCTCGGAGTCGTCCCACGGTGTATCCGAAAAAACACGAAAGTGAGACCGCGGCCCAGGGATGTGCGACGGTGTTTTCGGCCGTGAGTGGGGAGATGAGCCCATTACGCCTGGTGTCCGGGCGCGGGATGGCGGACGCTGGGGGTGGGTCAGATTAGTAGATGCTCCTGTGGAAACTGATGAGGTGATGGGGGACCACGGGCGTGATGATGCCATGGAACTCCTTGAGACACTTCGCTGGTGTGGTACTGGAGGTGGGGGTGGTACGCCCTCAGGACGATGTGGTGTAACGATGGAGGGTCGGCGCGGGCGATGATCTTCATTAACCCTAGTGGAGGAATTCCATGGTTGCTTTGTCGGGGTGATTGTCTTAACCTTGATTGTTGTATTTGCATCCTGATCTGGCAGTCGGGATGACGATGTGGACTCCGGAGTGAGGGATTGAGAGTACTTGTGACCGAGTCTTTCAGGTGTCGTCGGCATCGAAGGTCGCCCACTAGTAAGCGCAAACAGCGAGGATCGGTGGCGAAGGGTTGCCCTGGGCGCTGTCGCGGGGGCGCGCTGTGCTTTAGATTGCTGAAGAGGAGTCTTGGAAACACTGGGAGACTTTCCACCACCCGTTAACTTTCGAGCAAACCTGCGGAAGGGAGACACTGATCGCGACAAGGCGCTTGACGCGCTGAGGCTGAGACTTTTCTTACTGCTCGAGGCGCTTGGTGGAGTTAGGTATCCGTTACGGCTCTTCGACTTGGAAGTTGGGCCAGACACAACAGACCCGCTGTCGCTCGGTGTAATATCTTCTTCGCCCATAAGTATCCTTCGCACGGCTTCCATCTCAGCATCCGTGCGGGTGATCCGTTCTCTGATGTGTTTCCATCGCTGACTTGAATCTGCGTGCCGCCGTAAACACTCTCCGTTTTTCGTTACGCGGTCCTGGACACCCTTATCAATTATGGAAAGAACTTTGGTGGTAGCAGGCATGTAGTGTCTGGGAATAGGGTCAGGTATGGAAGCTGTCCAAGCGGGGATAGCGCGTACTTCTTCTTGGCCTCATAAGAGTCGAGCAACGACTGAAACACCTCCATGTTCAACGGGGATTTTTGAGATCGGACAGAACCCATAGACGTCAATGAAGACGAGGCGGATATTGAATCGTCAGGCCCGTATCGCTGAAACTGCCAAATGAAGTCCTTGGGAAAAATTTGTCAGTCACGTCGCCGCATGGCCACGTAGTGTCACCTACTTGACAACGATTGATGGCCTTCTCGAGGCTAGACATCATGCCATCCGCTTGATCTGTCACAGTTCTAAACACTGTCAACCATTTATCCTCCTTGAGTTCTTCTCGTAAGACTTCGCTGTCTTCTTGCACGCTCTCCCATTCAGACATGAATGTAGCATGCTTCCGGAGAAGCAGTACACTCTCAGTCGGATCCTCGTTGGAAGCGTCAGGAGTTGGAGTCGGGGCAGATCGCAGTAGTGGATCGAGCAAGTCATTTAGGGCTTCGACACCGCGTGCAACAGATTCGAGGCGCTCGTCGAGGGCCATAAGCGCTTGATCAATGATGCCAGTGGCCACCGCGAGGTCGCCAGAAGACTGAGATTTGTGTCGCAGCTCTTGAATCTCTGATCGCAAAACGCACGATCAGAATATCGCAGATGTGATCAACGGGAGGGGGACGTACCAAAGATACGCGTCTGTATATCGGAGATGCTGTAGAAGAGCTCTGTGATGCGGGTTGAGATCGCAAGTAGCTGCAAGTCGCTTTGGGGAACAGCTAAGATAGCGTGCAACTAAGTCGCGTCGGAGGCGAACTCACTCATGGTTCTTCTCATCTCCATTGCTTGACAATACGCGACAAGCTGTGATTGTAATATTCTCTGAGGCAGATCAGCGGGCTTGTGGTACGTCCGTGGGAGTCCTTTGGGGGGAGCAAACTAACCTTCATCAGCTTGGCTGAAGGAAACTTGCGATGAGGACGCTGAGGAAGTCGCCAACGGTCTCGGGGAGGGGGGAGAACTGGCAGTGTGAAAACTAAGTGGCGATGCGGAATGTAAACTAGAAGCGCTGGAAGTGGACACAGCGAGAGAGGTCATAATAAAGAGAGTTGGAAGAAAAGAGACTGATGGGGTATTAAGCGAGAAAGGGTAAAAAGGGACAGTGGTTGAGGGAAAGGGAGGATCCGTCGAGTGAAGAGCAGTGGGTGGTCGACGGCCGGATGAACCTGGGGTATAAAGTGGTAAAACCCAGACAGGAGGGGACAAGCGGGCCCTCTGGGAAGAGAGTGCGGGTGACGACCTTGAGAACAATGATGCTCTCTATCCACTCCCGGTCCGTATCTCCGCCGATTAGTCCGCTCTGTAGACACTCCGTATCGCACAATCATCAATGTCTCAACCTGGGGACCGAGATCTCGAGGGCGACCCAGGGATGTGTTACCTCGCTTTGGACCTGTCCCCACTAATTTTGCCAGTAGATGGCCACCGCAACCAGCATCGGTCGCCACCAAATCAGCCATTGCAGTCACCGGAAGAAGGATCCGACTGTGATAGCCAACGTGATAGCTCATGGACGGTCTACTCCATGTACTGCAAGATTGCAGATGACGAAGACAATAAGATGGTTGAATATTGCCAGAAAGAGGCGGATGGGATCCTAATTTTTGTGAGCCCTCATATTAGTCCTTAGATGACTCTGCGCATCAACTGGGAAGCATAGATTGGTTTATTTTCTGCCACCGTCGGTGCATTGCTTACAACCTCAATCCCCGACCTCAAGCCAAACTCTCAAGACACCTCCGCTTTTTACCTAGAGAACATCTATCAGCTTCAATTCAACACAACCATTTCTCATCCATCAACTACGCCGGCTTTAGCCAAACCACTTGCGTTTTCTCCACCAAGATATGCCATCTGGGTGAACTCACTTTGGTTCTTGAGCTTGACTGTCAGTCTTTGGGGTGCCACATTGGCGACGCTTTCTCGGAATTGGGCAGTTCAATACATCTCGGTCAATCTGCCACCAAGATACACGCCGGACAAGCGAGCGCGGATGCGTGCAATCTTTGCCAACGGAAATCCGGGGCCGTACGTCATCTGGGGAACACGAGCTGAAACTACCCTTCTCCATTTCTCTCTTCTCCTCTTCATCGCCGGTGGCCTCATTTATCTCTTCAATATCAATCGTACTGTCTTCTATGCAGTGGTTTGGTGGGTCGGGTTGATTATATTTTTATATGCACTTGCAACATTGAATGTGTTTTTCGAGCCTGAAAGCCTGTTCCACACACCGCTTTCTCCACTGGCTTTGCGCATTTATCTTGGCATTTCCTATGTGGTGATTCAAATTTGCTCCTGGATACCACCCCTTCATGGCCTCCGCAATAACATAAGGAAGCATTATCGTGATCTGAGCGACCATTACAGCAAAGGAATTTTGATCGGTAAACGGAAGGAAACTGCGGCAATTGCTTCAAAGCCGTCATCGGAAATTGATGGCCTTATATTGGAGCGAATATTACTGACTCTGGATGAAGACCGCGATTTAGAAACATTCTTTGATGCCATCCCCAACTTCTGTACCTCAAGATTAAGTATCGATCCTCCGGTTCAGACGAAGTTGCAACAAGCATTGGATAGATTCTTGGACCGCACGTTCTCATCCGGCTTGATCTCCGAATCAGATCGAACCGTTCGGCTCATTACCTGCCTGAATGCGTCCCATGCGGCATCCGGGCCCTCTGCGGTTTCGGGAATTCTCGACAACATTTTCAACAGGCATTGGGATGAAGCTCTGCAATCCGTTGAAATAGGGCACGCTTTGAGGCTCTGGGGCCATAGCCGGGATTATGACCTGAAAATACGGCAGATAATAGCCTGCATCATAACTCGCGTGCGGGAACGTGATGACCGCTGGACCATGCTCGTTAAAGAAACGTTTGGCGTACCAGATCGTGTCTTTCGGGACAGTCTTGCGCATGGGGATAGCGTGATGCTTTCCATCTTGATTCACGTTTCCCGCCAAGCCATTACCGGTTCCTGGACTCCAGGGATTCTGTCATCACTTTCTAACTTCGATATACGCAATACTCTTCCTGGGCTGCAGCATGACTTCTGTACACTGTGGAACGAGATTGCCCGAGAATCAAGGAACCAAAGGACATCTAGTACTCCTGCCAAGATTCTCTGTGAGATTCGCCACCTTTACATCAGCTTACATCAAGACACCGATGCTGCCCATCCATTGTGCGACATCGCCAGTCATCACCCAGATTCCGCCACCCCTACCGTATCCGATGGTATTCCTTCTCCTACTCAACCGGATGATTTACCCGATCCCTCACCTTACCAGTCCACACTTGGCGGTAGCGCCGCCGAGGACATGACCATCATCACAGGACCCCCTTCACCGCCTGATCCGTCGACAACCAGCGAAATTGGAGAGACCTCTCAGCCCCCCACGGCCGTTTTCCCAGTTTGTTCCTACCCACCTTCCTCAGATCGGTCACCACAAGATGGTGTGGCCATGGCGCAGCCAGACACTACCTCAACCGCCACGTTGTCTCATCCTCCAGAAACCAATAAGCAGCAGGGTCCAGCCACACCACACGTAGCACCCCTGGCAGACACCGGTGGAATTCCGTCTACTGTGCCCACACCTGCGCCTGTGTCAGCATCCACCCCACCTGCTCTCAACAAGTCATCTGCAACCTATGAAGCAAGCCCCGCTTTTATCTCCAAATCCTCATTCCCTACTTCGTCCAGCAACTTTTCCGCCCCCGACTCTCCTGAGTCTCCTCCACCCCCACATGTCCCGCCCTTGCCCGATGCAAGGCCCTTTCCCCTACTTAGTGGCATGTCACCGAAAGGCCCGTCTGACAATGCTACGCTACATCGCTTGCACCCTCGTAAGCTTGTCAATAATGGGAATATGTACCTTGCAAATGCGGTGTTACAATCGCTCGTCTATTGCCCACCTTTCCGGGACCTGTTCAGGGACCAGGGCCGGCTGGTGGGTCACCGCGAAGGGGGAGAGACTGGTGGGGGCGCGACACCGCTAATAGATGCGACAGTTAGTTTCTTGAACGAATTAGCGTACAAGGAGAAGTCGTCCCTGACGCAGCAGGCCGCAAGGGGTAAGATGAGGGAAACTGAAGACGGGAAGAAAGAGGGCGACGGCGTACATTCGTTCCTATCACTGGCAACGGACATATATGATACGATGAAGGAGAAGAGGCAGTTCACCGTTATGAGGGTATGTTCCTTGGCCCGGGCAGTGACATTCTGTTACTGACCTGTGCTGGCCTATTATGTATAGGATGAGTGGCAGCAGGATGCGGCAGTGTTTTTAGGCCTTTACCTCGAGGCGCTCCATGAAGAGCTGGTCACGATACACTCTTCTATGAGCAAGCACAAACCGGCCTCTACTTTGAATGTAGAGGAACTCGAGGAAGAGACTCAGTCACGTGAGGGCCAGACTGAGGGAGAGCGAGACTTCACGGTGCGCCGATTCTTTCTCCTCAGCTTCGTGTCGCTGACGTGGGCATGGACTTGAATAGGCAAGTTCAGCCGAGTCGCCGATCTCGCGGATATTCGGCGGACGGTCCCGTTCGACTGTACGCGCACCAAACCGGCCTGACACCGTCACCGTCGAAGGTTGGCGATTACTCAAACTCAACATCCAAGTCCGTTTTCTCTTTCCACCCGATGATCTGTGCCCATATCCTTGTGACTAACCTCCAAAATCTTCGCGCAGCCCGATTCGGTACACACTGTTAAAGACGCTCTCGTATACATCTCGCTGCCCCAACTCGTGCAGGTCTCCCAGTTGAACACAAGTGAGGCGAGCCAAGAAGTCCAAATCGAAGCGCTTCCATCGATTCTCGTTCTCCATCTTGAGCGCTTCCTGTACGATGCGGCAGCGGATAGCATAGTTAAGATTAGCAAGCCTATTAAGTTCGCGCCAGAGCTCGAAATCCCACTTGGTATGATTTTCCCCTTTGTTCTCCCCGTGCTCGCCAAGGCTAAGAATACCTCGTGTCTCGGTCTGTCCAGGAATCATGGCACCCGATCCTGGGAAATCTGCGGAGCCGGCACACTACAAGCTCTATGGGGTGCTTTACCACTACGGCGAATCCGCAGGCAGTGGACGCTATACGGTCAACGTGCTTCATCCAAATGGAGACAGCGGTAGTGGGGAGGGTTGGCTGCACATTGACGATGAAACTGTGAGCGCGGTGCGGCACGATGACGTGTCCGGGGACTATGCCAATGAGTGGGGGGACGACCGGTGTGCTTATATGCTGTATTATGGTCGCACAGCTTCCACACGGACATGATGCCACATGCGTAGTTTTTGCTCTCAACGACTTCATCTATGATATTTCTTGGATGCTACTTCTGTATTGCGATAATCATTTATCTGCTGAAAAGCGAGAATGCGCCTCAACAGCAGCGTTGACACACTGATGGCTCGTATGTCTCAAGGTATGTGGACGCAACCAATAGTCGGGTTTTGTTAACTAGCGTCGTTTTTTTGTGAGCCAGAATTCAAGCTATTCAAGGGGCTGGCGAGACGCAAATCGGACCTGCTCGGGTCGTGACGGCATCATTACCGTAAGTTACAATCGACTGCCTCGTGCAGCTCATATGTCCCTTGGGTCTATCATGTCTAATAAAACACTGGCCTTGGGGAATTTCCCCGCTGACCATTTTTTGGTATAGCAACACTTTCAAGAATGCATGGTGCATTGTGTGTCTCAATTGTGTCTCCCTGGGCGTATCCGCAGAAGGTGCGGAGCCCTAAATTTTACCACAAGCTCGGATGGCTGTGTGAAGCAGTGAGGTTGATACTGCACTATGGGGTATCGTTGTACCGTGCGGAGCAACGATACCCCATAGTAGGTTAGGAACTCTCACACAGCCATCCGACATGTGTATTCGTCCGGACGGCTGCGCCCCCAAATACACCTCTTCTTTCCTCTTACCATGACAGTAGATCAGCCGTTCAACGTTTACCAAGAGCAACTCTCGTCTAACCATCATGGCATGGCGTTGTGGAACCCAAACCCTGTCCAGCACCTCGACGACGACGGCCACATCTCGATCGGCGATGTTGGCTATCTATGTGATGGGGATTTCATCCGCATGTTCAATGTAACACTTGCTTGGAACGATCCGTCAAATACAAGACTCGGAATACCAATGGAATACCAGTCTCTTCAACACGATGTTTTCGACGTCCGTGTCAGTGAACTTTCCCAAACAGAGTACCTCTCCCTTCATGTGTCGAAAGTAGAAAACACTGGTAATGTTGAGTAAGTCATGGTCCTGTCACGGACAGGTTCAATCACCTTATATTTTTGCATTGGTAGCATAGGTCAAACGTATAAGTGCCGGGCTCGGTGTCGTGGTGCACTCTTGTTACTCCCTCATGGGGGCCGCCGCGAAGATGTCATCCGCACAAGAGTGTTCGAGGAATACTACAGAGACAACGTGGTTAGCTGGTTCGACTGGTCAAGGGAGATCGGGCTGCCTGTTGAGCGCATGGAAGATCTCGTTCTTGTCACTGGGTGTACTTTGGCTACGTCATGGGCTCGCGCTTCGTTCGATAACCTCACCACGCCAGTGGATGCCTCAATAACTTTGCACGCCCAAAGGTTCGTTCACGGTGGGGCACATTTTATTTGGAGCAACGCTCGTGGAAATGTAGTATATCACAACAGTCATCAGGGCCCAGTTCGTTCTCCTGGCTACGTTTTCTCGCCGTAAACTGATTTCCTTTCATCGTACTAGAATGTTGAACAACCCCTGCCCCATAATCAATGCGTTTTCTTCCAGGGATTCCGAGCAAGGCCCCGCCTTTTCTTCAAACGCCGGCGGTGGGGGACAAGAGCAGAACCCTTTCCTAATTGCCCCGACGATGACAGTGACGATGACAACGACAAAGACAATGGTATACATAGGAGACAAATTGATGGAGAAAGAAGCATGACGACCTGGTTCCGGTTTCGCGACACGCTCTTCGCCATTTTTAACTATATTGTGGAGGTCCGTCCGCCTGATGACTGTTCGCGTTTAATGTACTCAGTGGTCACCGAAAGAAATCCTTCAAATGTGACAAGGACGCCATAGCCGAGGATCTCAGAGCCATTGCCCGCCAGCTTATCGAAGACGTGGTAAGTCCAAGTCTGCAATTTATGTCCTAGGCCAACCAACAATGCACGTACCTAGGAAATCCTAACTACGGATGCACTAGAGAGGTTCTTACATGAAAAACAAATGCCTTTACTCATTAAGAACTTGAATGGCGGTATGTGTCCCTGTACTACAGTAGTACAAGGAGTGCAAGAGGGCTGAATGCTGGTTCTGACAGGTGCAATCCTACGCGACCCACGCGACAATGAGCCCCTGGTTTCTGATGAGAAGAAAGCAACATTTTACGCGGCAGACGAATTGAATGTGCGATATCTTTTCTTTTTTGCTAGAAACTAAATACTGATGATCGCAACACAAGGGAGAGCCAGTCCCACTCGTTATACACCCTGCATTTACAAAGTATCCGCAAATCATCAACGTCGAGGCCTTCAGCGACCTTCGAGGTGCTGATATCACTGTTCAAGATGTCCTGAGGACGATACATGAGATCCTGAGGACGCCATCTTCCAAACGCGAATTAAACAAGTTAGCGGGCTGCAGGCAGAGCGCTCGTATCTATTGTACTATACCAACTCGTTTGCCATTGGCATGCCAAGTATGAACTATACCCTGTTCGCGATCTGGCCAGGTGAATTGTGCTGCATCAGGTGTGGATAGAATGGATTTGATCTCATGCAAATGTTGCACCCGCCCATGTACACCACTGCTGTGCCTTCTATTTGTAGTGTCATGATATAGCAACTATTGGTGAAAAGTATCCAGCCAAAGATAAACGCCGAGATTGAGAAGGACAGTGGGATGAGGTGTCCGATCGAGTCTGTAGTTTCCCAACGTCATGCACTCATCCGTCATTACGACAACAGTCAAACCTTGTGGGCGGTAGTGGGTAGGGAACACCTACCACATTCGAACGACTATTGGCCGGTGGCCACATTCACGTCAATAAGGTCGTAGAGTGGTCGTAGAGTGCATATTCCAACCATAGCATAGCAAAGGGGTGCAATCACGCTCTAGCGTTAAAATTGGTGAGAGTTTGTTATCATAGATCATAACTGCATCAACGACGGTCTACGCGAACTACTCTCAAGACGCACCAAGAGATGGATCAGCTGTCTTTGTTCTTCCCCTTGCGCTTTTCTTTTCTCGCTTTCCGCTTCTCCTCCTTCTCCACCGCCTCATCCATCGCCAAGAAATCACTAATTGAAGGTATGGCAGACGAGGTCAGCGGTGCGAGTCGCGCAGGTTGTTCCTCCTCGGCTTCAACGCCAGCCTCTGGAACAGGCGTAGGCTGTTCAGCGGGAGTCTGTGGTGGTTGCCCTTCTGGCTCTGGTTCTGCCGGATCATCAAACCAGCCTCTGCCTGGTGGCGCGGGTACGTCCTCTGCTGATGTCACTTTGGGCTCAGGGTGGGGTGGCTTTTCTTGACCCGTTTCTGACTCTTCGTTGTCGTCATCGTCGGATCCGAATTCCACTCCCTTATACTCCCCGGCATCTGCGAATATGTCAAAGTCGTCTTCCACGGTCTCCGCTTGGATTGTCTTGGCTGACGCAGATGTAGAGGCGACAAGCTCTACCGGTGGAGGAGGCGCCGTTGCTACGCCCTTCGGGCCAGCCCGTTCTCCAGCATCCACAGTAGATGGTTCCACCTTCCGTTTCTTCTTCTTTGGCTCGCTGTCTTCATTTTTCTTTTTCTTTTTCTTCTTCTCCTCGGTAGAAGATCCGATGGGCTTGAATCCTATCGGGCGGAACTTTGACGAATTGGAGGTTTTTTCAGCCACGGCTTCCTCCGTTGACTCTTCCACTCCACCCTCGTTGGCACGTTTGTCCTTCAATTCCTTGATGATATCTGCACGCGAACGTTTCGTTGATGCGGGAGCAGACGAGGTAGAGGCTGTCTGTACAAACACCTCTTCGAGAGCCTCATCATCCTGCTTGGATGAAGTAGATGCGAGCCGGGCTCTGTTTTGCTCGAAGAGTGCAAAATCAAGTCCCTTAACCAGAATGGAGTGATCGGAGTCGCCGCCAAGATATCGCCGCTGCGCGTCCACCTACAGAGCCGTCATAACAATCAGTGTCAAGATGACAGAAAGGGTATATGTACACGCACAGCTTCCCTATCCTCGTTATCTGCATTCCTTTTCTCAAATTCCTCTAGAATAGCCTCAACCTGGGCATAATCCCCTTCCTTGCCCAACCTTCGCTCCTCGGCACGGTCGCGATAGGCTTCGGAGGCCTTCTTGACCTTACGGGGCTTGAACGCAGGTTCAGAGGCAGAAATGGCTTTCCTTGGTCAGGTTAGGCGAGTCGAGTTGAAATGTCACAGTATAAGCGTCAACTCACGCCTTCGGTTGTCCCGGCTTGGACCCTTTATTTAAGAAAGAGCCGCGCGGGGTAGCACTTGTGCCTGATACAGACCGTTCTACCTCTAGAAGACTCCTGAAAGCATCCTAACATTGGGTGAATCCGGTGACTAGAAGGTAAAGGACGTGATAAACACACCTGGTTCAGCGACATTGACTCGGACGAAGACGGAAGGTTGGTTACGTAAGTGCGCTATTCGTTTTCTGGATGGTGACCGGCCCGAAGAAACCGTTGTACCCTAAGCGCTGTCGCCCAGTGGTGATGAGTGATGCCGTTGGCGTTTATACCACCCGCACTCGCCCGCACAAGGCAAAACGGTTCAGCATACAGGCAGTCCCGTGCCTCGAGCGCTCTTTGATCCCTTTATTCCTCTCCCGCATGTTGTCGGCGTAAGTAATCCTTCTCATTGCTCCATCAAAGTCTTATCAGTTCAACTGCACCTGCTGTGACTAGCGCGGACGTCGACCTTAAAATTCCCCTCAAAGCGGGCGATGCTGCAATCGTCTCGACTGTGAATGGCGGGGTTGTAGCAACCAAAGAAACGGGAACCTACGTTCTCAAACCGTTCCGCTCGCCGAAAAGCAGGAAGCTCAAAACCGCTGTCGTATTTGTGCCTAGGCTATCTCACTTTGATATCGAGAACGAGCGCTCGAATAAAAATGAGTTTCGGGTACGCCCTCACCACGTAAACGCGTCATCCTCACATACACAAGGCTCACCATTATGCGGTCGTCTGAATAGGGATTCTTCACGCTTTTTTGGATCTCGATCTTCTTATGGACAGTTGGCACGTACATCCGAAGCATAGAAACCCAAGGCGTACCGCTCAATCTGCGATTCGCCACCATGTTCTCAAGAGACGCCCGCACGTTGGCGCTCAGTGATGCCGTACTTGTCCTCAGCACAGGAATTTGCGTGCCATTCGCAAAAGCGGTCAGCCGAGGCTGGATCAAGTATTATTGGACTGGGGTCATCCTCCAACATTTGCTCCAGACATTCATCCTGTTCGCCGCCATTAAATGGACGTTTAACCGGTTTGTGTTCTTCTTTGTCTGCTGCAGTGTTTGATAACGTGACGGCTGGGGTAGCCAATGGCCCTGGGTCCAATCCGGGTTCTTGACTCTCCACACACTCGTGCGTGGTTCAACTCACCTTACTCACTTGCATCCTGTTAATATTCATCCAGACCATGATCATGAAAATGCATTCTTATATGGCAACTAATGGCTACTTGCGACACGCGTCCCAACAGTCTCCCAAGATCCTCGCTCAGCTCCGTGAGGCAACGCTTCGTGTTGGTGGGTGGGAGAAGGCCATCTCTGATGCGAAAAGACGACAGGAGGACCTTGAACGCGAGACGGATACCGACAGCACCGGTACCGGACCAAGTCCCTCTCCGTCAGGCAGGCTGCGGCTGTCTGGAAGCGATTTGAGCCCTTCTTACGTAGAGGTGCCCTCTGCGGCAGCTCTACGCAGTCGCCTCATACATGTCACCGAGACGACGTCGTCCGAGACCGTATTGGACGATGCCAAGCCCAAGGACATAACCTCTCACACACTTGTAAACCACCCAGATCCACAGATCTCTGCCTTAGCGACGGAATTCTCGGAACTCGAGTCAGAGCTCGTCAGCTCGGGTCCAGAACGCGTGCGCTGGCCTGAGAACATCACGTTTAAGAACTTTGCAGTGTATCAGCTCATCCCGACACTCGTTTATGAACTCGAATACCCCCGTACAAAAAGGTATGCCTTGGTCACCGCGATAAATTGCTATGGTTGATTGTATGGTGCGTACAGAATCCGTCCTCTGTACGTTTTCGAAAAGACAGTCGCAACCTTCGGCACTTTCGCTCTGCTCTATACCGTCACGGAGACGTTCATTTTGCCGTATACGAATCCCGGTCCCGGGCAGTCCTTCGCTCGGACATTACTGGACCTGGCCTTACCGTTCATGCTGGCATATCTTCTATTATTCTACATCATTTTCGGTGCGTTCGGTCGTGATACAGATCTGTAGCGTGCCATGCCCTATTGAGGTACCCAGAATGTATATGCAACGGATTCGCGGAGCTTTCATAGTGCGTGATTCCGTCCGTGACCACGCCTCTTGTTGCCGTTAACTCCTTCCCTCAGTTTCGCCGATCGCGGATTTTATGAGGATTGGGTATCAAGTCTTCCCAATGCGTTCTATCATCAGGTACTGACGCCGGCTTCTCACAGTGGAACTCGACATCCTGGGACGAATTCTCCCGCAAGTGGAACAAGCCCGTGTACAATTTTCTGCTGCGGCACGTCTACGCGTCGACTATCACCTCGTACCAGTTCTCGCGATCGCGCGCCATGTTCGTCACCTTTCTCCTCTCCGCCGCGGCACACGAACTCGTCATGGCTGTGGTTACCAAAAAGATCCGGTGCGCTTACCCCACCCACTCCCCTACCATCATTTATATATGATTTCGTTGACTACGAAACACGGCAGGATGTACCTCTTTGCTTTGCAGCTCATTCAGATTCCGCTGATCGCCGTTGGGCGTACGTCGGTGATCAAGCGTAATAACCTCCTGGGCAACACGGTATTTTGGCTGGGGTTATATGCGGGGTTCCCCTTGCTGTGTGTGGCATACGTCCTCTATTAATACCCCATCAAGATTTCGTCATATATTAGTTTATATCGTACTAGACTAATCCGTTCCGGTAATGCGATTGTGTGCTGCTCTGGCTTCAAGCTTTTCAATCAAATGCGTGCTCAGGTGGCCTTGCTCCTGTAGTGCTTCCCCTGCTCGTACCGATGGATAAACACTCTCAAGCACCCTATGAATCCATTCCACCGGGACGATAACCAAGACGATCACTGTCCTGAGGCCACGGGCGACTCGGAGACCTGCGGTGAACGGAACGATTCCCCTCAAGCCGCGTCGTCGCTATCCCCAGGTCTCGAATCCAACGCTCCGTGAATATGCTAGTTCAGAGCGCACGATGGTTGGATGGTGGGACGGGAACCGTCGCACGAGACTCTTCCCTTGGCGGGCTTGATTACATGTTCGATTTCGATCGAGACCCTCTATCACGTCTAGACGTCTAGACTTTTGGTCGTATCTCGCTGAGATGCTCAACATACAGCCTGATGTCGATAAAACCTGTCAGTCGCCTTGCTATTCAATTGAAGTATCAAGAATTTGCCTGAGATCAACTTGAACAGACACCCGCGTGCGAGAGCTGCAGTGGAGACCCATCAAACATGATGTTTTTGTGCCATGCGATTTAGTGTGGAGTGTATTAATGTAAACTTGAAGGAGACATTGAGTATCGATACATTCCAATGAACATAGGCATCGAAACGAGACTGCATAAAAACAGCAATGCAGACGAAAATAAGGGATGGGGACTCGGACCAACAGCCTTGGTAAACCTTCAACGAGACCTTGAAAGGGTAAAGACGGTGTGACAGAGGGGGAGATAGATTACAGTTGGTGATGGGTAAGCGCGTAGATGCCATCACATTCGTGGTACTCACGAATCATGACCAGCAACGGCAGAGCGAGGAGACAGAAAACTCAATAATCATGATGAACTTGGCCTCTCTTCTCTACCCAACACTTTCCCCCGTGTCACGAAATTGGCAAACCCCATACGCGCATCCATATCGTCAATCGTCCTAGATACGCAGACGCGGAATTAGAAAGCGCCCAGCGCAAAGAGGGAGACAGATGATTGTGCGCGCACCGTGTCTTCATTTCACTCGCCCATGTAATCTCTTTGAGAGCAGGTGCTTTCAGGCAGGCGCCGGTGATTCCGAGGAAAAGTGCGACGAGAGACTCAAAGACGATCTTGCGATTGAAGAGGAACAGTGTGTTACTACACAAAAAATAGAGGAGAGAACCATACATACGGATGAAGGGAGAGACTTTTCAGGTTTGCCCAGTGCTTTCCAGTGAGAAAGTTCTAGATGGTAAGATTAATACCGTACACGTGAAATATTTGGGAGAGCCATACGTTCATAGGTTGAGAAAGCAGCTGTGAAGGATGGTGGATAAGTGCCTCGTGTGACGCCGATAGTTGTTCTTACCGTGGAAGAGAGCCACTGTGGCAATTGTTAAGAGAAGTCGGCCAAGCATCGTCGTTGACACCAAGGGATAGAATTATAAGCCGGCCCGCAACGGACCGAAAGGTCGATGAGCTGTCATCTCGCAACTGTACCTTCCGTTTTTTTCAACAACACCACTAGCGTGCTTCAGCTATTATCAGGCCTTTGCATCGCAGCTACAGTCTCAACGTGGCGAAGGCATCCTCTTCGCAAACCCAACCATCCCAGCACTCGTGTGAGAAATTGTGGCACGACCTCATATCCTACACGACCACACCTCCTTGGCCTGAATGAGCCAATATATGGTGTATTTAAGTGTGATTGGAAGGGCGAGAGAACCTTTCTGGGAAGCTGATGTCAATGATATCAAGTGCGTCATGAACGAGTTCCTTGCAACACCCACTCCGAGATTTTACACGCAGGATCCTGTCTCTTCGTTCATTTCAAGGGCAATATCAATGTACTTGTGTCGGCAACGAGAACGTCGAGCTTCCTGGACGAGGGGCGTGAGTCGGATGTCGAGAACATGGGGATGGCTTCAATAATCTCCGTCGGTGTTGTTGTGAGCTCGTGTGAAGGGTGCTATGAGACTGTAAAGGACCATAAAATAACGAAATATATATATTCAAAGGCGAAGGTTGCGCGTATTGCCACAAGGGGCATCGCGATGCAGACGTTCCGAGACAACCAGGTACACTAGATGTGAAGCCGGCACCAGAAATACGCATAGATGTTTCCCGGCAGTCAGTCAGAGGGAAGGCAAACAGGCATGCTCAAGCAGGTCTCGCCACCAAGCGCTCGCACGTCGGAAAGCGATTTCTAGGAGATAAGTAAAACCATCATGATGCGCACTGCAGACATCGTTGTAACATGACTATTACGGCTGGGTACCGTAACCCTGTGTTTTATTTAGAGGGCTACCAATGCGCAACGATTGCAGCATTCGCGAGCTAGAACGCTGAGCGCTGAGCTCGTCAAGGATGAAGGATCCCCTCTGGAGATCCTTTGACCGGTCCGGCTTTCCGGCCCGTTTCCCCGTATAATAGTCGTGGGCGAAGCAGTGCTTCATTCTATTGACCCATCATGTCTGGCTTTGACGATCTCCTGCAGCAATCCTCCCGTGCTCTAGAGGAAAACCCTTTCGAGGATCCGTTCGCTCGGCCGCGCTCTGGCTCTCCTGACCCTTGGTCCACTTTCGCGCACCAGTCCGCAGCCCTCGACTCGCCAGCATTCGAATACGACACCTCTGGTTTCGGAGGCGTGTCTACCACGACGCAAGCTCATGACTTGCATGATGACTCTCTTAGCCAATCTGCCGTCGAATCTCGTGCGTTTGTCGCGCCGACGATTCCGTCGGATCCATTAGACTCTGCAAACTTACCCGCGGATGATGAGCCGGAATACACCACGAAGCCCATGACGTCTCCTCGGGACTCCGGTTTCACGGAAAGAATAGGAAAGGATCCACCTTCGATCCCTTCCCAGCAGTCAGTCGGTTCCAACCAGTCGGTCCCTGAGCCAGATCCACCCAGAGCTGCTCCTCCAACTCTTCCCTCTCTCACGGCTCCACCAGCGAGCTCTCCTGTGCAACTTTCCTCCCCTGTTACTCCTTTATCCGCTGTCCCTGCAGAGTCTGTAGAGAATTCCGATCCGCCATCTCCACCCCCGCCATCTTCTGCGCGCCTGCCACAACGTCAAGAAGCGCCACATCCATCCATTCAATTTCCCTTCGAATCATCATCGTCAACAGACAGTGACTCACACCGCGTTATCACCTCTCCTCTTGATCAGCCTCCAGTTGCGGCATTTGCTAGTCTTGCTTTGGGTGGGGAGAGTTTCAACGGGTGGGACGGCGCGCAAAGTGCCTTTGTTAATCATGCCTCAATCCCTAGTTCTGTGCAGGAGGAAGATGACGACGACGACGATGACGACAAACCACTACGTCCGCGACCAGTGAGCACATATCTCTACTACTCTATGAGATTCACAGATGTTCTTGCCTCCAGACGGCGCCGGCAGAAAACAAGGAAACCGGGCAACAACCTATGTTCACGATAAGTGTCGAAGATCCACAAAAAGTTGGGGACCCTATTCGTGCGTACATTATGTACACAGTTCACACCAAGGCACGTTGCGTCTGAATTCGGTTCCATGTCAGCTGTTCTGAGTTTGTTACCAGACGATTTCTCCGACATTTTCCAAGCCTTCGTTTTCTGTTCTTCGCCGCTATTCGGACTTTCTATGGCTGTATGAGACACTTTCGATCAACAACCCTGGGGTGGTTGTTCCTCCTGTTCCCGAGAAGAGTCCTTTTGGACGCTTCGATGACCAGTTTGTACAGCAACGGCGGACCGCGCTGGAAAACTGCATAAATAAGATCGCAAATCATCCAGTATTGTGCAAAGATGCAGACCTAAAACGCTTTTTAGAAAGTGACACATTCTCATTGGATGTATGTGTTGCTAGAATTCGTTGCAGAGGATGTCGACCTTAGTTCTGACAGATCAAACACCGTAAAGCGGAGATGGCGAATGGACGGGGAGGCTTAATGGCATCCATTGGTCAATCCATCACTGGTCCTCGCTTCGTCGAGACGGATGAGGTGCTTCTCCAAGTAACTCTGATGCTTTCCTGGCTGAGATTGTCACAGTGGTTTGACCGGCAAAAAGCACATCTTGAAGTACTCGAGTCCCAGCTTCGCGGCCTTGTCAAAGCCATTGAAGTTGTCTCGAAGCATCGCTGTGGTCTGTCTTTTACCGACCTCATCCATAAGGGATATATTAACCCAGTGGACACAGAACTGGCGAGTGCGACGGGCGAGTTTGCGCAGACCGTTAGTGACCTTGCGGCTTCGGATCTTGGCAAATCCGTTTCGCACTCACTCGAAGCACTGGCGGAGCTCGAGCGCAAGGCACAAGAGACGGAATCTGCTCAGACCAGAGCGGACCAGACGACCCTGTTGAGCACCGCGGACGAGTACGCGCGCCTGGTCAGCTCGGTTCGGGTGAGGTTTTGTTCTATCTGAGTGCCACAGTACGCTGACCTGTCTGCTCATCGTCATCACAGATGGCGTTTAGTTCTCGCGTGCGAGTGTATAATGCGTGGCAGAACGCTGATGCAGAGCTCCGTCGCGTCAAGCAGGCGCACGAACGCAACCGCGCGCAAGGCAAGACCGCGCCCGAAAAAACAGACCGTCTCCGACATTCATACTCCCAAATCGGCGAGGTGCGTTTGACTTTTTTTCCTCTTCTTTCTTTTCACCCCTCTACGCAAGGACACTCTCACTGACTGACTGTGCCGTGATGGTTTTTTTACTGTAATAGGCGGAGCGACGCGTGCTGGAGGCGAAGCAGGAATTCGAGCACGTGTCGCGTTTGGTGAAGAGCGAGGTGGCGCGTTTTGAGCTGGAGCGGATTGAGGACTTTAAGAAGAGCCTTGAGCTCCTCCTCGATGGCATGATCGCGCGCCAAAAGGAAACGATCCAGGCGCGGGAGGCGTTCCAGCAGCTGCTGCTCAAGAAGGTTCCTGGATCGGGCAGCACTAAGGGAGACACCACGATCACGTCTGCTGCATAGTTGGTGGCACAGGTGAAGTGAAACTGGTTGGCATGCTCCCTCCTGTGTTTCTACTATATTTGAGTAGTTGAACAAGCATTTACTAACGCACGATCCTCGGTACCATCGACCTGTGTTGTTTACTGTATTTTTTTCCCTTTTAACGAGAGCCATGAACGCACGGACGCTTACAGTAAAAGCATTCGATTCCGACCAGTTGTGTCTGCTGGCTGTGGAGTGGGCTCCAAAGTGTAGGAACTTCAAATGGACCCTCCGTCGATCGCCAAGTATGAGCCCTCTCCATGATACAATCTTTCACTCGCAAAGAAATGTATGATAGGATACTCGTTAAAGCACTGTACCAGTAGTCACGTTTCGCCCGTGAAGGCGTTACACAACTTTCTTGTTTACCATAAAGAAGTCCATTATATTCTGTGCAATCATTTTTTGAATCCTTAGTGACGGTCCCTATCCAGTGCGCGTACGCACTGAGGTTGTCTATACTAAATAAATCCAACACTGTTGAACTCTAATCCGCACAGGCCTGCCATCGTCATCCTACTACCACTACTCCCAATACCGCGCCACCTTACCGTCTCTCTCCGCATCTGGCCCAGAAACCTCAAGAAAGTCCGACGGCCGCTCGCGCTTGATGTTCCTCCGACGATTGTTGACCGGCTGACGCTGATACGCCGAGTCTGCGTTTCCTGGTGGTTGCTGCTGCTGCTGCTGTGGCAGCGACTGCTGTCGTTGCTGCTGCTGCTGCTGTTGTTGCTGCTGCATCTGTGGAGCTCCAAAGCCTTGGTTCATCATAGGCATCATCCCCATAGGCATCATCAAGTCCGAGCCCATGCCCGACTGCGCCGCCGCGAGTGCAGCGGCGATCGTCTGTGCCTGCGCGTGCTGCATCTGCAGCTGCTGATGCTGCATCTCGGCCTGCTGACGCACGTGCGCCGGCAGCACGCCGTTGTTCTGTAATGTGAGCGAAATCTGTTGGATCTGCGCTTGTAGCTGCGGGATGTTGTCGACGATCATTTGGGATATGGCCAGGTCTGCGGGCACGTCTTCCTGCGCATATAGGCCGGACTGGAGGTCTTCGATGGCGGGAGTCTGCGCTCGCATGTCAGTTTAATAGAAGGGGACGGACATGAGTCAAAAGAATCATGACCTGAGAGGTGGAGCCGACTGGAGTAGACTCGTTCGTGATCTGGCCGTCTTCTTCCCTTTGGCTCGCTTCGATCTCCTTCATGATATATTCGGCGACCCTTCGGCGCATTGGCCTGTCGGCGGCTAGCTTGTCCAACGAGGCTACCTTGGTCGCACAATGTGGACAGATGAAGTCCTTTTCAAGCAGATGGGTTTGAATGCAATCCTCGCAGTATGCCGTCCCGCAGCATGGTGTTTTGACGGCGTCCCGGAGGATCTGATGGTCGATAGGGCAGACGATACTTGGGTCTTTTGAAGGACGCTCGCGGACTTCGGCCTCGGAGAGGCCCTTGTACTTGACGGTTTGCTTCTGCCATGATACCCTGCGGGAACGGTGAGTTTGATCGGAAAGAGAGGCGAGCGGACATATTCACGAGTCCGGCTGCGCGACTACGTAGCCACCTTCAGGCGTGACCATAACTCCTTGGCCTATCCGAGCACCACCCGGATTGTCGACAGCTTTTAGGAAGCTTCTCGGAATACCCGTTGTCCGTTTTATGCGCGGTTTATTGTCGAACTCACGATCACTATTTGTCGGACAATCTTGGATCCAATGGCCTCACACGCAAGTCAGACAGACGCCCTCGGTAGGCAGGCGCAAGTACGGGACATACCTTTCTGTCCACAACGGTAGCACACATAGCTAGGCGGGAGCGGCCGATCGGCCTGTTGGTGGTGAGGCGTAAATGGCTTGCCTCCGCGACCACCGGTACCCGTTCCACGAGGATTGGTGTAAACCCGGGTCTGACTGAGAGCGAGGGGGAAAAAGAAGGCAAAACAGCCCGCGATGGAACGGACAGCGAATGTGTATTAGAGAAATTACTACTGAACACGGGAAGAACCGCCAAAGGCGACACCAACTGTGACATTTTTTCCTGAGTCTCCTCCCAGTTCGCGGACTGAGCCTGGAACATAGCGGCCATCGCGGCCGCCTCATTGTCTTTGCCACCCGGATTCTGGAGGGGGGGAGTCTGCATGATGTCGAGTGCGTAAGGACAGAATTGAGAAGAAAACAAGGTCTGAAGGCACGTACTGCGGAAGGTTTTGATGAGACCTCCTTGTCAAACCGCCTGGACAAGGATCCTCTGGATGGCCAAGACGTGCTGGCGGACTGGTTGTTATGCTTTGACTCGGGAGTCGCTGACGTCCCTGGAGCCGCAATGTACATGGCCGCTTTACCCTTTCCAGGACGAGCGGGGGGCATTCGTTTCACAACAACAGAAGAGGATCTCGGAACCACATGCGAGTCGTCCTTAAACTCTGCAAGGAGCGAGGAGATGAGAACGACACCGCAACGTCAGAGATGGGACAGACCTTCTCCAGATGAGCCATCGAGTACAACAAGGTCAAAATCGCTTGCTTTTCCGAGGTTATTGGCGAGGATGATTTCTTTTTTGAGATCAAACACAGAGATACCGGTGCCATCGAAGGACACCTTAGACTCCTCCCTCTGAGACTTGAACTTGTAAAAGACGGATGAAGCCATACGGCACAGATATCAATTAGAATGCTAAAGAGATACAATAATAAGTTTAGAAGTGAAAAGGGTGTTTGTGCATTCAAGTCGAGTTGTTGCGACGCAAGCTTGCGACGACCCAGCACGTGTCCTCCCTCCACTAGCCACGTGATTATAATCCATTTATTTCAATATGTACGATTGTCAAACCTTTCATCTATGTACCTCGACCGAGTCTCCTCCTCGTTCTAGTTCCCTGTGTCCTTTCCTTCATTCTCTCCGGCTGACAGGTCAAGCACCTCTGCAATGCGCTTTGCAAGTGGCGAGGGTTCTTGTCGAAAGGCGATGTCGAGGAACCAGTCCTTACCGATGTAATTTCTCAACCTGTCGGTTACGTGTCACAAAGTTGGAGAGAGAAGTGACGAAGCTACTATTGAACGCACCCGTCCGGCAGCATGATGACAACATTCTTCCCCGGTGTTTGGGAAATCTCCCTTCCATTATCAGAACGCAACCATGCCAATGCTCCCGCGAGAGCACTGCCGCTGCTCCCGCCAACCAGCATGGCCTCGTGGCGCATGAGCAATTGCACGGCGGCGAAAGCATCTGTATCATTCGTCTTTACCCACGTGTCGATCATATGGGGCTCTCGGGTGAGCACGTCCGGAGTAAAGTCATAGCCGATACCCTCGACGACGGACGGACTGCCTTTACCTACCTCGTTCAGGGAGGCAGGGAGGGCAAGAACGGAACCAACCTGAGGAGGTGTGTGTTTAAGCAGATATCAATTAGAGAAACAAGGTCAACGAACGGGGTCCACGCCGACGACAACACAATCAGGGTTGTGAGCCTTCTTGATCCCCCTTGCAACGCCAGACACAGTGCCGCCCGTTCCAGCGCCAGCGACAAAGGCATCCACTTTTCCCGATGAAGGGTGAACTTGGCTTGGGGGTGTTGACGTCACGGCCTCGATGATTTCGGGCGCAGTAGTGAGCTCATGAGCGAGTGGATTGTTCATCTATACACAAAGTGTGAAGGGTAGCTTGTGCATTTTTGTAAGCCCAACATACGTTGCCGTATTGATCGAGAATAATGCCACCGGGTATCTCTTCTTGCAGCCTGAGGGCCACGCCTACAGACATGTAAGTTCAGCTGCACGGGCCCCAAGGCAATACACGAGTGCCTTACCAATATGACTTTCCGGGGAATCCGAGGCAACTTCGTTTGGAGTCCGGATAACTTCCGCGCCAAGTGCGCGTAACGCGGCCTCCTTTTCCTGCAGTATGACATGAGTGGTGACAAGTGCATGTCAATAAAAAGCTCATACAAGGGACATTTTCTTTGGCATAGTAATGATGACTGAATATCCCTTATCTGTAGTATTCAGCAACTGTTCTCGTTTCTTGGCATGTATTCCCTACCTTTATGGCGCACGCCATTGCCAAACCAATTCCTGATTAGACACAAAATTCAATAAGAAAATGGGCGATAAGCTCGACAAGGAGAACGCACCTGTATTCCCTGAAGTGGGCTCTATGACGACGCTCTGTCCCGGAATGAGCTTTCCCTCCTGTTCTGCAATCTCGACCATCCGCTTCGCAATCCTATCTTTCACGGAGCCTCCAGGCGAGACGAATTCTAGCTTTCCAACTGATATGTGGTTAGGCTGTGAGTGACCTGGCGTGCAAGCTAAAGCGGATTTACGGAGATTACACTTGAGACCTTCATGCTGCGCAATCCTGTCGAGACGGATAAGGGGGGTATTTCCAACTGCGTCAAGAACCGATCCAAGAATAGCAGGCATGCTGGGGGAAAAGGGGGCAGAAGAATAGTGAATGATGAGGGCGTGAAGCTCAAAGGGTGGTGGATGTGTTGGCAAGAATGCAAGCAGTTGGGATGCAATCGGTCCATTCTCCGGACGGATCTCCGTCGTCGGACTAATGACATAAATGGGTGAGACGGTCAGCAAAGGCCTGCTGAGCTGAGCTTCCGACGAGAGCCAGGCCGGTCTGGTAGACGTTCGAGTGAAAAGTAAAAACGGGTATGTGCCCAGTCTTTCCTCATCATCGTTTTGCGAACCTAAGGCCTCTGTCGGAACTGGGCGGTCAAACGTGACAATGACGTCGCAACTCTTATCCCGTTATCGCCCACCACTGCTACAGCATCTGCTACGTCGTCCCCTTCGCCAGATACAGAAAATGTCCTCTCAAGCCCCTCAGGTTCTTTCTACCGAAGACCTCAACACCGCAGATGCAAAGTACGTGACGTAGATTTCCCCGCAAAGCCACTCCGCGCTTATCTCGAACCTTCCGAAAAGGTGGGTTAGCCTGAAGAAGATTAACTGGCAGGACCAAAGCGGCAGGGCGGTAGGGCAATCCCCTCCTTCCCTCGTATCCTTTAGTTGTCGGTTCCTCATGATAGCTCTTCGATGTAGAGGGTCTGGGAGGCTGCAGAGAGGCGCACACGTGGGAGCTCTGGCATCGATGGTACTAGTCTTCTACTGCTCACATTCGCCCCACTTTTGCGATGTGTTCTCCCCCGCAGCGGTCGCAATCCTAGCCCTCATCCGGTCCAAAACGCGTGCATTTCCTATCTCTACCGTAATAATAGAGCAATACCGTCCTCCGGTCGGGAAGATCGTTGTGGGTCAGTCAGTCAGCCAAACCCCGACATATATGCTCTTTCTTTCTCTCTGTCGTTTTATTCTCAAGTTTCTCATCTTTCCGAAATCGGATTCCCCACTTTGCAGAACTTCCTGCAGGGCTGATCGATGACGGCGAGACTCCAGAAGAGGCTGCGATTCGCGAGCTTCGGGAAGAGACCGGTTATAAGGCTGAAGGCGCTCTCGAATCGAGTGCGGTCCTAGCGACCGACCCAGGTCCGTATCCCCTTTGTCTTCGTGTGACGTCTGCGGGGTTTTAGTTTTCGGAATCTATGCGTACCTTCTAAAAATTAGGCCTGACCACCGCCAACATGAAACTCGTCATCCTGGACGTGCCACTGGACGGGGAGATGGAGTCGCCAGACCAGAACCTTGAGCATGGCGAGGCGATCGTGAGACGCACAGTCGAGGTGAAAAACTTGTGCGCTCTGCTCAAAGGTATGTAGTACTCGTTGGCTGTACAGTCTCCTTGCAAGTTTCGATCTCATATGAATCTTTCCCACGGACGCCAGAATATGAAGAAAAGAAGGTCTGGAATTTTTTGGTTTTTTCCCTTCCCTTTATGGACGTATAAACGCATTTTTTCTTGGGATAGGATCATATCATCGACGCGAGGCTGCTGCACCTCGCTGCAGGCTTCGACTTGGCGGAGCGCCTGAGAACGGGTGTCATGGCTTCATAACACGGTGGACTTGTTTTGTTTTGGCTGATGCTAGAACGGCTGTAGCCAGAAAGCTCCGATCGATTTGCCAAAGTAGGTACTGTACATCCTAGGGCTCACTTACCAGTACACCGCCGCCCGGTGAAATTTAACCATGCGTAATGCACGATGCATCCGAGGGCGTTCCGAGATCTGCCATTGGGTTGTGCACATCGTAAACCCTCTGCCTTGGTGGCGTTCCAAGAAGGGGTTTTTTGCGGCACGTGATGACCCTGACACCGGATTCCTTCGCCCCTTCAGGGATTTCGCAACGACCTGTCACACCCAGACCACAGGTTGGCGTTATCACTTGCCTCGGAGCGATGTAATCGAGACGATCGCCGCCGTGAAGGATTCCACAGGAGGTACCAAAGAGGATTGTCAATTGGACGATCAAAGTAAGAGGATACATACAGTAATCCATATGTGAGTAAAATACAAAAATGAGGACTGTACGCGATCGGAAACCGGAACCCTGAGGAATGTGACCAATCCGCTATTTATTCCACCATCGCGTCTTGGAATGAGGTATCTCATGTGGGTAGGCGTAGTCATGAACTATCGATTTGTCGCATTAGCACCCCTATCTAGCGTGGAATGGTAACCAACAGGGGGACATACCCGTCGATGGTGGGGACCGGTAATGATGACTGATAGGAGGCGGCGATGGTGATAATTGAATTTCAATAGGGCTGTGATGCTCGCGAATTGGGCTGTCTCGCTTTCGACCGGAAACTGACGTTGGGCTGTCCCTCTTGCGGCTTATGTTCGAGTATGGTGGGGGCGGTGGAAGCGTAGTTTGAATTGGGGGCGGTGACGGCGGAGGAGAAGGTTGAATTCGTTGTGGTGGGACATGCTGCGGAGGCAATTGCTCACGCCCGTTGACCGTGTGCCGTTCTCGTCCGTCAGGATAGGTGTATGTAGCATACTCGTTGCCCTGTGTGATACAATGCGTAAGCGATTTGACACACCAAGGTGAAAGTAAGTGGACATACCGAGCGGTCCTTCCGTTTCCAAATCGATTCCGTGACGCCATTAACTGTGCGAGTCATCCTGCTCTCGGACACAATGCGACCATCAGGTGTGACTGTACTGCGGGACACCTGGCTGTACACCCGCGTACGTCCGCCCGGGTTCATCGTGTCATCGAACCCGCGGTCGAACGGGAAGCCCATGCCGTGATGGTCATCAAAGAAGCCGCGCCCACGTTGTTGATGTGCATCATGGTGGCGATCTCGACGCCGAGGGACGAATGGGTCAAACATGGCATTGTGTAGCTCGCCGAAGATGGACTCGAAGAGTCGGAAAGGATCGGTGAAGCCGGCATGGTGGTGAAACCCAAAGTCGAAGGGGTCTTCGGGGAAGGGTACATGGCGCTCCCTGCTGGGATAGCGGGGGCGACGACGATGACGCGACCCTCCCGACCCTGGAGGTGGAGGTGGCCAGACCCCAGCGGCATCGTATGCCTATTAAAACCAAGGGGCAAAGTCAGGAATGAGGAGATGTTGTGACGAAGGAAGATAAGTGATGACATACCCGACGCTTACTAGCATCGATAAGCACTTCGTATGCATTATTGACCTAGGATTGGTCAGGAATGAGCGGCAGTAGGAGTGAATGCATGGATAAGAGGGACCTTTCGGAACTCATCCCCTGCTGCTGTTTTCTGTTCCTGGGGAACACGATCCGGGTGAGTTTGTAGGGCCCGTTTTTTATATGCTTTTCGGACTGCAAACGGACGTGAGCATTGAGGGGGGAGGACAGGACCAGGGGCGAGGGTTGAACGTACTTTGATCATCGGTGGCGTCCCTCTGTACGCCGAGGATTTCGTATAGGTCAGTGGACATACCAGTAGTGGGCGGAGCGCAGAGGAATGAAAGAGGAGGGCACGAGGAAATGGGATGGGTGGGGTGAATTTGTTTGGACGGCTTTATATCAGACTGCCTCCACATCCAGATTTGGTACACACCACAGATTTGGGACCCTTCCATCCAGAGGATCACAACCATGCGGGAAATTATTCTCACCGCTTCTGCCCCCATTTCCACTCCACAAACGGGCTCAATCTTGTTGCATGACATCTTAACTGGCACGTCTCTTGCTTCTTTTAAGCAAACTAGTGCAGCCAAAAACTGCACGGCTATCATAAGCACAAGTGGCGCCCAGGGTGGCCTCATGCTCGCCGTACAACCCGACAAGTCTCTTCTCAATGTCTACAGTTTCCAAAAAGTGCTTCTTCATATCAGGACCCTACATTCATAACATCTCTTACCTTACCGGTCTTAAGGATCAAGTTTCCCTCAAGGTTGTCCTCCCCGAACGACTTTCTTGCATTGCCGTGGACAGGAGAGGTCAGTTCTGTGCAGCCGGCACTGCCCAAGGTAGGATATACGTCTGGGAGGTCCGTCCACGCCAATATCTTGGAACTTATGCGCATACACTCAGATTTTGTCACTGTCATAGATTGCGTCTGGAATAATGTACAACTCTTGGGAGGCCCATTATCGACAGGTCACGGTTCTGCGCTTTACCCCGGATGGAGAAGCTTTGCTTTCAGGCAGCGATGATTCTGGCATCAGCGTCTGGTCTGTTTTTAGGTTCGCCAATGTCGTTATTACCTCGTACACCCGCATGCTTTTCAAATCTCACATTCTTTCGGCAGATTACTAGATGACAGCGTCCGGGACGAGATTCCCGAAGCATATGCAGACTTATCCGACCACACACTGCCAATCACTGACATTGCTTGTGGTTTTGGTCCGTTCCCATCCTGCCGCGTGTTGACGGCTTCGACCGACCACTCTGTGAAAGTATGCTCCATTTTTTTACAGCGTCACACTCACCGCAACTGCCCCAAAAGGTTTGGGACCTCGAGTCAAAGTCACTCCTAACTACTTTCCAGTTTCCTCACGCTGTCACCTGCATTGCCTGGGACGCTGCTGAGCGCCTTTTCTTCGCCGCGTCGGGGGATGGATATATTCACCAAGTGAATCTCTCTCGTACACGAATCGATAAGACTCACGGACGCGTAGCCGAGGCAGTCGGAGGCACGGGAGTAGGCGACATATTGTCTGTCGCCGAAGATGACCCAGATGAAAGCAAGCGGCGCCTCATATCCGTTGGGTGCGTAACCCCTTCACTTCGTTATCGCCCGGCAACCACACAATCCAACCTTATCCAACCTTCTATTTAGAGAACCTATCACGGCTCTCTCTCTTTCGCTTACCGGGGCGATGTTACTTGCTGGGACTGCCTTGGGGAACGTGCATGTGTACGACGTACCCTCACATCAGCTTCTCCGCACCGTCAATGCGCACCCAGGTCCTGGACTCGCCGTTACTCATCTGACTACACTACTGAAGCCGCCCGACCTCGTCGGCCACGTGCGCCTTGACGGGGATAAGGATGGCGGGATTCCAGTACGTCCGGTAGTGCCTTTCCAGCGCATGCGGGAAGCACGCCCACGTGAAGCGCATGAGGTTATGATGATGCTACCACATGCACAAAAAGTGTGTTTTATCTTCTCGGACAAAAGAAAATTCCCGTCAAGCGCTGTTTTTATGTCAGGGCACGACGCATGATTCTGTTACCACGTACCCGCGCGAGGAGCTCCTCCGGGATTGGGAATTCTTTGTTCAGCCTAGATCTAGACCTGCTGCGGAGCACGAGAACGATACGTTTCCCGCGGCACGACTGGATGGACGCACGACGGAACTCGAGGATGAAGTCGCGCGGTTGAAGACGCAACTTGGGCGCGCCAAGGGGATCAACGACGTCATGTGGGAGACGCTCAAACAGAGTATGTCGGCGCAAGGGAAGGAGATGCCAGCGCTTGGCCAGATCCCAGACTCACACGAAGACACGAATGGGCGAGGACGGAAACGAGGGAAGACGAAGGGGTAAGAAGGAGGGCTCCGTTCCCTCCTCCCCCAGTTTGATCCTTGGCACATCGTTTCCTTGTACGGATACGCAGCCCACACCTTATCAAATTAATTAAGTATGGTTGGTCACAGCATGGCCATCTATTGTGCACTGCTTGTGGTATCCACCTTCCAACATTCATTAACGCAAGACAAGACTAGATCCGGTTTTATGAATGGAGTACACGGAATGCGGCGGACTCGAGACACCCGAGGGAATTAATACAAACAAAAGCCCTTTGTAGGACGGGCGTGGAACAGCCGCATGGAACAGTCTGTGACATGTGAGAAGTGCGATGGCCATCTTTTTGTCTCACTGCCGAGTCACTGGAAGGCCGGGGGAAAAGCTTGACTTTTTACGCCTGAGCCATTTAGATCGCTAGATGCATCAGCTGGCCACCCATCACTCACCGTGGCTTACGGCCATGAGGCTTACGGTATCCATCTTACGCGCGGTACGGCATCCCGGAAGGACCTGCTGATGTGGCATGACATTTGCCAATGTCGCCCAGATGTTTGTCAGCCCACTTGGGGAGTTGCATGCAACGAGGCCCTACAACTACCAGGGCGCAATCACCTGAGCTCCACATCAGTCCAGCACGCCGGAAGAAAGACGAGGTCAGGCTAGACCTATCTAGGCCCAAGCTCCCACGCAAGGACTATATCGGGTAGAGTACCTGCACTCTAACTGCGCATTCGGGGGAGCAGTTTTCCGAAACGTCCAGCGGCCAGGAGTATAAAATTCTGGAAAAACTAGTGTACCTCGCGGGAGCGGGACTAAGCCTGATCGGAGGCCCCTAGGGAGACACGAGGCAGAGTGTTTGCTGTTGAAAGGCGATCGTCTTTTTGATCGGCGGTGCCCACGCAGTAAACAGTACACATCTGTAACGATCCAGGGGGATCTGATAAACGTTGCGAGTCGTGAGAAGTATATACTGTACCGCCACCCGCGGAAAGACGATGGAGAAGTGAAAAAAGTAGTACTTATGGGCATTGGGGCACTGGGCATCGAGAGCTTGTTCCTTAGATCAGTCAGGCCTCAATTGCAAATTTTGGCACACGTATTGTGATAATTTATGATCCATTGTAGCGCGCACAGGAAGATAAAAGGTAAGTATGCTTCTGTGCGTGATACCCGCCCACCGCTACTCAGTCGTCGTCTCTGAAGCGGGTTTGACACCGTACTTGGCAGGATCAGTGCCGTGGTGCGGGTGATTGACAAAGTTGAACCTGACATGGGTTAGCGTGGTACTGGGGATTGAGGCAAAACTCACATTGGGAAGACGCCTTCGAACAAAGGATAGGGAGAGTAAGCGTCGTGTGGAGTTTATGAACGAGTAACGTAGACACGCACTGAATTTGAGTTGCGAGAAGGCCGAGTTGCTGTATGCAGCATGCTGCACCCACTGTGGTTGATGTGACTCGCCATAGAGCGGTTTACCTTCGCGCGCGAGCTGGCTCAGCTCGGCAAAATCTCTTTCCTCCTCACGTTTATTCTCTGACCAGCCCCAGAAGCGGACTAAGGTGGCGACACAGGTATGAGCATATCTCCGTGAGTCAGTGGGGGCGAGTGCACAGACTCACAACTCGACCGTTGATAGGCAAGTAAGAAGCCCCCGATGAAGCCAAACACGCCGCCTAGGCGCAGAGCAGGACGCAATCGCGACTTTGTTGGATCAGCCATCTCTGAATGAGAGCATTTTCCCCGTGAGTTTATGATGTACCCGACGGCGCAGGAGATCTGAATTACCCCAGAAGTATAGGGCGGACGGAAAGGCGGCTGTGGCACCTGCCCAGACTACATAGTCCGAAGGCCGCATGTATCGCATAACGCGAGAAAAGTGAGGGTCGGCATCTACGAGAGGATAAGGCGACTCGACGGCGACCTTGTCTGGCATTTTGTCGCCTGTTGTTGTCCGACGGTGGTTTCGGTTTAGAGAGGTGGCGCACGTGGGAAAAAGAATTCGGCCGGGAATATCCGGGGAGCGCCTTTGGCCCATGCATCGCAGCGTGGCGAGTTTTGAGTTGGATTCAATTGGCTCTCCCTCCTCCCCTTACTCTCCCTTTCCCTCTTTTCTCACCCGTCCTGAAAATATGAGCGCTGTTAGGCGCGGTGATCGTCGTGCAGCAAGGAGTCAACATTCTTCTCCTTACAACCGTCCCAACGCGCAACCCAAGAAATCGGTTCGTCCTCACGTCTACAGCCTTCCTTCCTTGCCCGGAGTCGGCTCACATCTGCGCTAGTCCTGGTCATTGTCGGGCATCTTCAACTTTTTGAACCCCCTGCGTCGCGAGAAACCATCAGAGGAACCCGAGGAGGACTTTTCTGATGAGAGCGCTGGCTACGACGACAAACAGACGACTGATGGCTCAGATTTCGGAGCAACACGCCCTCATGAAATTCTATCCCAACGCGGTCACGCAGTGCGTCATAACCACCTTCATATCGTCCATTTAAAGCCAACGTGCCCATTCATCTTTCTCAGATGGCAACAGAGCAGCAGCGGCAGCAACCTCTCTCCCCGTTGACACCTGCGCGACAGCCTCAGTCTTTTGTGTCGGCCTTGACCACCTCAGATCTCATCCCAGAGTCTCCCGGGACAATATCTCCTTTCAAGGGGTCTACCACATCTGAGTCTCCCCGGCTGGATGGGCCATCACAGTCCCCAGCGGAGAAACTTGAGGCCGTCAAGCAATATCTACGTGACCGCTCTGACCAACCGTTGCATCACGTTGAATACGTAGGTTTAGTATCCCTTCTTAAAGACAGCGTGCAAGGTCTGGCACTTCTTTCTCTTCAGTTTCAGGCTGTCTGGTTAATGGGCTTTAATAGATGACGATTCTCAGCCTTTTCGGTTCACCACTAGCCCCACGCCCAGCCGTGGCACTACTCCAGCTTTCAATCTTGGCTCTCCTACTTCTTCACAACAAACTCCCCGTCGAACGTTGACAAGAAATCCTAATGGCGTTTACAAATGGCAGGGCGCTGGGAGCGCCCGCCCACGCAACAGACATCAAAGCCCTGCATTCGGGCCGGCACGCTTAACACCTTCAAAATTCAAGCTCTCCGTGCCAGAGCCGTCACCCAGTAAAACAGATGCTAAGCGGCGACGTTTAGATACGGTCACCGAATCCCCCGCACCTCATGGTACCAGCGAGTCCTTACCCTCAGCCCCGCCACGTGAGCAACCTAACGCTGAGTCTTCTACCCTGTCCACTTCGAGTGGTTCCTCATCATCTCACTCCTCCATGAACGACTGGAGCCCTAATAAATCTACCACTGCCCCCGCCACCCCTCGACTCCGCCTCTCGGCGCCGCCGAAACCCACTACACCTGCGGTGCCCTCTCCCCTGCGAAATACCTGGGGCACAGGGGAGTCGTCGTCGCCGCCACTTTCTTCGCCTCCTTCCAAGCCTAGCCAACCCACTCGTGCGGCAAACTTCATGGCGGAGCTCATTAAAGAAGTTACTCCGCCAAAGAAGCCTGACCTCTCAAACCCATACCAGACTGCCAGCCCAGTGAAGCCGTCTCTGCAAAAGCAAAAGAAGTCTACAAAGAAGCGGAAACCTGCCGAAGGGCGGCCAAAAGAACCGGAAAAGAAGGAAGTTGACCTGAGTCACCAGACAATCATCGAGGCCACAATACCAACGGTTAGAGTGTTACATATGCCTCTTCTGGATTCTTGTTGACCGTCATATTATAGGGGAGCAAACGTTCTCGTCCACCTCAGAACATTGGAAAAGCCTCAGCGGCAAAAGCAAACGGCACTTCCCATCCGGAACCGCCTCGGCGAAGCGCCCGGCTTAAATCACCTTCACCTCCCCACACAAATGGCATTCACACTGCTACCGACGAGCAAGGCAACGATGAGCCGACAGGAGGTGAGGCGCACTCCTCCAAAAGGCAGAAAAAGGCACCGCCGCCCCCCACTGTTGAAGAATGTCCAGATGTGGACATGCATTCTCCTACATCCCCCTCAAGCATGATCCCCAGTAACGTAACGGACTCTCCAGAGTCTCAAACCAATGCCAAAAAGACGACACCCGTGGCGAATGGTAATCTATTTGGGGCGACAACCAAAGCTCCGTTCCCGCTCAAGTCGTCTGCTCCAAAGGAGCCGTCGAAACTTCGTTTTGGCTTTGCCGCTGAACGTGACCCGGACTCCCCACCGCCCGCTAAATCCGCATCTGATACCCCCGCGCCGGCGTCAGATCAGCCCAATGTACCCTTCTCATTATCCTCACCAAAGCCACCTGCTATTCCCAGTCGGCCGACACCCCCTACAACGGGTATGGCCGTCACAAACCCCCTTCCCGAAGCTGGCCCAAGCTCCGAACCGCATTCGACGAAGTCGTCTCCGAAAGATCCAAAGCAAGCGGCCCTTCTTTTAGACACGGCATCCCTACCATCATTCTCGTTCAATGTGATGACAAGTCTCAAACCCCTTCTAAACAATGCCAAGGAACGTGGCGTAGCTTTGGTCGCGGACTCATATTCTCTTCCAACGTTCACGTTCATCTTTGGTGCGAAGCCTACTTCTGCTGGGTTCAATTGGGACGCGGCGGGGATAAAACCCCCTACGAAAGCCATCGGTTCCTGGACGTGCGGCGTTTGTATGGTCAGCAACGATGCTGCCAAGGCTAAATGTGTATCTTGCGAGGAACCGCGACCTGAATCTGCGACAAAGGGCACCTCCACCGTACCTGCGGCGATATCCGAATCCTCCAAGCCGGCTGTACCGACCGGTGGCTTCAACTGGGCTGCCGCAGGGATCAAGGCGCCAACGAAGGCTCCGGGAACATGGTCGTGCAAAGTCTGCATGGTGAACAACGATTCTGATAAGATGAAATGCGTCTCTTGTGAGGAGCCGAGAGCATAATGCCGATGGTTTTTGTTTACTCTGATGCATTTCTTATCCTATGTTATCCAATTGGGCTGTCTTTTTCTTCCTTGTTCTACCGTGTCTATTTTTTTTTTCCACGATAGTCGCATTGCACGTACACATTATACTCGTAAGCTGCATACTCTACATTTTTTGCATTGTGTCCCGTTCTGTACCCGTACGCACGCTGAGGGAACAGACGTCGAAATGGAACCGCCTCATGCGCATTACTGTGGCGCTGCGCAGCGCCCCGCACTCTCATAACTGTGGTCATGTACTGTAAGCCCTTTTAAGACGTAAACCGAAGTCAACTTGCGGTAAAATCGAGTTTGCGCGCGATATTGCGTGATAAGTCGTGCCCACTTAGCTTACGCTTCAGCTTTTTCGGTGGTGCGGCCTTACCGACGCCCGCAGGTGCGCCACCTCCAGGGTCGACGTTCCCGTCAACTTCGTCCGGCGGTCGAGACGCGGCCGCCGTCTGCGCGGCCGTTTTTGGGAGCTTCGAGGGGTGTGTAGGATACGGGAGCGCAAAGAAGTAAGGGTGGTAGAGAGCCTGCAAGCGTAGGAAATTGAAACAAAAGATAAGTTAACAGCGGGTTGATCTAGGGATTTAAAAAAAAGGGGGGAGTGCGTACATCTCGGGCACTAATCCGCTTTCGGGGTTCAAAGATTATGCATTTGCTAAGGAGATTCAGGGTGTCCCCGCTTGCTGCGGTGAAAAGGTCGCGCAGGGGCGTTCTCGGGAACTGGCCGACGGAAACGTAATCGGGCAACTTTGTATGGCCCTGTGGCGTTGTATGGGGGGGAATGTGACACGGATGAAAGGGAACGATCAAAATGGAGGACAGGAGGTAAGGTAAGATGATACACGTACCGGCCATTCCTCATCTGTTGGCGTTCCAAGGGCACGGAAGATGGTCTTAAGTTGATCCATGTCACTTTCTCCAGGGAGGTATGGTATGCGAAGCATCAACTCCGCAAAGATGCATCCGACAGACCAAATGTCAACGGCGGTACTGTAGTAGCGGCAACCAAACAACAATTCCGGTGGCCGATACCATCTGAGAACACAAGCGCGGTCAGGCGCAACAACAGCCAACGGGGGAACAAAAAGGTCCCAAGACACGCCAAGTAAGACAAGGAGGTGGGGTGGGTAGGGTAACACGGAATAAACGGAGAGCAATGGCATACCGAGTGATCACCTGACAGGTCATTTTGTATCCTGGGTCCGCCGCGTCGCGGGCCAAGCCAAAGTCAGCGATCTTGAGTTGGCCGTCCGAGGCAATGAGCAAGTTGTTTGGCTTCAGATCCTATCTTGCGAAAATCGGAGAGGGGTTTGAGTAAATGAAATTTCGAATAATGTGAAATATGATGATAAGCGAAGTGCCCGACAAAGGTGCCCGATGGCCGGGGCGAAAGCGGGGGAGAAGGGGACACACGTACTCGATGGAGGATGAAATTTCGGTGGCAGAATTCCAACCCGCGGAACGTCATGGCCATCCAGCTCTTGATGTCCGCGGGGAGAAAGACAAGCGAACGGTCCTTGATGATCATCTCGAGATCGGTGTCGAGGAACTCGAGGACGAGGTTCAGATTCGTCTTTGAGGAGAACACGTCCAGAAGCTTGAAAGAGAGAGAGAGAGAGGCACTGAGTGTCAGTGAAGTGGCGACGTTTGTATGCGCGAAAACACGCACCTCAATGATGTTGGGATGTTGTAGTTCCCGGAGGTACTTGACCTCCCGCACGGCAGACATGTCGAGGCCATCCTTGAACTGGCCCACCTTAATCTTCTTAATAGCGATCTTGCGACCCGTCGCGAGCTCCCGGCCTGGAGAGGGAGAGAGAAGGAGGGGGGCATTGATGGGTGCTCACGCGTCAACAGAGGCTATTTATGATCAAAGGAAAAACCAACGAACCGCGATAGACGACTGCATATGTTCCCTCTCCAACCTTTTGGTCCTTTACCCTTTTGGTTCACGGGCCATCATGTGAATTTTTGGGTCGGGGGGTGGTGGGGAGACACGCACCATCTCCTCTGTCGCTCTGCGTTGGCCTTCTCAACTGCATCCATGAGGTGAATAATAAACCGATAAGTAGACACGCAGGGAAACCTTGGACACTCTAGTGAGATCGGAGGTGGACGGAGGCGGCACCAGCGCGGCGAGTGGCAATAAGCGAATGGCAGGAACGGGTGGTTCTATGATTGTACCTGCACGCAAATGGATCCGAAACCAAGTTGACAAATCTACCTAGATATAATGTACGTTGGGGAGCTTACTTTGGCCGCAACGACTGATCCTCAAGGAAAATGCCACTACCATTACAATGTGGTAACAAAAAAAGCCAAGAGGGTAGCATCATACAACCGAGCATTGTCCGCCCGGTCATCGTAAAAGTCATGACCGTAAAGATTCGTTAATCATCATATCCTGTCTGGGCACTAACACTGATCTCCAAGTGGTTGAACGGTAACTCGACGTGCTGATCTTGGGGACACATAGACCGCTCCCGAAGCACACCCCATTGTACCCACCAGTCGTCCGCAGCGTCGAAGGCGTTGTACGCCCAAACTTCGCAAAGCTGTCCCCATATTCCCAGATAGGCGTCATCGTCCCATTTGTCCTGCCCGGCGTGTAAAAGCCTCTGCATTTCGAGATCCCGCGCCGTGCGTGCTGGTCCTGGAGGAAACATGGTTTGTGCAATGCTCGTCACTTCTACTTCATGTAGGAATTGGGAACGACCTCGTCGGATGGTCTCGTACGCCCGCACCAATATCGGTATGTGATCCAACCCGCGGACGTACGAAAGGAGTGTGCTGAGGACTGCTGCAGCCTCTACAGATAGGCTGCACACCTGCGTACTACAAGGCTGTAAAGAGTCTAGTAAGAACGCACATAACGAGTGGCGGCAAAGGAACTAACGATGAGTGGATGCGAAGCTTCTCCTATCAATACAATACGACTAGAGTCGTCCGACCAATTTTCGATCTCGGGCCAATCAAGGTATCTCTGCCAGCAAACGGAGTCGATTTTCTCAATCATCCTGCTTAGTCTGCACAGGTTTTGTAAGACCGGCCCATACTGGATTTGCGAGAACCAACCATACTTAATATCAGAAGTCATCTCGGCCAGCTTCAGAGACTTGGCTGGCAGATTGGGGATCCAACCTTCTGGAACATCAAGTTCTTTATGATCCCAAAATAAGTGTACTGCATATTCCGAGCCGAAGGACTGCGATAAGAGTCAGTCTTATTTGAATGCTTTGCTTGATCTTTCTTGTACCCACAATTGGATAGCCTACGACGTGGTGAATGACAAGCGACACCCTATCACGAGTGACGACGCACCCATAAAACATCGACGTGGACCGAACCAGTACACCCACGAGTACGCCACACTCTCGGTTTTGAGGACATCATCCTCTAAAATCTTTCTTATAGGTACATTTCCCGAGACCACAATGGTACCCGTCCTTCTGGGCTTGACGGCTTTCTCCTGAATAGACAACCGCACCGTGCTGTGCTGGCCATCTGCACCAATTATCAAATCGCTTTCGAGGATAGTACCATCGGATAAATGCACTGATGGCTTCTCGTATAACGGAGAAGACGAGGAGCTATCTGAACCTTCTGAGGGTTCGGAAGAACAAGGTGGCTCGACGAAAGCTACTTTGGTATCGAACATCACTTGAGCACCTGCTCGTACGGCTGCAGCGTACAAAATTTCTTGCAGGTCACCAAACTGTGACCATCGTGAGTTGATACATCAATTCCAACTTGATGAATTGGACATACGCGCATCATATAAAACTTGGCACCAGTCTCTTCTATCACAGGTGCTGCCCATTCAAGGTATCCAATGAGTTCACCGGTCTCGACTGGGTGAGCGGTTAGCAAAATGACAGGGACTAGAAAGGGATGGGCAGGGCAGGGAGGAGAGAGTGAATGCTGATCAAAGTAACTTACAGTCCCATAAGTGCGAACCTTCACGCACGAGAGTACCTCTCTTTCTTAGTTCGTCCCCGAGACCCCATTGTACGAGTATTTTGGTTACGTTTGGCGTAAGGCGGATACCTCCCGGGACGTTCTCTAATCTCGGGCTCTTTTCGAGAACGCGAACCGTGTGGCCAGAAAGAGCGAGGCCGAGAGCCATAGACAAACCAGCGACCGCTAAGAAGGGTAAGAAGAGGCGCGCCAGGCACGAGGAAAGGATACTGACATCCACCAACGATGATGACATCAAGCTTGAAGGGAGCTGGTCGTGGATGCGACATAGCTCGGAGAGAGGGGTGTACGCAAGAAGAGTAGCGTGTTGGGTAGGAGGTAAATGTAGGATAAAGGGGAAGTAGTTTTATTACGAAAAGTGCTTCTTTAAAGGACTTGCATCCGGCAGCGCTTGTACACCGTTCGGGGGAGTTTAATTCATCGGCTAAAATACTCGAGCCACCTGGTGAATATATGGTCAGCAATTGGTCGAGACAATGACGCCGCCCAACAGACGGAGAAATTTTGCGGATCGCCCCAAGCGGACAGGGATCTGTCAACCCCAATAAAGGATTTACATACTCGCTACGGAATAGGGACGCAAAGCGGTGAATGGCGTGGAAGAAGGAGTGCCGGTTTGTGAAATAAAATACGAAGGGGGTGAGTAGGATACGAGAAGGGAAATAAAACCGTAAAACCGTAAAATTAGGGAGAGAATGGGACAGAACGGGAGATGTTAGGAGTCAGTGGAGTGAGCGGGACTTACCTAATCGGATCTGCAGGGGGACCCAGTGACCGCTCACTGTCTCGTCCTTATTGTCTCGGCATTTAGTTCTCCCTTTCTTGCTGATGTCCGTTCGTCTCAGACTTAGACCCTCCCCTACGCCCTCCCCTGCCCCCCTCTCCTTCAACAATCTATCCAGTCCTCCCCCTCCCTCCCCTCCCTCCTCTTTATCCGCGTTGCCTCCACCCACCTCATGGCTCTCTGCACGCGACATGAAGCTATTCGGTGCAGACCCCCTCAAGAGCACTTCTGAGATTGGCATCGTACAATGCAAGGACTGTGCAAAGCCCATCCTGCGCAGCGCTGTCGCAGAGCATGCAGGTGCCCTCAATTTTTTGTGAATGTCTCCGGGCGGCCATTTACAGACACGGTGTCTTAGATAATTGCAAGAAGTATGATCTCGACAAGAGTGGTGTCAAAGGAAAAACCGATGACGGTTAGTGCTCATAGTTGCCCTATTTTTTGTCCTTAAATTGATTTATTTGAATGCTCAAGCAAAGGGCAAGAAGCGCAAAGGGGACGATATCGATCCCAACGACCCCAACGCACCCAAATCGAAGAAGGCCAAGGTCGCAACTAAGCCCACCAAGGGTCGTTTCAAGGGTCCCTTCAACCCTGATAGACACTGTGGCGTCATCAATGATAAGAACTTACCCTGCTCCCGCTCGCTCACTTGCAAGTCTCATTCCATGGGCGCCAAACGGGCCGTCAAAGGCCGTTCCAAGGATTATGACGAACTTTTGCTCGAGTGGAACCGTGCACACAATCCAAACTGGGTCGAGCCTGTCAAGCGTGAGAGCAAGAAGGAGCGCAAGGAGAAGAAGGAGCGCGAAAAGCGCGAACGCAAGCAACGCGAGTTGGAGGAACTCGCAAAGAGGAAAGGCATCGATCTCAGCAAGCCCGGTGCGGAGGCACAACTCGAACAACTCAAGTCTTCTACCAAAAAGAAAAAGAAGGTGGAGAATGCTGCGGTAGTCGCCGGGGGTGCTGGCGCGCATCCTTCGGGAAATAGCGCGAGGGTAGATGACGAACACGGAGCCGAGAATTTTGCAGATCTGGACTCGGAAGAAGAACTCGATTCGATGGCGAAAAGCGTACGCCTGGCATCGGAAGCATGCCTTCTCGGAGTTCCCCTAGCGATACCATGCGACGCGGGATCTTGGTTCGTCGTACGAAGGGAACGTCTACGCACCTGTCAAGATTTGTTTGCCAGGGCCTTAATGAAGGGTGGCACGTCCAGCGTCGGCGCCGCAGGCGCCGCAGCCCGACTGGGCACAGGAACTGTTTGAATGTCCTCCTCGTACAGTACCACGCTGCCGAAACCTATCTATTCCCCGTCTTCGCTTTTTGAGCCGGCGGTTTCCTCGCGGGACCCCAGGAACGCCGCACGTCAGGATGTCGATGACACCTCCCCGCATTCATCTTGCGGTCGCTCCGCTTGCAAGACGTCTTCCATCCCAGGGTAGCTAACCTTCAGTCAAGCTAGGCCAATTTGGTTTAGGCCCGTAGGGCTCCACGAGGGTTTGTTCAATACGCCTGTTGTTCTCAAGTTTTGATCCACATGAGGGCCGAGACAGACCCTTGGACTAAAGTGTTTTGACACCGAACTCTGTATTATAGCCCAATAAAAAGATTCGAGCATTTCCATGTGCACTATTTATCGGATCTAAGAAAAGGTTCACGATAATCGTTTCGTCATAATTTCACGCCATCTCCGATCTCCTGACTATCAATATGCTCCTTTCTGACTTCTACCAGTCTGACAGCTCCATGGTACAGTGTCTGGATCCATGCCCAATGCCCTGAGCTATCGCATGGAACGACCTCTAGAGTTGCCCGCCTGGCCCAGCGATTCGCAGTGCCGTCAGACTGAAACCAACTCATCATGTGCACCCCCACAGGTGACAATGACAGTTACCCGCCCGTTGCCGAGTGGAGCGCGAAGAAAGGCACACGGACTATGATACAAAGAGCTTGTCGTGACTCGGAAATTGGGCGGAGAGCAGCACAGCGAACGCTTGCCCGACGGGCCGAGTCTGGGAAGTCCCAGATGGAGTTGGCATGCTGGGCGAACGGGTTTTCTTTTCTTCAGTTGGTGCCGAGAGTCTTAGGATAGGCAGTGTGGGTGAACCACTGGGAGTTGGCTGCGATTGCACAGAGTGACAAATCCCGTCGAGCAGGGTCGCGGATATAAGGTATAAGGTACAGTTACTGTATACCCAAGTGACGTACGAATGCGCGGGTTTCTATGGTGTACCCCAGGGCCGAACCGGGGATGGAAAGAGTTTTACTAACAGTAGAAAAAAAGGGTACAAGGGGGCGGGCGCATATACGAGTGCGTGCACATTCAGAAACGAGGCAGCACGATTCGCCGTCTTTCGGCAACGATGCGTGTCAAAAGAGTGCCACTCCCTCCCACCCCCCAAGGAAGAAACCAAAGGTCGAGAAGGAGAGCGTTCGGGTACGATGTAATACAATGCTTGCTGAAAGCCGTTTGTCTGAGTGTGTCCGTAGGGTTACGGGTTTGTCAGGGGGTAGCCGGGCGCCGTTGTTGCCTGTACGAACACGGCCATCAATCCCTCTTGACCAGTGCTATAGGCAACAGTGCTACTGACGTTCGGTGAGTGCGAGCCTGGTATAGCATAGGTAGCAGCGACAGCATGTGGCATGGACTATGTAGGCCCGCCTTCACGCGTCACGTTCCACTGGGACCGGTGTCTCCTGAACTGAATTACTACACAACCAACAGGCGGCTGGCGGCGGCACTGGCACAAAGTCAACCTAACTACGAAAAAAATGCTCAACTTTCTCGATCAAGGGCTTCAAAGGATAAATCACAGACGGTGTCGTGCCAGCTTTCAGCTCCTGAAGCTCAGGTACTGTAATGTTTCGACTTGTCACATCCGAGATAGGGATGACACTTGTCGCGAATTGGAACTGTCATACGTGACCTCGTCTACGATTCTTGGAAAAGGTCACTGGTGGCTACTACGTACCCGGTCTGCAAGTACTCATCGTGATCATGAGGTGACCAACTGAATGCAACGTGTAGGTCTCCGCACCATGACCGTCTGACTGTCGTGGATACAGTATGGCCCAGAGGCTCAGCAGGCTCCCTAACAACCTTGCTATAGCAGAATTTCGGAATCGGGTTTTATTTATTTTGGCCCGTGCCAAATTCATCAAACTCACTACCAAATGCACTCCGACATAGCGGCCACGGCACTACTGTGGCTTCTGACTTGAAATATGTCACGGAATACTGCTGGCCTGATGTACAAGTAGTCCTCTAGAAGAGAATGGCGACGACCTCTATGCATCGATTGCTCCTCTCGTGGCACTATATTGGATACCCCCAGTTTACCCCTGAGCACTTCTCCTCCTCTATCGCGCACGGTTACTGCAAGGTTACTGCAAGGTTACTGCAAGGTATCACGGCTCATATCCACAATATACCACGCGCGACGACGCAGGCGAGGCTCTTCTTCTGCGTTGACACAGGGGTGTCTGCTTTTCTCCGCGCAACGTTCTACACCCTCACTGAGCGTGCCCCTCCATGGACGAAACAACGAACAAACAGTGGCTCGACGTCCACTGGCGGGATCCCACTGGAGCTTGACCTTGGCACGAGTGTTGAGCACGACGTCGGATTTTTTAGCTGATCGTTTTGTCAATGAGCTTTCTGTGTACGAGACATCCACTCCCCTCCTCACCTGCCCCCTTTCCGCCCATTTCCTGTACAGCTTTCCCTCTTCAAGTTCACCTATACTTTTTGCGCACCAGCAATCCACACAATGATCCCGCACAGCACGCCGCTACGCTGGTGGCCTGCTTTAACCCCGTTGTTGGCCGCACGCGGAGTTGGGATATGGCAGACCATATCGATTTCTAGGTGATCATCGACGTGATGAACCCTCGAAGTGCTTTTGAAACCAACGCCGAGGATCTCACGGGCAACGATACGAATTGCCGTCTTACACGCCGACAAGACTATGATGAACCATGTCCGTGCGGACGTTGCGCCTCCTCGAAGCCTCGTACCGCTCTACTGCCTCCCTTCATGACTGTATCTTCACAGGGTCGTCATTCCATGTCGTTAAATACAATGCTAAGACTGGGCTGTCACTTCGCGCACAGTGCAAGGCTGCTCCAGCTCGAGCACTCGGAGCCGAGGTCAAGTATGGCATTGCCTCACAGTAGGTGATGGAATGCATTCTCTCCGTTGCTCTCCGCTCTCCTGAATCCTCTCACAAGTGTACACGTCGCATACAGCTGGTGCGGTACCTGAATACAGTTCGGGGTATGGCGGCGGGTCACTTCCTGAATACTATTCCCGCAGACGGGATCATTTCAGGTTCAGGGACGCGCAGACACGGGCTCCTGCTACTTAACAAATCGTCGTCCCGTGAACCAGACACTTGTTCTTTGCCCTTTTAGCCACCATTATATACGTCCCGAAAGGCCTGAATGTTATTTTAAAACAAGACAATAAATGCATTTTGGGGTCTTATATTGCAGTTTAGGGGATGGTTATCAATCCCGCATCTAAATGACTTGCATGCACGTGATTACCACTACAAACTGGCGGAGCTTGGAGTTGCGTCTGTCACTAAGGTTACTCGTATTAATTGTAGCTAGATGCTAGACTTCCTTGAAAAGACATTGCAAGGACCATTCCATAGCAAAACAAACGTGAACGACAACCAAACGGATGACTATAACGATGCCCAGAAAGGCAATCGTCCAGAATGTTCTGAGGGCCTAATATGTACAAATAAATGCGCACGGGCCATGCTGTGCCAGTTTGCGCCTGGGTCCTAGTCATTGCTATGCCCACCGGAAAGACCTGCCAAGAAGACTCCGGAGCCCAGGAACGAGGACAGGGAAGGGGAAAAATACAATGTGCACAGCACATGAGTAATGGGCGATACGGCACAGCACAGAGGCGATAAGCCCCCACAGAACTCCCATAGAGGCGCCCCAAGAAATGTAAATGCACAAAACCACAATTGAGCACTCCAATAGGTGGTGGATAACTGAATGAACTGGTTGCTGCCCGAAGCGTCTTGCTAGACCGCGGAATGGAGAGAGTGAGTACCTCACGATCACGGCAACCTGAAGCATTACTACGAAACGACAAAGCTGAGAAAAAAGCGGGTGTCGTTGAGGGCCATCAAATGTTGGATGCAAGATCAAGAAGTGAATTAAGGTTCGACTGACAAGTGACTGTCGGAGATTGAAGTTGACTGGGTATATAAGGACAGAGCTCGCCTCCACTTGAATACTTTTTCCCACCTGGCGTGACTTTCCCACGCCCTAGAAAATATTTGTTCGCCGTTGCTGTTGCTCATGTCGTCTTTCTCCCTTCCTACTCGTCAACTCAACTTCGGTGGTCGCTCTCAGTATCAGCCCCCACAGACCCAGACCCAGACACAAGTAGTACAACAACCGCAACAGCAACACGGGTCGTTCAATGGGCTCGCTCTTCCCTCGTCATCCAACCCCTATTATGGTGCTTCTGGTCTGGTTCTCCCAGGACCAGGACCGGTGACAGCTGCCCCTACATCGACATCGACATATTCCTCGCACATCCCAGCTCAGACTGGGGTGACCGCCGCTTCTGCTGGCCCATCGACGCCATCCGCCCAGGTGCCTGCGACCCCCGCTCCACTTACCCTCGAGCAACAACACATCACCGCTGTTGAGGGGATCGTACCGACTCTTCAGAACATCGTTGCGACTGTAAATCTCGACTGCCGTCTGGATCTCAAAACAATTGCGTTGCATGCCCGCAATGCCGAGTATAATCCAAAGGTTTGTAGCTGACTAGTCTGACACGTCGCGGGCACGTGTGCTACTTTTTTCCGTACATAGCGTTTCGCCGCTGTCATCATGCGGATTCGCGACCCCAAAACAACCGCACTCATTTTCGCGTCAGGGAAGATGGTCGTGACTGGTGCGAAGAGTGAAGACAACTCGCGCTTGGCGTCGCGCAAGTACGCGCGCATTGTCCAGAAGCTTGGCTTTGATGCCAAGTTCTCTGAATTCAAGATTCAGAACATCGTCGGCAGCTGCGACGTCAAGTTTCCGATTCGTCTTGAGGGTCTTGCATACAGCCACGGACAGTTTAGTAGTTATGAGCCAGAGGTAGGTTGTTTTAAATCTTGCGCACCCCTGATCCACAAGTTGATCGCGCTGTAGCTTTTTCCGGGGCTTATTTATCGTATGATCAAACCTAAAGTCGTACTTCTTATCTTCGTGTCGGGAAAGATCGTTCTCACTGGCGCCAAGGTAACTGGTCTCGAGTGCTGGCTGGGTTCTTATCGCAAATGCTGACATTTCCGTCCGCGTGTGAAGGTGCGGGAGGAGATATACACGGCGTTCAACACGATCTACACCGTGCTATGCGAATTTCGCAAGCCGTAACGACCGCGTGGTTCGCCACTCCTCCCCGCCCACACGCGGGTGGAGGTGCGGAACTGCTCTTTCACTTGATTGGGCACCTGTGAATACACTCGGACCTTTTTACTTTGGCTTCAGGCAGAACGGTTGCCAATCACACTCTTAAAAAGTCAGCTTTTCAGCGCCTTGCGCATGCACACTCCCCCTTCCCCTACCCTGCACGTATATATTGGCAAATACCATACTACAAACCACATATTCCTGGACACTTCGTCCCTTTGTTTTAGTAATAGCTCTCTATCAATGATAAGTGTACATTGATGCATCCGAGAATGGACAATGCGTGAAGTATATGATCAACGAAGCTATGGTTGTTCGTGGGTGGGAGTCAGCGTGCGGAGCAGCTTCTATGTGAACCACAAGCGACCTTTTGGAGTGCGATCGGAGCTGGACGAAAAACTGTATCTATTTTGTTTACAGTTGCCACCGACCAGAGCGGTAGTCGCCGCCGACACTCACTCCATACAACCAGTCATCCTCTGCGGTCATCAAGGCCTCCGGCTCTGCGCCTACAGGATTTGCACGAGCGTCTGTGTTCGGGTCAGTAGGCATGCCCAACACCAACGCTTTGCACGTGAGCGCTTGGGTCCGTCACGCACTGTGTTGAGGGCTCCTGGCTTGCCTGATCTCCTTTCCAGTTCCGCGCCAACGATTTGCGCGTGAACTCTCGCGTCTAGGTCTTCTGGGAGGCCCCAAGGCAGGCCTGCCTCCGTGCTTACATGTGGCATCCAAACTCTAACTCCCCCGAAGTCGATGGCGGACACTGTGGTTGGCAGCATCCACGGGCTTGGTCTCGAGCTGCGCTGCTTGTGCGACTAGCGTTGTCGTTGCCCCCTCCTTCTCTGGGGCACGATACTTCCGAGCTCATTGTACGTCCTCTCCGCAGCGGTAGCACTTGCCCCTGCGTCGCCTTCCTCCGCCTCCAGAGTCCGGCGCGCCGACAAGGAGTGCCACACCTTAGCCAGTTCCGGCAGAATCCTCTCGTCAAACTCGCACCAACTACTATCCCCATCATTCCAAACGCAACAAATAACAGGTCTCTTTCCCTATGAACCCTTTGATGATGACGACGACGCATCTACCGTCGACTCGAACCCATGTATCAACGTCTCCACACATCCATTCCACCTGCTGATCGCTGTAGAAACAAGGAGAATATACCATAGTGTATTGACTTTCTTGACGAGTTGGACACTCAGGCAGTCTAGTGCGGAAGTTGTCACCGCAACACGGATTAGAATGAGTATGCAGCCTCTATTGCTTTTATACATTCTCTAACCTCACTGTTACCTCAGTAACTTAAATAGTTCTTCGTCATGCATCGACATCGAACTTTGCATCAGCGGACAGACCGACATCGTCGGCGTCATGCTTGGGGTTACAGACATGTCATCTAACATCCTGTCCTCCATCGACTTCGCTGGTCGCATTCCCAAGCGGCAATTCTTCTGAAACTTCATTACCAAGTTCGTCAAGTCCGTCCCTGTTCCCGAGGTGACGAAACCCGTCTTGAAACCCTCGGGTTCCCGTGGCAGTGGTAAAACTGCCCTGGTAAACTCTATGTTGGCAACTTCCGAGGTTGAACTGAGGATGAGGCCACTCTGCTCGGCAAGGGTGAATGGTACGCTCTCATTTCCTCATTTCCTCTGTACTATCGTCACTCCAGCTTGACCTGATGTCCTCCCCTTCCGACATTCCTCGGTAGGTTTCCCTTGCATTCGTTCTCCTTGTCACGATGGGCAAGGAAACCTACGACGACTACAAGCGCAATCTACATGACCGACAGTCTAACTCTGCGCGCTACCTCGTCCTTGCTTCGAACCCCTCCCCATCTCCTTCTGATGACGACGAGCGATCTCATTTCCTGCTTGAAGGCAACCTTCCGTCCATACGCTCTGTCTTGTCCTCCATATACGCTGGCGACCCTGTCCTGCTCGAGGAAGCATATACCCGCTGACTCATCCTCCTGTGCACCCAACACGTGCGTCGTCCGCACCAACAAACCGGATGGCAAGACGAATTGGAAGCTGCCCTCCGACCAGGAACCCCTCAACGTCGACACTGGGATCTATGATGCGTCCCTCTACAGTGATTGCCCCCCTATACTCCAGTTCCTGCAGCAGGGAGATGTGTTCTCCCACCTACAGGAGCCGCGAAAGCCCATAATTAACCCACCAAAACCCCTACCCTGGACGATATAAAATGAAAATGGAGTAAATGGAGCGAAAAGAATGTGGTTGAACTTCACGGCGGTCGTGTATATCAGTACAACCTTTTAGGACATCATACTATACATCGCATGAGACAAATCCAATATCATTTCTGTCTTTCCTTCCCCTTCCGTTTCTCCCTTTGTCGTTCGGGGCGTCTGATGCCTGCAGCATCGCTCGACTATTCCGCGTGTTTCTCTGTCTGTTTCGATTTCTTGTGGGGTGGGTCTTCTTGCTCGTCTTCCTCCTCTTTGAATGATAACGGTGAGTCCCACATGCACTGCGGTAGTGCTATCAACTTTGTGAAATTCCTCATCACTACTTGAGATGAACAGGGTTCGAGTTCTTGTAATTCAGGACTCTCTGGGTACGGGCATTTGAGGGTATTGCCACCATCCGGAATGAGAAAAATAAAGTGCCAATTTTCATGTGGCGGGAGTTGTTCACAACCTACGAGCTGTGTGAACCGCGAGATAAGCCCTTTATTGATACCGTGATTGTCGGAGACCGTGAATTGAAACATATAAAGGTGGCCATCGTGGCAAATGAAGGAGTCGAACGCTACTTCATTTGATTTCATCGGAATGTAGTAGATGTCCTCCTCGAGGGAAAGTGCCTCGTCATCGTATTCGAGGACATTAGTAGGGTGCACCTCAAGGGTTTCGAGACGGTTCAAAGCATTCTTACGTCGATCCTCCAATTGTTCACTCCCGACACCATCGGGTTTGATAGTATGATGGCTTGAATGCCATTTAGGTTGGTGCCTCCTATCATTCCCGTCCAACCGAACCATCGGCACGTAATGAATCAAAATTTGCCTTTTGAAATGCGTGTGGCAAATGTTTTCGAATATAAGGCCAGACATCCCTCTTGAATAAGTCAGGGAATAGAATGCTTGAAACATTTCGATTTGCTTGTGAATGTTACAGTCTCGCAGATGGATGGCGAGTTTGGATTGAATGTAATCCGTGATGGGTGTTACAAGAAGATGGGACCAAAGATCTGTCGTTTCGCGCCTGATCAGGCATAATTTGCGCGACAATGCGTCCATTTTCAAATTTCCGGACCCTCGTGTCAATCTCTCGATGTCGCGCGGGGTCACGTCCTGCAAGGACATGCGAACATTGTCCTCATAACGTTCCATATCATAAGGCTCAGATGCCTTTTCTAAGCAGAGGCGAGGAGTGGGGCCAAATCGCAAATCGGTCATATGTATCGTCGATGATATCGGGGCTTGGACTAGTCGGAAGCAGCGATGCGCTACGTTCGTTGAAATTGCATAAGTATGGCAATGTACCGTGACATTGCAGGACGTAACCTACGCTCGATGAATTTCGGCTCGGGTCCATGGATTCATGACTACAACCGTTACGGAATAAGCCTGATCAAAGTTTGACCATCGTTCCACGGTAGGAGACGTGGCAAATATGATGAAAAACGGCATGTTGTGACCGATTAACACCTGTGGGAGGTCCATCTGAGACGGGCCTGAATCCACCAAAGTCCAGACCACCTTGTGGAATTGAGCCGAAAAACCCGCGTCGCGGAAACGAAAAACACCGTCGTCGACGAATAGGTACGATTCATGGAAGTGGGACCAGATGACCGGCCTCTTTTCCACAAGGCACCTGTGCAACACATAATACAACCAGACAGTCTTCCCTGTGTAGAAGGTTAATGGTAGGTCAAATGACCGTGATCTAGGGACTCACCAATACCTGGTTGTCCAGTGATCACAGCTGCTGGTGTTGACCTGTACCAATCTTCCGCTTTCTTGTTGTGGATATTTACAAGACAGTCATAAATGCGGATGTATTCGGCCTACCAAGTTCATGAAGACAGTGTTAATTTCACCCATTCTGAATACACTCACACGAACCCAGATGTTTCTCATCTTGAAGGCTTCGTTGTTGATATTGAGGGCATGGCAACCGGGTATGACGTCATCGTCTTCACTCTCACTGGGATCGTAAGTCGACTGTTGCTGATCTTCCTCCTCTACCATGTTCTTTCCCCAATACGTGGTATGTAACCGTACCAGTGGATGGCTGTCCACGGGCCTCATCCATCCAGATTCGTGTAAAATGGTCACGACAGAGGCGAGTGAAGACTTTGAAGAGGGGGAGGTTGACGTGGACATGATAATGATAACTTAAGAAGAGCCGAGAAGAGCTGGCCCCTGCAGTCACCATTAGTATCCGTCGCGGGTTAACTGCACTCGGATTACGGCACCTGACATCAACGTCAACACTACGTCAACTCGCCGCTTCATTGAGGGAGCCTGGGGCATGGGCAGTATAATCTTTCACGCAACCACTAGTATTAACAGCCACACATACTGTTTGACAAAACAATCCTTAGTTGATAGAGGCATAGCGGGCCAGGCAAGGGATCGATAAAGTATTTGATGACGTCAGGTGTGTCCCATTGAGGTCAGGATGTTCGTATTCTTAAGGCCCCAAAGCACATCTTCTTCCTTTTCACTTTCACTCTCGCCTCCTGCTCATCGCCACCCCACGGAATGGCTGCAGCAAAGACCAAATCGGCTACCTCTAGAGTGGCCAATGTCTTCACTCACCCCACCATAGTCACCCAGAGAAACAAACATATTTCCCCGGCCTCATCCGCTGGCTCATCGCCCACAATCACCAAGACACCCAAGACACCGGCCGATGACGGAATAGACTTTTTCGAGTCGGCGATAAGGCATGGTGAAGCTCCCGTTCGTGTGTATGAGCTACCATTAGAGCCAGATGGTGGCCCAGACAAGAGTCGAGAGGTTCGTCTTGGCCCCAACCCAAGTATAGTTACTGCCACGTTGACAAATTTACCTAGTACATTCGTCTCCCGCCAGCGGATATCCCGTATATTCTCCGCGTTTCTTTAGAGGCAGGCACGCCGGCATCTAGAAATGGCGTGTTTAGAACCAATTTCCCTCTCGATGGTGGCGTGTTTGATCGCAACAAATTTCTGGAGCGCAAGTAAATGGTTATAATACTGTTCTTGTTGCAGATTAACAAATGCGTCTACAGGCTTCCCACGAACGTCTCTAGACCCATCCAAATCGACCTTCCCATATCGCAGGCTGGCGCGTTCGCTTATTGGGTCGAGTATGACGATGATACTCTTGGTCACCGCACCACAGGTAGACAGGGTTACTTTAACATCGATCCACTTCTTCGGGTCAAGGCGCGCACTCCCATCCTCGGCAAGGATTTGAACCATTTACTTCCCGCGGACGGCGGCGCAGTTTTAGGAGATGAAATCATCAACCTCCCCCTCTCCGCAGTCTCTCTTCTTAGCACAATCTCGAAGTGGATGGGTCCCGTGTCCAAGTGGCCGGACTTTTTCGCAGAGGCTAGGGACCGGGGATACAACATGTTACACTGGACGCCACTCCAAGAACGAGGCGAAAGTAACTCACCCTACTCGATTAAGGATCAGCTCCGCTACGAGCCGAGCATGTTCGATGACCTTCAGGTCGTTAAGGAAGACGGCGGAATCGCAAAAATGGAGGAGCTTCTGGCTCTTGCCCGTGACCAATATGGTCTTCTTCACTTGACTGATGTCGTGCTCAATCATACGGCGAACAATAGTCCTTGGCTCGAGGAGCACCCAGAAGCTGGTAAGTCTGCTATTCGCGCTGTATTATTCGTTATAAATTCTGCTTATAGGCTACAGTCCGCTCAACTTCCCTCACCTTATTCCCGCTCTCGAACTTGACGATGCCATCATTCAGTTCTCTGGTTCACTCAAGGACCACGGTTTGCCCACCGAGGTAGTGTCAATGGAGGATATCGAACTTATCGTGGACGCCTTCTACGAGTACATCCAGCGGTTCAACTTCTGGCAGTATTACGTCCTCGACGTTACAAAGGAAAAGGAAGCGATTCAAGGCGCCTCCTCTTCTGGGAAGGTCGAGGTGTGGAATGGACCTGACGTCCAGGGCAAGGGCGTCTCCGAACTTGCGATCATCTTACGCGAGTATCGCGGTGGGGAGGTTCTCCAGGGGTTGTCGAAGTACGCAAAACGGTACGGCGTACATGTAGATGGCCCTGTCGCAGCTGGTTTCGTCCTAGCCGCGCGTGGCGGCGACGTGGATCCCGTGAGTACGTGGGGAGATATTGTGACTGAGTTGAACTTGCCGCTATATCGGGAATGGGAGGAAGATGCCAACATCGCCCTCGAGCATATAAAAAACCGCCTGAAATATGGTCGTCTGGAGGATCACGGCCCAAAGCTAGGTGAAATCACGTCGAAGTCAGTGTTCTCGTCCGTCTTTTGCGACGAGAGCTGAGGCAGTTACAGGTCTCCGATCATGGAGTCCTATTTTGCTCGTATTCCGGGTGCCGAGAAGGAGCCCCTCAAGTACTCCCTTGCCGTAAACGGATGGCTATGGAACGCGGATCCCATGGCGAACTTTGCTCTGCTTCCTTCCAAAGCCTACTTCCGACGTACGGTCATCGCTTGGACCGATTGCGTAAAGCTTAACTATGGTGCTTCGCCTGAAGACTCGCCATTTCTTTGGGAGCACATGACAAACTACGTGACGACCCTTGCCCGCTCATTCACTGGCTTCCGGCTTGATAATTGCCATTCGACCCCACTGCACGTTGGCACGACTCTCCTTGACCACGCGCGTACTATCAACCCAGACCTCTATGTCGTTGCTGAACTGTTCACTGGGAGTGAGGACATGGACACAGTATTCGTGAGCAGGCTTGGCATTAACAGTCTCGTCCGTGAAGCTGGGAATGCGTGGGAACCTAAGGAGCTCTCTCGTACTACATGGCGCTATGGCCTCGGAAAACCATTTGGCTCGATGGATGGTGCTTGCCTCACCTCATCCTCATATGTTGCCTCTCCAACTACGTCAGGGCGTGGCCCCATCCGACCATGCATTATCTCTCCTATTTTTGGATCACTGCCCCACGCGCTATTATACGATCAGACACACGATAACGAGTCAACGGCCAGCAAGCGGTCCGCAGAGGATACGTTGTCGACAGCTGCCATCGTCGCATTCTCCTGGTGCGCAACGGGAAGTGTAAAAGGTTTCGATGAAGTGTATCCCCGACTGCTGGAGCTCGTTACGGAGAAGAGGTTATACGAGCTTGTCGGGCTGGGCGATACAGAGGGTAAACACTTTGGGCGCGGCGGGATTGCCGTCGCAAAAAGGCTATTGAATAGCCTTCACCGGGAGATGGTCATCGGGAAATTTGAGGAGGGTCATATCCACCAAGAGAATGACGTGAGTCAATCCAGTTGCCATATTACGCACATATTCGTAACTTCTCGTCAATGCAGTATCTTGTCATGCACCGTGTGCAGCCAAGTACACAGCGGGGTTACTTGCTAGTGGCGCACACAGCCTATCCCCCTTCCCTGGGCTCGAAAGATCGTGGCTCCAGTACGTCTCTCTCAGATATGGCCTCTCAAATGCTTACCGCGACCGGGATAGTTGAACCCATTCGCCTCCGTGGATCAAGCGCTAAGTTCATTCTCGGGGCAAGCATCGAATTTACTGAGGGCGCTCCCGTTCCACACACGATTACTGGCATTCCGTCAAAGCTGGTGTACCTTCAACCCGTATTCCCATCGTGGGGAAGTGATGCCCAGGGTCCATATTCCGATATCACAGTCCCCGATTACTTTCCACCTGGCAGTATAATGATCTTCGAAACACAACTCGAAGGTCTGGATCCCAATCTGGACAAGTTTTGCAGCTCTGGAGCAGAGGACGCGTTTCAAGACCTGGACCCCGTTGATTTGAACATCTTATTATTCCGAGCTGAGGGGGAGGAAATGGATACCACGGGCGAGATAGGCGCTTACGACATTCCCGGCTTTGGTAAACTCAAATACTGCGGTCTGGAGGGCTGGATGCACCCTTTAAGACACCTCATACAACATAACGATTTGGGGCATCCTCTGTGTGGTCACCTGCGAGAGGGGACCTGGGCGCTGGACTACATATCCAGTCGACTCTTCAAGCAAGCAATTACGCTGCCCCAATTTCAAAAACCTGCGGAATGGTTCAAGGAACGGTTTGACCGTGTTAAAGTGACCGCACCACCTTACCTTCGGCCGAAGTACTTCGCTATCGTGGTCTCAGAGGCGTACAAAGCAGCTCGCCACGTCGCCATCGAGCAATGTTCCGACTTCGTCGCGTCTGGTCACTCGTTCACCCAGGACCTGGCGATGGTGTCTTTGCAGATGCATGGTCCCGTGCAGTCGGCCTCACTAGACCCCTTCCAGAGTGTCCCTTCACTAGCTGCAGGCCTACCGCACTTTGCCACTGGTTGGGCAAGATGTTGGGGCCGGGATGTATTCATCTCACTACGCGGTCTGTTTCTGACCACCGGCAATTTCGAGTCAGCTAAGAGACATATCTTGGCATTTGCATCGACGTTAAAACACGGCCTTATTCCAAATCTGTTGGACTCTGTTCGTAATCCGAGGTTTGTGTCTTATAGATCGTGACAAAATCGTTCGTCTAACTGGTTCATAAGGTACAACTCACGTGATTCACCTTGGTGGATGCTTCAGAACGTACAAGATTATGTCAACAAGGCTCCCGACGGCCCTGCTCTCCTTAACGAGCCTGTAAAGCGTCGCTTCCCCAAGGATGACACCTGGGTGCATTGGGATGACCCGCGCGCTTACGCCGAGACCAACAGCATCGCAGAAATCATTCAAGAGGTGCTGCAACGGCACGCAGATGGCATCTCCTTCCGCGAATACAATGCTGGTCCCAACCTCGATATGCAAATGAGTGACGAGGGATTCAACATTGACATCCGTGTTGATTGGAAGACAGGCCTGATTCTGGGCGGAAATGCGTGGAACTGCGGAACGTGGATGGACAAAATGGGTGAGTCCGAGAAGGCAGGGACGAAGGGTGTTCCAGGGACTCCGCGGGATGGTGCACCGATCGAGATAACCGGGCTCCTGAAGAGTACGCTGAGGTGGCTAGACGAATTATCGAGTCAAGACAAGTTTCCTTTCGGAGGAGTTGAAGCAGAAGGTGGGTCCGAGCATTTTGAAGATTTGAGGATACACCCTCATAGCGAATTGGTATTGTAGTGGACGGAAAGCGAGTCTTGGTTACATATCGACAATGGAACGACTTGATTCAGGAATCATTCGAGAAGTCATACTATGTTCCTCTTGGTGAGTCGATACCTGGTTCCTTATATCCGCTCATCTAGTGTCCAGATCCCTCTGAGGACAAAGAATACGACGTTAACCCAACTATTGTCAACCGTCGTGGAATTTACAAAGATGTCTTCGGGTCTGGGGCTGGTCGAGAATGGTCTGACTATCAATTCAGGCCCAACTTCCCTATTGCGATGGCAGTGGCGCCGGAGCTGTTTGACCCGGAACATGCGCTTGGTGCGTTAAAGCTTGCAGACAACGTTCTGAGAGGTCCACTGGGAATGAGGACCCTCGACCCGAGTGATCTACAGTATCGTCCCAACTACGACAATTCTAATGATTCGAACGATGCTGCCGTCGCAAAAGGCAGAAACTATCATCAGGTCAGTACTTTGATTGTGTAGGTAGTTATCTGTGCTGACTGTCACTTAGGGTCCTGAATGGGGATGGCCGTTGGGGTACTTCCTACGTGCTTATTTGTATTTCGACTCGAAGTACGGAGAGGGTGAAGAGGTCAGTAAGAATTCTAGCCATTCATACTCGCCTCTAAGGGCATGCATTAGGATCTATCTATCACTCTACACCACATTTACGGCGTGCTTCGAGCTCCTCGAGCCTATATCCGCGATGACCCTTGGGCCGGACTGCCTGAATTGACGAACAAGGACGGAGCGTTGTGTAGTGACTCGTGTGCTACGCAGGCGTGGAGTGCAAGTACGATATTGGACGTTCTAGAGGAGATTAATGAGTTGTCATGAGCGCATACATAGAATTGTTTTGTTAGAGTAGGGAACTGATTGGATCTGTGTGGCTTTGTTTGGAGGAGGAGATTTGCCTAGGTGAAGACTGCGAACGAACCATGACTCTCCCCATCTCTTATGTCTTTCTTCGGGTTCGAACAAACCAATCGATTGCAACAGGAAAAACAAAGGTATCTCGAGGGAAAGGTAGAGCAAGAAGATATTGCCGTCTACACCTGGGGTGAAGACAGTTACGACGGTCTAGGCGATGCTCTCCTGGAAGGTGGCGATGAACTAAATGATGAGACGTTTGGTGGTTCTGAGGAAGTCGGCAAGTTCTATTTTTTGCATGACAATAAGGCCTTTGTTTATGGTGAACAGGCAAAGACTTTGATTTCACCCAGCAGTCTCTTCCACTTGATGTCCATCCTGGACCTCCGACCCAGTCCGCCACCGTCAAGCAAACACTTCCGCAGTCAGATTCATCTCGAGACACGGCACATGCCTACGAAGTTCAGGCCCCATCTTCGTGTACGGTCGTCACAGAATTAAGTCCCGTTCCCCTCTCAAATTCCTCCCCTCTGCCCCGCAGCTCGTCCAGGCCAATCACTTTGGGACGAAAAGTCGCCCTTCTCAGTACTTCCCCGATCGGGTGGTACCTCTCGCCCTGTTGATCATGTTCGTAATGGCTCCGTTCGTCTCTCAACCCACTCGAATGGCGGCTCCGTCTCGTCGTCGAGCATCGTCCGATCACATTCGCCCAGCGCTCCCGCCGCTCAGCTAACTCCACAAGCTGGGGCACGAACACTGCAGGATATCGAGGAAGAAATGAAGGCCGCTGCGCTTGCACAGCGCTTGCAAAATGTTGTTGTCACCCAACGACAGCAGCTGATACAGGAACACCAGCAAGCCCAACAGTACCCACTTCTACCAGCAGCAGCGCTCTGCTCCTCCAAGAATGCACCCTCAAGCCCAGTCGCCGAGATTCCACCAGCAACTGCAGCAGCAGCAGCTCCTACAGCAGCAACAACTGCGAGACCAACAGTTGCAGGAGCAGCTGCAGCAGCAGATCCGTCAACAACAGATGCTGGATCAAGAGCGAGAACGCCTACTGCAGGAGACGCAACTTCAGGAGCAGATGCGAGAGCGGCAGCAGCTCCAGGAGTTACAGTTACAAGGGCAGCAGCTACGCATCGATCAGATGGAAAGGCAGCTCCGTTCCCAGCGTCCTGACATCCGCCAGCAGCAGCAGATCACGCAGAATCAGTATATCCATCAACGCCAACCATCAGATAACTCTCTTCCAGGTGCGACCCAGCAGCAGTTCGTTCAGCGTAGACAACAGTCTCCTGGTTTCGTCGAACCACCTCATTACCAGCAGAAGGGCCAGTATGTGCCTCAGAATATCCAGTTGCGGCAGCGCCTCCTGTCTGAGATGGCCCAGGTGGAGTTCATGCGAGATATGCAAGCCTCGTCGCAGGCGGAGCAGGACGCCCTCCAAGCTGAAGCGATGCGTAGGATCATGGAGACTGAACGCATGGAAGAGAAAAGGAGACGTAAGGCTGCCAAAATTGCACATATGGCATGTCATCCGTGCTATCATATTTTCATCTTTATGCTAACTTTCCTTCAGTCTCGGTACAACGACCTCATGACCCAGTCTGACAAGGATTTCATCACGCGAATACAAGTCTCACAGCTCGTCACGCAGGACCCCTATGCGGACGATTTTTACGCACAGGTATATGGTGCTATCATGCGCTCACGTCTAGGACTCCAGCCGTCCGACGAACGTGTCTTGAAGTTTGGCTCTTCTGGGGGCGTGGGATTGGGCTTGGGCCAAAAGGGTGCTGGGCGACGGCCAAGCGCTATGCAGAAAATGGAGCAGCAAGTAGAACGTATCGTCAACAACGCACGTCAAAGAGAGCAGGACAAGCGTGAGCTTTTTTAACATGTCAACCCCTGGTCAACCGTAACGTTAATCGTCTGCACCAGCTACGAGTCAGAGTAGTCTGCAAGGCGCCCTTGGAAAAACCTCCGGGCGGAGTTACAAGGCAGCACCCCGGCAACTATTACAAGTTGACCCTTCGAATAGCTCCTCACATACACACATATCCAAGGGTGAAGGCGCGGCTAAGGAAGCAGCAAAGATAGGTGCAGAGGCGCTTGGTGTTACCGCCGATGTAAGGGCTATATCTTCAGGTGCTCAGCTATGCGCTCATTAGTTCTTAGCTGGACGACGCAGCTCGCCGGGACCCTTTGACTACGAAGGAGGTGCTCCAGATTCTCGAGCACCTGTACGACCTGGTGTTGGATATCGAGCAACTACGACGTGAACAGTCGAGCCTCGACGTTGAAGACATAGAGGCGGTAGGTATCTGGTGCGTGCGTAGTAATGGCATTCCGGGATTTCCCTAAATCACTTCAAGGAATGCACAGTACTCTGAACTCGTTCAGCAGCTGTGGGATGACCTAAGGGTCATGGTTCCTTTGGAGACAAGGTAAGTCTTTGTTGCTTGCCCTTTGCTACTCACCGATGTGGATATTTTGTAGCAATCCCCATCCATTCATCTCCCTGATCGCGCCTTCTAAAGGCAAGAAGCTATTGCCAAGGATCTCGAGACACCTCTCCTCTCAGCAAATGCTCACCGTGCTTACTCTGTTGGTGGCGTGCTTCTCCCAAATGGATATCGTTTTCCATGCGCATATTCTTGATCTCCCTGAAGAAAACAGCCATCAACAAGACTTGGAAAGACGAACACAGGCATTTTTGGGGAGCGTCGTCCAGAGCATCTTGCCCGTCGTTGCCAAGGCAGGGTTACGTCTAGTCAGCGGACTGTTAGGCCTCTTATTAGAGAGAAGCGATATTGTTTCCATAACCCAAACAAGGGTTTGTAGTTCCACGTCCTATTAGCTACCTCAGACTGATCGCCTCCCCGTAGCCTGGCCTGGCCATTTTGACATTGTTTCTCAGCCGCGTCGAGCTGATCAAACAAACTATGTCAACTGCCGCGGATCTTTCGGAACTTCCCACCCAGGAGGAAACAGAGCAATGGTATGAGCGATTCGGCTTTCAGTCGGCATCTAACCGAAAGCGTTTGTAGGGAATTGATGTTCGACCATCTGTTCCAACTCCTGCACCCAAACTTGTTGTACCTCTTCCCCTCAACCCGTATGGCCACGGGATTAGCCTCCCTTCCGCCGAATTCCGTCGCCCCTACTCGTCACACGGAAGCCCTCGATCAGCCTGTGTGGCAGTTCCTTGCAGCCCTTGCACTGCATGCGACAAATGAGCAACAACAAGCACTTGTCACAGCCCTGCGCGAGAAGGTACTCGAGAACGTCGCAAGTGCAAACAAGGGCTGGGTCGCTGATGAGGACGAGCGGCGTGCTAAGCTTGGGAATATTAACCTCTTTTTACACGCGCTAGGCCTGGACAGCTCGCAGATCAGCATCTAAATTTGTTCGTCGGAGACTCTGCGCTTAACTGTAGAAGTAAGTTACATTGTCGATATCCGTATCCGCTTCATATTTTGGAAACTAGAACCATTGAAAACCACTGCCTCTTGCTGATGGAATCACCCTTCTCGCGTAAGATAGAGTGAACATCGGCGCATTGATGATGGTTTTCCGATGTGTGTTCCGACGAAATTCCTGAAAATGCCGATCAAGTTGACCTGCAGCGCCATGGCATCGCAATTCCGTACATTATCCACGACTATGCTGTGCTAGCAACTCCTTCACTAGCAAGTTGCGGGCCGGTATGAGGATGTCGGCATATGGCGGTGTTATTCGCTCCCGTTCGATGGTTATTCATGACAGGTAATACGTATCGAGACTGCCAGGAAAGGCGGATGCTTTGAGGTATTCTGCCTTGCAGGATCTGTGACTTTCATAATGCCTTTTCTGTATTATCTTGCTCCGCCTCAAGCATTGCAACACTAGAGCGCCGGTGTGGACCACAGGATTGCATGAAACACGTTGTCATCCACAGCTTCCCTTTTTGGGGTTTTTTCTCTGACTCGTTCTCCCGAAAAGTCCATGCAATGCATTTGCGCGTCAATGAACATCAGAACGTGCTATAGCAGGTGTGGGCTTTGGCCCTTCAGTTTGTCAAGTTCCTCCCGTTAGAAGGGCACACCGAGTACAGCAGACCGTTGACTCGTCTCTCCGGTCCCAAGTTCCTGGCGTCTTTCCCAAAAGGGTGGCTTTGCCAACGGGACGGCCCCGGCTTGCGCGACAACCTCATCCTTGGTGCCACAATAGCGGTGCCACAAGCAGATACGATACGAAGGCAGGCATAGCAGGATGATCGTACTCGGCCAGCCGAGGCGCGCCTTCTATTGTTGCGTCGTACAAGTACACGTACTATCAGGATGAGGGCTAGTCGCGTGGAAAACACACACCGGACCACTACAAGAGGTCAAATTCTCCCCTCTTTTCTAACCCCTCACTTAGACCCACATAGATACCCTTTCCTCCCCCCTCCTCTGACGGACCCTCAAAACCCCGCCAATTAGATATCCCCCTTCCCCCCCTGGCCATGTCTTACCCCGCAAGTATTCCAGCTCCACTCTCTTCGGGCCTTCGTCTAATGGCTACCAGAACCATCAGAACCAGCTATTCATGGCCGTCCCCTTTCTCCGTAGAGAAGGGTTCCTCACGAGGATGTTTGGCCGGCGAGACGCGGGATTTTTCATTGAATCGCTGCTCAACGTGAACGTGAGAGACGTCTTTGTAGTCGAGAACGTGCCCGGATGGCACAATGCGTTGATGGTCCCGAATCCGTCCATCGATGACGGTCGCTACGTTGCAATCGCCCCCAACAATCAACCCCTCTGGCTTTTGGACATTATCCCCCAGCCCATGTACCACGTTGTCCCACAGAAGATCTGGACCCCACCGAACCAGTCGGACTGGCGCCGATATGTCGAGCAAGCAAGTCTACGCATGCCCGTATTTTTCATTCAGAATGACGGCGCAATCGGCCTACCGTTGGTCCGGGCATTATCCGGACAGAGGGCATTGCTGCGCGGTGGAGACACGCCCGCCCCTCTAGGAGGGGGCCACTCTACCCAAATCCGCATTGCCGTAAGTGCCGCACTTTCCCCTCCCCTCCAACTTTCCCCCTCCACCCCCCCTCTCCTTCCTCCGTCTCAGTTTTCGGCTTAAAACATGGTTTGCATCGCAGTGGCCCGGGTATGAATCGTGGGAACGGCAGATACAGATCAGGGACCAGACTCGGCAACGCAACGAAATCACGTTGGAACGATTCGTGAAGCTCGTTGCTGGCGTTGTTGATAGATTTCTCACGGTATGGACTTTTTGTTCTTCGCCTCTATGGGACGTACGATGAGCTGATGTATCCGTCGATACCTGTGTAGGTCGCAGCCTCAACCCCGGCCCCGGATAGTTTCTGGAGGGTTGGACCGGGGGGGATCACTAGCAACAACGTTATTATCGTCGGCGCCGTGCAGGTCTCCGCAGGAGGGTGGATGCCCATTCTACAGGTTTCCAACCCAACTCCACTGGCACCCACCCCCCATTATTATCCCGTCCATGCATAAATATGTTTTTTTCTTCTGTAGCCATATCTATACCCTATAGCATAATGTCGTGTCTTGGAATATAATATGCGTTTGGGAGGGCCCCGCATACTGCACGAGGTAACACCACGGGGGAACGTGCAGCCCATTCTGAACCAGCCGCGAACCCAAAATTCCCACGCGACGCACGGACAAAGGCGACCCACCTTTGCCCAATGTACCCCCTGGAGAGTGATCATCAATCCGCCGCCCAGACACCATGGGCGCAGATACATATCTTGCGGCCCATGCACACTTGCCGTCCCTAGTTGTCACAGCCCCCTTCCCCGCCCCCGATAATCATTATGTTCAGTGCATCACTGATCGCCGGCGCATATCCGCCACACAAAAGTCAAATACAACATCTCGCCCACTTTGTCAAGAACAATTCAAAGGCCTTTGAACAATGCCTGTCCAGGTGGACCACCATACCTAGCCAACGGCACTGAAAAGGCCTCTGCTTGCAAGAAGCACGGACCCAATGTCAGACTGGACACAATGCAACACCACCGATGTGAAAGGTTCGGTGAGTACTTTGAAAGGACTAAGGATAACGCCTAGTGAGAGCCTGCGAGTTGAGCCCCACACCAACCTGACACTAGGGATGGGCACAAGCACCTTTTTTTTTCTTTATGCGGGCATACAACAATGTACGTATACCTAGTTACGACTTTGTTTCCTCCTAATACAGTACATCACAGTGACTTTGTCCGACAAAAAAGACAGACAACTCCCCCCAAGACATCATAGCTTCCACCTTGTGTTATGAACCAACTTAGCATCCAGGCAATGGCAGGCATTCAACACGAACAATTCATTGTCGTATTGTCAATCTCCGTGCATTTGGAAACGTGGAAACATGAAGAAAATAAACAACCAGGGATATTGGAATAGGAAACAAAGAAGCTGTACGGGCAACGACAAGGAATCAAGGGGTTAAGCAAAGCAAAGACAATGCATCGTATTGTACGGGTGGGTCTGCACAGCCGAATACTTCAGGTCGGCGCACTTGGCCCCTATCAACAATCAATCCCTCTGAAACGACTGAACCATGCAGATCAAGCACCGGTAGCGCATCCCAAGCAGGCATTTCATTCTCTGGCAAGTCGAGCAACCCAGACCTGAGGACCTCAGATATGTTTTCATTAGGAAGCCGCATTAGCGGGACGTCAAATTGTGCGCGCTTCTTGTCAAATATGGCACGTGGCAGCCGTTTGACATGTGCGCCAGGTTCCAGGCGATTCGTCGACAGTGAAGTGAAGTCGGCGTAGTTGGGATACAGCATGGTATAGCCACGCAGGAAGACCATTTCTATGAAATACTTCTTCCAAGAGTGTTTCCATCGACTAGAACGAACGTCGGGAACAATGTTCTCCATCAAGGAGAGAGACGAGTCGGTTAGGCGGCAAGCCACGTAGGTGTGGAACTCGCGCCAATGTTCCGGGAAATAGACAGCACCCCAGCTGCAGGGTATTTGCGAGAGATACGGTGTGTTTAGAGGAGCGACGCCGGTAGTCCCGAATAACAAGCGAGCATCGAAGGGTCTCCGCCCCCCAGGATGGAGTTCAAGGTTCTTCTGTTGGTATAGACTTATGCCAAAAAGCAGGTGCGATTTATCTCTTATGTCGCCATATCTGGATTTATCACCGATTCACCGTGGTTGAGAAGCAAAAGTTTGTGATGAGAGTGGCTTACCTATAGCGAAGAAGGGCTAGCTTCAACCAAGCATAGAACAGCGGAGAAACCTCCACGTCGTCCTCCAAGAGTAGACCATACGAATCATTTGAATGCGGATACCAAGACTCCACAACGGCAGTCAATAAGCCTCCGTGTGTAATCCTATGATGGACGAATACGGCACCGTATTTCCACCGGAAATCGCCGACAAGCTGTTTAGTGATGGGATCTGCGGAGTCTTCCATATTTAAACGGAGGTCAAGAGTATCGCCAAAGTAGCGGGCGTTTTCCAGAGAGCGTAGCAGGCGGGATAGGGAATGTGGCCGGTTCGACGTAATGATACTGATCTGAACGCGAGGTAAATTCCAATCTACTAGAGTCAGAATAGCGTCATAATCGAGTTTGAGAAAAGGTTACTTTTCCATTCCTTTAGCGACAAGGCGCCCATCCAGTCTGAGTGGATCAGATCCTCACGAGGAAGCTGAACCATCGTACACGCGGCGTGCTCAGAATCTCGTACAACAAGAAGCAGGGAAGCCGTAAATATGTCCCCTGCCGTCAGGGTGATGATCACATCAAACGGACCAGACAATTGGGATAGCCAGGATGAGACTATTAGAACAGCTGTAGTCGCAGAGGAGCTCGAGTGGTAACCTAAGGTACACGTATCCGTGGAGATGAAGGCCTGGTCGTGGTCTGCTTCTGAGTAGAGAAGAATATCAAGGCGATGTCCACCAACAACCAGGCTACAAGCCACGTGGGAGAATGCAGCAAGATCATCGAGAGAAGGAAAGAAAACACCAAAATGACCGTGAGACTTCTGATTATCAGCACTTGAGGACGACGGCTCAGGACCAAAGATGTGCGAGTGATAGCCATCGATACGAAGATCTGATAAGCGCCGCCTATTGACAGTGTCCTGGGCTTCCAAATGGGGCTCGAAGGAATCGTCCGCACCTAAGTCCTGGCCAATGACGACGCCACCGATCGAGTCAGGCCGTTTCTCCGAAAACCAGCGCCCGAGCGCTGGCCATGAGTCAAGTGTGAGGTCCGGAAGGGCGTAAACATCAGAAAGGGTGAAACCTGGCAGTACAAAGGGAGGGACGAGGAAATCTGCGGGCCGATGAGACGCCAACGGGGTGAGGCATGTCTCGTTGTGGGCATCGGACGCTGGAAGAGCAAAACCCTTCAGACCCAGCGGGAATGTCACGGCGGGCGGATTAAGAAGTAGCGAGAGTGCGGCCTTGTTCACCTCTCGGAGACCAGAATCCTCCAAGAACAATGTCCAGTCGGTGGACACATGGAATGCAGTTTCAATCAGAGCATCCACGGAACAAGTCGCATGAGGACAAGGTAGTAGGGTCAACAGGGTGGGCAGCGTTTGGCCATATGAGGCAATGATGTGCCGGATCGATAATCGCGCCGTGGATAACAACAATTCAGGACAAAGCATGACGACCTCTTGATAGTGGACTGATGCTCGAGCAAGCCAATGATGGTCAGTTCTAGAGTTCGGGCACTCTTCTCCGTAACAGGGAGGGCAATAGTAATCGAAGCGTTCGAAATCGTCTTTGCAGATCCAAGCTCGAGCATGTACAGAGGACCGACATTGTCCGCTCGTGGACTCGGATTGTCAAGGGAGTCGAATACAGCTGGATGAATCTTCCACCCAGGAAAATAGCGTTTTACAGAGAAAGTATCGTTGGCGTGTCTCCATTGCTCAAAGAGTATATAGAATGTCAGGACCAAGGGGAGTATAAGGAGCCTTCGGGGATGCATCAGGGAGCGGTTGCGTCGGAGACGACGTCTAGTTTTGGTGAAGGGCGACTTGGACATACTTTGTGACGGTTAAAAAAGGTGCGAGTGAACGAGTGAACCATGAAAATACGATGACATAATCATAACATTGCTAACGGTAGAGTACAGAACTACCGCATATAATCTGCGAAGAAGTACAGCAAGCCCCCAGGAAGACAGAACCACTAATACTTAATGGGGATTGTCCTTTCCACTGAGGCTCCTGAAAAACTCTGCATAAGCGTGATCCACATCAAACATCAGCTAGAGGTGAGTGATTAGCGGAGTTCTTGGACTTATGAAGCTAGAACTACCTGTCTTGATTGTTCCTCGGTGATCTCCTCTGATGCTTTCATTCCGTTAAGTGTAATCAACCTTTGAATGGGGTTAAGAGGCACGTAGGACTCGCATCCAAGGCATCACGTACCATCCGACCATTTTGCTTCGCCCCTCCCAATCTTTACTTCCTTTGAACCTTGCGTATCCGGTGACAAGTTCTTGAAGAATTGGATGAAGCTGATCTTTAGCACGCAAGCGTAGTTTTATCGCGTCCATAAAGGTGATGAAGCTCTGGAAAGGTGTCAGCATAGGATATCAGAGACGGGAGAGCGTGGCGAAACCTGTGTCGTCTCAGCGACCCATTTTCCAGTCTCCGGACCAGCTTCACTTGAGTGTTCAACAGTTGCTGGAACCCCGACCTTGAGGCGATGGAGCGCTGCGGGATGATCCATCTTCGGCAGGGGCGTAATATGAGATAAACGGTTGAGAAAGGAAGCCCAGAGCAGGATCAAACTTACCCGGTATCGACTCATGAATTGCTCGATGCTCGTCACATCATCGCTGACCAGCTTTAGCATGGTCTTATATTGTGATAATAATCGAGTGCACGCAGGAGAGTACCTCGTAGTGTCCCACTCTTAGCATATTGGCCAGAATTTGAGAACAACAACGACGCACTCTGCCGCCGTCACCGAATCTCGGACGTATGCGCGTTCCAGATAGTCCAGAGCGACGACAATGCCATAGAGGGTTGCAAGTGACTCGTATTTTTCCCGTTCGGCATTGGTTGTGTAAAGACGGGCTTCTTCATCAAGAGATAATGGCGCAGACATGCTTCGATAGTTAAGGTAAAGGACAATTGTATGCGGCTTGCGATGCACCTTGTGATCGCGTGATCGGTTACATTTGGTCATCAGTCACGTTTGGGGAGAAGTATTACGTATCCGCAAACTCTGCGGGGGGCTCGCTTCGCCATCCCACAGTACATGAGACAACAAATCCATCCATTTCCTACATATTATGATATATATGATCATTGAACATAATGAAATGGAAAATATGAAAGAAAACAGATCAACAGATGAGTAACAGCAGTCTATGTAACAATTTGAAGTCCCCGTCACAAACGAAGTCATATGCTTAGATCGGATCGGTTTGGATGACGATGCTGCGAGTTCGTTCAAACAAATTATTTATATAGATTTTGTCTACATATTTATAATGGATGTGTCTTTATCTAAGGCTAAAGGAGGGGAAAGGCCCAGGGAAACCCCTCCTCTCGTGTTTGGAGCGAGAAAACGGGCAGCATTGGGGAGGGGGTATGGTGGCATGATGTGGCGTACGTCACGGTACGTGGTGTGGAGAGGGAGGGGCGTTGACGTGGCGCGCAGGCCGGGGGCGTTGACGGAGAGGCAGGGGTGTAGGAGTGGGGTGCAGTGCAGGGGCGGGGGCCCGGTGGGGAAGGCGTTGGAGCGGGGCAGTTGGCAGAGAGACGAGGGACTCGGAAGGAGGGGGGGGGGGGGGCAGGAAAGACAAGAGGAAACCCCCAATTCGTGTTTGGCGCGAGGGAGGGGTGGCGGTTGACAGAGTACGAGGGGGGGACACCGACAAGCAAAAAAGAAAACCCGAGACGAGGGGTGGCGGCAATGGAAATGTAAGTTACGCTTCGCGAGGTTACACACTGGTTACATGGACTTACACCAAAAATATAATACTACATCTACCTAGGCAATCTCTGTACACATACTCAAATTATGCATATAGATGGCCATTGAACACGACGAGATGGAAAATATGAAAGAAAACCGATCTACAGACGGCCAAATCAGGGCAATAGCAATCTACTTTACAAGACGAAAACTCGACTCCAAAGGCGACAAAACTCTATTCTTTTTGGGTAGAAATACGCAGAACAGCTTTATTCATCCATAACCAAAATCTTAGAACCGTTGATGGAGAAACGACGAAGGCAGAAGGCACAACATCTGCCGTCAAAAATCCCCGGTTCTTTGAGGCAACCATTTGTACTTGTTTGGTCGCCGGTTTCCACCCTTAGAGAATGGTGCTCACTACGCTCGCAACCACAGCATTCGAGACAAATTCTACCACTCGCAGCATCGCGTACAAATGCTAAGTTGATAAGCCCGCTCTTGTGTCCGCATGGCGTTCCAAGTCCAGGCAGGGGTTCGGTCTGGACCAATGTCGCCTTTCTTTCAAAGGGGCTCAGACTCTCAGTTATAGCATAACTCGCGCGAACGAACATACACAATTTGCCCAGACAATTATCATCGGTCATAACTGGTAAGTCATAATCAAGCTATGTAGAGGCTAGACTGCGCTAAGGTCGTACTGGGACTTGTGACGTCTTGCTGACCAGTACACTCACTGCTTCATTGCGTACGGTTTCCCGGTTATTGGTTACTTCAACGCTTCCGACACAAGTCACGATGCTGCCGGTCTCTGCCGGGTCGTTCAAGAGAACATTGTCGGACATGAGGCGTTTGGGTACTTCTCAGAAGAGACGCAGTGCAGCCTGTTTGAGAAAAATGTACACCGCGCCCTTCGTTTCGCGTGCTTTTTGGCTCAGCGGGCAGTGCCCTCAATCATTTTACCCCCAAACATTTTTCCTCACGAATCCGGATTCAAGGGGAACACCTCTGCCCCCGCAGGTGCCGCCCGAGACCAATTGGAGGTCTGCGCTTCCAGGTTTCATTTCAGAGTAGGTACGCTGAGAAAAACCTTCGGTTGTGGCGATTGACACTTGCAGTAATCTTGGCCCATCGAGGAAAAGGATGAGATTTTAAAGCCTCTGCTGGAGAGCGGGTTCGCTGCGCCGCTCAATTCATCATCACGAGGATCGTTGAACACCGAGGCCATAAGGATCCGTCACAAGAATGATGTAAAGCATGCAGACGTGCAGGATGCCCAGACGACGACCAAAAGCCAGTCCTATATCTTTGTGGGACGAAGGATGCCGTACATTCCGGGACGTGAGTAACTAGTCAACTTTTTCAACGACTTTGCAAAAAGCCCACGAAGTGTCTGGGAGATCGACGCGGATCAATGGTTCCTCTTGTCGCACCTCGACGAAGTCAACTGTGAGCTACTAAGCTAGATCACTGGGATCGACGCGTAGGTAGATGTTACCTCTTATGTAGCATGGACGAAATTGATGGCACAGTTTATGGTAATACTGTGCGATGGATCAGATATCCACACCGGCAGAAATTCTACATTCCGGGTAGATGTCAGTTGCAATGCTACTGGTTCGGGGCGCTTCCTCGGGTCGAAAACGGCGTTATCACTGGCACTTCGTTGCTGACCATCGATTCACCGATCTAGTAGTGCCTCAGTAAAAGCATCTATATGCGCTCTACAAGGTTGCAAAGCTGGCATCGATCAGCAACACATTCAATCAGGAAGAAACCTCTTGAAATTTTATGGATCTTTAGACTCATTGACCGTGACGCACGATGGATTATGCCGAGAAAAACGAGTCCAAGGATGCGTGAACGATGTTTGAGGTCTGAGACGAACAATCCACGAGTATTGGAGAAGGAAAACATATGTGGATGGAGAACGGATACCGATACATTCCGTGAGGTGAGAACATGATAGCCAAAAGTACAACCATATATTCTACGAGATTCAGGTGAAACATTAGCTCACGAGCTGACTGAGACGACAGTTGTGGCAGACAACGCAAACACAAAGGTTGTGAAGGTCACAACGAGCATAAATTGTACGAACCAGGGGGTAGAGCATATATGTAGGGCCCATAATGGAAGAGTGGAACTAATTATAATCCAAGCAGTTCTACACAAAGAATGGCAATATTCAGTAAGACATAGATCAAGGAGAGCGAACGACGAGAAAGTAGGCACAGGCATGCGCAAATTTTGGTATCGAACCGTGATCCACCTGTCAGTCGATGGAGCAGTTTGGCGGATAGGATTTGAGGCCTTTTGAGGGGGTATTTTTGAGTCACGTGCCGTGCCTGCCACGTCGGAATCAATACACGGGCCATCGCGCGGGCGTCACGCGAATACGGGACGGCAAAGTCGGCGACTCAGGCGCGGAGTGTGCGGCAGGTGGCCAGTTGTAGATGCGTGGTGATACACTGGGAGGGGGTGAGGGCTGCATCGCTTCTCCGCTCGGCGTTGTGGTTGGGACCGGGCCAGACGATGACGGAGATGCAGGGGGTGGTGGTGTTAGGGGTCGTGCGAGGCGTGGATGCTGCAGTGCGACCGAGATGGCTGCCCGCGGGTGGGACGAAGGCAGCTGGATCGGGGTGATCTCCGACGTTCGCACGCTCACACCGGGACGCAAAGAGACGGGTGCATCTGCATCCGAGTCGCCATCCGTCACCAACGCCGAGAAATGCTGCGAAGTACCACCGCCACCACCGCTGCCAGCACGCGCGCGATTGAATTGGCGGGCGTAGAACCGCTCGAATGCCGCAGAGGACACAAAGTGCGGCTGCGTCACGATGCTTCGCAATTCGGAGGTCGAGTGACGGCGCGGAGTGGGAAGCGGAGGGAGTCCGTCGATGATGGCGGCTGCTGGGTTACCGCCGGGAGACGTGCCCTCGAACCAGAGTTCCATGTCCTGATTTAAGGGCGAGATTTGCCCGGGAACGGGGGGCAACTCGGCAGGGGTGGCGCGGCCGCTCGAGTCGAGAGAGGAGCCATCGCTGCTCTCGACTGGGGTGATGGGCTCTAAGGGAAGGGCGGGGACAGGGGCCTCGTAGACCGCATCCTTGAAAAAAGCGTCGGAATCGGGATCCCATGGGTTCTCGTAGGACCAGCGAGGATAGTGCGGGTACATCTCATCGTGGGATTCGACGGGACCGACGATAACAGGGGCTGCGGTGACAGCGGGGGAAAAGGTACGACCCATATTTTTGAGAGTAAAAAATAATAAGAAGAGGGAAAGAAGGGGAAGGAGATGAAGAGAAAAGAGAGTGATCTGGTACGAGGTCGCCACTGGCGAAGCTGTGAAGAAACGACCCTCCAAACGGGCGATGCCAAATACAGAATCACAAACAAAACAAATATTATTTGTCGCCGAGGCACAGCCGCGGCAGTCTGCATAGCCCCTACCCAAACCTTGAATCCCACTTCCCTATCGACTCTAGCACCACCCAGCTGCCTAATGGTGGGCCAGTCAACACCTTCGGCCCTTGAAACCCCATAATCACTCACCGTTGAGATCCGTCTCGTCACCGGAATTGGCAGAGCGGTTGGTCATCGGGTCATTTGTACCTTCGAGGGCAAGGATGATAGATACGGTGTCCTCCCCTTCTAACCTCGGTACCCGAGGAGGTGTGAGCACGGGTACACCCGTGGATCCATGGATGGTCAGACCAATCAAAGGGACGGTCGGGCGAGTCGCCATCTGGCTGGACAGAAATGTCCTGCACGAGTTCGAGCTTCAATCAGAAAAAAACGAAGGCGACGTACGTCGCCGTATCGAGTATCCTCTGCACGAATTGAGGGATCAGGAATCCGTGCCACCGAATATGCATCATGTCGCCAACGGTGGATGGGCCTGGCCCTGAGTACACAGCAACGTATGGATCTACTCGATCGTTGGCGTGTAATCTGGGCCACATGGCTTTCAGGTAATCATCGCCTCAAGGACAATATTACGAAGAACACATACCGCTGCGCGTCAATATTAACCATCCCAATCCATTCAAACAACTCGCACGCTCGCTCATTCCAATCTTCTAGCGCATCATTATCGTCGGTGCCCGTAGTCTTCTCGCCATGAGATAGATCACGATGTCCTCCACGTCTGGTCGAGGTTGGGCGTGGATTCGGGCGTGGGGGCAGAGCGGAGGTCGGGATGTGGACGTTTTGGAGGTTTCGGATGCTGGGCTTTACTTTATGATGCCGGGTGCGGGAGAGCGAAAGTGGTCCCGTCCCTTTTTCTGTGAACGAATGTGTGAGTCTTCACGCCACTGAGCAAAGGGTGCGCAGTTATATTATGCACCAGGATGTGAGATGTGAAATGCAAAATCCCACTGTCCTTCACCAGATCCTTCGCGTGATCGATCCCACCTTGTAATTGAATCAAGGATGAAATCATTGCTCCGAACGTTCACGCTCGGTGTATCCAGTGAGACGTTGATCACTGCCAGCGGTGGGATTGGGGTAAGAAAGATAAATCGTACGATGCGTGCGGACATACGATGTTGCTCTGGTGCCCCAGGCATCTGTGCCAATATTTTATGCCCAGGCAGACCTAGAGATTCAAAAGTTTCCTTCCCCGCATTCAAGATAATGCTTCCCTCCCTGCATGACCACGCATCAGGGAGAAACGTCCCGGTACTCGCAACCTGGGCATCACTTGCAATCTTTTAATGACATCCGTTGGCAAAACTACGGCAAAAACACACCTGGCAAGACCAGACTGTTGGCCGTATATGCGGAGTGACTCGTATATCTCGGCGAGAGGGGCACGCGACGTATAGTAATCTGTCTCGAGTTCGCTGAACGCCACTTGGAGTTCATGGTCAAAGGGGAAGACGACGTCGACCTGACTTCAGCACAGTCTGACGTGAATAGCGACCAGACCTGACGGCGTAGTGATGCATGCCTGGTGAACGAAAGGTCGTGAAGAGCTCATTTCGTGGAGCCTGCTGGAAGGTAAGCGACCAGCTGAGATCATGGTAGTGCGTTTCTCTAGCGGAGACGAGGCCATCCTCGTGGGTAGATGTGAAGTAGGACACACTGATGTGTTGCTCCTGATACTGATGCGCTAACGCACGGTACGACACCGACTGTTCTGACTCATACAAATCAATCCGGGGAATGCATTTCAAATGAGTGACATTCGAGTTCAAGCTACATACTGTACACCTCTCATGCAAGCGAAGCAAGGCTACTGTACCGCGAGAGGAGACAAAGGTGTGTACGATTCGCCAAACAGTAAAACCAACGAATTACCCTCCTAGCACCAATGTACATGCTAGCAACAACACGAAGGAGGGAAATACATCTCGAAAGCGTGAAAATTGCGTTGTGCAGTTCTCACATTTTTGAGATGGATTTCCCTCATGCCGCAAAAAGTAGAAAGAAATTTTAAGAAATAGGAGACATTACCTCTTTTTCCAATCGACGTGTTGGTCAACCGCGGTGTGTGTACTGTCTGGTAAGGTGATAGACGGACTGGGCATCAGGGGAGTGAGTTGTAGCAAAGCTCGGGAGGGACCGCTGAGAAAAAGCGCTGGGATCTGGCGATCTGACGCTCCGCTCCGATCTTTTCCGGTTCATTACAAATTCTGCTCTGCCATTCCATTCAACGCAATCGCATGTCTATCTCTGGTACAGTACTGTAAATGAATTGCTAAGATAGATTCCACGTGTTTGTCGGGGGCAGTAAACCCAGGCGCAAGGCGTGCAGGCGTTCCCGAGCTATGGCTGAGCCAATTTACAGTATAGCATCGTTTCCAGAATACAACACCCGACCTCGATTGCGTCCTCGCGCTGCTCGATCCTCAATGCCCCTCCTCCCCAAAAAAACAAACAAACCGTGCACCCCGAAAATGTCAATACTGAATGACCCCAAACGTGTGATGCGGACTCTCAGACGCCTGTGGTTCAAAGCAGACCTGAACCTGAGCTTCGAAACCGGCCTCGAACATACAGCAGTCCCTAATTAAGGGACTTTAGCATTCATGAGCAGGAAATAGCTCACATCATTTGGCAACGATCCCTTCTAGATTGCCTAAGATCACATTATCGATCAGCCGCGTCCGTCCAAACCACGCCGCCCCGCTAAGGATCACTGGCGCGCCATCAGATCGCTGTACTTGTCCATCCCCCAGGACCTCAAAGGTATCCGGATCGTTCATCTCGACATAATCCACCCTGATCTCGATACCATCTTTCGCCCCTTCGTCCTTGGCCGCTCCCAGTCGGTCAAGCGCGCGCCGCACCGCTTCCTGTTTGCTCGCGCCGGCCGCCCACACTTGTCCCGCGTCCTGGAGAGCCGCGTAGAGCGTGGGCGCGAGTCGGCGTTCGCAGGGGGTGAGGTATACGTTACGCGAGGAGAGAGCAAGGCCGTTTGCGGCGTTACGGGCGGTGGGGATGATGTGCAGGTTATCATGTGTTGGATGGGAGAAGTGCAGATCGCCGACGAGGCGACGCAGGAGGAGTGCCTGCTGGATGTCCTTCTGGCCAAAGTAGGCATTCGTTGGCTAAGGGCGTTTGAACTTGAACACTCGATCCGCAAAAGATGGCCCCCTGGAATGACTACGCACCTGGATGATATTAAACAGCTTCGTAACGATGGTGGCCACCCCTCTGAAAAACGTTGGCCTGCTGAGTCCTTCCATTTGCTCCCCATAACCTTTGACCTCCACGAATGTGCCCTTCTGCTGGGAGACGTCCTGGCTGATTCCTGAGGGATACATGTCCTTCACAGAGGGTAAAAACACGGCGGAGGGCGTGCGCGGTGCATTAGGAGGGTTCGCTGGCTGGTACTCGAGGGCAGAAAGAAGGATGAGATCTTGTGGAAGAGTACGCGGGTATGTTGCAAGGTCTTCGTGAGGCGCAAACTGCGATGGGTTGACAAAGATAGATACTACGGTCAAGTCATTCTCGGACAGGGAGCGCTTTACTGGGAGGAGATTCAACTGTTGGGGTTGGGGTTGTCAGTACACCATGATGTAACATACCGAGTGATAGATGGCCATCGTGCAGAGCCCCCATAGTGGGCACGAATCCCACTGATTTTTTGCTCTCGAACGCTTCATTCCTCCACAGTCTATAATCTTTGATTGTAGTGAAGACAGGGATACTAGCCGAGGAATGAACAGAGGCAGAAATAGACACGGATCTACGCAGCATAAGAAACCTTGTCATGGGAGCTGCTCGGTGAACTCTCGGAGCTCTTCGAGCGCTAACTAGTGTGCAGTGCGGGTTTAGTCCGCCTTATCCACAACCGGTCCCACAGCTGCCATTGGTCCTCCCAGCCACCATCCTGCCATACTGCCCAGCCATCTCGTATTCGCAACCATTGGGATATCGGGTTCCTTAAAATGTAGGTCCGTACTTTCCCAAATAACGAATTCGGTCTCCGAGTTGGGATCAGTTCCGTAACGAGGTAAAAGCAGATGCTGAAGCTGACGCCAATGCATACTCCCCAAAGTATCTGCGAGACCGAATGATAGGATAGATGATACCTCGGAGGAAGTCAGGAATAAAGCAGTGTAACCAGAAAAGTACAACATTACCTCGAGTAGGCGACTATGCTAGCCCATGCGATGAGAACGATGTATGCCAAGGCTCGGAACAATATCGACTCGGAAGAGTCGCGCAGGCCGAATTTATGTCTAAAGTGTAAATGGAGAATCAGGAAAGTTGCAAAGTACCCCATGTACTGGCTATGAGAAGAGGGAAAGCCGTAGCCGTTGGCCACACTACCTGACGACGGAGAGTGTCACCACACCTGACAGAGTTCTGTAATGTCGCTACGTACCTGCGGGACGCCCCTGCTTTACCATGCGTTTAATCACGAGGTTGAATGCCTCACAGAAGAACTGCCCAGCCCACATGTTGATGACGGTTATCTCGCGCATGAAGACGGCAAGGGCAGCATATGAAGCCTAATTGTTGTCAGACATGCACTACCGAGTTCATCGTACGCCGACTTGCCATTAGGAGAATCGGAGAAAGGGTGATGAGAGCCATTGCGAGAGAAAAGTACGAGGAGTCATCGTCTAAGCGGCATCAGGCAAACGTATTGTATCGCAATCAGTGGATGGCCTCTCACAGAGAACTTGTGAAAGTTCCAACGAAGCGAGCGACATTTCGACTTGAAAAAAAACGCGCGGGGCCCCGGTGCGGGGGAGAGACGAGACCCGGCGGTGCTATGCGGTACTGTGGTAAGTAGTTGTGAGTGTGAAGCTGTGCAGTGACGGAATACTGTATTGTAACTTACTGTATGGAGACTCGGAGACAGCTAACTGCAAAACAGCGGCACAAAGTATTACAAACACCCTCTTTTAGTTAGCCTATGGCCATCACCAGCTAAAAACGTGGTTCCCTTCACCGCCTCCGGCATCCGGGTCTTTTGATTACCTCTACTCTGTTCTTTTCACGAGTACTGTATACAGTACTCTGTTACTGTACCTAGTGGATATTACACCGTGTGTGACTATCCTGTGCAAGACGGGGTTTCGAGTCATCCGAGTTGGCCGCTTCTGATTATCCCGAGTCACAGGCATTTCCGACGAGGCACATTCGTTCGTACCTCGTCAACTGACCCCTCACAAGATCTGCGACGCTTTTGTATATAATAGGTTGGGAATAGATGTCTGTTTCTTCCAACCTGCCCAGTCCGATTTGGCTATCGCGTTATGGGCTCACTTTTCCAGTTTACTTCTGCTGCTCTGCCTTTCCTCATGCTTCTGAACAACAGTGCGGAGAATACGACTTTGCCAGTTCACAATGATTCTTTTACGAACGCGACGGCGGACGCCACGCCCTTGAAGATCCCGACAGATTTTTCTTCTCTGTTCACGTTTATATACTCCTTCTCTGCTCTCCGCGACTACCTCAAGCTTATTGTGCTTGGTGGCGCTTTCGAGACTCTTCGGCGTCTGTACTCGGCTTCCTACAGGAATCTTATGGATCGATTTTTCATAACAGCGACCTTCGAAAGTGAAGATTCTTCGTATGGTGAACACCCTTTTCTCTCACTGTCAGTCACCGAACTGATCGAGGATTCAGAATGGATGATGTTCTGGCTCTCTTCTCGTCCTCAGTTCCGTCAGTTCCGGGACTTTTCAGTCAGCACCAGTGGTCTCTCCGATGACAGTGCGTTGGAGATTGATGACAACATGGACGAAGAATTGCGCCGGCGAACACGACCTGTCCGATACCTACCATCTTACTCCTCGAACTATTGGTTGTGGTATAAAGGTAGATATATCACTATCTCTCGGACCAAGGAGGAGAATCGTTGGTACTCAGACAAATCGACTTTGGAGATCACGTTAGTGTCATCGGGTTATATCAATTTCCCAATCGCTGAAAGAGTCGCAGAATACTTTCCCGTGACCGCTCTATCCTAGACTCCCTGATTCTTGAGGCGAGGCAAAACTGGTTGTCCTCACGAAGCGACAAGATCGATGTTTATGCCAGTGAGGGGTCAGTCCGGTATCCTTACACTAAAGAGAATCACTTTATTGATGTTGTCTTTCTTCCCAGATTCAACAATGATTGGAATCACGTCGCTTCACGCTCCAAACGTCCTCTGGACTCTATCATACTCGATGATGGGATTAGGGATTTCCTTCTTGAGGACGCCCGTGACTTCATAAAGAGTAGACAGTGGTATGCTGACCGGGGTGCGTCTCTTATCCTACTCTCCATGCTCTTACATCTAACGCATTCCTCAGGGATTCCTTTCCGCCGCGGCTACCTCCTGTATGGGGCTCCTGGCTCCGGGAAGACCTCGATCATTCACAGCCTTGCTGGAGAGCTTGGACTCGACATATACATTATCTCTCTTTCCAAAACTGGACTGGACGACAATAACCTGAACTCGTTGATTTCTTCGCTTCCTGAACATTGCATTGCGATAATGGAGGACATTGACGCTGCTTTCACACACGGTCTAACTCGCGACAAAACTGGCACACAGCTTGAGGACCCCCGCAACCGCGATCTTCAGCAACACGGTCGTCACAGTTCGGAGGATGATTTTGATGACTACCGACAACAGGGTCGCGGTCGGAATCAGAGTCAGACTAAGGACACGCGGGTCACGCTCTCTGGCCTGCTTAATGCGCTTGACGGCGTATCAGCACAGGAAGGTCGCCTACTCTTCGCCACGACGAATCGATACCACTCACTTGACCCTGCACTTATCCGTCCAGGCCGTATGGACATCCACATCGAGTTCCGTCTTGCCAGCCACTATCAAGCAAGGGAGTTGTACAAGCGGTTCTATTTCCCGGACGCACCCGATGAGGTCACGATGAATGACGAGGCATCTAGCGACTCTGGGTATGTCACACCGACGACGGATGCCTCTGACCCCATTGGACCCGACGAGCCACCCAAGTACAATGGCACCACACACTCGGCGCGCGCACCGAAGCTGTCAAAGAAGAAGATTGAACAGCTCGCGGAACAATTTGCCGCACGGATACCCGAACGCGAATTGTCGATGGCCAGCTTGCAAGGATACCTGATGTCCTATAAGACCCGTCCATTCCAGGCAGTGGACGACGTTGAGCGGTGGGTTGAGGATACACGCGAAGGACAGGATCGGAGAACTGCGGCTGACAAGGCATGATGGGAACCAATGCGAGGGACGAGTATGGAGAGTCATCGTCCTACGCGGCATCAGGCAACGTACTGTACCGCAACCATCAAGGCAACCATTGGATGGTCGGTCTCTCACAAAGAGCCTGTGTAAGCTCCCAATGACGCGAGTGGCAGCGCGCGGCACCCCGTCGCAGGGAGGAGGCGAGACCTAGCGAGGGTGCTTTACGGTATGGATAATGAGTACAAGTGTGACGCTGTGCGGTAAATACTTGTAGAATGATAGCTAACTTACTGTAACTTATGTTTATACAAAGTATTACAAACACCCATTGTTTCTGACTGGAGGCTGAAGTCTGTGTATATTCATTGCGGAGAGACTCAAAGCATTATTGATACACGCGTGCGCAGGCCACTGGGGTGGAGGCGGAGGAGCGACGAATGAGAGAAAGACTGGGCAATTGTACACTCGGTTTTCAGGTGCACGTGACGTTCGATATAATGAAAATCTGCTCTAGGTTCAAACATTCCACATACCGACCATCCATTACTGTAAAGGCATGGAGAGAAGGTTGCGTGGAGCGGTGGTGCCCCTAGTAGTTAGGTGTGGCGAGGTGGCACCACAGCTCCACTCAAGGCTCCACTGGGATCAACAAACGGACAACTTGCGCACTGGGGGCTGTGCGCTAACATAACCCTTTTGGTTAGGTGGTGGCCGCATGCCTCAGCAGAGCAGCTCCGATGACTGGGCATGCGGCCACCACCTACCTGAGAATAGGTGTTTGTACAGCTCAGCTGCTATTGGACGCCTCGTCGAGTCATGTTTGGTTCGTATCTCGTCAAGTGCGACACTCATATTCGTCCGTGCAGTATATAATAGGTTGGCAAGATGTCTATTTCTTTCAACTTCCCCAGTCCGATCCAGCGATTGCGTTATGGACCCACTTTTCCAATTGACTTCTGCTGCTCTCCCTACTATGCTTATGCTGTTGAACAACAGTGTGGAGACTACGAATTTGTCGGCTCAAAATGATACGTTGATGAACGTGACGGTGGACGCCACGCCTTTGAAGATGCCGACAGATTTTCCCTCTTTGTTTACGTTTATATACTCTATTTCTGCTCTACGCGACTACCTCAAGCTTATCATGCTCGGTGGCGCCTTCGAGACTCTTCGGCGTCTGTACTCAGCTTCCTACAGGAATCTCATGGATCGACTTTTCATAACAGCGACCTTCGAAAGTGAAGATGCTTCATATGGTGAACACCCTTTTCCTCAGTGCTGCCTACCGAACTGACCCGGGGTCAGAATGGATGATGTTCTGGCTCTCTTCTCTTCCTCAGTTCCATCAGTTCCGGAAATTTTCGGTCAGCACTAGCGGTCTCTCCCTTGAGAACAGTGCATTGGAGGTTGTCAACGGAAGATTGATGAACGAAGGATTGCGACGGCGAACACGACCTATCCGATACCTACCATCTTACGCCTCGAGCTATTGGATGTGGTATAAAGGTAGATATGTCACTATCTCTCGGACCAAGGAAGGAAATCGTTGGAACTCAGACAAATCGACCCTGCAGATCACGTCAGTATCATCGGGTTATATTACTGTAATTGTCCAATCGCTGAAGGACTCGCAGAATATTTTCCCGTGAGCGCTTTATCCTAGACTCTCTGATTCTCGAGGCGAGGCAAAACTGGTTGTCCGCACGAAGCGACAAGATCGATATTTTCGCTAGTGAGGGGTCAGTCCAGTGACATTACACTAAATATAATATTTATTGATATTGTCTTTCTCCCAGATACGGCCCTGATTGGAGTCGCGTCACTTCACGCTCCAAACGTCCTTTGAACTCTATCATACTTGATGATGGGATTAGGGATTTCCTCCTTGAAGACGCCCGCGACTTCATGAAGAGTAGACAGTGGTATGCAGACCGGGGTGTGTCTCCTAGTATCCTACTCTCAATGCACTAGAATCTAACAAATTCTTCAGGGATTCCTTTCCGCCGCGGCTACCTCCTGTATGGGGCTCCTGGCTCTGGGAAAACCTCTATCATTCACAGTCTTGCTGGAGAGCTTGGACTCAACATATACATCATCTCTCTTTCCAAAACCGGGCTCGACGACAACAGCCTGAACTCGTTGATTTCGTCGCTTCCTGAACATTGCATTGCGATAATGGAGGACATTGACGCTGCTTTTACACACGGTCTTACTCGCGACAGGACTGGAGCAGAGCTCGAGGACCCCCGCAACCGTGATCTTCGGCGACGCGGTCGTCGCAGTTCGGAGGATGATTTTGATGACGACCAAGAACAGGGTCGCGGTCGGAGTAAGAGCGAGGCTAAGGACACGCGAATCACGCTCTCTGGCTTGCTCAATGCCCTTGATGGGGTATCAGCACAGGAAGGTCGCCTACTCTTCGCCACAACGAATCGATACCACTCACTCGACTCTGCGCTCATCCGTCCGGGCCGCATGGACATCCATCTCGAGTTCCGTCTTGCCAGCCAGTATCAGGCGAGGGAGTTATACAAGCGGTTCTATTTCCCGGACGCCCCCGGGGAGGTGGACGACGAGGCATCTAGCGACTCTGGGTATGGCACACCGATGATGAATGGACCCGATCCCATCGGACCCGACTGAGCCACTCAAGTACAATGGCACAACACACACAGTGCGCGCACCAAAGTTGTCAAAGAAGAAAATCGAACGGCTCGCGGAACAATTTGGTGCACGGATAGCCGAACGCAAATTTTCGATGGCAAGCTTGCAAGGATATTTGATGTCTTATAAGACCCGTCCATTCCAGGCGGTGGATGACATTGAGCGGTGGGTTGAGGATACACACGGAGGAGAGGAGAGGAGAGCTACGGCTGTCAAGGCATGATGAGACTCGGAGCCACCGCGAGGGGAAAGTGCGAGGAGCGTCAGGCAACATATTGGATCGCAATCAGGGGATGGTCTCTAGCAAACAACTCAAATTCCAACAACGCGAGTGTTATTTGACTCGAAAGAAAACGCGCGGGGCGGCCTTGATGCAAGGGAGAGGCGACCTGGCGAGTCGGCGACGAGTGAGTTGTGTGCTATGCCTGTACAGCCTCTGGCTGGGACTTTTTGATTATCTCTCAAGCTTCGTATTTTCACGACTACTACAGTACGTTACTACATACTAGAGTATAGCAGTATTTTACAAATAATAGACGTTTCGAGACAGATCACAAACAAGTCCCACCTTCCTATGAAGCCAATTTGAGCTTTACTTTCTCTCTCATTTTGTCACTCGAGCCTCCGGCGAAAAACGTCTATCTTTTTACAAGTTGCTGTTTTACACCTTGTGTGGGAAATGCAAAGACGGGACGGGACGGTGTTTCGAGTTAGCCGAGTTAGCCGATACTAAATGACTCGCCCAGTGACAACCCGTCATGCACGTCATGTTTGATTTGCAACAAGCGTCTGTTTCTTGTCAACCTGCGCAGTCTGACTTGGCCATCGCGTCATGGGCTCGCCTTTCCAGTTGATTTCTGCTGTTCTCCCTTTCCTTACCTTGTTGAACAACAGTGTCGAGACGACTTCGCCAGCTCAGAATGATACGACTCAGAACACGACAGTGTCTGCCACGCCCTTGGAGATGCCGACAGATTTTTCCTCTCTGTTCACGTTTATATACTCCTTCTCTGCTCTCCGCGACTACCTCAAGCTTATTGTGCTTGGTGGCGCTTTCGAGACTCTTCGGCGTCTGTACTCGACTTCCTACAGGAGTCTCGTTGATCGATTTTTCATAACAGCGACCTTCGAAAGTGATGTTTCGTATGGTGAACACCCTTTCCCTCACTTCCGGTCACCCAGCTGACCCAGGATTCAGAATGGATGATGTTCTGGCTGTCTTCTCGTCCTCAGTTCCGTCAGTCCCGGAACTTTTCAGTCAGCACTTTCGGTTCCAAGAACAGTGCTTTGGAGATTGATGACAATGTGGATGAGGGATTGCGATGGCGAACACCACCTATCCGATACCAGCCATCTTACTCGAGCTACCGGATGTGGTATAAAGGTCGATATATCACTATCTCTCGGACCAAGGAAGAAAGTCGTTGGGGCTCAGATAAATCGATTCTGGAAATCACGTCAGTCTCCTCGGGTTATATTAATTGCCTTATCTTTGAAAGACTCGCAGAATATTTTCCCGCGATCGTTCTATCCTAGACTCTCTGGTTCTCGAGGCGAGGCAAAACTGGTTGTCCGAAAGAAGTGACAAGATCGATATTTACGCCAGTGAGGGGTCAGCTTGGTATCCTTACACGGAAGAGAATTGTTTGTTGATGTTGTCTTTCTCCCAGACTTAGCGATGGTTGGAACCTCGTCGCTTCACGCTCAAAACGTCCTTTAAACTCTGTCATACTTGACGATGGGATTAGGGAGCTCCTTCTTGAAGATGCCCGTGACTTCATGAATAGTAGACAGTGGTATGCCGACCGGGGTACATCTCCTATTCTACTATCAATGCTCTGGCATCTAACAAATTCATCAGGGATCCCTTTCCGCCGAGGCTACCTCTTGTATGGGGCTCCTGGCTCTGGGAAGACCTCTATCATTCATAGCCTTGCTGGAGAGCTTGGACTTGACATATACATCATCTCTCTTTCCAAAACCGGAATGGACGACAGTACCCTGAACTCGTTGATTTCGTCGCTTCCTGAACATTGCATTGCGATAATGGAGGACATTGACGCTGCTTTCACACACGGGCTTACTCGCGACAGAGCTGGCACAGAGCTCGACGATCCCCGCCATCGCGATCTTCAGCAACGCAGTTCGGTGGATGACCACGAAGGACAGGGCCACACTCGGAATCCGAGTGAGGCCAAGGACATGCGAGTCACGCTCTCTGGCTTGCTCAATGCCCTTGATGGGGTATCAGCACAGGAAGGTCGCCTACTCTTTGCCACGACGAATCGATACCACGTGCTCGACCCTGCGCTCATCCGTCCAGGCCGCATGGATATCCATGTCGAGTTTCGTCTTGCCAGCCAGTATCAGGCAAGAGAGTTGTACAAGCGTTTCTACTTTCCTGACGCCCCCGATGAGGAGGCCACGGTGGACGACGAGGCATCTGTCGACTCTGGGTATGTCACTTCGACAATGGATGGCCCCGACTCCGCGTCATCGGGGTCGAAAAGTGTCAGACCCGACAAGCCACCCAAGTACAATGGCACCACACACTCGGCGCGCGCACCGAAGTTGTCAAAGAAGAAATTTGAACAACTCGCGGAACAATTTGCCGCGCGGATACCCGAACGCGAATTATCGATGGCGAGCTTGCAAGGATACCTGATGTCTTATAAGACCCGGCCGTTTCAGGCAGTGGATGACATTGAGCGGTGGGTTAAGGATATGCGCGAAGGGCAGGATCGGAGAGCTGCGGCTAACAAGGCATGATACGAGCCATTGCGGGGGACAAGTACGAGTCATCGTCTACGCGGCAACATGCAACGTATTTGATCGCAATCAGTGGTCTCTCACAAAGAACCTTGGGTTCAGTACCTCGAAATGGCCTAAAAGAAAAAGATACAATCTATGACTTCTCGAGTTGTGAAACCGGTGTGTAAGTTTCAACGACGCGAATGATATTTGACTCGAAAGAAAACGTGCGGGGCCCCGGTGCAGGGGAGAGGCGAGACCCAGCGACGAGTTAGGCGCGGTAAGTGCCACTGTGCACGAGGTTGCCGCCGGTGGTCATATGGTGTACAGCCCCTCGAGCGTATCAATCCGTAGAGTAGATGCCTCCGGCATCCGGGACTTTTTGATTGTCCCTCGAGGTCTCAGGCCAGCTCAAGCTTGATGTTCTCACGACTACCAAGGCTAGCGGATTTTTCTCAAGGAATCGAAGGAAAGCAGTGTACAGTCAACTCCCCTTTAACCGATGCTGTGCTCCTTATAGACTATATTCGACCCTGGGGTCCCCCTTCAAGACACCAAATTGATTTTCAGGGCTTATAACTGTCGACCGTAACACACCGTGTCTGGCTGTCCTGCACTGGCAGTACGAGCCGGGGTGCGAGTCGGCCGAGTTAGCCGCTACTGAATGGCTCGAGTCGTGTTTGATCGCATCTCGTTGATTCGTATCTCGTCAACTGACTCGCAGCGCTCATATCGGTCGGTGCAGTATATAACCAGGTCGCAACAGATGCCTGTTTCTTTCAACCTGCCCAGTCTGCCTTCCCCATCGCGTCATGAGCTCTCTTTTTCACTTGACTTCTGCTGCTCTCCCTTTCCTTTTGCTGTTGAACAACAGTGCTGAGACGACTCTTCCGGCTCAGGATGATACGTTGATGGACCCGACTCAGAACACGACCGCGTCCGTCACGCCTTCGAAGATGCCGACAGATTCTTCCTCCCTGTTTACGTTTCTATACTCTTTCTCTGCTCTCCGCGACTACCTCAAGCTTATTGTACTTGGTGGAGCTTTCGAGACTCTTCGGCGTCTGTACTCGGCTTCCTACAGGAGTCTCGTCGATCGATTTTTCATGACGGTGACCTTCGAAAGTGACGATGCTTCGTATGGTGAACGCCCCTTTCCCTCACTGCAGTCACCGAACTGACCCAGGACTCAGAATGGATGATGTTCTGGCTGTCTTCTCTTCCTCAGTTCCGTCAGTTCCGGGACTTTTCTGTCAGCACTAGCGGTCCCTCCCTTGAGGACAGTGCTTTGGGGATTAATGACAACATGGACGAAGAATTGCGCCGGCGAACACGACCTGTCCGATACCTACCATCTTACTCCTCGAGCTATTGGATGTGGTATAAAGGTCGATATATCACTATCTCTCGGACCAAGGAAGAAAGTCGTTGGTACTCAGACAAATCGACTCTACAGATCACGTCAGTCTCTTCGGGTACTATTAATTTCGCAATCTCTGAAAGACTCGCAGAATATTTTCCCGCGATCGTTCTATTCTAGACTCCCTGATTCTCGAAGCGAGGCAAAACTGGTTGTCCAAAAGAAGTGACAAGATCGATATTTACGCCAGTGAGGCGTAAGTCCGGTATCATTACATTAAAGAGAATAATTCATTGATGTTGTCTTTGTCTCGGACTCAGCAATGATTGGAATCACGTCGCTTCACGCTCCAAACGTCCTTTGAACTCTGTCATACTTGATGACGGGATTAGGGAGTTCCTTCTCGAAGATGCCCGCGACTTCATGAAGAGTAGACAGTGGTATGCTGACCGAGGTACGTCTCCTATCCTACTATCAATGTTCTGGAATCTAACAAAATCTTCAGGGATTCCTTTCCGCCGCGGCTACCTCTTGTATGGGGCTCCTGGCTCTGGGAAAACCTCTATCATTCACAGCCTTGCTGGAGAACTTGGACTTGACATATACATCATCTCTCTTTCCAAAAACGGACTCGATGACAGTACCCTGAACTCGTTGATTTCGTCGCTTCCTGAACATTGCATTGCGATAATGGAGGACATTGACGCTGCTTTTACACACGGTCTTACTCGCGACACAATTGGCATGGAGCTCGGGGACCTCCGCCACCGCGATGTTCAGCGACGCGGTCGTCAAAGTTCGGAGGATAGTTTTGATGGCTACCAAGAACAGGGCCGCGGTCATCCGAATGAGGCTAAGGACACGCGAATCACGCTCTCTGGCCTTCTCAATGCCCTTGACGGCGTATCGGCCCAGGAAGGTCGCCTACTCTTTGCCACAACGAATCGATACCACTCACTCGACTCTGCGCTCATCCGTCCAGGCCGCATGGATATCCACGTCGAGTTCCGTCTTGCCAGCCAGTATCAAGCGAGGGAGTTGTACAAGCGTTTCTACTTCCCGGACGCCCCCGACGAGGCATCTGGCGACTCTAGGTATGGCACACCGACAATAGATGGCTCTGACCCAATCAGACCCGACGAGCCATCCCAGTACAGTGGCATAACACACTCGGTGCGAGCACCGAAGTTATCAAAGAAGAAATTTGAACGGCTCGCGGAACAATTTGCTGGGCGGATACCCGAACGCGAATTGTCGATGGCCAGCTTACAAGGATACCTGATGTCTTATAAGACCCGTCCATTCCAGGCAGTGGACGACATTGAGCGGTGGGTTGAGGATACACGCGAAGGACAGGATCGGAGAGCTGCGGCTGACAAGGCATGATGAGAGCCATTTCGAGGGAAAAGTACGAGGAGCCATTGTCTACACGGCAACAAGCAACATACTGATCACAAAGAACCTGTGTAAGTTCCAACGACGCGAGGGATATTTGACTCGAAAGAAAACGCGCGGGGCCCTGGTACAGGGGAGGTGCGAGACCCAGCGAGTTAGGCGCTACGCAGCACTGTGGTACAAACTGTACAGTAAGTGGTGCGATGCTGTTGCCGTTGGACGTCATTTGTATTCGAGAGTAAATGCCTTCGCATCCGGGGACTGGGTCCCTTAGGCCTCGGGCCGCAAGGCCTCAAGGATGATATTCCCACGATTAACGCATGTCGACAGTCTAGCGGATTTTCTCAAGAAATACATGTACTGTACTGTACAGTCCTGACTCACCTCCCTCGGGCGGTGTCGCCTGTTACGTCGTCGTTACCGGGCCGGAAACTCCGTGGCAAAATCCGGTCGGAACTAAAGCGCCTTATCCTACAGTGAATCGCCTTAGTATTAGCACTGTACTTGGTTCCCACACGAGTCACCCGCCACTGAATGGCCCGAGTCATGTTTGATCGCTTCTCGTTGATTCGTCTGTTCGCAACACTCACATTAGTCCGTGCAGTATATAACAGGTTGGCAACAGATACCAGTCCGCGCTCGTGTCATGGGCTCACTTTTCCAGTTCAACCAGTTGACTTCTGCTGCTCTCCCGGCTCTCCCTATCCTTTTGCTGTCGAACAACAGTGTCGAGACGACTTTGCCGGCTCAGAATGATACGTTGATCGATGCGGCTCAGAACACGATGGCGTCCGCCACGCGATTGAAGATGCCGACAGATTTTCCCTCTCTGCTCACGTTTACACACACTTTCTCTGCTCTCCGTGACTACCTCAAGCTTATTGTACTTGGAGGATCTTTCGAGGCCCTTCGGCGTCTGTACTCGGCTTCCTACAGGAGTCTCGTCGATCGATTTTTCATAACAGCGACCTTTGAAAGTGAGGATGTTTCGTATGGTGAGCACCCTTTTCCCTCACTGCCAGTCACCGAACTGACCGAGGATTCAGAATGGATGTTGTTCTGGCTCTCTTCTCGTCCTCAGTTCCGTCGGTTCAGGGACTTTTCAGTCAGCACCGGCGGTCTCTCCCTTGATGAGAGTGCTTTGGAGATCGACGACAACATGGACGAAGGGTTGCGACAGCGAACGCGACCTGTCCGATATCTACCATCTTACTCTTCGAGCTATTGGATGTGGTATAAAGGTCGATATATCACTATTTCTAGGACCAGGGATGACAGTCGTTACTCGTCGACTCTGAGGATCACGTCAGTGTCATCGGGTTATGTTAATTGCCTAATCGCTGAAGGACTCGCAGAATATTTTCTCGTGACCGTTCTATCCTAGATTCCCTGATTCTCGAAGCGAGGCAAAACTGGTTGTCCGAAAGAACCGACAAGATCGAGATTTACGCCTGTGGGGGGTCAGTCCGGTATAATCACACTAAAGAGAATATTTATTGATGTAATCTTTCTCCCAGATTCGACATTGATTGGAATCACGTCGCTTCACGCTCCAAGCGTCCTTTGAACTCTATCATACTTGATGATGGGATTAGTGAGTTTCTTCTTCACGATGCTCGTGACTTCATGAAGAGTAGACAGTGGTATGCTGACCGGGGTACGTCTCCTATCCTACTCTCAATGCTCTTGCATCTAAAACATTCCTCAGGGATTCCTTTCCGCCGAGGCTACCTCTTGTATGGTGTTCCTGGCTCTGGGAAGACCTCGATCATCCACAGCCTTGCTGGAGAGCTTGGACTTGACATATACATCATCTCCCTTTCCAAAACCGGACTGGACGACTGTGCCCTGAATGCGTTGATTTCGTCGCTTCCAGAGCATTGCATTGCGATAATGGAGGACATTGACGCAGCTTTCACACATGGCCTTACTCGTGACAGAACTGACATGAAGCTCGAGGACCTCCGCCACCGCGATGCAGTGTTCAGCGACGCGGTCGTCAAAGTTCGGAGGATGATTCTGACTGACTACGAAGAACAGGGCCACGGTCACTCGAATGAGGCTAGGACACGCAAATCACGCTCTCTGGCCTTCTCAATGCCCTTGACGGCGTATCGGCACAGGAAGGTCGCCTACTCTTTGCCACAACGAATCGATACCACTCACTCGACCCTGCGCTCATCCGCCCAGGCCGCATGGACATCCATATCGAGTTCCGTCTCGCCAGCAGGTATCAAGCAAGAGAGTTGTACAAGCGGTTCTATTTCCCGGACGCGCCCGACGAGGTCACGATGGACGACGAGGCATCTAGCGACTCCGGGTATGACACACCGACGATAGACCCAATCGATGACGAGCCACCCAAGTACAATGGCACAACACACTTGGCACGCGCACCGAAGTTGTCAAAGAAGAAAATTGAACAGCTCGCGGAACAATTTGCCGCACGGATACCCGAACGCAAACTGTCCATGGCCAGCTTGCAAGGATACCTAATGTCCTATAAGACTCGTCCATTCCAGGCAGTGGACGACGTTGAGCGGTGGGTTGAGGATACACGCGAAGGACAGGATTGGAGAGCTACGGCTGACAAGGCATGATCATAGGGCGCAATGTAGATAAGGCGCGAAGCGGACGCTCTGGTGTGTACCTGTAGTCATTGTAGTATGTACAGTAGCATGTAGAGATTGCACGTCTAAACGTTTAATACGAAATGCGTTCCTAAGTTGTCGACGATAACCAACACAATCGTTAAATCTGCACTTGAGCTGAGCGCTGAGGCGCTGAGGAAACTGCCGTTGCCATACTGGCAACGGGCCAACGTGAGTGGTGGGCTTCATTACCGGATACACAGTACTAAAACTATAAAATCGCACGGCACTCAGAAAGTCATAATGTAATAGCACATCAACCCTAGGATATAGAAGGCCGGTACCGTCCTGGCGCATTCACCGTTAGGAATATAGAGAATTCGGAGCCCGAGAGCCCAGGCGAGTGACATTACGGTTCTGAATCGAAACACTTGACATCTCTCCGCCGGGTGTCAAATGAACTCTCAACACTAGTCTTATTCCAGCGACGCATCCCTCATACAGCAGTGCCATTAATGAATGGTGACTTATATTGACGGGTTGACGCTGGATGAGGGAGGGCCTTTCCGAGGGGACAGAGTCAAAATTGAAGTGCAGACATACCATCCCTGAGACAAAAAAGGCTTCGAAGAGAGGCTACGTCCTGAGAACATCTTGTGCAGTCGCATAAGAAGTAGTGACGGTGTTTCAATTCCCGTCGCCGCCGCCGATCTCCAAGAGTGCCTCAATACTCCGTCCCAAATCGCCCTCATTCGCCTCGAGTACCCACTCAATCACTTCCTGGTCGACGGCTGGGAAGATCTGAATCAGCGTCCCGCGCGCAGCATCTGCAGCGCGCGAGTGTGCCGCGTCGATCTCGGCTTGCAAGCCCTGGATATCCAATCCTGCGGTGGGGGTGCCGGTCCTGGAGGTAGGATAGCTGTTCTGCGCTACGGTCAATGTCTGCGTTTGGGCTGTTGGTCGGTGGGTAGGCGTGTCGTCAACGAGGGCGTGGGTTGCGGGCAGTCGGACAGCCTGCTGCGTCGGTGTGCCACGTCTCACCCAGGGTTTATAGGGAGTCTGGGGCACCGCCTGATCAAGTGAGGACGATCTCGGAGGTGGCTGTGCGGGTGTCTCAGGCGGGGTGAATTGAGCAGTTAGAGCCTCTTCAGCACCATCCAGCGCGTCGCTGAATATACGGCCTATGGCGTTCAATGGTTTTGAAAGGGAGTCTCCTGTGCGTTGGAGAAACCGCCGCGCGTCGATGCTCGGGAGGGAGAGTGGTGTTGCGGGTTCTTCGCCAGCGTGCATCGACGAATGTGGTGAAGATGAGGGAGATGGTACTGGAATGGGATTGGCAGGCGGACGGCTGGGTGTAACGGTGTTCGGATTGTCGGGAGAAGATGAACCCGAAGAAGACGAGGACGACTGGAGGGGTGGGGATTGTGATCGCGAAATAGTGAGTTCTTGGACGGCGTTCTCAACGTTCCTGTAACTACTGTTTCACGCAATGAAGAAGTAACAAGCTTCGGTGCGTACTTCTCAAATTCGTCTTGTGTGATATTGGACAACGAGGTATGATCCATGGTCTCGATAAACGAAACCGCACCCATCTATCCAAGACGTAAATTCTTGGCGTTGGCCTTCAAAACGAAGGCAAAAGAACGCACCAAACTGGACAAGTAATAGCCGGCCTCGCTTTGTAGCTTTGATGGGTTCCGAAACCGATTGACGAACCTGTAGCTGTTAATATGTAAAACTCTTCGTAGAGCTGTAGACCTACTCCACGTTCGACAACAAGTTCTCGGGGTTAGCCTTGAGAACAACATATATTAGTATAGGGACAAAGGTGTCTGCGCTTTCCTCCGAGTTCAAGTGTCGTATTAAACCTACAGCGGTTTCAACCGTTGTATGAGAGATGTAGCATGTAGTAGAAAAGAGCAGACCGAAAATAACTTTGCAGCAATTCAGGATGCAGATGAGCTTGTCCCGAGGGGCTTTATAGTGATTAAGTTTTACCAATTCTGTGATAAGGTCAATCAGTTAAAAGGGTCACAGAACAAATGTAATGAGGTTAACCTTGCTGCGCAAATAATAAGAAACCATTTGTGCCTTCTGCTGTAGGAACGTCAAGGTGCGCAGGTTGTATCCATCCGAAAAGCGATATCCGTTGCGATAAAACACGATCGCGCTCCAAGTCATCGGTCGTTATCGGTCGTGGAGGATTTGAACGTGCCATCTGGGGAGTAAAGGTGCTGAAACAGACTTGAGGAGAGGGTATAGCTGAGGGTGTTGAAGGCACATACACGTCATATAGTCGATTCATTACAAGTTTTTCCATGCCCTCCATCGCGTTGTCGAATTCCGCATCCGAAGCAGACTTCCAAACGTCCGTTTCTCGCATCTTCTGCGAGATGAACTACACACTCATAGGATGAGTCCACCAGCAAACGTTTCAAGGAGTAGATCCCACGTTGAGAAAGTCGTTGATCAGCTTGACCTGGTCCGAGACCGTAAAGGTACGTCTGGCGAAGTTGCTCAAAAATCTGTGACACAACACATATGGGTGGGGTTTGAAAAAAAGATGAAGCAGAACGCACGATCGCAGATAACGAGCGACGGGTTCAGCGCTCTTGGTCTTCATCTGATCCAGGAACTTCTGGAAGTCAAACGGCGGGTCCTTATCTTTGGCCGCAGCGCGCTCCTGCGAAGGATTTTCTCTCCGAAGAGCATTCAGCACCGCATTCGGGGGCGGCGTCGCGGCATCTATCTTGGGAGATCCGCGGGCTGTGATCTCGGTGTCCTGTTGCGTTGCAAACATCGTTGAATGCACAGGGGTCGGCATGAGTGTAGCCGTATCTAAAGACTGCGGGCGCGGTCTTGTCCCCGACCCCGCAACCAGAGACATATTCATATTGGGCAGCGAGGGGAGCGCAAAGGAACGCGCGAACGAGGAGAAGGAGGGAAAGGACGAGGCGGTTCCGGCTCCGGCTCCGGATGATGATGATTCTTGTGGCGGTGGGGGGTCCTCCTGCTTCTGCTTCGGAGGAGGTAGGGGTGGCGGGTGTCCTTCCGCGTTTGCCCAGGCCTCGCGGGCACTCTGTTCCTCGTGGTGCGCTAGTGGATCGAATGTGTCGAGGGTGTCTGCATGTACGTGAGAGTTGAGTTCGGATGTGTGATCGTTGTCGGATTTGATCTCCCCTGACGTTAAGTCCTCAAGCGCGCTTGGGCTTGGGGGATGGAGCGGCTGCATTACCAAAGGTGGGGTTGGCGCGCTATCGCTCCATGGATTGGAGTCTTGTGGGGGTGTTTCGGTGTGCAGGGTCTGTAAGGACTCGAGAGATGCGGACATCAGAGAGATTGTGACTGGGAGCAACTGTACTTGGCAGATCACGTAAAAGCCTGTTATACATGCGCATAAATACAACAAGTGTCCTTCGACGAACTAAGATAATAATAGGATACTACAGTACAGTAATGCTGCGGACGTGGCCGTGTAAGGTTTGACTCGGACGCAGTTAATATGGGCGATCTACTATAACGGTCTTCTATGCTGCTTCCTCCGACGCCGCACATCTTCGAGCGCAGCTTTGATCGCTGGTTTGGGCGCACATTGGGCGCGCCAAGTCTCGCTTGCTCGCCTGTCATCCACAAATAAGGAATACTGCAGGAAGAGAACGACAAAGACACATACTTGATGCGCTGGATAAACACCACACCTCGCGCGACAACACGAAAAGTCTTCCGCCGCGGCCTGTGCAAAGAAGATGGTCCGGGAATTGGGGACGTGATTCTTGCAATCATAGCCAGAATATGCTCCTCGCTGCATGCATCATCAATCATCTGACGCTCCGCTCAGACAAACAGATCACTAAAGGCTCACCTGCGCTCTCGCCGGCTTAGAAGAATCAAAAGGTACTGCTTTTGGTGGCTCAAGTCCAGTCGCATAGTGTTCTCCCTCGTGAACTTGGCCTTCAGATAATGTATCTGGACAATGAGTCCCTTGCACTCGAGTCGGTGTTGATTGCGCAGGGTCGAGAGCTGCGTGGAAGTGGAATCGCTTCTTTGATCCGTAGTCAGTCAGGCCGACCCAAAGTCGATGACAGGGCGCCGACTCACCTCGCACAGACGTGTCGATCCCAAGTTCTCTTCTCTCCTTCAAGGAGATCAAGTCGCTCATGCACCAGCCTAAGCTCCGCCCCCGTCTGCTTTCTTTCGCGCAGGACCTTTTCCAGCTCCCTTCTCGTCTCTTCGACCTCCTTGCGCGCACGGCCTCTCTCCGTCTTGCGTTCCACATCGCGCCGCGCGTTCTCCTCCTCCCGTCGTTTCCGCTCGGTGCGTAAGTCTCGTCCGAGAGTTTCTGCACTGCGCCGTACACGGGCGAGGTCTGCCTCGAGCGAAGCCACTACGACGTCCTGTTCACGTTCCCGAGCCTGAGCAGCCGCTGCTCGGATGTGCGCCGCTTCTGTGGCTTGCAATGCGTCGGCGTGGTCGGCAAGCGCCCTTTTGAGCTCTTCGATCTCGAGCTTTTGCATGTCAAGCGCATGACGCCTGCCGTTGTGAGATTTCTGATGTACTCGTTGTTCTTCCCTCAGCTTGTCCATTTGCTGTACAACATCGCTCAATATTCCCCGTCCTTTGACGCGAGTCAACGGTACATACCTCCAAGGCTTTCTTGAAGCGTTGCTGTAATTTCTTGTGTTCCGCTGTGAGAAGAGAGCGCTCTTGTCTCAAGTGCTCGATGGTCTCTGCATTTTCCTCGGATTTGACTTCCAGAAGGCGCGCTTTCTGCTCCGCAGTAGCATTTGCTGTCGACAATGATTTATGGAGGATCGGTGCGAGGCTCGTAAAACAATACGCACCACGCAATTCGCCCTCCAGGTCGTTGTTGTTGCGCTTGACACGTTGCAGTTGGAGCTTCACGTCTTCCATATCGGATTCGGTTCTCCTCATCTGGAGCAAGACATTCTCCTTCTCTCTCTCAGCGTGGGTCTGCTCAACTGTGAGGACCCGCAAACGGGCGCGCTCGGCTTTGAGGTCCACTTCCAAATCTGCTATTGCCCGTTTCGCCTCGTCCAGTTCCTGTGAATTCAATCGGATCAGCGAAAACAATCCATGAAGAGAGAAAGAGTCATACATAGAGAACGCCAGTTCTCGCCTTCTCATTTCTGCGTTCCTTTTGCTCGGCTCGCTCTTTGATGTCCTGCATCTGGAGGTTAAGACGGTTTGCGGCTTCCTTGAGAACCACGTTTTCGCCAAGTTCTTCTTGCCATTTCTTCTTCATGAATGCTAGCTCTCGGTTTACCGCCTGCAGCTCCTCCTCGAGCGACTCGGAAGTCTTGGCCGGTGTCCGTTCGGAGGCATAGCTTAACATGGAGAATTCTAGTGTGCTGTTCAACGTTGTTGACACGTCAGCTGAAGTCTCCCGAGCTCAGTTGACCTCATCTCACCTTTCATCTGCATCTCCAGCGCGGTTCAGGCTGCGCAAGTCCACGTTCTGTCGACAATGAGGGCATTTTGCTTTCGCCAGCCGGCGGAGTCGACGTTCCTCGCGGCGGTCAAGGCGCGCGATGTCCTCCTCCAGCGCAGCCATCTTTGCACGTTCATCGTTGAGGCGCGTCTCGAGTTCCACGTTTCCGAATCCAGCATTCTCAAGTCGGTCAAGCTTTTCATCTATACTCTCGTTCGCCCTCCCGAGCTCCCTTTCCAAGCGTTGGATTTCCGCAATGTACGGTCCGACAGAAGGGTCCGAGGGTGACATGCGCAGCCATGACATCTAGACACTCTAGGAGTAAGTGGGCCGGAAAGCCCAATGGCAAGTAAAATGCTCACATCTCTCAAGGGGGCACCTGGGGTTTTGGGCGTCTTCAATGTCATATTGAGTACTTGACGATGGATCGGCGAGATACCGCCGGCATTGCTGAACCTGCCTGGCGTATTCCAACCTGAGTTCTCGTGCTTGAGACTATTAAGGAGTTCCTGCAGGTCCTCTTTTTCCTTCTCCAAAAGCTCGATCTTCGCCTCGCGCGCTCGGTCCAGTGCTTTGCGTGCGGGAGACTGAACAAGCTCACTATTCAAGCGGCTGATCTCACGGTGTGCGTTGTCGAGCTCACGCTCGAGAACTTCGATTTGGTCCTCGGCCTCTTCTAGCTCGGCATTGTGTCCGACGGAGCGTGACTTCTCTGCACGGTCACGGTCTCGCTCGCGCTCGAGGGTCGCGATTCTGCTCCGCAACTCGGTAAGGGCGTCCCCATCGGCGCGCATTTTTTGTTCTGCGGCGTCCAAGGCATCCTCCAGCTGCGTCACGAGCTCGACATTGCGTTCGCTCTCCTGCTTGATCGCGGCGACGGCATCGTCATCCATGATAACCTTCTCACGTGCATCTTGGATCTCTTGCTGCAAAGCCTCGATATGATCAAGAGCCAGGCCAGCATCTGCCTCGAGCTCCGTGATATAGGCCTGCAGTTCGCGGTTGCTTTCTTGCAGCTTGGCCTCTTGTGCAGAGCGTTTGCGCTCGAGATCTTCCAACCTCGAGTCCTTGGAATCCAGATCATCCTGGAGTTTTTTGGCGCGTAGTTGTTCGTCCTGAAGGTGCTGGTCGGCTTCAGCCAGTTCATCCTCGAGTCGCTCCACGTGAGATTGCAAGTCGTGCAGCTCTGCGGTGCTCTTGTCCAGCTTCCTATTTGCCTCGAGAAGCTTGCCGCCCAGCTCCCCATGGCTTTCTAGCGTCTTCTCCGCGCTCTCCGCTCTGGTCTGAGCGATCTCGGCTTCCTCCTCGACACGCTTCAACGCCTGCTCTAGCTCTTCGAGCAACCTATCCTTCTCAGAGGACTCTTGGGCAGCAGCCTCAACTTTGGCCTCCAGATCATGGATGATGCTTTCGACACCGCGCTCGACCTCGACCATGCGTTCGCGCCAGCGTTCCTTGTCTCTGGACCGTTCAGCACGCTCGGCTTCGAGCGCGGCAGTTGCTTCTTCTTGCTCCCGGCGACAGTCATGCAATTCCGCGCCGAGTGCGTCGAGTTCTCTTTCCATCTCAATCTTTTCCTCCCCCCACCCTTCTCCACCCGCATCTTCTCTCACCTCACCCAACGTCGATCCGATGTCGCTCAAACGGCGTCCAGTGCTCGACCTTCGGCTTCCTGCACCGCCAGTCAACACCTGCTGGTGAAGTCGCTCCATCTCCTCTTGCAAGGCTGCATTGGCCTCCGCAAGCATAACATTTTCCTTGCGCAGGAGCCCTACTTGACCCGTTAAGCTTTCGCTTTCTTCCTGTAGACGCCGATTGAGGCCATGTAGGTACGCATTTAGCTTCCCGGCGTTGAAGCGGCCAATGCCGTGCCCCCCGGCACCCAGGCCCATAACATGGTCAAAGGAAGCGTTGGCACGTGGATGAGCAGTGAGATCGTGTGAAGATGCGGTGCTTGTGAAAGACGCGCCCCCGCCAACGTCCTCAGACTCGGACGCTGACGCAGTCCAGCCTCTCGAGAGCGGGTGAGAAAGGCGGCCTACTGTGCGCGTCCGCTGCCGTGGGCCGGGCGTGAAACCAGGGAAGGCCGCATTGAGCTTGACGGTGGTGTCCGAAGTCGGTGGTTGCTCAGCCGTGGACTTTTTGTCACTGGGCTGGCTAGATGAATCCGGCGACGTAGAATCGCCCTCCTCATCAAGCACAGTTGAGTAGGCTGTGCGTGGGGGAAGTGGGGTAGGCTGTGCGAATCGCGGTCGTGCAGTGGAGTTGATAACATCTATGAGGAACGAGCGGCGTCGCGCATAGGGGGTAGTCAGATCCTTGTTGTCAAGCTCACTGTGTTCGGCTGCGATTGCTGGTGTCGATGGGAGGCCGGGCGCGAAGAAACGTGGTCGAGGGCGAGGCGGGAATGCGGGAGTCGGTGTAAACATAACAGAGGGTGCTGGAGATGTTTGCGCTACGGAGAGCGTCTGAGGAGACTGTGACTCAGCGCGATTGGTTGATACATGAGGGGTAGTAGAGGGGAAACGGGGCAGAGCTGTCGGCTCTTCAGAAGAAAAGGTAGGGCTCGGTTCTTCTTGAGATTCATTTGAACCTGAGACGCTTTGGACTTGCCTCGTTTCTTCTGCAGGGTAGTGTTCGTCATTTAGCGCCTGCTCCAGATCTTGCTCCAAGTCCTGCGCCTCCGAGACATCGCTAGGGAGCGGCAAATCGCTTAGCGACATGTCTTCACTGTCATCATGGCTCTCTGGAGGAGGAGGGATTGAGAGCACGCTGAGCGACGGAGCACTGTCCATCTGCGCCGGACCAGGAGACTCGCCAGAATGAGGGGTAGAGTTCGAGTTCGAGGACGATGATGACGGGGAAAGTGTCCGCGTGAGAGAGGGTGTACGCATGCGGGGTATGGGTTTTCGAAAAGAAACATTTCGCATTTTGTCGAAAGGGCTGGTCTGTAATTATTGGGTTCATGACGATCTCTGAGAAATCTGGGGACTGTACGCACCTTGGGTTCCGACCTGAGACTAACAGAATAGCTGTATTTTGAAAGTCCATTGCCACCCATGCCTTCCGACGAAAACGGGGAGCCACCGCGGCTGGGAGGCTCCAACGCGTCCGCCAGCGACATGTCCTCCGGACCGTCCCGACCAACCTCAACGCCGGCTTCATCTGAAGCAACTATGTTGGACTTCGGATACAAGGGTATAGCACTGACATCATCAAAGCTGATCTCAGACCGTTGTATAGACAGTGATGCCCGCGAGTGCCTGGATAAGCTCCCAGTTGAGGAAGAGAATGCTGACCCAGACCGACTGGCACGGCTCGCGACTGACTGTGCAAAGCGCGAGGTGCTCGAGGTGCTCGACTGAAGTCGGATGGTATTCTGGTTGGAAGGGGGTGCAGGAGTCGATTGTAAAGGAGATGTCGGATTGAGGTCGGAATGATGAGTTTCCTCCGAAGTGGCCGTGGCGTTCAGATCGTTCGAATCCTCGAAGGGGGGAAGTTCAGGAAGAGATGGCATATCATTTTGCTCGTCAGCCTCTATGCGACGCCAAAGCCTTGATGGAGTCTCGAGCAGAGCCATTTTGATCAACTGGTACGCGGTTAGCCACAAAGCTGAGCGAATCAGTCACGCGCCCAAACCAACCACGCGCTCATTCACTCACGTGATCGTGTTTCGGTGTGGACTCCCGTTCTCTCCTCTCTCGACTCATGTGCGACCTCGATTGTCCAATATGTCTCAACTCCTTCACATTCGAACTCATCCGCTCTCTTCCTTGTGGCAAGTCCCTATGCTGGATGTCCGTATAATCGCTGACATGTACCCAATATCGCTGTCATTTACAGGACACACGTATTGCTCGTCATGCGTCGATAAATTGATTGATGATGCTCCCACATGTCCCGAGTGCCGATACGAGTTTGAATTTGACGAAGTCAGGCGGTTATTCATCAAGCCAAGCGCCAGCAACAATAGCTCTGGATCACAAGCAGCTTCAAGGAGTGATGACCAAGATGGCTTCATCAAGCAGGCGAAACATATAGCGCGACGCCTACAAAAACTTAACGCCACATCATCAGCCCAGAGCGTGAAAACTGCCGCAGATGTTATCGAACATGTTGCGATCATCCAGTGCAAAGAGGCCCAAGCACGTCCTCTCGCCTACATCTCACGCTGTTATAACGTTTCAATAACAGGAAATCATCTGGAACGCCGTGCGAGAATTCTGGCTCAGACTGGTCGTAGACTTTGAGCAGATGGATCAGTGCCGGAATGAGAAATCCAGCTTACAGCGACGTATAGCGGTGCTCGAAGAGTTTCGAGGAAGATGTTCTGGGCTTCAGCTGGAGGTCGAGCAGCAGCGCAGTCAAGCACAAGTGTATGCTGATCGGCTGGAGGATAAATCACGGGAGATAGAAAGACTAACGGAGGCGCTTCGCAATGTTGACGATGACGTCAAGCAGGAGCGGGAACGTAAAGACGTCCTTATCGCACGTCTTAGGGCATCGGTATGTTTCAATCGAATTTGCATCTTCCACGTGATGCCCATAGTTTTTGGGCACTGCCGGCCTGGGTAATCTAGGAGGTGAAACACCGTGCTCAGGTCAAACAGCTCAAAGTGGAACTGAAATCTCGGGACGAAGCCAGTTCAAGGAGACAGTTAGAGGAAGAATCTCTTATCATTGAGCCTGGCGAAGCATACAACGAAGCAAGGTCCCACCGCCTCGACGTTTACAATGAGGGCCCCCCCAACTCCAAGCGCCGCAAGGTCAGTTAAACGATGGATATGCGTACCAACTCAACTCCTGAACCAACCCATTATTCATAGTTATCTCCTGAACTAAGCATACCCGCGGATGGTTCTGATAATCTCTCATCGCCTGGCGACTTATCTGATCACTGGCCGAAAATTGTCACTTCCCCGCCGGAGTTGCAGATCCAGCCTCGGGAACGAACGGGGCCAACTCATCAATCGGCTCAGCCAGATTCAGGCCTAGTGCAACCTTCGCCCCAGCGTCCTAAATTTGGATCAGATTGGAATTTTTCACAACAACGGCCATGTCGGAAGTCGACAGGAAACTCGGACCTCCCCTATCCGTTGGATGCTCAGGGAAGGCCTCAGGGTTTGCTTAAGCTCGGCTCGCGAGTACGCATGAAGGCAGCCGGGTAGTGCGGCTTCGGGCACCGAGTCAACGACAATTCTCATTAGTACCACACTTTCTGGAGTGTCCGTAGTTGTAATGTTATCAGGAATACGTGTATAGATATTGTTCTCCAGGGTGATAGAAAAGATCTATGAGGGTGGATATGATGGGCGCCTAGATGGAGCTTGATAGTAAGTTAAGTCACTAGTACGTGCCCGCGTGTGTGCATACACGCAGTTGAGCTGGGTCGAAAATACGTGGCCTGCATCCTATAGCCACGTACTTTCACTTCGTGGTGCGCGAGAAGAACCTTACTCCATCCCCATCCGATATGCTAATGAGCTGAGCCCGGCCGCCCTTAGCAAGAATCGCTATCGCGCTGCGTAGAAGCGACTCAGGAGCCCCCGAGAATGCCGAGGGCACGGGAGGGTTCGAAATCTCGTAGAACGTCAGTATCGTGTTCAGCTGTCCTGTTTTCGTCGCCTGCAGAGACAACAATAACCGCAACAAAAGAATCGGCCAACGGGACGATTAAGTGTGAAAAAACGAGATTTGATTGGGGAAAAGCTGGTTGCACGGACCCATTCGTGGAGGACCTCGGCCCACTCCTCGGGCAGTCGCCAGTAGAGCAGGACAGCCCGCATCTGCTTGGGAGGCTCATATACCGCGAGGTTCATGCGGACCATGGTACCGATGATGTCAGCGAGTTGTGTGGACTTCAATTTCCCTGCGAAAAAAGAAAAAAAAAACCGTCGTCATGCCAATCTGGTTATTATTACCCCTCGCACGCCGCACCACACACCACCAGATCGAGAAAAGAAAAAAAAGGATAGGACAAGAAGGAAAATGAAATGAAAAATAAAAAAAGACGACCCACGATTGATCCTCGGATTCCTCAACACCTCGTCCCACTCGCCGCCACCGGTAACCTCCGCATCCTCGATCCGCAATATGAATATGCCGCGGTGGCGTGCGTAAGCGAGGAGCAAGTGCATCCACTGCTCTGTGAACGCGGCCTGTGTGGCCGCGTTCGGCTGCTGGCTGTGGCAAGGTTTCAGAGAGGACGACGGAGGATGTGGGATGGGATGTCGTGTGAGTGCTTAGTTAGGAACTGACTGACGTGAAGAAGGGGGGCGCAGAATGGATCGACGGCAAGAGGAAGCCTTGATGTGAGTGAGAAGGTTAGTTCCGTACGGCTACGAACAGCCATGGGACACACCGCCGGCTGTCTTGTATGTTGAGAAGTTCATGCGCGCACAGGCAGGGGGAGCAGGAGATGATAAGCTTATGACTAAGAAGACTTGGCCATCACGATCGTACAGCGGAGCGGTGACCCGAGTCGAGGTGAGACGCCACGCCCATGACCCATGCCCCTGGTTACTTTTTACATTATTGTCTCGCCTTATCAGCGTGCCAATATTAGTATAAAACATATTAGATTCCCCCTACACGATGCTATCCTAACTAAGAACATAATGATAGTAAGTAAAGGTGATGGAAAAAAATGACTGATGTTTCATGATTAGCGTTCATGTGTCGAATATCATGGATCTTGGGGAACTTGCTGTTTGATGATGGGATACAAGATGCGGGATTACCATCGCCGGTATTGACGTCGCAGGTTTGGTTGGAACCTCAGAATAGAGCGAGGTGGGGGGTGATAACCTGGGTCGCTTAGAGCTCCCCTGTACCTCAGGGCGCACATGTATATCGGCTTGGGCCTTGTCCTGTGCCTGTGGTGTCCAAATGAAAACACGCCCCTCCTGGTTCGGCTTGAACTCAGGCTCCAATTCGCTGTGCATAAAACAAATTATAGTAACCGCCGCAACCCTCACCCTTGGCACATCGGGACTCACCGGTCAACGTCCGAGAATTTCCGTTTTACCGAGTCGTACTTCCGTGCGATTTCATCACGTTCGTACATTAACATGCGTGCCTGGTCCCTTGCCTGATGCACCAGGGCACTCAGCCGGAAGTGTGCTGTCATGTGCGTGTGAGCGCGGGCGTGCCATGCATAGCAGCTCTGTCGTAGGACTGCGTTCTCCATGTGAAGCCGGGCGATGGCCTTTTCTACCTCTGCGGTGAGGTTTGACCCGTGGCCGGTGTCGGTGAGTGCAAGGCTGGGAGCGGGAGTGTTCAAATAGATGCGGCGGAAAGAAGGAAGAACATAAGGGCGTAGATGTGGAGGGACAGAGGAAGGATCTGGAGTGACTGAAGAGGAAAAGGTCAGCCGTTGTCGAAGTGAACGAATAGACACAGACGGGTATACCTGTGGAGACCGGTTCACGGCATGTTGGGCAGTGAATAGTTCGTGGGGATGCGCTGGCGGTTGCCTTTACAGTCCCTGATATGCACCCATGACAGTAGACATGCCCTAAGATTGCATAATTAGCTTTCATGAATGCTATGAACGCCGGGGGGACAGAAGCACCGCATGGAATGGCGACGGGATCTTTGAGCGTGTCAAGGCAGATTGCGCAGGAAGACATCGGCGACAGACAGGGCAAACAAGTGAAAACGCAGGCGATAATCTCTGCTTTATAGTGCGGGAGCGGACGGTTGGAGGGGGATTGGGAGTGGACTGAGACAGCGGTAGAGATTATGAAAAAGGGGGAGGTGGGATAGGACAAAGATATAGAGTGGAGTGGGACATTAGTGTAGGGCAGGGAGTTTGCGGAGAAGATTTGACTCGATCGATTGAAGATCGCCCGATCTCACCTCCGTTCGCGTCCGATGCAGGGAATCTCAGCCCAGGGGCGAAGGCAGGGAATTTGCGGAGAGATCGAGAGATCTCCGTTTGCGTCCGATCCATGAGCCATCCATCCAATCTTGAATCAGTCGACCCGACCTTAGTTACGATGGCTCAGGCGCTTAATTCCTCGGCCTCCGATTGAGATTCGATGAACGGCCTTGGCTATTGTACCCCTCATGTCGCACTAGGGCCCCAAACCGGGTGCTGTATAGTATATACAGCTACCGGCATACTGTACCCGGCAAGGTACCCGGTCCTCAAAGACCAACGACGTCTCCTTGTCCACCGATTTGACTCGTTGACGCAGAAGAGTAATACTGTAGTTCGGTCTGGACACGAACCAATTCCCTCACCCTCCCCACATAACTTACTGTACCGATGCACTTGGTGAACCAAAGGGCACATTTCCATACCCGATCCCGGGAATGGGATAGTACACAGCGGGGCAACCACTTGGATCATTTTTTCCCCATGTTTACTCCCTTTCTCCACATGCAAGACACAGAGTTTTCGTTTTTTTTTTCTTTGGTCTTTCACACTGTCTGTTTCTCGCCACAGTGCCTCCTCGCCATGCTAAAGCCATCTCACACCATCTGACCAGCCACCGCTGTCTCCGCACCAAGTGCCTGCCGCCGTGGCACGTGCCCATGTGCAAAGTGGCACTTCCGTTACTGTAACATCGAATCGCGCTCGGCCTCTTCCAGGACTTCGCCCTCCGGTCATGCCCAGTGCCCACGACATCGCACACGCACACGCACACGTCCTCGGTATTCCACCCACTCACTTTCTCCTGCAACCACGTTGCTATGATCTTTACCGTCTCCGTCCTTACCTCTGAACAACACCCCCAAGTTAGTCGTGGATGAGCGGCTCGTGTTTCATCATTCACCCAAAGAAGCACCTGCTGTAGGAGCGCCTTACTGTAAGAGCGCTCTTTGGCCTGTGTTCTCGTAATTTGTCACCATGCTTGGTGTCATAGAGGTAAGTCGTTCCTGGCCGCCCCTGGTTCCACGTGAGGACCACGTCGTTTACTCATGGATGGTGATGCAGCTGCAGGACTGTGCACGCGGGTTCAAGCACTGCCGTATAGATGTTCGACGGGCCCGTTGGGATGCCACACGGAGAATCAGCGATGTGTATGCCCCTTCCCTGTCTACCTGATGGCAGGTGCCGACCCTGGCACGGCTGTTGGGTATGCACCCACTCGGCGAATCGACGCACTTCCTCCCCCTCGTTCTCTTTATATACATGGCAATCTCGATGTCATTGTTGATGCCCTCGCCTATCCACCCCCTCCCCGCGCGGCTTCTCTTCTCTTGAGTCCCTCGAACTCGCGCTTGAATCCACCACTCTGGGGAGTTGTATGACGGTACTACGACCGCCTACGTTTGGGCAACCCCAAACGCGCGCACTGCAACCCTTGGCACACGTGCCGCTTCCCAGCCCTTCAAGGCCTGACACTGCGCGACATCCCGCTCGCAGGCATAGCACTTGAGCGGCTGCGACGTGATCTGCCTGATCTCGCACCCACGCTCGATTCGCCGCTCTCTGGACGTCTCGAATCCTTCCGCTTCCTGTACTTCGTGCATCTACTGGCCGGCGCGCCACGCGTCAAGTGACTCACTCTTCCGCGTGCTCTGGGCCTCATGTACTTCCTTTGTGGTGCCCCTCCGTGGCAAAGGGCTCAAGGCAGCCACTAAGAAGCAGAAATATTATCGCATCATGGAGAACTTGAAGAAGATTACGATCCCTACCGATCCCAGCTGCTGCGGTTTCCACAACGAGTTCGGTATCTTCTGAACCACATCCATGCCCTGCGGTACGATGACAAGCCGGACTACTTTATATTTACGCAAGCTCTTCCGTGATATTTTCACCATACAACCACCTTCATCTTCCTTTGCCGCCTCGTCAAGCTTTTACCCGCCATGGCAGCTTTCTCGAAAAGGAGGGTCTCAGTTCCTACTACAATAACAAAACTACAGTCATACAGGAGGCCCGTGTTTTCAACGAGTCGCCAATTAGCCCAGGAAAATCCACTGACACGCATTGTGTACTTATCGTACATAGGCGAGAACTTCGGAACAAGAGGCCACAATACTGTTTTTTGGAACCACCAAGCTGTTCCAACATAAGGACGTATGTAGCTGGTTGCGACATCTTCGGATCCCCTTACCCCATGTTCATGTTCACAATACATTCGCCAGAGTGCCTTGCGTCAGATGATTTACTTATCCATCAAGGAATTGGCAGTTTCCGCAGAGGATGTCACCGTGGTCACAAGCAATATCATGAAAGATATGCAGCCGAATCACCTCGCGGCCACTACCACCACCATCAGTCCCACACCGCAGCCGAATGCCCCGCACCTCCTGCATTACACAAGAAAGATCAGCGTCAGACCAGAGAAGGGCAAGGCCTCACTCAACAAATGTCAGATGGGGTGTCAGAAGCCCATTGTGATATTTCTTTGCGATGCTCTTGTGCCTGAAGGCTCTTCGATACTCGCTGTAAATATCGGTCAAAGTGATAGGAAGGATACGGGGGGGTTGTTGTCAAAATCGTCACTGTTTTCTTCGTCCGGACTATCTGAAGCCGTTCTGAAGGGATGGACGAAATATTTGATGTCAGGAAGGTTCTTGTACCGCGGAGTGCCGAACCGTTTGATGACACATTGTATATAGTGCCAATTGAAGATGCCTGGCGGGGGCAAAGGATGGTCCCCGGCATGGACCAAGAGCGTCACTTGGTGGCCATGAAGTAAAGGTAAGGTCAAGCCCGGAACAGCACCTGAACCAACGACCGTTAACCCAGGAGCGTGGAAATTGTGGACAGAATAAGTATCATTCTATGTCAGGCAATATTGAGTAGTACGATAAACAGTTGCATTCAGTGACTCACCGTGATGTGGTAGAAACCGGCTTGAAAATGATCTACCCAATGATCAACACTCTCGAGAAGAATTATTCCGATCCTCGGATCAAATATATCGACATCAGTGACTCCGGTTACACCAGTGAACCGTTCCACGACGTCTGTGACACCATCTGGGCCGAGCCGCCTTGGGATGAGATGAGATGTTTTGATTGGCATGTCAGATCCGCATACCACACATCTAGAATCGCGTCTCTCGAGTTGCTCGCGGAAGGTGGTGGCATTGGATGCTGTTCCTGTGGTAGTCACCGAACGATTTTGCCGTTCGCAGATCTTTGAAAGTACGATGCGGTGGGCGGGCTCAAATTCATATATGCCCGGGAGTAGCACATCACCATGAACAACTTCCCGCCAGCTGGTTGTTCTATCAGAGCTGTACCAGTCGTCCGTCGTGCCTGTGGTGTGTGTGAAGATGCGACCACTGCCAAGGGGCTCGCACAGCAGACGGGCAACCCTGATGATCCACTCTGCTGTGAGACCTGCATATCGAGCGATGTCACTGAACGTGCCCTCGATCAGGTACAGATGGCCAGATGACTGTTGGCCAGCAAGAAGGTGATTTTCCACAGCGGCTTGATCCAAGTCGGCCAGGCGAACTCGGATGTAGACGGCAGATGAATTTTCGACAGGTTCTTCAAAAACTTCTCGTGCTCTCTTTTTGGATAGTCACGCGTTTTTTCATTCCGGTCATGAATTTCTTCATCTTCACGATCGTGCCTTTCTCCGTTCCGGTCGTGCGATCCTTCATTTTTGTGGGGTTGACGGAGTTGGGACGAAACCGACGAATTGACTTGTCGCAGGTGCCACAGGGACTTATTGCCGCAAGTTCAAGTTGACACCAGTGCGACTTGAACTTGACCTGAAAGCAACTTGCTGCAACTTGCGTCGCCAAGTTACGCATCATGCATCAAGTTGTAAGTTGGGTAGGAATGTTCCGAGTCCCACAGCTTACTGTAAGTTACTAGTCACGCGAGAACGTGTTTTTGCTATGCTGCCTATGCATTACAATACATTATTTGTTACTGCTCTCCTTGGACTCTGATTCAACATATCAGTCGAGTTAACTTTTTCCCAGTGCCAATATTCGTGGGCCGTGCTCACTGATACGATGAACGGCGTCGATGACATAAGAGTGGCATAAGGCTGACTCGGAATTCGTCTGACGCTTGGCTCGACATGTCTTGTGCTCGCATGTATGTTCGGACCCAAATGGCCCCGCTCTTGTTCACATCAGTCACCAAGGGATTCAAGGCAGTGGCCAGCGCATTCTTATCCCGGACCATTAGCTCACTTTGCAAACCAAACACATCTGCTACGGCACCCTCACCATTCACATTCAAGTCTCCTCCGCCTCCATTTCCTTCAACAAGTATCCTTCATGCACCTCACGAACCTAACGAATTTCACGACCCCCACAAATTTTATGGCAATCAAGGCTATACAAACATCCAACATACATCATTTCCGCGTTCACCATATGATATGATATGATGACACGCATCTGCCAATTCCATCTGCCCAATTCCATCATTATAGCTGCTCCCACACCTACTAACATATGTGGTGTTGGCCCTCCAACCGCCATTCCTGCGGACTCTACTCTGCTGAATAATGACCGACCACTGGCGTCGTTGTCACCTCGTCTCCTGACTATCACTGTGCAACCACCAGCTGACTTATTGTCGACACCCTCAGCTTTTATGCAGCTTCCGTCCACCTCATATTCATCACTCCGAGTGAATCCGGAAACCTCGAGAGAGGTCAGCTGCCACAGATGTCTGGTATTTTTGTCGAAGTTTGGATTTGGAATCAAAGCCAGCCGATCTACCTTCTCTTGACCGGGAGCCTTTTTTTTTTGGTCAAAGCTCACGATTTGGAAGCTGCAAACTGCGAAAGTTCGCCATTTCTCATGTGATATATCTTGTAGGGAATGGTATGTTTTATAAAAATACAGATATCACGACAACGATGCGAGACCATCTCAGATTACGGCACAATGAAGAGTACGAGAGGATAGTATCCATCCTCAAACTGAAGCATTCCAATGAAGTTGACCATCCGATGCCTACTGCATCGTCTCCTCGAGGACCCTTTCAGCTTGACATATGGCTAATGATCAGGTGGATTGTACGGATAATCAAGTGTGTTTTATTATTCATTTTCATGCCTGTGTATCCGGATCTGATAGTCTATGCTTGACTTACAGGCCATCAATGTTGTCGAAAATAAAGAATTTCGAGAGTTTGTTTCGTGTGGTCGTGAAGATGTTACCGAGCGTGATCCCCTGGTCCACAATAGGTTTGGCCTGGCCGAGTCAATGCAAGCACAAGTAACGAGCGGGTCCCTTCTGGTTGTCCACATGGTGGAGCGACTCCAAGCGAACGACGAGCCGAATGATACCGTCAACACCTTCAACTAGAGCGTTGATTTCCTTCGACTGTGCGGAAGTCTGTGCCTCTCCAGTGGCATAACACAATCATTGTATAGAATTTATCCTACTGACCAAACATGTCATATATGCTCCAATATGTCGAACCCTGTGTCTCACACCATTCCCATTGGCTGAGTCCTGGGAAAATGGTCCGTGGGACTCCCGAACCTGCAAGGTCACCGGTGTCAGCCCGGCGGTGCAAGTCGAACCAAAGTTACCAAACTTGGACTGGCTTGCATTGGACCGCAGCAACACTAAATTTTGCGGAGAGATCGACAGAGATCTCCGTTAGATTCGACCAACCATCCAATCTTAAATCAGACCTTAGTTACAGTACGATGGCACAGTCGCTTTATTCCTCGACCCCCGATTTGGATTCGATTAACGGTCTTGGTCATTGTGCCTCATGTCCCCCTAGGGCCCCATACCGGGCTGTACACTGATGGTTTTATGGTGCTGTATACAGCTACCGGTGTACTGTACCCCGCCGTCAAAGACTTTCCTTGGACTTTCCACCAACGACATCTCCTCATCCGACTTGTTGGCGCAGACGAGTAATAGTTCACACCACCGCTGCCGACGTAGCATCACCGCAGCGGCCACTACTGCCACCATCAGCCCACACCGCAGCCGAATGCCCCGCACATCCTGCATTACACAAGAAAGATCAGCGTCAGACCAGAGAAGGGCAAGGCCTCACTCAACAAATGTCAGATGAGGTGTCAGAAGCCCATTGTGATATTTCTTTGCGATGCTCTTGTGCCTGAAGGCTCTCCGATACTCGCTGTAAATATCGGTCAAAGTGATAGGAAGGATACGGGGGGTTGTTGTCAAAATCGTCACTGTTTTCTTCGTCCGGACTATCTGAAGCCGTTCTGAAGGGATGGATGAAATATCTGATGTCAGGAAGGTTCTTGTACTGCGGAGTGCCGAACCGTTTGATGACACATTGTATATAGTGCCAATTGAAGATGCCTGGCGGGGGCAAAGGATGGTTTCCGGCATGGACGGAGAGTGTCACTTGGCGGCCGTGAAGTGAAGGTAAGTTCAGGTCCGGATCAGGATCTGAACCGAAGATCGTTAACCCAGGATAGTCGGCGTGGAAATTGTGGACGGTATAAGTATCACTCTATGCCAGGCAATATTGAGAAATACGATAAACAATTGCATTTGGTGATTCACCGTAATGTGGTAGAAACCGGCTTGAAAACGATCTACCCAGTGATCAACAGCCTCGAAAAGAGTTATTCCGATCCTCGGATCGAATAGATCGACGTCAGTGACTTCGGTTACACCAGTGAACCGTTCCACGACGTCTGTGACACCACCTGGGCCGAGGCGCCTTGGGATGAGATGAGACGCGACGATTGGAACTTGAGATCTGGATACCACACATCTAGAATCGCGTCTCTCGAGTTGTTCGCGGAAGGTGGTGGCATTGGGTGTTGTTCCTGTGGTAGTCACCAAACGATTTTGCCGTTCACAGATCTTTGAAAGTACGATGCGGTGGACGGGCTCAAATTCATATATTCCCGGGAGTAGCACATCGCCATGAACAACTTCCCGCCAGCTGGTGGTTCTATCAGGGCTGTACCAGTCGTCCGTCGTGCCTGTGGTGTGGGTGAAGATGCGACCACTGCCAAGGGGCTCGCACAGCAGACGAGCAACCCTGATGATCCACTCTGCTGTGAGACCTGCATATCGAGCGATGTCACTGAACGTGCCCTCGATCAGGTACAGATGGCCAGATGACTGTTGGCCAGCAAGAAGGTGATTTTCCACAGAGGCTTGGTCCAAGTCAGCCAGGCGAACTCGGATGTAGACGGCAGATGAATTTTCGACAGGTTCTTCAGAAACCTCTCGTGCTCTCTTTTTGGATAGAGTCACACGTTTCTTCATTCCGGTCACGAATTTCTTCACGATCGTGCCTTTCTCCGTTCCGGTCGTGCGATCCTTCATGCTGGGGAGTGGGAAGTTGGGACGAATTGACTTGTCGCAAGTGCAAAATCAACTTCAACTCAGCTGTAGTGTCGCCAGTCCGGTGTCCGGTCTGACTAGATCTGACTCGTACACCATTGTCGCCAACTCGGACTGCACCGCGAAACCCCACCCCTCTCCAAGTCATTCACTCGCCTTGTTTGTCCCCTTCGCTTACCCTCGATGGTCGCCAAAAAAAGGCTGCGAGCAGCTCCCGTTCGTCCCTCACTGCATCTCCCATCCTCTCCTGACCTTCCAACACAGTGTACAAGCTCCTTGACCACCCCCTCTGCCACGCTCCCCGATCGCGACCAGGCCACCATCCCTGCGACGCCCCGCGTGGTCAAGCTGACGTCTCCCTAAAATGGATAGCGGAGCGTTCAGCGAAAAAGGACCAGACCCGACTCAGTATCTCCTCACAGAACTGTACAGATGGTCGAGAACGACTATCCCAAGCCAGGATATCAATCAGTCTACCCGATTGATTCCGAGATGGTGTGTGTCTGTGTTGCATACACAGTATCGTATACTTACAACGACAAACGTCCTCAGTGCCTCACAGCCAACGGTAAGGCGCTGACTCGGGCCTGCCTCGTCGACTATGCAACCAACAAGGTCTTGGACAACTTTACATCTACTCCCGTTGTCTTAGGACTGGCACCTGGCACCTCATCCAAACGCAGGTGTGGGTTTGCGGCCACCGCTGTACGCGTAGAGTGGTTGATGTGGACAGGTCTGGGGGCGTTGCTGTGGTTGTGGTAGTGCTGGATGATCAGTTGGCCGAGGCCATACGAGCCTCCCTCGATCGCGGCCTCTTCTGGGGCGGTGAATTACGACACCACGGAGATGGTTGAATGGTGCGAGGCCGCTAGTTCAGGACCAGGGTCAACAGAGTCGGTTCTGCGGGAAGTGGACGATCTGAGGGCAGAGGTAAAATAGGATGCACAGACAGTGAGGATAGACGATAAAGGAGGGATGGTCTGCTCTTGACTGCTTCCTACGGATGGTGGCGGTACTGTAGTTGCAATTATGTGTCATGTAGTAAGAAGCGGTTGCGGTGATTCCACAGAACCGTTGGTTATATTTCCACCGTTTAAGGACATCAGCAGGGATGTAGCATGTGTACCCTATGCCAAAGAACACCATTTTCAACGACGGTGACACTCTCGAGCCAGCTCGGGGCGTCGCTCAGCTCATCGTCCGATTCATTACCATCACTCAAGATGGCTTGGGGCCTCTGGTTATGCAGACGTCTTCGCCAATTCCCTGTCCAGAGTCCGGGATACGTGGCGGGCGGGTGACGTCAAACGTCAATTGCCCAGAAGCAATCGAGGCAGCAGTGGTGGCAGTGGCGACACACTGGGAGGAAAAATCAACGCCCCTTGTCAGGTAAAGACCCAATAAAATAGACGAACAATGTAATCGTACCTGAGGGGTGCCTAGTAAATCAATACTTGTGGACGAGAAGGACGATGGACGAGATGCAAGGACGGTGAGCCCTTCTTGTGGCTCTGGTGCAACAGTACTGTAACGCACGAAGCGATGCTCAGCGTCATCCATGAGGTTGGGGTATTCGGAAAATGCTCCCAGTGGTCTCATGGGCCCAGAATGCGGGAGCGTCGAGCAAAGGAGAGTTCGAGCAAGTCGAGGTGGACGAGCATGGGGATAAGCGTCCGAACGATGTCGTGAGCGATACGGAGCAAGGGCGAGGGAGACTCGACCACGACCGTTTCCCACTGGATGTAGAAGCGCCGTACGTACACCACCAAACGTGGGTGAGTGGCGAGCGTCCTGATGGACACAGCCGGCAGCAGCATCGCCACCACTATCGTTGTCGTTGTCGTCGTCGCTTAGTGATGGAAGTCATCCTTGTGTGTATGCTCCAGGACGGTGGCGGGCGAGGCGCAGGGGAGTACACATGCCCTGAGGATCGCGTAATATAATTGTTCTGCAATGGCGAAAGTTGACAGGTTACTAGAACCACAGAGTGCGTCAGCTGACAATTTCGTGGGGCTAACAGTGGAAAAGTGCATACTTTTCCGTTATAGTATCCGTCTTCTGGGTAACTTCCGAAAGCGACAGCGGACAGAGAGGTCAAGCGCACCAGGGACGATCCCTGCGGTGATGCCCACGAGATCCCCCTCCGGCGCCGGCTCGCACCCGACGAGGCCAAGCATCTGAAGGGCCACCCAGGGGGAGACGCAGCAGTGGCAGGGGAGTCACGGAAGGAGCACAGGTGTGGTATGTCTGCTGGCGCGTGACACAGCGCGCGTGGGCAGTCGCTTACTGCAGAATGAAGTGCTGGAGCGAGGGGTGGTTGTGGAGGACACGCTCGAGGTTGAGTAGGGGGAGCGAGCCCAGGCCCCAGAGGGCGAGTGTGCGGAGGGGAGGCAGATTGGGGGGATGTGGTGGTGCGCAGTGGCTTTGGGGGTGAGGCCGGTGAGGTGGCGGGGACGGGAACAGGAACGAAGTTGGAGGTCGCGGTGAGGGTGGGTTCTCCAGGCTAAGGGGGGAGTGCGGCGGCTCGTCGTGGATGGCAGGGGCGGAAAAGTGTATGCCAAGGCATTGAATCTCGGAGGGTGTTGGTGTGTCAAGACCAGGGGCCGGACTTTACAGAGTACCGAAGAGTAACCCTAACCCGTGCCATCATGTATGCGAGATTTTCGATTTTCGATATCACCCGGGCCGAAGCTCGTCATTTGTTACAACTTACAATGATTTGTATGGTGTTCCGTGCCAATTGGTGTATAAAAGGTTGGGTGACCCATTTATAATGGACGAATAGTGACCCTTGAGCTTGATCACGCAGCCTCAAACCACGTCCTCAACAGTTGTGTCGCAGAGAATCTGTGCATGAGTGCTGTATTTTTCACTGCTTCTAGGTCATCACTCCTATTGTTTGTACTTGAACCAAATGGCTGGCCCCCCTCCCCCCCACTGTCTTGCTGCTTGTGATGCAAAGTGCAAGACCAGGGGGACGTAAGGCCGCGCTCAACGGCGTCGGCATCAGCAAAGCTAGGCCATGCACGCGGGCGTGCACATTGCTGTAGCCGTTTTTGGGTTTCATTTTGAAGGCAAGTGCAGGTGCGAGTTCGTGGGACTGCTGTATGCATCGAGATTGGTTGATGTGGATTAGCGTAAGTTACCGTGGGTCAGAGCTCTATGGTTGACGAGTAATTCTGCAGCCATTGCTTGTAACTTGAGGGTGGGAGATGTGGGACAGATAGCAGATGTCATTGGGACGTGTTAGTGCCGTTCGCCGTAGCGGTGCCCGAGGCGACGACTCCACTGGCAGTGATAGCGGGGTATTTGTAGGGACCGTCGTACCCGACGCAGAAGAACAGGAAAGCCACAATATTAGGAGACAGGTGGAAAGGACCTGGGTCCACCGAGAAGAGGCGTTAGGCCCATGCCGGATAATGGGCGATGTTGCGAGCGATATTCCATGAGTGTAACCTGTAGCCATGGGTGAGGCCTGTGAGGTGTTGCGGCAGGGATGGTGGGCGAATGGCAATGGGAAGATTTCTGTATGAGCTGAGCTACCGAATCACATTACCATGTCGCAACGTCTTCTCGGCACCCCACTATAGTAACTTGAAACTTCAACTCCACTCACCCCTATCAGCAAGCCATCGTGCTACTGGGACTTGGTACCTGTCCCCTGATCCCGTGAGCTCGGTAGATGAACTGGATAAGAATGGTTGGTTGATGGCGGAAAGTGCCGAACGCTGTGAGAACGAGTCAGCTGGACAGAGCAATGCCGACCGGCGGCAGTGCTGAACACTTGCGCGGATTGGGAAAATGCGTACAGCAAAGAGCTGTGTCAGATGAACAAGCCAGTAGATGAAACCCGGGCATTGATGGCACGACTGGTGTGCATAGCCTAACGGTTTGAGCCGCAGCCGGGGGGGAGGGGGCGGAAAAACCGGGGGCTGCGTGGGAGAGCCGAAGCGAAGCACTCTTGGGTAACGAATTGGCCCCGAACAGTAGTACTCCACAGTGTGTAAAGGCGGATGCCTGATTGGGGATCGCTTCCCTACCGTGTTTGGGCATCCAGTCTATGTGGAAGGCCCGACGCCGCCACCAGCGGATGTGGCGCATGATTGACAGGAGTCATGAACCCAAAGTGCGGCCGGAGCTCAATAGTGTGGACTGTAGCACCAGTGTTGGGGAATAGTAGACGGAGCATATTTAGGCGGTGAAGTACTTGAGAGGATTATTATATTATGACTGCGGGACAACAAGTTCCGAGAAGCACGTTGGCAGGCTGAGATGCCTTAGGGGGGTCATATGATGTGTTTGGGGAATGAGCGCCGGAATGGAGGCATATGCTCGGCCATTGTGTCGGGCGAGAAATACCGCACTAGGCATTTCACCTCTCCGTGGCCGCGGATTGCCGGAGGTTCGGTCGGAGTGAGATACCCGGTGTACTGTAACTATTTTTATTTTAATTATTTTATTTGAGTGGCCCGAGGGCCCCAAGAAGACCGTTTGTTTATTCTTTTGCTCTCCTTTGGCCTCTGGTCGTCATCCGTCTCATCTAGAGGCGCAACCGCTTCTCCCTTTCATCATCATCCATCTTTAACAAACTTGCCTCCCTTCGGTTGCATCTTTCGTCCTTTTCTCTCCTTCCCTCTCCCGCACGTGTGACAAGGGACTCGATCAACACCAACGATCCCACCTTCCGGTCCAGGCGCACCACGATACTTTCTCACCAAGTGTCGTCCCTCCTCCCTTGGTACATACATATCCCTCGCCACTATCAGCCTAGCTTTTTCTTGGGCTATTGTCCTTGAATAGATTAGATGGCCAACTATCTTCCCGTCCTTCTCGTCTCAGTCACCACCAATGCGATTCCCGATGACTCTTCACTATCTACTCAACCTCGTGGCCAAGTCGATTATCTCTCCCATGAATGGAGGGAGGAGGACGTATGGCGGTCATGGCGCAATATGACGCGCCAAAAGAATGAAATCGCAAACGGCGTTCGACTAGAAAATGCAAGTTGGAGGACATGGTGGAAACAAAGGAATCAGTTAAAAACTATTAGTCCAGAGACGCTCAACTGGTATGTCTCGTAGCTCAATTGCCCATGTTTTTTTTCTGCCTCTGCCCTTTATAAACCTCGAGCCGTCGTCGTGTGGTGTATACTGTGCTTACATCTCGTTATTTACCCCGTAGGCTCAAAGATTCGGATGTCACTTGGCTTTATGGCCCCCTCCACACGGCTGTCGATTGGGAACCACCCCACCAATCCAAGAACGATCCCCCAATAGTCGATAACCAGTTGAATCCTCAAGAATGTCTCGGACTTAACTCGGCCTCTGAGCAATCATCTCAATTGCGCTCAAAACCGATTCTGAAACACCGTAGCATAAGCGATCTCCTCACGGGTGCCCTGCCAAGTCTGAACCATACGGATGATGAAGTAGAGAACGATCCTGACTCCGATGAAGATGAAGATGAAGACGAAGACGAGGCAATACCACTCCCCCCTTCACGCCCACCCCTCTTACATAGCAAGAGCGACTCAAATGTTCTGCGTTGGTCCCGTAATCGACCTTTCCGTAAAGAGTCTCCACCACGTATCATCGCGTCCACTCGTCAGTCCCGACCATCGGAAGTGACTAACCCTATCGTTGCGCCACCGATGGATGAGCGCTCAGGATCAAGTGACTCAGCGCGGGAAACAACAAGTAGTTCGCAAGACCTCAGTGTATCCCCTGCTGGTGGAAAGAAGAAGCATATCAGTTTCAACACTTTTGTGGAACAATGTATTGCGATTGATTCACCGCCTAAGCCACGTCGTGGTAGTCTTCCGCGGGAAACTCAAGGATTATGCAGTGAATCTTACGATGACGGGTCAGTTCCACGTTCAGTGTTGAGAGTGCGCTAATTTTTTTTTTTTGGTTCACAGCTATGACGAGGACTCGGAGAATGGTTTCAATGACCCCGAGGACGCCCTAGACGAGGGTGGACTATTCTCTGAAGCGCATAATGGCTCTGACTCGGATGAAGATGATGAAATGCTCGAAATGCGGACTTCAATATGCCGTTCACGGTCGTCGTCCTCGTCACGCTCACCTGGTGCTCCTGAGTACTCTCGCCCATTTCCTTACCCCCACGCCCGTCCACCTCTCGTCCGCACGGCATCTTCCGATAAGGAGCACGTGACTATCGCACCCATCGCACCGACTCTCCTCAAAACGACTGGTGTCGGCAATCACTTTGTCGTCACTGATCTCGGTGGGCGTGAGCATACCCCCTCTACACCACCCGTCGATCTCGTATACGTCCCGCCCTTGGGGGGCGGGTATGTTCCACGGAAAAACTCTGGGGGTGTCTATGGTGAGGGAAGTTCCAGTGATGACGTCTACAGGCACAAGGGTGGTCGATTCAGCTCTAGCCCAGGCACGAGTACGAGTACAAGTGCTAGCAGTAACTCACGAAGCCCCCCACCCACGATCCCGACTGCCGACGCCCTTCCAATCCCGGACGTGTCGAGTCCTCCGATTATGGAGAGTCCCACGAATGAGTCATATGACTACTTTGGCTCGGCCGCTACTGTGCAGGTGCTGAGCCTAAATTTCCCTGCGAACATGCGACAATCCGATCCTGTCACGGATTTTGGACCGGATACGGGTGCGCTAGGGGTCCGTCTTGGACGTGCTGTTGACATGCCGGAGGTTGTGGTGAATGATGAGACCGGAGCAATAGAGGAGCGGTGCGAGAGCCGCCCGCGCTCCCGTTCACATTCCCGATCCTATAGTCGAAGCCATTCAAGGACGCCCAGCCCAGCTGAGACCAAGGCGGTGAGCGCCGAGTCTGACACCACACGGATACGCTCCACCTCACCCACGTATTCGTCGCCCTCATTACCACAAGACGCTACTCATCTCTCGCCCGCCGATTCTTACCCTTCACGCGGTCGCACCCCACCTGGCATGCCACGCCGTTCTTGGTCGTTCTCGAATGATGGGCACTCCCCAGGAGAGCAGGGTCGTGGTCGGTCGGTGACGCGCAACTCGTCCTTCTCTGATCGTGAGCATTCTTCATCAATAGCAAGTTTTGTCGGTGGGACTGGCTCGCCGCTTGGAAGCGTAAGTCCAACGGGCTCGAGAGCTGGATCCGTGAGCAACGGCATCTACTCGGTGTATGTTCAAGGACACAATAGCGTACGAGGCGGCGCGGAAAGCACGGGTAGTAGGGAACGTGGACGTAGCTGCGCCGACCGTCGGGTAGGCGTCAACGAGACGAGCACTAGTCCTCCAAGAAAGACTTACGAGGGCAGAAGCCTAGATGCCACAATAGCCGATGTCTCTCCGACCTCTTCCCCTGTGCCAAGTACAAACACACCAGCGTCCTCTGCGTTGCCCCTAGTCACTTCGCCAGAGCCTTCCCCATCAACATTGCCACCTCAGGAGCCTGGTTCGCCTGCACATCCAATAGCCCCAAAACCGACACTTTCGATACCAATACCGAATGTCTCACGGCCGACTACAGAGGAAGATAGACACTTTCGCATTGCTTCGAGCACGCACTCCCCGTCTGTCCTGCGTCACGTATCTCTTGCCGTTCCCGCACCACCAACGTCGGCACCTGCGTCTGTACTTGCGCAGAAGTCACAGTCGCCGACACGTGCGCCTTCTGCGCGGGAATCTTTAACACCGCCAGAAAGCCCAACTGAACACGGTACGCTTGTGGGACGTGCGTCGGAGATTGTGTCGACTGCCCGGGGGCTGTTCGGCGTGCTTTGGTCTGGGAACAGCGGCAATAGTCCCGCCATTTCATGACGCGTTGTCTATGGTTCGCCAGTTAATTTTGTGCCTTCGTCCTCTATGTCTAACCGTTAGCCTAGGGTCTTGCCACGACGTCCCAATCACTGTTGATCGCCACCCTCCAACCTTCAAATCTTTCATAATTTTTGCGCATCTCTGACTCATTTCGCTGTCGTTCCATTCCTTTCGAGCCTAGCGGCTTTCAGTGCTCCTCTTATATACCTTCACATTAGTGCGCCTTTTTGCGGCATTTAATCTGGCGCCCATGCGCCACGTTGCATCACTGTTTATATCTATGCATTGTTTACCTGTCCCACTTCACCTTCCTCACTGTGTTCCTTCTTTGAACTTGCACCATTATCATAAAGTATTGCAGCATGTCGAAGTCTCCTCGTGCTAACGATAGTGTACTACTTGATAACGTCGAATACTATACGATCGCCTGGGAGTGTAGTCGGCTTTCCTGTTTTCGTTCCCCGAAACGTATGCGTGTCGCTCAAAGCTGCGGCTGTAGCATGTACATGTATAGTATTAGGCTGTTTTCAATAAATGTAGTATCTCTCCATCCAGGAATATCCTGATGATATCATTGTAATATTCTGTGCTATTTGGGGGATCCTCGCTTCAGCGCGTATAAACGACATATCGTCACAACAAAGCCAGTCAATCAATGTTGTTCTCATAGCACCTCTGATAAGCCATCATTGCATCATGCTGTCGGAGATAAATACTGCATAGTCTTTTAGAATGACGCACTCATCGGCATATTTTTCTTGCCCCTCTACGTCAGAGACCGCGGGTCGTTGCCTAGGCGGTTATCACAAATGAAGGCGTTCGAGGCGTCTTCTGGCTACAGACGTTCGCGACCTTCGTCACCCGGCCTTCCGCGGCGGTTTTGCTTCGGGCTCGTCCTTTGCGAGTCGCCAGCGCAGACCCTCCCCCACCTTGCATCTGTCACCTATCTAACCTTTAACTCTGAAGTCTATGGCGGAATTGCCGCAATTGCATGGGCTTCCTATCTGCTTCGACCCTCCCCAACCACTTGCCTCCTCGGATTAAATAGGCTTATCTCTTGTCCGCCGGAATGGCGGCTGCCCTCTAAAGCCACTCACCGGCAGATGGGCTCTGGACTGGCCCTTGTATCTGTCAGAGATGGTACTAAAGTAGTACTCTTGGCTGCTGATTGCTGTAATGTTGCCTTGTCTGTCGCAGTGTCGCAGTTTCTTCTGCCCATACCGAAGCCGGCGGTACATCGCTCGGTATCCTTTGCCCTTTTTTGCTCAACTATAAATGGCTGTCTTCCGGCGAGCATCGCCCTCGTTGCCTGCACCGAAACACAAACTCAACCTAGCCACGATCTTAGCCAACGATAAGAGTCCGTACTACCACGTTCGATTTATATCGACGTCACGCACCGCCTTGATCGGAAAGGTCGTGACCTAAATATAAAGGTCGTCCGTCTTATTTGCAACTCTCCTCATGCTTAGTTACTAACATATCTTTACCCGTTCTTTATGGAACTGCGATGTGCTATTCGCACGGTTACGAAACACTCAATCGAGCGTCAACCCAACTTGGCTATCGTCCGGAAACAAGTTACACATCGCGAATATAACTAATAGTGCCAGTGGGGCAGTCTCACCACTTTTACTCCGCTAACCCCGCACTGCCATCATACATGGTCCAGCAGAGCCCGACCCAGTGCGGAGTACTAGACAACTCTGGCCGACAGTGAAACGTTGTCACTGTTGCGCAAGCGGTCTCACCCTCCGTTTGTATGATCCGCGCTAACAGCGTGATCGAAAACCCACATCCATTCACGGCAAAACTGTCGGAACCACGCGGAGGCGAGTGCGGCAGCGCTGTATGTATGCGCGTTCTGCCGCGCCTCGGGGCTAGGTTCCCGCAATATTTTTTTCGGGAGAGCCAGACAGGCCTCGGCCTCGGCTCGGCCTATTGTTCTTGTGTGTTGTCCTTTCGGGTTTCAGTCCGTAATTTCTCATAATTTTCGCGACTGCTATTTTGTGTTACTGTATCCCCTGCGGCATCTTAATTTTTTCCCGATCTCTCTCATGCGCACGGCTTCCAGCGGGACTGAATGGGCTCGCAAGTGAGTCGCGACCTCTCGGTCGTTCATTTGATGGACGCAGGGCTAAGATTCGTTCTGTATGATCCGTGCAAGTGCGGTGGCATGGGGTCAAACCCTAGAAGGGGTGTCCCTGGCGTGTCCAGCAAGGAAAAACAGAACACACTATATGGGCTGGACTGTCCAGCCCATACAGTGTGTTTTGTTTTTCCTTGCTTCCTTTACGACTCCCTTGATTGGCTGGCTCAGTATAGATGATGCAGTACTCCTGACATCCTGTCCGAAATCACACGAAGGCTGTATCATTTCCAACCTCCTTGTGCTCTAGCTTGATTGATCGACCTCTACGCTTCTTGTCCACCGAGCGCGTTCCCTTCAGTAATCTATATCCACGTCAAAGGCACCCCGCCGCGTGTTCGGAATCGCATTCCATCTGAGCTCGCAGGGGCTCTTCTCATTTGTATCAAGTCGTATGGCACATCCGGTACAAACCTGAAGAAAGGAGGAAGAAGGTACAGTAGCCCACCATTCGTACAAGGGGTTCTACGGTGCCAGTCTGGGTACACCGTTCGAGTCGATCCGTGCGAACTGTCTGCGACGAATGCCTTAAGTGCATGCATGCAAGAACGAATGGGAGGCATTGGCGAAAAGACCCTGTAATGCGCGCCACGCCCGCTGCCAGCCAGGACTTGCCGGCTCCGCTGCGTCGTTGTCGGCTCTAGAAGTTGTTAAAGTGCACACGCGTAATGCTTGTGGCAGATGCACAGGACTACAGGTGCATGGGTTATCACTGAGATCCAGGTTGCAGTGACTCGGACCAGGCACCGGGATGCCAATGAGAGAGACTGTGGGACCTATTGACCGGAGGTCCGAGTCCACTCAGTCCAGTCATTCAAGCAGGGACATGTTCTGTGCCCTTTTAACTGAATGACCGTAAAACTTAATCACTATAAAGCTCCTCGGGACAAGCTTATCTGCATCCTGGATTGCTGCAAAGTTATTTTTGCATCAGTACTAATTAATCATTTTAGTTTCCAGAGGTTGCTCAACTCAGGCAACCACTGAAAACCAGCAGAAACCTGGAAGTGAGGCCGGCTATTACTTGTCCAGTTTGGTGCGTCCTTTTTATCTTCGTATCAAAGGTCTTTGCCAAGAATTTACATCTTGGGTAGATGCGTGCGGTTTCGTTTATTGAGACCATGTACTGTATCATATACCTCGTCGTCCAATATTACACAAGACGAATTTGAGAAGTACGCACCGAAGCTTGTTACTCCTTCATTACGTGAAACAGTAGTTACAGGAACGTTGAGAATGCCATCCAAGAACCCGCTATTTCGCGATAGCAATCCCCACCCCTCCAGTCGTCTTCATCTTCGTCGGGTTCATCTTCTCCCGGTAATCCGAACACCGTCACACCCAGCCGTCCACCTGCCAATCTCATTCCAGTACCATCTCCTTCATCTTCACCACATTCATCAATGCACGCTGGCGAAGAACCCGCAACACCACTTTCCCTCCCGAGCATCGACGCGCGGCGGTTCCTCCAACGCATAGGAGACTCTTTCAAAACCATTGCATCGAAAAAGGAATAACAGGACGTACGATGCCGGATAGTACTCTGCGAAAAACTTCCAAAAGCGAATGCTTCGGAGCCAGGGCGACATGCGCCGTCCGCGCTCAGGTGCCGGGTCGGTATGAACCCAGATGATGTACACGATCATGAAAGGCCATAGCGGCGGGTACGATCTGCGTTCCACCGCGGTCGCCGGATGTCAGTTGTGATTCCGGCCCCAACCTACGACACGGGCGTAGAAACGCACGCACAGGAGGAATAGGGTGAGGAAGACGCAAATTGTAATCATGTTGGTCCGTCACGCAACGGAGACCGTCTGGAGGCGGCGCACCCGAGGGATGCTCGCTGGGACAAAACTGCGGACATGAAAGGGAAGATGGATTAGTGGCGAAACGAAAAGATAACAGCACAAAGAGACAGCAGGAATGGAGTCGACACGTGATTGTAGGGCAGCCACGGGCGTGACGGATAGCTTTGCGACCGTTGGTGCAGAAGAGTAATAGTTCACACCACCACACTACCACCACCATCAGTCCCACACCGCGGCCGAGTGCCCTGCGCATCCTGCATTACACAAGTAAGATCAGCATCAGACCAGAGAAGGGCAAGGCCTCACTCAACATATGTCGGATGGGATCATTGGATGTCAGAGGCCCATTGCAATATTTCTTTGCGATGCTCTTGGGCCTGATGGCTCTCTGATACTTGATGTAAATATCGGTCGACGCGATAGGAAGGATATGGGGGGTTCCTGTCCAAATCATCACTGTCTTCATCATTCAGACCATCTGACTCGGAAGCTGTTCTGAAGGGATAGACAAAAAATATGATGTCGGGAATGTTCCTGTACTGTAGAGTGCCAAACCGTTTAATGACACACTGGAGGTAGTGCCAATTGAAGACACCTGGTGGGGGTAAAGGATGGACTCCAGCACGGACCGAGAGCGCCACTTGGAAGCCATGGAGTGGAGGCATGTTCGAGCCCAGTGTATTAGTACCTGTACCAAAAACCGATGCCCCAGGGAAATTAGGATTAAAATTGTGGAGGGTATAAGTATCGTTCTACGCCAGGCAATACTGAGCAAATATGACAAACAATTGCGTCTGGCGACTCACCGCAATGTGGTAGAAAGCAGCGTCATAAACATCTATCCAATGATCTACACCCTTGAAAAGCATTATTCCGACCCTCGGATCGAATTGATTAATACCGGTGGCTTCAGCTACACCAGCAAACCGTTCCACAGTTTCTCTGGCACCATCTGAGCCAATGCGCATTGGGATGAGATGAGATGCCGCGAGTGGAAAGAGTTGTCGTGTCAATACACATCCACCGTCGCGTTCGTTGAGTTGTGTGCGAAAGGTGGAGGAATTGGATACTGATTCACTGGCAGTCACTGAATGACTTTGCCGTTCGCTGATTTTTGAAAGTCCGATGGGGTGGGTGGTCTCAAACTGATAGATACCTGGGAGTAGCAGATCACCAGGAACGACTTCCCGCCAGCTGGGGGTTCTATCAGAGGTGTACCAGTCCTCTGGCGTGCCTGTAGTGTGGGTGAAGACGCGACCACTGCCGAGGGGCTCGCACAGTAAATGAGCAATCTTGATGATCCAGTCTGCTCTTGGGTCTACTGCAGCACTAGCATATCGAACAATGTCGCTGAATGCGCCCTCAATCAGGTACAAATGGCCAGAGGCCTGTTGGCCAGGAGGAAGGTGACTTTGGTCCAAGTCGGCCTTGCGAACTCGGATGTACACAGCAGATTGATTTCCAAGAAGCTCTTCCTAGTAAAAGACTTCTCGTGCTCTCTTGGATGAAGTGATGCGTTTCTTCACTCGGGTGAGTCCGGTCATGAGTTTCTTGATCGTGCCTTTCTCCGTTCTGGTCGCCTTCATTTTGGGGAGTTGACGAAGTCGGGACGAATTGACTTGTCGTCGCAGGACAGAGTGTGATCCCGAATCGGCCGAATCACGCACACCTCTGGCGCGGCCAGACTTTGCCTGGATCACACCCCCCTTTGGCGGGCCAAGCACGCATGGATCACACTTTTCCCCAGGCAAACTCACAGTCTCGTGAGGGCGGATCACAGCTTGGAACACCTTTCGTGCAGGCACGCCCCAGACTTTTACTGGAACTCGGAATACTGCTGCGGACCCAGCTCGGCGCCCGCGCTCTGCCATCCATGGGTCGCCTCATGCACCTACCGGGGGACTGTGTCATCTCCTTTGAGGTTTTGACCATATCCTCAGTCGCCTTCAAGTTCAGGGCGAGCTCCAAAAAACGTCGTGAGTTACATTCTCTTACTGGTGCGATGGATGAAATACACGAAACCCTCGGAGGTAACCTAGTCGGAGCTGTACTGCCTTTTCACCCGCAGCTCTGCCGACCCTAACTGGACCTGTTTTCAGCCTCAATCACTCCCTCCTGTTCTCCCTCCTCAACAACGGCTGAACAGCCCCACCCCACAGAATCTGATCCGAACCAAAGGTCGTCCATAACGAACTCGGCTTTGTCCGGAGAGACAGGCGTCCCTTGCTTCTCAAGTTGACACAAACCGCTCATAGAATAGTGTGCTTGCAGAGCACGAGGTCATCAAGCGGGAAGTGTCTTCTCTTCGTGAGTTGTTGGAAGAGGAGAAGCGTGAGCCCGAGCAGATCCGCGGAGGTCGGCCCCAGGCAGAACCCCGTCGGCAACAACATCCTGAGGATGAGGACGGCGAGCTCCAATCCGACGCTGATGGTGTACACAGCATTGCTACTGTGCAGGCCATGAACTCGAACGTGTCGAAGAGGAGGATGAAGAACAGTTGGCTGTTGAGGAGGAAGAGCGGGGGCACAGCAGGGATGGACTTACCAGACCTCGAACGCCAGAGCCCACCGGTTTGGGCATGGATGACGAGGACGACAAGGCCCACAGTCGATCGAGGTCTCCGTCTCCACCCCCGCCGACTGCTTCTCAGGGTGCCCCTCCTTCATCGGAAGACTTCAACCTGCGCCTTGCTGCCTTGTCCACTCGGCTCGAGTCTGCCCTCGAGCTGTCCCGGTCACTACAAGCACGACTTGCAACGGCTCTGAGCACGATCTCGTACCTCGAATCGTTAGTCCACGCACCCCAAGCTCAGGCTCAGTCACATGTTGCCAAGGCTACGCAAGAGCGCATCGCTTTACCACCCTCTAATGAGCCAGTGGGGAGTGTAACTGCGTTGGACGTTGTCACTTCTTCCTGCAGTTTATCATCATACTCCGATTCGACTGGCAAATCTCGAAGAAAAAAGCCTTCCGCTGCTTTCATGCATTCACCGTGCTTGCTCACATTGAAGGTCCACTATTTGCTTGTTCATCACCAAACGTGATGTTTTGCCGTGGATTGATAGCATGTGAGATAGAGAATAGACGAATGTTGCTATACTGAGAGCGCTATGATGGTGCCTCTATGCTCTCGGTATCTGTATATGCGTGGAGAGTGACGGACAAAAAGACAACACGTACATCCCTACAGCTTTGTCTTGACGCTTACCAACTTGCTCCTATCCTGCAAAATTTTCGCCGCATCACTGACCATGTTGTCCACAATAGTCCGCGCAGGCAGAACGTCCTTGATCAGCGCAGCAACGTCACCCATCAAGAACGTGACCGCCTGGACCGACTTCTCCGGGTGCTTCTCCACCTCATGCTGATTCGGAATGATGCCCTTCGCAGTGAGCTCCCTAATCTCCGCCTGGCGATTCCGCTCCCAGTCCTCGACGTACGGCGTCCTGCGCACGCGCAGCGGGCGCCCCGTGTAGATCAGCGTGCGCACGACGTCGCCGTGGTCCGCGCTGAGGAGGGCCGTCTTGTGCGCTCGCGTTGCGCCCGCCTCCTCCGACGCGACGAAGCGCGTGCCCACCCAGACGGCCTGCGCGCCGTAGACGAGGTTCGCGGCCAGCCCGCGCCCATCGTAGACTGCGCCCGCGCCGACAACCCATATTGGCTGGCCGGTGAGTGGGGAGGTGCGGCCCTTGACTGCGTCGACGACGGCGGGAATGAGGACGGACGCGGAGATGTCACCCGTGTGGCCGCCGCCTTCGCCTGCTTGCGCGCAGATGAGGTCGACGCCGACGTCGAGTGCCTTTTTGACGTGCTTGGGATGGCCGATCATCTAAGAGAAAAAATAGCAATGTTTGGTAAGCGGGTTATAGAGTAGCGATTCTATATGTCTGAGATGGTGCAGTTGAAGTGCCGTATAACGTTGAGGGTATAAACACAACAGTATCTATACCCTCAGCAGTTGTATGGCACTCAAACACCACCATATGAGACACAGAGAATCGCTGGGGAAAGGGCAGGGAGACTCTCACGTTCATGATGAGAATGCCAGCTTTATGGAGCTTGTCGACGACTTCGCGTGGCGGCACGCCGACGGCAGAAACGAAGAGGCGGGCCTTCTCTTCGACGATAACATCAATGAGCTCGGGTAGCTGGCCGCGTGTGTAATCATGCTACATAACGAAGCACGCCCACGGCCCACCCGTTCATTCATTTAGGGTTCACCAGTGATACACGAAACTACGTACATTTGTTTTGCGAGCACTGCCGCCCACCTGCGGAAGAAGCAAGTCGACGCCAAATGGCGCATTGGGGTCTTTCAGGTCCTTTTTCAGTGCTTTGATCTATGCAGAAGGTTCGCAGTTCCGTTAAGTTCCCGAGAATTGACCGGCACGCTAGGGAGCAGGAAGAGAAGGGAACCGCACCTGTTGTCGCAGGACATTTGGCGTGTACCCGACGCCTCCAATGACACCCAGGCCGCCCGCGTTCGTGACTGCAGCTGCCAGCTCAGGACCGGCCGCAACGTTCATCCCTGGATTGAAGAGTTAGAGAGAGGCATGGGGTCATAGAAATGGCAGTTTACGGCACACAGACCTGCTAGGAGGATGGGATGCGTTATGCCGAATAGCTCCGTGATGGGAGTAGAGATGACAGACATGGCTGGTGTGGGCTACGGTAGGAGGGGGAGTAGAAGAAGAGCAGTGAGCATCGGACACGGTTAAAATAACCAGAGAGTTAACGTTGGCTTGATCCGGTTGTTATCACATGGCGTTCCCTGCCCGTGGACGACGCGGACACGTGCCACGACGGGACGAGTTGTGTTCCGACTTCCGAGCTGCCTTAACCACGTGTTGTTTCCCACTTTTGAATCTCTTTCTGCTTGTCTTACTGTATAAAGAGAAACTGCGCGTGCACACTCGCGCCCAATCCCTTCTTGTCATTTCGACTGCCTCTCGCTCGTAGCACGCAATAGCCCGTCGCGTGACTAGAAAACGGAGTGGAAAAAAAAGCCAATGAATATTGAGAGATGTAATGAGCGATCCTGGTACTAGTATGTGCAAAATGGAGCATTCGATCCTGTCGTAAATATGTATATGGCATGTGTCGCCTCTCTTCCTCCTGTCCCATCGAATATCTATCATGTGTACCCATTCCTGCGCGTCTCGTAGTGGCATACGCGAGGGCACCGCAGCAGTGGGGGCGGGGCAAAGCTCAAAAGCCCTACGTAGGCGAGCTCTCAGGCGCGGGTTGTTGGTCCGCAGACCGCATGAGTCTTCGCAGGCGAGCCAGCTCGCCAGCCAGGTGCCTGCGTGAAAAAGAAATAGCATACTTCAGCGAAACGCATAAAAGACAGAGGTGATACACACTCAGCGGTTTTCTCAGCCTTTTCGCTCGCCGCGGACGAGCTTTGCACCCGCTCCTTCAGCGCACGGATCTCCTCGCGGAACTCATCTTCCACCTCACGCCGTATCCGCACGTCCTCCTCTCGCAGCTGCCCCACGCTCTGCACACCGGCCTTGCGCGCCTTGCTCTCCTCCACCAACTTGGCATACTTCTTCCCCGTCATCTCGACCTCGTCCCGCCAGCGCTCTTCACGCTTACGCATGTCCTCGCGAAGGTTATCGACATCCGCGCGCCACGCACTCTTCATTCCCTTGAGCGAGTCGCGCAAGGTGATGTATTCGCGTTCACTCTTGGAAGACAGCGCGGTTGACTCGGCCAGTGCTGCCTCCATCTCTCGGAGAGATTTCTTCGAGCTTGTGGTCTCGGCTTTTAACTGAGCTTTGAGCGCGACTGCCTCCGCCTCTGCTTTCCGTGCCCGCTCCAGTACCTGGGCGCCACGAAGAGTAAAAATGGGTGTTTTCTTTCACGAATGTAGCAAAACGTACCTCTTGAAGCAATCGCTCTTTCCGGGAGACCACGTTGTTCAATCCCTCATTCTCCAGGCGTAGTCGTTCCCTGACCTCCTTCAGATCCTCAGTCTGGCGAGTAAGCTGCGCGACACTCCGCTGGGACAGACGTAGCTGCGCCTTGGTGTTCTCGAGAGCATTGCGGGCGTTGATTACGCCTGTCTGCAAATCTGCTAGCACCTTCGTTGTACCACCAGGAGTTAGCGACAGTCGGCGACTACCCTCGACACTCGGGGATGGCGGCTGGAGCATGTTGGAATGAGATGTCTCTGTGGCACCAGGTACTGCAAGTCCTTGTGAGTAGCGCGGCGGGGTCGTATGAATACCGTCATCTGCGAGGGCACGCGCATTCCCTGTAGAAGAAGACATAATTAGGATCGACGCAGTAAGCGCTCGGATTGAAGCGGACATATATACGAACCGACAGAGGAAACGGGTATGCCTAGAAGCGACGCCTGTCAGTGACGCGGCGCATTGAAGGAAGCGAAATGATTTGCACGCACGACTGAGTGTCCGAGTAGGGCTGGATTGGCGCTTGTATGACTGACTAGGCGCGCCCGCTCCAAAATCCATTGGGACCCCCTCGCGTATGCCGTCTTGGCTGAGTGAGCCAGGCTCGCGCCGCGGTAAGGGTAGGTTGGAGTCGGGACCGGCGAGGCTATGGAGGATGTCGAAACTAGAACGCCGCCTGATCTTGCCGTTTGGTGTCGGTGTGGTTGCAGTTGCAGTTGTGGCGATGTCCGACGGGTCAGGAAGGGGCGACGGGGGCGGAGAAGTGTTGTTGAGAGACATGGGCATGCGAGGCGCAAGTTGAAGCAGATTCTCGAGGTTTTGCAGCTGGGCTTGTTGATGGCGAATGCTGTGCTTCAATGTGGACATATGATGGCGAATGGAGACTAGCCGGCAGTACAGTACTATGATGAAACTCGGTGCAAAGTATCGAAGGAAAGGGATGATTTACCTGGGTCATCGGGTAATAAGGAGGGACTGCGTGCGCGGATGGAAGGAGCGGAGCGATGTGAGGCCGCGGACGAAGGTCTGAAGGGGATACGAGGTATAGAGAGGGAGAGCGACGTTGAATGCATCCAATCACCGGCTTGACGGGTTCGTGGGAGGCTTGCAGGCGCTGACTCTTTTTCCCTTCCTCACCTTTGCCTACCTTTGGCTTTCTTCGCGCACGCCCCTCGGACACGCTCTCTTTTGCCAGCCACTCGGGCGTCTTTGCGGTGAATGCCACACTCCGGGTCACGATCATTTGAGGCCACAACGCGTCTTGTGCCGTCCCGTGCATCTATCCTTTCAAGTGCCAAGTAGAAGATGACAGGGCATGATATCTACCGAATGCCCCATATCCATACCATGGTTTCCCTGTGTGGTAAGCCCCGTGTCATACTCTAACTCTAAATATTGTATGACTGCATATTCGTCACTCCCCGAGGCGACGTGCCCTACACGCCATGCTTTTGGCCCGTACCTATTCATCTAACTTCTATAAAAATAGCAACCTATCCGTCATACCGATCCCAAGTCGAAGATCGTTTGCCTCGATGCGCGTATTGAGACCCTCAAGTCTGATGACGAGAGTACGCGTCTTGCTCTACACGAGGTGAAAACAGAGTTACGCCTTGCCTTCGACAAAGCGAATAAGGGCACGCAGCTTGACCTAGACGACGTCAAAAAGATGCACGCCTCGCCAGTGCCCTGAACAAAGGGGCCGGGACGCGCTGCTTGTTCTAGACAACGCACGAGAGGATCTGCGCCTTGCGAATAAGAGCATGGAATGGTTCAGAGCCGAGTATGACGCTCTCAAGTCCCAGTGCGTTATACATAGTTTTTCCTCGCCATCGAGTCGGATCCATTGAGCTGTACTAGGGTGCATAGATTCTCGGTCGTAAACACGGAAGGCACGAGGGCCAGTTGTATCGATTTAATACCGCCACTGTCGAATTGATAGATACCAGGGAGTCTCATGGGATCTATCAATTCGACACCAACAGAGTAGGGGATCACCCTGGACTACCTCCTGCCAGCTGGATGTTCTGTCGACACGTACCAGTTAGACAGTCCCCGTTGTGTGACCATACGCCCGATATCTCCGAATGTGCCCATGATCGAGTAAAAGTGAGTCACCAGCGCGGGAAAGGGTTCGGGGGACGGATGAATACAAACTAAGGAATTGTAGTTGTTGCTGCCTGTCCTACATCGAGTGATGTTTGGGGCATATTTGTTATCGGATTCTGCATTTAGTGGTACAGTACAGTAAAGGGCGGTGGGTGGGAAGACAGTCCCAGCTCGCTTGAGTCTTCAAGTTGTGGCCAAACTGCCACAGTCGGCGCCTAGTCTATAAGCGCCTCTCTCTCCTCCACTACTTCAAGCACAACGCGAGAGAGGACGCGTTATCTTGCTCCACCCCATGTCCGCTACGCTCGAACTGGACTGCCCGATATGTCTGGACAAGCTCGAAGACCCCGTGGTTACTCCTTGCGGTAAGCCAGCGAGCCAGTCAGTCAGTCTTTGTCGAGTCCTGACGAGTCACCGTGAAATCAGGCCACCTCGGCTGTGATGTTTGTATCAAAAAATACGCTCGGGGCTCCAGTGATCCCTACGAGGCGACATGCCCCACATGCCGTGCCCCATTCCCCATCGGTATAACCCATTCATTCCCTTCCCTTCCCGCCGCGCCGACGCTGACCGACATTCTCCCTCCCCCCAAAAAAACTAGTCACGCCCGACATGTCCATCGTCCCCAAGAAATACCACCCCTTCATCTCCCCGCCCTTACGACGCGTCTTCCCAGGAAACGACGCGGGCGATTCCAGCCGCGCCATGATCGAGAAACTCAAGGGGCAAATCACAACCCTACAAGGGCGCGTCGGGGCTCTCAAGCGCGACAAAGCCCTCCTAATAGACCGCTGCGAGTCCGCAAACAGCGCCCTCGCCCGCCTCACCGAGGACGAACACGCTGCGCGCATGGCACGTGACCAGGCCAAAGACGACATGGAATGCGTCATTCAGAATATCCAGAAGCTCAAGGCCGACTACAAAGCCCTCAGGTCCCGGTGAGTCCTCGTACAGCCGCAATACCCTCTCTATTTTTAAAATTTTAACTTTATTTTAAAGCTGTGCCAGCGGTCAATGTTCGTCGTCGCAGCAGGCCAAGCAGCAGGCTGCAAAGGTGAAGCGCACGAGTGGCCAGGCTGCCCTCGATGATTCTCTCTGCTCGTCGAGCAGCAGTCCCGAATCCGCGAATGTTACCAGGCCTGTCAATACCCTCTCAAATGGCCGTATTGTCATACCCATACCGAAGCGCGTCAAACTCACCACTCGTGCCGCGTTCACGGAACAGCGATCGCCTGCATCATCCTCTGGGGAAGGTAGTTCACTACTCGAATCGTCCCCATCTTCGTCCTCGTTGTCCACGTCACCTGCATGCAGTCGGAACGCAGGCCCCGTAACATCGGAAAGGAACGTACGCGTTACTCGTTCTAGGGCAGCGAGAGGATCATGATGAGCGCAGAGAGCTTGGCGTAGGATTGATCATAGATCCACATTCAAAAGTAAGGACGTAGATATATACCCGAAATGCTGACTAGCCAGCAAAGAACAGAGGAGAAAGGAATTGAGAGTTCATGTTTATACGTTCATAACTTCATATGTTTATAGATAATAGTGATTTCAAAGTTCAGCACATAGATGGGACACCATGCATAATTAAAGATACCACCGAACGCACGTTTCACAGACCACTTCAACCGACCACGCCATCCTCAGCGTCGCTATCCATCGTCCTCCTTGCCAGTCCCGTCAAACTGCGCCGCCTCTCCTCAACGATGCCAGACTGCGGACGCCCACGCCCCCCGCGATGCAGTCCAGTCGCCGGTGGCGGAGACGTCCGATCGGAGGCGAACGAGTTACGGTTTATGTTGGATATGATCGCGTTCACATTGCCCCCGCCCCCACCCCGCGGTGCGCGTGAACCGCCTGGCCGGCGTAAGCGAGCGTTCTCGGACGAAGGGCCGCGTGAGAGTGACGATCGGTTCGAGTTCAGTTGCGTGTCTTCGCTCTGAGAGATGGCAGGCGAAGAGCTGCGGGCGGAGGCAAGTCGCGAGGAGGAGTTCGATGGCGAGCGCACGCGAGGGCTACCAGTGCGCCCAGGATTGGGGCGGGGCGAGCCACTGTTACGACGTTTAGCCGTCGGTATTTGCGGTGAAACCTTAGCAGGTGCCGTAGCGGGTACGGGCACAGACGATTCAGTTTCCGACTCTGGTGGCGGGGAGCTAAAGGCAGGCCTAGGGGGTAGCTCGTCATCTTCGGGGGGAGGGGATTTGAAGACGGGCCTGGTTGGAACATCTGGGTTTGCCGCAGGGACTGCGGGCACCGGTACAGGAGCAGCCAACTTCGGAGGCTCGGGCACGGGTGTGGGCTTCACCTCCGGAAGCGGAGGCGGAGGCGGGACTTTAAGAGGTGTAGAAGTAGCGGCAGGCTCCGACACCTGAGGGGCTGGAGGCACGGCGGGAGCAGGTGGTGGAACAGGTGGTGGAACATTTCCCTGTGCTCTTTGGTTGGCAAGCCAGTCTCTAGCTTCGGTTCCGGCGGAGAGCCTCGCTCTGCTCATACGCATGTCGACCGGGGCAGTCCGTTTGCGGAGGGGCAGCTTGCGTTCTGTATCGGCCTTCTTTCTGGCAATCGTTGGAGGGAGGACATCTGTGTAATGGTTGACAAGATCCACGAAGAACATTGCTGGGTGACGGCCTTGGACTGATACGCTTGTCTCAACCTTGGGGCGGAGAATGGCTAGCGCAACCCTCAGCAGACATAAATTAACGACAATAGAAACTCACTCCGGCCAACGGACAAAGCAAGCTTGGTCAAATAAACCTCATCAGTCTCCTCTACTTCGGTATTATCGATAAGCCTAAGACTGACAGTGAGGACTACATAAAAGATAGAGAAACGAAGGACTAACGCCCTAAGATGAAGCACAATCGCATCAAGAACATATAAATGAGCCTTTGGAAGGCGAATCAACGCCGCCTTGAGAGCCTCCAAGTGTTCGTGTTCTTCAGCAGATTCCCTCTCTCCTTTAGCGGCAGAACCAACTGATACTATTGTCAATAATCTCGACCTTAACATAACTAAAAGGCCTCACGCACCATTGGGATATAAGCGACGCAAATCTTCCCAACCTTCCCAGAGAGCAATTGGGGGGTCCAATTCAAGCAACCATAATTTCACCGCACTCGCTAGTACAGGTGCGTCATACTTGGTAACAATATCAGCCGGGATAGGTTGCTCGGGAGGAATGGCATTAAGGCTTTCGCGGAGGTGGTGAACCGCAGTTAGAGGAACTTCGTAGATCCAGGCCTTGCGTTTCTCTAAGCCATACGATGACAATGAGCCTTAGTGGTGAGCAGACGACGGACTCACCAAGGTCATTGGGCAGTTGAGGGTACGCTTGAGTCAAACCATCCAAAAGTGTAGTCAAAACCGGAGGAACCGGGGGCTTGTCCTGAACTTCGTCGTGTAGAGAGCTCCATCCGCCCTCAGACCATCTCCTTAAGTCAATGCCAAAGAGTACATCCGATTCGTTATGCGCCACGCTTTCATACACCTGCGGGTGCGGTCGGAATGGCCCAGTTCGGTACCGCTCAATAAGTGCCGAAAGGTCGGAGTCTGGCAAATATGCGGCAATGTGAGATGCAGAACGCTCAAGAGGTGCCTCAAGAGCGCGGGGGAGGTTAGAAAGCGTCCCGTGGAATTGCAGCAGTAAAGTTTTGACGGCATGCAGACGCTCGGTCTCCCAGCGTTGTAGTACTCTCAACGTATCTTCGAGACGTTCTTCGAGGCCAAGGCGCTGTCTGTCGAGTTTTCGCACAGCGATACGATACTCGCGGTCTGCTGCGTCGGCTTCAAGTCGCGCACGCACGTGAGGCGGTTCAGCGCTTGGGTTCGTGGCGAGCGCCTTAGAGACAACGTTGAGGAAGGTATTGGAACGTTTGATAAGGTTGTCTGCAACGGGAGTAAGTTTCGTAGGTGAATGTGGAGGTTCTTCTTTGGTCGGTGGTTTGCCGAGCTCGAACGCCTTTGGCCGGAACAAGTAAAAGGCATCATCTACGGGCTCAAAAACGTTTCCGAGGTCCCCAATGCGTCGCAGGAGGCCTTCACGCTCGGTAAGTTCCTGTGCGGCTTGCACGGCAAGATCAGAGTTCTCTCCGAACCCTTGAACGTTCTTGTTGAGCCAGTTGGCAAACTCCTCTCCTGTGAAACAGTTATATTCTCCCATGATGGGAACGCGTATGGGCTGTAGCTTCAACTCGGAGGATGCACGTGAGAGGAGGTCGGAGACGGCCGTCGGTGAAAATGAGAGACCCGCCAAGAGGATGGGCTCGGGGGCCTCGGGGAGCGACGGTAAGGACGAGGTCTTAGTGGCTAGAGTCTCCGGAGAACGCTGGGGCGACGACGAAGGGGGGGAGTCACTGATGGTACTACCAGGTTGCTCCGCAACTGCCTTCCCCTTCCCTTTATCGACCTTGGGACCCTCCTTCTCATCACTGAAGAGAAGCTGCGTCGTCCCGTCGCTGGGCGCATCGTCGGCTAAATTAGCCGCCTTCCTTTGGATGTCCTTAAAACTCTGAGCGATACGTTCCGAGATAGTTGCGGTTCTGACAGGTTTGTCGCGAGGGACGAGACGGGGCGACGTGGTATATTTGTCACTAATCTCGCTATTCGGTGCGAACTTGACGCTGCAATCCAATGTGTATTGTAGCAAGCAGTATGCAAAGGGGAGCTGTACTTACTCGTCTTCAGCCTCATCTGCCTTGCGAACTTTGGAAAAATACGTATTCTTGAGTTTGATAACCTGCACCGAAGGGCTTCAGCAGGTCGTCCGAGTACGCTTAAAGAGAAACTTGCGTACCTCGGCTTGACCTCGTTCGTAGTTCTTGATGTAGCCATCAACGACGTTAGACCTACTGGACTGCAGCCTCTCCTACGTAAAGCTGTAAGTTGAATGACAGGAAAATAATCACCGTGACATACATGATAACCTTTGGCCCATCCCTCGAAGGGGTCCGCAACAAGGTGTTGAAGCTCGCGTGCAATTGCTTTGTGGACATCACCTTGTTGAGCAGTCTCGGCCTGTATCCCTCGAATAGCCATGAGTAGTGTTGCACCATCATCTGCGCCGAAGCCGGAGCCTAAGGCTAATGGTTTAGACAAGGCCCAGCGCGACAAAGTTGGCGAACTCACTTGAGATAGTATCGGTCACAGTGGTAGCAAGAGCAGCGCCGATGTTCTCTTCGGCCTGCGCTCGGGCCTGTAGAAGAAGCTGGGGGTTAACAAGGTACGGGTACGGTCGTTGTCCGAGTGCTCACCCTAATAAAAGCGACGATTTCAATGTTCTCTGTCGCGCCCTGAGGCAAGTCGGTTATGTGAGTGCTATGCATGAGAAGCACACGCACCTGCTCGAGTTTGTTATACAGAACTTCAAGACCATTTCTGTAGTCCTGTGTCCAAAAGGAGTTGTTAAAAGAGAGCGGCAAGGACAAGACTGCCATGTTGAGTGGTGGTGAGAGGCGAGGCGAGGAGAAGTGAAAAGCGTGGTGAGGTTCGCCCGCAAATACAACTTCTTTACCCCGGGCGCTGATTATGTAACATCAGCCCCCTTAGCTACCCACCATACTATGCCCGAGGTCACTTTTGACAACCTCGTCGACGATGGAAACTACCTCGGTTCAGAACGTGCTCGTATCGAGAACAAAGTCATTCTCGATGAGCTCGAAAGGAAAAAGAAGGCCAGGGCCTTGGCCGTCCCAACAGACGATAACCGCGTAAAGGCACGTTTGAGGGAGATTGGAGAACCAATCACCCTCTTTGGAGAGCGGGTACGTCGAATAACCCCCCCTCACTTGACGGTGTATAGATGCTACTACCATAGGCTGCAGACAGGCGTGATCGTTTAATTTATGTGCTTTCCCAAATCAACGCTGCACGAGGAGAGGATATCATGGACGTTGACGCAAAGTCGGAGTCTGAGAGTGAAGATGAGGTGCGTGCTCATCGCACACCGTGGCCTCCACGACTTTGTCGTAATAACCTTATACCTAGGCAGAGGAGTTTTTCTCTCCGGGTTCACTGGAACTCCTGGAAGCGCGCAGGCGCATAGCAGAGTTCTCTCTCCCCAGGTTGGACTTCCCTGCTATTGTTTAGGCCGCTACCAAGGTGCTTACCACATTCTCTTCCTGTCCGACTTCCTTATAGAGCCCAAAAACGTGTCGCCCAACAGAAATTAGATAGCAAACTTCCTCTAAGTAGGATCATTGACCTTCGAAAACGTGTCTTTGCTGATGTGAAGGTGCGTCTGTCAAGTCTCCTGCCTATCTTGCATCTATTCATCAGATAGTTCCGAAGACATTTTCAAACCTTGGTTCACAAATTGGAGACGAGCGTCCAGTCTCTCTTGTGCGATTCGCCCCGAATGGCGAAACCCTCGCTACAGGTAGCTGGTCTGGCTCCGTCAAATTATGGAACGTCCCGGCCTGCACACCCATCCGTACCCTTAGAGGTAAGCTCGACCATCTGTTCTGGGGCCATTTTTCACTCTGCCTGAAGGACATAGTGATCGAGTAGGTGGTGTTGCGTGGCATCCGCAAGCGACTCTTTCCCAGAGTGCAGACTCAGTTAACTTAGTTAGTGGAGCTGGAGATGCGTGTGTCAACGTGTGGTCACTTAGCAGGTTTGTTCATCCTCAGGCGTCTCGTCATTTACTTGTTCACCACATTCACGTAGTGAAACACCAATCTCCGTAATGAAAGGTCACCAGGACCGAATTTGCCGGGTAGCTTTCCACCCTTCTGGAAACTACGTTGCCAGTGCTAGTTTCGATACGACATGGCGACTCTGGGACATAAATACATCCAAGGAAATTTTGCTTCAAGAAGGTCACTCTCGGGAAGTGTACGCCGTTGAATTCCAGGATGACGGCGCTCTCGCTGCATCTGCGTACGTTATGTTTTACTCTTGGTAAGCGTGTGTTTATGAGCGTTCATAGTGGTCTTGATGCCATTGGTCGTGTGTGGGACTTGCGAACGGGTCGAACAGCGATGGTCCTTGACGGCCACGTCGAAGGCATACTTACCATGGCGTTCTCTCCTAATGGGTACGCACTTGCCGTTGTCCTGTCACCTTGTGTTGACGCTCTATAGGTACCAAATCGCAACTGGCGCATCAGATGATACCATCCGAATTTGGGACATGCGTTCGCTGAAGGCTCTCTATACTATCCCTGCCCACCTTAGCAACGTGTCAGACGTACGTTTCTTCCGTTCCGACGGGAACATCCCCGCGCACATCATGCAGCGCCAAGCTAGCGATCCCACCCACGTAAATTCCATCGTCGAAGAGCCCGGAGAGTCAAACGATGACGAGGTCAAGGACGACTCTGCGCCCCCTCCGCCAATGACGGAGGAGCAAAAACAGGAAGCACTCGCACAGGAATGGCGCTATCGCCCGGGGTTGTATTTGGCCAGCGCAGGTTATGATGGCTTTGTCAAGATATGGAGTGCGGATGATTGGCAGTTGCTGACGACCTTGCAAACCGATGGAAGCAAGGTCATGTCGGTTGATCTGTCCACAGACTCGAAGCTGCTGGTATCGGGCACGTACAATAGGAACTTCCAGCTGTTTGCGTGTGAGAGCGGAATATAATTCACTCTGGTGACGTGCGTCGCGATGGCAGATAGCATGTTAAGAGTTAAAAATGAGGACGACAGATGCACCAAGCTATGAAATACAGTGTCCTTGACAGCGAATATCATCCATGTTCATTCCACGACAAAACACCGCCAACTAAATTACACCGTCACGAACCTGCGGATGGCACGTTGTCAATGGCGTAAAATGGTCTGCCATGAAAAAGGCCTTGACTCGGGCTTTACCTTTTGCATAAAACCGGACACCCGCCCAATATCAACGACCTGTGTCTCACTCTCCACAGCAACGACCAAATCATCGAGCATCTGACCAAAAAAACGTCAGCTAAACACGACAAAATAACATCTGTGAAAAGTTTTGGGGAACCACCTTCTCGACTTTGTCTATAGGTACGCCCGTACACAGGGCGACGATTTTCTTGCACTGGAACTCACGCTCCGCGCTTGCGCCGCGCAAGCTCTCCAGCCTCTGGCGCACGAGCGCCTCCATGCGTACATGCCACGTCTTCATCCGCCTCAGCCGAATCAAGCTGGCCATCGAGTCGCCCGCGGGCAAAGTCGGCTCCGCATCAAAGTTGAACGACACATCCACGAGTCCGCCGAGACCGGCCATCGTCGAGTTCTGACCCCGCCGCCGGAACGCAGGGCCCGCTCTCTCCAGTGCATCGCGCCCGTCGAGCTCCGTGCGTCCCGTCCAGTCGAACTTCTCCTCGTCCACGAGCGCGTGCTCCACGTTGCGGATGCGCTGCGTCACCTGGTCAAGCTCGCTGCAGTGCGCCTGCCACACCTGGATCTGTTTGCGCTGCTCAGAGAGCTCACGCGTGGCTGCACGCAGGTGTGCCTGTGTGACGTCTAGGTTGTCCTGCTTTGTTTTGATCTCTGCGGCGAAGTCAGCGCTGAGGCTTTGAATCATAGCCGTCATATCTATGGCTACAGCGTGAGTGGAAGGACGGTAGCTAGCGGGAGAAACTGTCACCTGCTATGACATCTTGGCTTTTTTGCACCGGTGCTAAGGGGCCTGACCGCAACGACGCGATGAGATCCTCGACACGAGGGCCGCCGCCGAGCTCCTGATTATGAGCAATGTATTAGTTGAGCTCTGACATCAGCTAATCCCGGCCTACTTCATTCTCAACACCAAAGTCGCCTGGTCGTAACCCGAGTTTATTAGGGAGTATCCGGTTGGCGCCTACATCTAGGAAAGATCTTACGAGACCGCGATTGCCTACGCGGGCCGCAATATTCAGGGCAGTATCTCCGTGTTCGTCTTGTAAATCCACTACAGGGCGGAAGTCACCGTCCTGGTGCTGGGCGATCCAGAGAAAAATTTGGTCCAGGTAATAAGACGCGATTATGGCACGATTGCGCACACCCGCAAGCGCAACAACATGGTGCAACACTGACTTGCGCGCCGTGTCGAGGGTCCGAATAGATGGGTGGAGTAAAGAAACTAGCTCTCCAAACAATTGCTGGTCAAAGTTGTTTGATAACAAGCAAGCACGGATCAGTGGGGTCTCGCCATTATAATTTCCTCGGTGAACGTCTGCGCCATTTGCAATTAGCGCCTCCACAACCTTGAGTCGGCCTAGTGATGCAGATATGTGCAATGCAGTATGGCCCAGCTCATCGAGAACACAATCAACATAAAGACCTGGGGCACCGTTTTCTGGTGGAATGTCGCGGATGAGTTCCAGGACTGCGTTTGGGTCGTCACGTTGAAGAACAGCGGTGATGATGGCAGCGCGCCGATGGTCCTTCAATGGCAGGGTAGGATCCATATTCCGAGGTATATCAGGCCTCGATGCAAACCGTGTCTTGGGTTCTTCTGCGTCAGTGGTTCCGTTTGCGTACGCGCCATTCACAGCGATAGTCAGCCCGTCGTCCGAGTGAACGGCCCCATTGATGGGTTGGAATGTAGCGGTCTCGCCAAAAGATCCGGGGTAGGAGGGGTGTTGATGGGATATCGGTGGTTGAGAATGTGTATGACCGGAGATCAGGTGCGCTTCTCCAGCAAGAAGTGGTTCAGTGCGAGCACGTTTCAAGGGAGACGGGTTATCGTCTGCATTTGATTGTGGGGCCGCGGCTGCAGAAGATGGTCTAGCGAGATCTGCTGTACCAATCAATATTAGGCGAGGATACCATGGATCATATCAATTGGTATACGGAACCTTGAGCAGCCATGAGAGAGTGGATTGTATCAGGAATCCCGGTAGAACCCGCCTCCATCTCGGATCTCGTCCGTTTGAGCGGCTGCATCGGGGGAGGTGTGGGAGACACGCCTGAAACGACGGGGGCTGGAGAGCCAGGGTAAACCACTCCCGGCGGAGGGGGATAAACAAGGCCCTGGTGCTGGGATGTTGAGGGAGTAAATAGACCTTGTGCACGCCCTTGGTTCAAGAGACGGAGTGCAGATCCCGGCATAATCGGTGCAGAGGGAAGAGAAGAGGGCAGGTAATTCCCCGTTGCACCTACAGGACATGTGAGATAAAAGTTAGGGGGATGGAGAAGGGAGAATTTACCACTACCTGCTTGAATTGGTGTTGGGAGGGCGCCGAGTGAGCCTGAATTTGGAATGAAATCAAAGAGCGGGGCAAGGAGATTAGCGACGCCATATTGAAAGGCGATATCCCGTCCTCTCTCGAGTGGTATCCTTTACATAGGTAGAGCCCAGGTTAGGTGCGTCACCGCGCGAGCGATATTAGACTGAAAGTTTGACGGACCATGTTCCCTGGTACTTTCCGTAACCACCTTGTACAATTTCGTGCTTACCGGGGAGAATCTCTTTCTCGAGAATCTTGGTCCTCCTGCCCTTATCCACGCCAGCCACTTTCAATATTTGAGTGGCATTGACGTAGGAGTCGGCGCGACGGCGCATAACCGCGATGCCTCGAACCATGCATTCGTACACCTGACGAACGCGTGATGCTTCGTGATGAGGAGGGTGAAATAGGCGCGCACCTGGACTGAGGAATATACGGCATTGTAGATCTTGACTGGTTGAGGCTGTTGCACGATTGGCTGGGCCTGCATCTGCCTGAGGGAGAGAAGTGAGCAAGGCTGTGAGATCGTGTCAGTGGAACGCGACCTCGGACGCGTGATTTGCGGAGTTTTAAGCGCGCCAGGCCGTCCCGTCCGACTCCCGTCCGTCTCCGTCTCCACTCCGTCCTCTTTACAGTATCCACCCCCATGCAAGAGGCATCGCAACAGTCGCGACCGCTCTTGTTGATTGAGGACATAGAGTCCACACCCGTGTTTCCCATCATTCATATGATTAGGAGGGTATGTCTGTTACTCTTCTCGGGAATCGGCCATATTGACGCACAATTAACTGCCAGGACATCACTGTGAGACCACACATCTCTCATGTCTTTTTCTGATTAGTAAATCCGCACTTAGCATTTCATAGGTGCGTCAGGTTGCACTAGCATCTGGACTTGTTGAGAAACGAGTACGGCATTAGATACTCCCTTAACTTACGAAGCGGTTCGTCTTCTCAGCATCCACAGCACCCTGCACACCTAACCCTAGCTTAGCTAACGGGACCTGATCTAACGTACACGCTGGTTCGCCCTTTGGTTGAGAAATATCGCAATCTTCAGGACCAGGGCAACAAGTCTATCGTATTCTGCCTTCTTTTGACCCGCGTGCACTTTATCCGCGATGACAACCTCACAACAACTGCTCTCTCCTGCACCAGGGCACATCTCTGCGAGATCTTAGCTATAAGATGTCTACGCGAGTATGGTGATAACCTCCTTGACTTGGCCGCGGTCGCGGTTACTAGCTGGCCGGTTTATTCCGGCGCTGATCCGGTGACACTGAATCTTGCTCGGGAGGAGAATGAAGACCTGGACGATAGAGTCGGCAACGCCATTGAAATGGCAATCATTAGTAAGGCCAAGCGATTCATCAAAAGCTCCGCGTGTCAGAAGGTCATCAACGCTATCTGGAGGTAAAACTCGGCTCTCCCCAAACCTAGGCTCTTGATGAATACTCGTCTTTCTTCAGCGGAAAATGTGTTTATCAAGCCGATAGTAGCCACTCGATCCTTTCCGATGTATGTCATCCATTATCACAACAGTCCTCGTGTTTGTACCCCTCCACCCTCTGCATAGAACTATAAACGAACGCCGATCCACTTCTATAATCCGCATTCCGCACCACTGCTTGATCATTATCGGTTTGTGTTTGCGTCGCCAAGTGTGCACTTGGAGCCGCTAACGGTGTCAATAGTCTCAAAGTACCCGCAATCCGCTCCGTTCTCGAGTATTTCAAGTATGTAGTTCGCCGTTTGCTCCTTTATTGTTCATGACGTCGGGACCTGTAGCTTCTTAATACTGTTTCTACTCTTCGTCGTCGCTGTTGAACTGAACGAGAGGGACCGCTTAAATGCCTGGGAGGTTGCGTTTATGGTGTACTCTCTTGGGTTCTCCCTAGAGAAGGTGGCCGCTATGCAGGAACACGGAATCAATGGTGATGATTTCCAGCGACTAGCTGTGCATGACGTATTGAAAGTGTCATCAGTTTTCTTCACAGGTACCTGGGTGCGTGGAGATTATATAATTGTCGCGAAAGTGCTGATGACTGTCTAGAACGGGTTTGACCTGGCATTCAGTGCGTTTTTGTGGTCACTAGGTTGAAGCTTTGTCTGATGTTCTACCCTAAAGTACCCGTATTTTGCACATACGCAATTCTCCGCGTCTACGGCGTAAATCATCCAAGTTCGCTCCGTTTCCTATTAAAGCATAAACCTGGAATGACCATTTTTGGTTAGAGGGTGCTTGGGCCAAAGCTGTCGGGGTCGACAGCCTCGCGCTCATCGCGTGCCTACTCTTCCCTAGGTGAGTCTCCTGCTCACGTGGGTATTCAAAAGCCTGTTGAACACATGGGTTGTCCTTCAGGTTGGCCTTCGTGACACTGAAGAACAATTTAATGGTGTTATCGTTGCGGGCCATGATCTCGCAATTTGTCTTCTTGATGCTCATCGCCGCTTTCTGCTTTACCGGCTTCCTGTACGCACTCTGGACGTAAGCTGACGCCTTTCTTCCACGTGCTGGCGTGCCAAATCTGATTACTTTCCAGTCTAAGTAAAGCGAAAGCTGGGTGCGATGCTGCCTTCAGCACTATTTCGATCGTCACCTCACTAAGATGCATTTTTTTGACAGGTTTTCTCTGAGGTAATCCCAGTCATCTTGTGAGTTTGTCCGTCTATTCATCTCCGGGTTCAGTCAGATCTCGTGGTGGATGATCGACATATGGTTCGGCCTCGATGCGGCAGGTTTTGAGAAAGCCCGTGAGTAGGCTGCCGATATATATACCCTTTCTTATTCCCTGGTAGCCGATTTTGACAAGACCTTCGGTCCGGTTCTGATGGTGACGTACGCCTGCCTGAGCAATACGTTACTCCTCACAGGTATGCAACCCTTATGCGATTTAACTACTCTGGCCAACGTACTGACTATTATCACAGTCTTAGTCTCGGTTCGTCCACCTTAGTCCCCCAGGAATTGTGCCTGATGTCGCGATGGCAGATTCTTTCTCACACATTCTCCACGATATCTGAGGATGCAGCTGCTGAGGTTGAGCTTTCATGCTTTATAATGTGTCGATGTACCCAATTAGTTTGCAGGCTATGTTTAGACGCGCTGTGTCAACAATTGAGGGGTCCGTTTGGCGCTCACGCTCTACAACGTGACCTAAGCAACTCAATATTTGATAGTGTCAAGGCAGACTCTCTGTTCTCTTATCAGCCTCCTGTCAACCTCTTCGCTCTCTGGATCCTCCTTCCTGCGAGTTACGTACTAACCCCGCGATGGTTCCATAAGGTGTCTTCCATTTATATGTGCGCTGAAAGTTTAATGAACATGCATATGTCAGGTCAATGTGTTCATGATCAGGTCCATGTCCTCGCCAAGTGACAGAACCGGCTTTTAGACTGATAAGCCACTACAGATTAACAAATTTCCCAATATTGATTACAATCGCATTGTATGAGCGCCAAGCCAAGAAGATAGGGACTGTAGGAGTCGGAGAGACGCTCTGGGCAACGACAGAACAAGTTTTGGAAACCCTGCCAAGAAACGTTAAGCGATGGAGTACGTTGCCTGTCTGCGCATCGTGTGTGGTGTGCTAACGAGGATATTCCGCAGCTCTCTTGGAAAACTTCATGCAAGGGGGAGTATCGGACATTGATGCGGTGCGTACACTTCCCTATTAGCCAGAACCGCAAACGGAAGGTTTCTGTCCTCAGATATTCGAACTTGAGGAGCAGCTCGACAGCGCATTGGATACACACGACCAGGTTGCACCTCCTCTCCACTCGCGAAGCGGTTCCGATAGGCGCCCTCGGGGATCTGTCGGAAGTAACACAAACCCGCGAGTGTCATCGCAATCGTCGAGAAGGCCGGATGTCTCGCCGGGCCCACAAATGCGGCATCGCCTCACAACATCGCTGAATCGGCCATTAGATACGACGGTTCAGGCGAGCCCACTCGCGCAACTATTCCAGCCAATCATTGTGGACGAGGTGATACCTGAGGATACGCAGCCGTACGCCGGGACGCGGGATGGAGTGAGCTACGGCCCTGTGAGTCGGCGCCGGCTATCATCCGCGACTACTCTACAAAGGATGATGCAACCGAGCCGAGAGGGCGATGCGATGTTGCACAGTCCGGATCAACGATCGGAAATGTTATGGGATCCGGAAACAGCAGAAGAGACACAAGAGAAGGATGCGACGCTGGGAAGTTTGGAGTGGGAAAGACGGTTGGATGCAATTGACAGGAGAGAGAAGCGGATTGAGGAGCTTCTGGTTGAGATTGTGAGCAGGATGCGTACGGAGGAGGAGGGGGTGACAGGGTGACATGGTGACAGTGACGTTTTTGTGTCGTTTGTTTTTTATGGCAGTGACGGCTCGCCTGGCCTGGCTTGGCGTGGCTCGACGCAACCGACCGAGCGACCGTCCGGACGACCGAACGACCGAGATTCCGTGTCGCCTCGAGAGGGGACAAAGAGAGCAACGAGGGACCATCACTTTCTCTCGTGACAACCATCTCCTTTAAAGATTTCTGTTTCGTTCTGGCACCCTCATAGCTCATGGTTATGGGCTATTCCCAAGATCATCCCGCCATCCCCTCCTCAGACCCCTCCTCATCCTCCAACGGGTTATCCATCCCCTTCTCCCCCAAATCTCACGGCTCCCCCCTCCAATCCCCTCGCCGACTCTCCCCTGCTGCCGATGAACCGTCCTCTCTTCCCTCCGTCTCCGTCCTCAGTGGCCCAGACCGGCCTTCCCTACCGACACGCGCATCCACGCTTGGATCGGCTAGTGAACTTGATCACAAGTCCTATTCCGATCCAAAACACTCTCGCAGCGAAGACCTAAACCACTCTGCCCCATCACCAGCGTTCCTTTCGGCCAGTCGTCCGAACACCCCGGGTAGCAGCTCCTATGACCGCACTCAGCCCTCCTCATCCGAGTACTTAGGTACATCTGCCAGGCGACTGAGCGGAGCATCTGGGTCCTCCCATTCTGCCTCTTCGAGTCCTGTAGACAGCCGTCCACCTCCGTCTGTTACCTCCACGAGCAGTGCTACTTTGGTCTCGTGAGTCTTTTCCTCCCTCCTGTATACTGACTTTCTCCCTGCTCCCCTATCCCCTCCCTCCACCTCCATACTCTTCGCAGTGTTCTGTCTAACGAGGCGTCCATCATTTTTACTAGGACATGTTCTGCCTGCGCACTCCCCATGCACGGTGCGTTCGTCCGGGCCCTCGGTACGGTCTATCACCTTCAGTGCTTCAAGTGTATCGTAAGCACGTTCGTTGTTGGTTTTGAACACTTGCTTCAACCTCAACAGGATTGCGCGGATGTCGTCGCTTCCAAATTCTTCCCCATCGATGGACCTGACGGCAAGCAACAACCCCTGTGCGAAAGGGATTACTTCCGGCGACTCAATCTCATTTGTGCAAAGTGCGGTATGGCATTAAGAGGGAGTTACATTACGGCGTGTAGTACGTTACATGCACGCATGATGATGCCCCAGATTCACCTCACGCCCCTGCAGACAGAAAGTTCCATGTCGAGCATTTCACATGCTCCATATGTCCGACGCTTTTCGGGCCGCAAGACTCATATTATGAACACGACAATGACGTATACTGCCATTACCATTATTCAACGCGCTTTGCGACAAAATGTGCAGGCTGCAATACTGCAATTTTAAAGCAGTTTGTGGAGATCAACAGGAACATGCGCGACGAATGCTGGCACCCAGAATGCTATATGATCAACAAGGTCCGTAGCGACCTCAGCTGAATTGCACGTTTTCGTCGCTAATGATCAGTTTATTTCCATCGGAAGTTCTGGAACGTCAAAGTCGTTTCCCGTCGGCCGACAAGTCTCATCGAGGTACCACCTGACACGAGCGAATCTGCATACGCGGAGGAAGAGCAGAGGGAGACACATTCGTCGTTGAAGGAAAAGCAAATACGGATGGAACAGCAGGTTTATCGCATTTGGACGTGAGTATATGAGCGGAGTTTGTTGTCCCTTTCGAGAAACTGAACACCGGTGCCAGTGTGCTTTCTGCATTCGAGGAGTCGAGTGCAGCATGCATATCGGACATGCTGCGATACGTGAGCAGCGGTCAATACTTGGAAGCGATCCGAATGGCCGAGAAGTTCATCCTTCACGTGGAGGTCCTTTTCGCGACCATCGATGACCTCGAATGGCACTTTAGTCACCTGAGCATCAAAGGTACGTCGTCGGCCCTCCATGACTACCGTGTTCCCACAATCGCCTCCAGGCATGTCACATGTCAGAGAAGCCCGCATGCTCTGCCGCAAGACAGTCGATTTGTTCACCCTCCTCTCCCACACGCAGGAGACCGGCACACGCCGAATGGGCATGACCAAAGAACTTCTCGCTTTAGTCACCGGACTCGCACATTACCTCAAAATCCTCATCCGCATAGCCCTCACAGGCGCCCTCAAGCTTGAGCGCGAGCATGGCGTACGCGAAGCGATGCAGTCCTTCCTTGACAAACTCCATTTACTCGCCGTCCAAGGTGGAAACCCATCTGCCCGCCGGATGATAAAAGGGGCCAAGGGCGAGATCATCCCCACCCAGCGTTCCGGGTCAGGTAATGCAGGAACCAACGGGGTGACGTACGGCTTCCGTAGCCTTGCTCCAGAAAATGCTGGGGAATCACCCTTCCTTGGCGCTCCGCGTGACCCTGGGCTCAGTAGCGTACCAGTCGTGAATCCTCCGAGCGACTTGTGCGTCAAGTGCAACCTCACGGTCGAGGAGGACTGCGTTCGGCTTGGCACATACCAACGTTGGCATTCACACTGCGTGCTGTGCAAGTCATGTGGGAAGGATGCGGCTCCACCAGTGGCTCCAGCTGCGGAAGACAAAGCAAAGGAGAAAGAGAAAGCTGAGGATGGAAGCTCGGCGCCAAGGATCACAACCGCGCGGCGGCCTCCAGCTAACGCGGATTTCTTCGCTTATGAACTAGACAGCATCGTGGACACGCAGTCATTTGGTCCTGTGCCAACGGTTATCTGTTGCGCGGACCATGCGCATCAGGGCTGCCGGGCTGGGTTTCAGGCAGTGTCACGCCTCGAGCAGTATGCGTTTTTGTTGAACGTCGCCCTCAGGAGGCTGTACCTTCTCCTGAAGAAGCGGAAGGTCATTCCGCTGACGCCCAGTATGTGCTTTTTTCTTTCCGCCACGACGTATGACACTAATCCCCCCTATCCCACATCCGTAGCTGCTGCGTCTCCATCCCCCGGCGAGGCTGAACATGATCCGTATCGTAATTCTCAAGACATTATGCGTATGAAGAGTGTTCACCTCGATAGGAAGCTCTCCGCGACGGCACATCTACCGAAGCGATCAACAATCATCGAGAGCCCCAGCGGCAAGGTTGCACAACCGACCGATGTGTTTACGTCACCAGGACAGGGCAACGGGCGCATGCAGTCACAGGCGCAGGTCGATTTCAGCCTCGCATCTCAAGGGCAGCGTCCTACTATCCAGCAGAACGTGCCAGGTGCCAGCGCTGGCCCTGTGCGCCCTCCGAGGCCCCCCCAAGGACTGTGGCAGCCACAACAGTCGCCACCATCACAGCAGCAAGCTCCGCAGGTGCGGCCCCCACGGCCGACCCTAAACCCACCCCCTCTCACACCGTCCCCTGCCGAATCGCGACCCGACTACTTGCGCAAAAACACAGAAGTCAAGATTGTCGACGAGCCAACACCGTCCACACCACCCGCCACTGTATCGTCCGAAGGTGGTCCGCTGAGCAGTGTACCAACACTGGAGGGGCTCACACTCGCGGACATACCACAACTCGCCGAGGCTGCACAAGCAATGGAGCAGCGTCGGTCGCTGCCTCGCCAGAGCTTGGCACCCTACATCGCAGAATTGACACCGCTGGAACTCGCTATCGTGCGACACGCGGCTGTAGTGGTATTGTACCGCTCGCCTTTACGTGATCAGGTGGATTTAGACGAGATCTTGGAGATGGTGGAAGCGAAAAAACAGGGGTTCTGGGGTAAGTTGTTTAAAGGAAATGACAAGAAGAACATCAAGAAGAAAGGTGCGTTACCGTGTACCTCAGTAAGATTTGCTGGGCTGATAGTGGGACGAACGGTTCGAAGGCCTCTTTGGGGTACCATTGGAGCTACTTGTCGAGCGCGAGGGTGCAGACACATTGCATGGCGCATCAAGGGCCACACTAAGAGTACCGAGCTTCATTGATGACGTGATTTCAGCAATGCGACAGATGGGTGCGTGCTGTTGCATATATACCGATTCACCATGCTAACGGACATCCGTCTCGTCGCAGATATGTCGGTTGAAGGGATATTTAGGAAGACAGGAAACATCCGGCGGCGGAAGGAACTCATCGTCGCCCTCGACCGCGACTCGTCTTCTGTGGACTGGAGTACCGAACACCCAGTTCAGATTGCCGCTTTGCTGAAGCAATTCTTCCGCGACCTCCCTGATCCTCTCATGACATCCAAGCTACACCGCCTTTTTATTGCTTCAGCTGGTACGTATTAAGAACCCCTTTGCCCGACTACGTGTCGATGATCTGTGTTTAATTCTAGGTGTGCAAAATGACGATGACCGCAAGCGGTTGCTCCATATGCTAACGCTAATATTGCCCAAGAGTCACCGAGACACACTGGAAGTCCTCCTCGTTTTCCTGAAATGGGTTGCATCTTTCGCGCACAGTCTTGACGATACTGGAAGCAAGATGGACCTTCCGAATCTCGCGACCGTCATAGGTCCGAGTATTCTGTTCTCGGCCGGCAGGGACGCTGCGTTCGAATCGAGCTTTGGCGTCATCAGGGTCGTGACGGAGTTATTGGAGAACCAGGACGAAATCTTCGTCATCCCTGAGGACTTTTTACCACTCGTGCATGATCAAGAATATTTTGCTCATAGCATGGAGCTCCCAGGTAAGGACTTGATGAAGAAGTGTGAGACATACATGCGTCAGAAGTCTAGTGGTCGCTCCACTGGGCTATTGATGTCACCTATCGCCACCTCCTCGCCCTTCAATTCTAACAATGCCAACTTGGCACATCTGAACAGGCCGGGAGATCTGCTGGACTCGCGGTGGGTCTTATTGCCCGTTTGACATCATGACTGGATCACTCATCAATACATTGCAGAAATGGACCCTCGTCATTGAGGAGCGATAGGCTGATCACACTACCCGCTGCCCAGTCCGAGACCCATATCCGGAACGGGTTCCAATCACGGCAACAGTCCCCACAACCCAGCCTACCCCATGCCCCCGCCTCCTATCCCCCTCCAGGATCATCCTCGACGTCGTTCTCTCAGGGTGGCATGATGGTCCAAACGCCACAACCGAGATTGCCACCCCTAACCAGCGACTACCAGGCATCCGACGCGGAATGGACTAGCACACAACGTGCACCGCAGAACCCGTCGTCTCGGCCAAACTCAGCAACGTTTGTCAGACCCGGAGATCTATCGCCGTCGACACCCAACTACACGCCGAATGGGCATGGGCCACTGACGCCGACGCCGGTACAGCTACGGCAGCGCACCTGAGTTGAGCTAGCTGTCTTAGGACAAGCCAACTGTGTGCGAACGGCATGTTGGGTGGTTGGCCGGCTGCGGGAAGAGGGGAGGCTACCTCCCTGGCCATCGACCCATTGCGTCTATCTTTTTTCTCTCTCTTCTGTCACCATATCTGTAAACCAAGTCTTCCCTTCTTGTCCTAACATCCTCTTCCACTCCTTGTTTACCGCACACTTACGAAGATGGACAAAAGAACTTTTTTTCTTTTACCCCCTTTTACCTGTCTTCCTCTATTATTTTTTCCCGGCAATTATTCATGATACCCTCGCCATCCCTGATGTATCCCATGCGCCCCTCTTCGGCTGCCGTGTAGCCGCATGAAATAACAAAGTGATTCCCGTGGCGCGTGGAGTGCGACTGCCGCGATAATATGTGAATTGGGAAATGGTGCTTCTGGATTAGCCGAACAAATGTTTTACTCGCAGGTAAAGGTTGGATTATGTTCATGGTGTGGAAGAACATGCAGTAAAGTATGAGTCGCGACTTTAGTCTACCGGGACCGCGGCAACACTCACTCCGCATCGCCTCCCCGAATATTCTCCCTGTAAAAAGGGATCTCCCCACGGATTTCTCCCCTCCACGACCTCCTAGCAAACGTAACAGACCTGCTAAGAGGGAGCGCCCCTAAACGTCACTCTTCTAAGGATGCCGATCTTTTGGTCTTCGACATCCTTAACATCTTCCGTCAAGTCTTCCGTCGTCGCCACTTGCGTTAACGTCTGCTCGGCATGATTTGGCCTAGGATTGAGTTTTCTATCCCCAAACACGACAAACTTAGGTCTCGTCATCCGAGTGACTCCCATCCTTGGTATGAAGGTCGCCTTCTTCCGCCGACTCACCTGTAACCATAAGTCGAAGTAGGATCGACGAGCCGGCGGCGTGCTCGTGCGACGTCTGCGGCACTCTGCGCGTCCGTTGGCACGATGTCGCTAGTCCACAACCGCTGCGAGTTCGCAGACCGCCAAGGTCATGCGGTTCCAGACGGACAGGTTCTACAACACAATCTCCTTGAGCTCGTCTGAACTCGTAGGCGTGAGCAAGCCAGGCGATCGTCTTTATAATGAATGAGCTGGAATGTAGAATATGTATTTTACTGAAATAAAGTGTTGTCCAGAAAAAAAAAAAAAAGAAAAAAAAGATGCAAGGTGGACGGGACGTGGCGATGTCCTCCATGTCCGACTGCAAACGGATTGACAAGTCAGCCAAAAAACAGGCGTAAATGTTACTACTATAATTATGCACAGTACTGTAATCAGTGTGTCTCTACCTGCCATGACTTCCACATCTACCTCATTTAACAAGGAGCTCTTTAAAGCAAATGAACATGAATATGAGCAACATGAATACGAACAAGATGAAATCCAAATAATTGACTTTTCTGTGCGTCTTTTTTTCTGTTGACATTCCCATTAATAACTTCATCACAGGCAGGAACACCCGACACGCACAAGTCGTCGGTGTTCAGATGCACAAACAGTGTTCAAGTACGCGTAACGCATTTCAGGTCATCACTGTACATCCTCGACTTCATCGACAACGATGGTTCACGCATTGAAGGACGTACCGGTCTTGTCGTCTTTGCTGGTAAAGAATATGATTCGTCGCGCTCCATGATGAAATCATTTGGAGGGGAGTTCACACGCAATCCAGAACTTGAGATCTATATGTTACACCAGACATATGTATACGAGATCTGTCTTGATGGAAAGCTCCTCAAGACAGTCAGTTTCCGGATCACCACCACCGTTCACTGTTTGTAGGTATACCTCTAACTTGCTGATATCAAGCGCGTCGAAACAGGGGCTATCACACCCACTTGCAGCGATAATACTTTTGGTTTTGTACAGCTCTAGTTTTGTATACAATGCGGCTCCATGAATCAATTGGCAAAGGACAAGAAACCGAACGAGGACAAAGAAAGGGGTACAGTTGTGAACTAGGGTGCCCCGGGGGTCCAACTGTGTTGAGACGAGACCAAATACATTTTCAAGACACTTTGTAGCACGTTTTTCGTAACGATTCACAATTTCATGTTATGTTAATGATACACACATGCATGCTATTGTACGAGCAAAATTCATTTAATGATTCGCGATTTTTAAACACGTTAAGCGTCCGCCTTGAGCTTGCCCTTCGAGCACGTGGACGGGGTTGCCGCAATGACGATGACCTAGTCGGGGTCGGGAAGCGTCGCTGAAGAGGCGGGCGAGGATCCGTGCACCGATTGCAGTGTGAGCGGTCCGTTTTCGTTGAGGATGCTGAGGGCCGCCAAGGCCATTGAACCCGAGGCAGGTTGCGATCTGTGGGAGGCGAAAATTGGCGTTCGCGTGCACAAGAGAAGAGAAAGACTTACGATGGCCCCGCGACATTTTCTTCAATCTCGGTTCCCTGGGTGGGTGTTGGAGCTGCGAACGCCATCGTTTCGAGGCTGGGAGCGCGCGCTAAATTTTCGTCGTTTGGTAGGCGTGGGTTGTCCTAACAAGAATTGGCACATCTAACCGGGGTCTACGTCTTGCTTGCGAGGAAGAGATGTCACCTCGCGCTCAGTGACACGTTCGGAGCTGTACAGCGTCGAATTTTGATACCGCACGGGGTGCATGCGAGCGCGACGTCTTGTTTGTGAGGAAGAGACGGCGGGGAAGGCCGGATATACAAGCGTCGTTTAGGGGATGGAATCGATGTTCGTCGCCTTCCAAAACGGGGCACGAATGTGAGCGAGAGTAGAAAGCAGCAAAGGGGCGCACGTACAACTTCGTGGCATGTCGCGCAGAGCATCTCGTAGAGCATCACTCCATGAAATCGCTCCAAGCACTGCGTGCATGCGTGCACGTCCGACGACCAATGTCACGTACGCGATCGAGGAATGCGTTAACCGCCTCTTGCAGGTGAAGGGAACTCAGCGGCTCCGCACCGAATGGAAAGGAGAAAGCAGGGTTTTCCTGCAGTCGACGCGATAGCGGGGAGTGGGCAACCGAACAGAGAGGAGAAAGAGAATGTGGATCCGCAGTCAACGCGATAGCGCGCCAGAGCGTCAGCAGGTTGAGCACGGGGAGAGGGACGAGAAGGAGCAAGAGACACCGCGAGAGACAGGGGCGTGTGGCCAGACGAAACACGGGCGGAAAAAGAGAGGGGTGGGCGGTAGAGCGAGGGATAGGAGGAGGGCAGGACAGGTGCCTGTGACCAGGCCGTCCGACCGGAGGCCAAAGGCCGTTGGTCGGAATAAAAAGTACATGTTGTACGCGATCGTCAAAAGTAAGATCTTCTCCGGCGTACGCGCGCTGGACAAGAAAGCCTTGTTTCAGTCGATAATGCTCACCAAGGGAGGGGGCAGGAAGTCGAGGGAACGTCGTCTCCCTCAAAGGGTGCCACACTGGGCAAAACGCGGCGCAACCAGGGTGGGGACAGTGAAATTCCCTGTCCCACATTGGAGCTGCAATGGGGCGAGGGAGGGTTCCAGGGAGGGGGGACGGAGGCAAGAAAAGCCCCCTCCGTCTCGCGCTTGGGGCGAAAGTGGGGTTGGCGGCTTGAAAAAAGACGAAAACCCGCCTCTTCTTGTAATTAGAGAGACCTATGGGAGTGGATATCGCTGTAACGGCCATTCCACGTCGGGGTTTGCGACAGGCGACTCACTGACTACGGCACGGAAGCAACCCCCAACTAGCTGGGACTCCCGTCAGTTTGACGGCAGTGAAACCCCACAGTTGAGTATCCTCCCGTCCATGGAATAACGGAAGCGGGAACCCAAACACACTTTGAAATTTCTTCTTGGATTTTATATATAAACGTCGTGCCCTTTTCGTTTGGCATTTGTTCGTAAATCTATTGGATTAGAAGTTAGTGAAGTCGGCAGAGGCGAGAGAGCGCACATCATTCTCGCCGAATGAAAATACAGGGACAAGATCCGCGCTGCGCAGCGTAACATCAATCCAAAGTCTGTATCCCAGATGGCGTAGGCGTACCCTTCGCGAATGGCGGGTTTGATGAACCCCAACCTGCGAGGACATCCACCAGTCCATCCCACATCCGACCCGCACTTCTTAGCGTGAAATTGACCATTCCCGAGTGTGCGCTCAAACACTCCGCTGCACCGCCAACGACAATCGTAATCGCAGAGCCATTTAAACGGAATCGTAAAGTTTGAGGTGAGGCTGAGGAGATGTGGGCGCACACCCGGTAACGCTCGAGAGAAGCCAATCAAATCATTGGCAAAGTTGCAACACTACCAAAATGTCAATAACGCCAACTGCAAGTACTAAATACCTCGGGGTCATGCTAGACCAGAACCTCGATTGGGAAGAACAGTTGGCGTACGTGATAGGAAAAGGCACCAAGTGGCGAGACCGACTTGGGAAATGACGCGATCAGGGACCATCAGCAGGATCGTCCCAATGAAATATTCTCACGGCATTATGGTATGAAGGAGGATGGATTGTAAACACTGAGAGATGGGGCTGACCTTTTATGTTGGGAAGCCACATCTGGAATACATTCCAGTGCAGACCGAAGGTTGGCCGCTCAGGAACAAGGCCAGTATAAAATTATTGTTTTAACATCATGGGGCGAAGGCAGGTGGCGAGGCAAACACCACCAGTGGGTGGTAATGCCAGTAATGTCTGGTTTTGACCACTGGCAGGCGAGCATAGATCATCCGTGGGTCGCAGTATTTGTCACAGCCAGGTCACGGTTTCACGTGTCCCAAAAGTCTGTAAATTGGTCACGTGATATAAATTCGAAACCCGTTTTGCAAATACAACGGCGGCGCTCCGCCAACAACCTCCAGTGTCCCCCAATGTTTTAATTCTCAGGGTAGGGTCCACCACCAGCTCAGTGCCAATCCATTCACAATCTTTTCATCTAATCCTCGTGCTTTTACAGAGTGCACAGGCGCAGCGACAACTGTTGAGTACCTCACAACTATCCCAGCTCAATTGCCTTTACCTGGCCCGTATGGCACTCCATGACAAGGCCATCCACGTCGGTGCATGGTGATACCCGTGCCTCCCACGAGGCGCACGCAACAGGGCTATATGGGCCAGGGGGCACAGGATGGTCAGGCTGCTCAGGCTGGAGGACAGTGTGCTCGACTGCACTCGTTTGGCAAGAGTGTATATATGACTTGTCGCGTAACTACAGTAGCACTCTCGTAGGCCACTGGTCATGTGCTTCGAGTTTGGGCCAGCGTCATGCTGTGAGACATAGCGGTTGTGCACCGCTGGTACGCTTTCGCTTCAATATGAATTTCTCAACCAATCCAGACACTCAGGGTAGCTGCAGTCAAGGCTAGGGGGCTCCGATATCATGGGAGATGAAAGGAACTGCCCGTGTTGCCTTAGACCGCGCACCAAACTCACGGTCAGTGAACAAAGCTCAAAAACACAAGAACTACGCATAATGCATAATTTTCTTTGGTGCAGTAGACGTAAGAGCATAAGGGAAATACAGGTGTGCAATTACTTGAGGGGAATGCTGGAAATATGTGAGTCACCAAGAGCTGAAACGGACAAGAAGAAACGTACAACCGAGATGCTGTGCGGGCGCAAAAGGACAGAAAATGATGAACGGTACAGATCATGAATGCGACAGATAACTTACAGTGTGTGGCACCTATCTGTTTCAGCATGGTCAGTAGAGAAGAGTGCGATGACAAGAGAAAGACGAACGCCAGGGCGACCGTGCTTGACAGGCTTGTACGAAACAGAGAATTCCCCAAGGTAGTGGCCGACCATCTCTGGTTTAATTTCAACAGAGTTGAAGACCTAGGTAAGGCAACTACTCAGCATCGACATCTTACTCCTAGACCCACTGATGAGCACACCTTGCCATTGTAGATGCCGACTACAGAACCAATCATCTCGGGAACAATGATCATATCACGCAGATGCGTCTTAACCACGGCGGGCTTCTCGTTCGGGGGTGCTTCTTTCTTCGCTTTGCGTAGCTTTTTGATAAGACCCATGGGGCGGCGCTTTAGGCCACGCTGGAACCGACGGCGTGCGCGGGCATGAACAATCTTAAGCAGACAAAGAATCACATCCTTGCCGGGCGACCAACTACCAACAATGAGCACATACCTCAACGAACTACGGAGGAGAGGCGATCAGGGAACAAACTGGCTACGATTGATTGTCAACACACCTCCTCATTGCTCAAATCGAGGAGCTTGTCAAGCTCGATTCCACGATATGAAAATGTACGGAACGTGCGCTTCTTCTTGAGATCAGCAGCAACTTGAGGATCGGTAACTTCGGCCTGAACCTATGCGTTAAGAACGTAGTGCGCTACAATGACAATACACACCATGGTAATATGTTGGGGCTTGCTGATGTTGGCTTTCAGTCAGTGGACGGACGACCAAGTTAAGTTGAATCGGAGTCTTAATAAATTACGGGTGGCGCAAAGTTTAAATTAATACATGTACAGTAGACGAGCCACACTAATTCTGTGTGACGGGTTATCATTTCGCGCAACACGACGGATAGAATCCACAGGTCCTCCCATTGCGGATTAAACGTGAGCATTCCTAAGCGTGCATATAGCTCCTCTCTGACCAGACGTGACTGTCAGTGATTTGTGGCTACCCACCTAGATACGATCTGACAGAACCGAAACCACACAAAAGTTTGTCCTTTAGACTCCTCCGTATTCTCCTCTTAGGACTGACCCAGATTGACAGATGCGTTACATCGCTGCCTATCTCCTTTTGAAAATTGCAGGAAACGAATCGCCATCAGCTGCTGACATTGCAAAGGTCATCCAATCTGTTGGTATTGAAGTCGATAAGAACCGAGTCGACTCCCTCCTTTCCGAGCTTAGTGGAAAGGATATTAATGCCGTGCGTTTCCTATCTCTGTCTGCCTTCGCGATAACATCAACGTACCATTCTATAGCTCATCGCGGAGGGCACTAGCAAGCTAGCCTCTGTACGTACTTCGGTAGTCATGGGTTCACTTAACTGACATGGTTTATCGTGACTACAGGTGCCGTCTGGTGGTGGTGCTGTCTCTGCGGCACCTGCAGCCGGTGGTGGTGGTGCTCCTGCCGCAGATGCCGAGAAAAAGGAGGAGAAGGAGGAAGAAAAGGTCTGCGTCTTGATCTTTTCTACCCTGCCACTCTATCTGATCCTCATTTACCGCTTGTACAGGAAGAGTCCGACGATGATATGGGCTTTGGTTTGTTCGATTAGAATAAAGCTTTTGTCGATGCAATGTCTTTATCCCCCTGCCTCATATTCTACGATGTGTGTCGGTCAGCGTTTGAGCGAGTATGAAGAGTGGCTAGGAATACGGTGCTCATAGAACGCAGTGGTGCAAACGCGGAGGGCCCTGATGTGGGCGCGGGCAGGTGGAACGCTTTTTCTTCCCACGAGTTAGAGTACCAAATGCTCTTTTGACGCTGTCATTCTTCCTGTTTGCGCCTAGTCTAAGCTATTTGTATGAGTGGCAGAAGCCAGGTACGGCGCACTCTGTTGACTTATTATCCGCAATATGTACTATCGTCAGCGTGGGCCCGAGAGAATCACCACGCCCATGATGACGTGTTTCTACGACCCTGACACCAATATCAGTCGCGTTCTTGTGACCCTAGAATTGGCTTGTAATTTATGTTTTTTTTCACGTGGACAAGCCTCATTCCCGAGAGAGATGTACCATGCCTATGCCTAGTTGGGGCTAGTTGTTGAACCAACTGCCTCAATTTCTGTTCGTGTCGCAGATGTAGTTGATAACGGCAATGCTGCCGTAGTGATAAGCACCCGTGTATTGAAAGCAAGCGGATAGCAAAGTGCCACAGGAGATCGGCGGGAAAATAATGTCCGACGAAACAAAAAAAGGACACCGGGACCGCCGCTATGCAGGGGGGGCGCCCAGTTGGTGGACTAAGTTGGAAATGGGTTGCGCCTTTCAATAGGTGACATGCATTGAGGCATTTGTTTCGGTACCGCATCACATCTCCGACGCGAGGTGAAACATGGTTGCGGTGTGAGCGTCATGATAGGGTGTCCGATCGTCACATCTGAGGCTGATGGTCGTGATCGAACTGGTGAAGATCAAAGTGGCAGAATTGTTCGATCGGATTTACGACAGGGATCAGAACTGACCGGTACTGACCGGCGGCTGATGGCCACCCGCGGAGGGCTCATTACGGGAGCCGGCGGTAGTAGTTATATCTAGGAAGAAGAAGCGGTATTGATGCGTCTTGATCGTTGGAGGGTGGGGCTCAACTCTTCTTTCTGGCTCGTTTCGCTCGGGAAGGGGGGTTGCCGCACCCGGGATGGTAGCCGCGGAATGTGGAAATGCTTCCGAATTGCGCAAAGCCGGCGGCGAAACGGAGAGACAGCCGGATAAGGCATAGATTGAGTACGTCACTTTTTTCTCTGTGTGCTTCGGCGTCGGCGTCGGCGGCGGAGAAAAGAGAAGTGGTAGGTTTATTTTTTTTAGGAGCGATAAGTAGGTAGAGAGGAGGATTAGATCTGGGATGAGACGATACGATCTGAAGACCGGTGCGGTGGTGACGCTGACATGGTCGGATAGGACCCGCGCCCGCCTAGTTTGCCGCTTGGAACCGCTTATAGTCCCTGTCCGTGACGACCAAGTGTTGTCCCTTCCCCCTTTACTGCACACTCTCCCTTAATGGACCGCTTTCCCTTGGACCGACCATCCATGCCTCCTCAGTCTTCCTTTAGGTCTTCAGATGAACCTGACCCCTTCAAGATATCTTTCCTCAAGGGTCCCAAGCGCAAGCGTCTCGCAAAGGTCCGTATCCCTGTATATAAGGTTGATGGCACCATTTGTTGACAGACTCCATCGACGTCTTGCACACGTCCCAACAGGCCTGTGATGCTTGTCATAAGAGCAAGCGGCGATGCGACGGCACTGGTCAGTTCAAATTCCTCAAATTCCTCTTGTTCGCCCCTGCATGCTCATTTATTGACTGTATTTCAAGCGCCTTGTAGTAATTGGTAGGTGCCTTGCCTTCAACTTCCCTTGTCGGGCCTCCATTTCTCTCTAATAATCCGCTGCGCTTGCCAGTTACTTTGCCGCCAAAGAGTGCACCTACACAGACTCTTCCGGCCGACCTGTTCCCGCGCCGCTAGCATCAAAATCAGACAAGCCCACGCGGGCTGCACCCAGCCACTCCCGCCGCCGTCCTCAAAAGGATTCCCACTTAGAACCGTCAGTTTCTGCCTCCACGAGTGGTCAGTCATGTACACGCGCAGAAGCTTTGACGTCACCACAAGTCCGTACAGACGCCCGTGATAATTGCGCCACCTCTTCGAAACGGCCTCGAGTAGGGTCCATCTCAGGCTCCTCCTTTCAAGCCTCGGAATCTCAGACACCTGCCCTCCTCGCGCCATGCTCCTCGTCTGCAGCTACTCGCTTCGAGGTCCCCGTCATTCGTGAACTTGTGAGCCGTACGTATTTCATTCCCATTTTTCCTTTCCTGCGGTTCTTACCTCTTTGTCCTAGTATTCTTTGCGCATTGTCATCCTCACCGTCTCTTCATCCACCAACCCATCTTCATGGCCGACGTCAGCCTAGGACGCATCCCTACTTATTTATTATACGCGTTATGTGCTCTTGCGGCGCCTTTCTCTAAGCACCCTGCTGTACGAACGGACCCTCATCGCTCTGCTGGATTGGAATACGCAAAGACAACCGAAGGACTCATGTTCGATTCGCACGGTCTGTTACGTGTGGACAGGAATCTCATGACTGTCCAGGCGCTTTGTCTGCTCGAGTCCCACCAATCTCTCTTATCGTCTCCCTGGCCTTCACCTAGTACTCATCACCGTGAGTGCCTCGGCTGCGGTCTCGGTCGTGATGACGTCTACTTACTCGTGTTATCTCGTAGAACTCGCCCTGAGTATTTTGAAGGAGGACCTCCATATCCAGGATGAATATCACTGCAGTCCAGCTTCGGCTCCCACGACCAGCTTTGAGCTCGACGCAATTGGCCGCGAATGTGCCCGCCGGGCGTTCTGGTACATCAAATTGATGCATCTGACAGCTTTCACATACTTCCAGATACCGGCGCCCCCTATTCCCATGGACTTGAATTTGCGCCTCCCTGTCGATGAGGCAAGCTTCGAGTTTGGCGCGCACAACAGTCAATCGGGTTCGTCTCATCTCCACGCATTTGTTCTCCTTGGCTGAGATTAATTCATGGGCGCCTACCGGTAGAGTATTTACACCTGCCAGCGCCACGTACGCCATATGTGTCCGAATATGGTCACCTTCTCCGTATTGCCTCAGTGTTTGGCCGCCTTGAAGCAGCCCTAAATGCCGCAGGCAGTATGTCTATTTTTGTCATGTATGCCCCATTCTCATCCTATTATTCCCACAGTTCGACCTACCACACAAGACGCAACAAACTTAGTCATAGAAGAGGCGGAACAGGAAATTTCGGTGTGTCTTCCATTGGAGGCCGAATAACATTAAAATTTGACCAATTTCTCTTTTGTTTGTTATTCGACGTGTTGGCAGGCGTGGGAGTCGTCCCTCGCTGATCATGTCTGCTTCAGCGAAGAGAGTACAGCGCACCACCTAGCAATGTTTGAGACAAGCTCGAATGCTGGCGCATGGTGCTATTTCATGATGCACACGCTGTATGCGTGGTGCATCCTCATGCTGTCGGAGGTATGCACGCTCCTTCCGTCTTTACGTCTCTGATGACGGCCTTGAAGACAAGAGCGCGTGAATCGAGCGCTGTCGTGAGCAGTTGCCGCGAGTGGGCTCGTGACCGCCTCATGTTGATCGGAACAAACCTTGGGAATAGGTCAAAGAATAGTGTCTTGCGTACGTACCCCTGGTTCCGAATGGCATTGCTTCATGGCTGATTAAAATTAGTAGTAGCGATCATCTTAGTGAGCTCATCCGCAGCCGGTCTCGGCTTTTGAATTTGAATTGACGATCACGTTTAATCCAGGCGCTGAGTAGGTTTGGTATGAGCAAACACCCGCAGGTTCTGGCGTGGGCGAGAGAGTACAAAGAGGTTTGTGGAGTGGAGCCCCCAACAAATTCGACGGGCAGGTCTCGGATGCCAGTGGCGGAGGCGTTGGCTTCTACAGTACGCCCAACCCTACCACCTCTTCCCTCAACATCCGCTCCCACGACAAGCGTCGATCGCGTCGAAGACCGTAGCGACACATCAAGCACTAGCTCTTCTGGGTACTTCAGCTCGCTAAGGAGCTCGTACAACAAGCTCCGTATCACCGCTGCTGAGCCAGCCGCCCCGGGACCGGCGACGTCCCTCCCATCATTAAAATCATCTGGGCTGCTCGAGTCATGGGTGCCTCAGCCTCAACCCCCGTCACAGATACTCCCTGAGGCTGGGATGTCAGAGCGCCCAACCTCACCAACCCCGCCATGGATGGCACTACGAATTGCAAATGTCCCAAAAGAGTCAGCCGCGGGCCCGTCTGAGGCCACAGTATCACCAACTGCGCTGTCCCGTGGCTCAAAATCGACGATGCCAGTGGGGTTGGATTGGCTTGCGAACGAGTTGTGATGTCGTTGGACATACTTGCATTCTCTTTGACGCTGTCTCTTTCTTTCTATTCGTTCTATTCGCTACCAATATCGTGAGATCTTGGTTTGCATGTAGTGCTTTCTTGATGATCTAGCTGGAGCTTGGTATGGTATATTTGGGCGTGGGTTATTCGTTGCTATCTATCGTGTTTCGTTCGATGGTGTCGCAGTTAGTGCACACCTGTGATTTGTACACTAATCTATTGCGTCGCACTTATTCACGAGTCTGAGAAAAGATGGTCATTGCCGCTTCTGTAAATTACGATGGAGCTCTGGCTGGACTAAGACGACACGGTCGAGAAGTTTCCTGAGCACATGGTCTTTATGTGTGTTATATGCGTCTGTGATATCGCCCAACCTCTCCTCCGTCTCCTTATCAATAACGGATTGTGCGTCCTGTGTTGACCCAGCATGCTGGAGGAGTGAAGTAGGTAACTGAGCAGAGATGATCCGGGACAAGACTTACGGAACTTTGGAAGGCAGAAAACTCCTGCTCTTTGTCCTTACGATACGCCTCTATCTCTTCAGCAGCTTCAGTGCGAGCGTCTTTGAGCCGTTTCACTCGATCTGTGGTGACATCAGGTAAGCGCTGAGAGTGATGGGGAAAGCTTTACGCACATTGGCGAGATTCTTGCACGACCTTGGCCGCATCCTTCTCGGCCTCGAGGAGGGTCTGAATACCTTGTGATTGTTGTGCAGCCTGTCCGTGCGTCAGGGGAAGGGTAAAGCAGAACCACAGAAGGGGCCACTTACCATGATATGGGGTCTTGAGAAAGGGTGGTGAGATTCAAACTCCGGGCCGCCCAGGACAGTATGAGCGCGAGAGACTCGGAGGACCGACCAAACCAGTGACTCGGGCTCAGCCTGTTCAGCTGCGGCCCCGTGAGCATAGAGCCAAGTTACACTGCATCTACATAGTAGCACATCCTCCTAAACCACGGGTTACGGCCATCATATCTCGACGAAGAGAAAAAGAAAAAAAGATACGAGGTCTAAACCGAACCCGCCTGGTCAACAACACAACATCGTCTCGTCCTCGTCCTAAGCGTCTTTAACAGCGACGGATCCACATCTCAGCACGCCCGCGCCGTCTTCCACAACAACAAACAACAACCCATGGCGTCGCCGATGGACCCACTGCAGGCACTCACCGCCGCGCTCAGCGTGCCCGCGGACTCGAAAGAGCAGGCGGACCTGCTCGCGGCCCTCCGCGAGACCCTGGAGGCCCTGCCGCACCCGATTCCGATCCTGTGCAATACGCTGCTCAAGACTGCCGCCGCCTCGAACGACTCGCTGCTCAAACGCTGGGTGCTGGAGTTGCTGCATTTTGGAATCGCGCGCGCACCGTTGTCTGTTGACGCGCGTACAAATCGTGCGTGCTCGCTTTTTTTTTTGGCGTACAGTATAGGCTGATTTGTGACTCGGGCGTATCCTTCCATTCATTCCCCCTTGGTGGTGTTTTTGAATCCTCTCTCTCTAGTTGCGCTGCAGTCTTTGGATGTGCTGGCGGGCCTTTTGAATGACGATAATTCTTGGACCGTCAAAGTCGCGGTGCAGACCTTGGCGGGGGCATACCCGCTTCTCTTTCGTCGACTGTGCGTCACACACATGAGGCCTAGATCCCGCAGGAACTGATATTTTAACCTCCCCCCCCTTCCCCTTCTTATTTTCCCTTTTTATTTGAGTGCAGGTGTACGAACAAGAATGAACGGCCACATTGGGACACGCTTACACGTGCGAAGAGCCGGATCATCGAGCTCATGTGGGCGCCAGATGCGCAGGCTGGCGTGCAGTTTGCCGCTGTCAAGTTCCTGCAGAGGGTCATACTGGTGCAATCCCGCGGCATTGCAGACCCAAGGGTGAGTGGGATCCTATTTTTCTGGCGCGCACGTTGCAGACCAACGATGTCTTGTTATCCGTTCCCTTCAAAGCTACAAAACAGAAATGACCCAAACCTTTCGATTGTTCCTGGAGACCACCCATTTATCAATGCCGCTACTCTCGAAACCGAAGGCGTTGCTCTCCTGCAGCGTCTAATCACCGACTTGTACACAAAACAGTACGTCGGGTCAGTGGGTATTTACATAGCTCATGCCTCGCCTTTCCAGAAACCCGGACCTTATATCCGCTATCCTAAACAGCTGGTCAAGTCTCGTCAAACTGCGACCTGGATTCGTCCAGATTGTCGTATCTTCCCTGACATTATGGACTCCTGCCCCTCTCATGGGCCTTCCCTTCACTACTATCAGGAGTGTCGAAAAATCTGTTCGCATTCTTTTGACACACATATCCCGGTGCGCGCTTCCGTCAAAGACGTTTACGTCCGCTGTTCCTCAAGCGATCCTTTCTTTGTAGTTCACAAGCTGGCGCAAATTTTGCACGTGAGATTAATGAGGCTCTCACAAAGCAGTCCCAACGCATGGAACAAGCTACAGCAGACGAGAGAACGCGTAGGGCCATGGCAACCCAGGCTCAGGTAGACCCCCGCAAGCGTCCACCATCTACTGTAGTCCAGGGTGAAGAAGAGGCGAAGCGCCAGAAGGTCGAGGCGGACCCTAATGCGGATGCCACTGCGCTCCTGGTTGCGTTCGACTTCACAACACTCCCCGCCCCTCTTATCACAGAGCTCATCGTTGCAAACCTGCAAGCATTCTCGGAGGAGACATTTCAGGCACGCATCAATGCGTACCGCCGTTCCGCATCCACAAATGTTGCCACTCCTACTCCCGTGCCTGCAGCTGCTGCTCCGGTGTCAACCGCGGTTCTTGAAACGGTGGCGGCATCAGAGAATGCGGTACCAGTGAAGATGCCGCCGACGATGCCAGCAGCGGATCGGGCGAGGGAGCGAGCCTTGGCGCAGGCGTCATCAGCGCAGGTAGATGAGCTGGGCGTCTCCAGTACGGTCAAGGAAGAGCCTATGGACCCGCTACAGATGGACATAGACGAAGATATTGAGTATGAACCCGATAAGCTAAATCTCGAGGTATGCCCTCCCCGCTGATCCACACCCGATAAGCATCTCATCGACTTGTCCACGGCAGCTGGAACCGATGCAAGAGGATGACGAGACGCTGGCCGCAGCCGAGCATCATGAACTGCTTCCGCTAGAATTCCAGGTCCCCCCACCAACAGTTCTCGGAGAGGTGGAGCGTGCGGCAACGGTCAAGTCTGCGGCCACGCGGATATGGCAAAACTCAGGCGACCTCGCGGTTGGTCCACAGACCGGCGGTCAGGATATGTGGATGCTGCTCCTGGTGCGGATGATTACACGTGTGGTCGACCCAGAGGAGGATGGCAAAGGCAAGGCGAAGGCAGAAGTGGCAGTCAACAGGATCACAGGTTTGGATGCCGATGCCGAGATGGATGAAGAAATGGTCCGGCTATATGAGCGGCAGGACCAGTTACGGAGGGTACTGTGTGACTACATCATGGCTGACTTTTCTGGGCGGTGAGAATTGATCTCGAATGGATTTGATGACAATTGACTAAACAAACGCCTTAGGATACGACTCGCGACGGCATGGATGAACGAGGAGTGGTACAACGATCAAGTAAGGATCTCGTCAGACAATGACTGGGTAGGCGATCCCTATGAATTTTCACTGGCGGTACCGGCGATACTAAATGTATGTCAGCGTCCGAACTACGATGTCTGGCTAAATCAGGTTGTGGCCGAGTATCAATTACGGCTTGATAGGAAGGACAGGATGTTCGCACGCTTCCTCCTCGATTTGCCCTCCGTTCCCTCGGACGTGTTCACACTACTCCGTGATTTATGCACCGAACCAGACAGGTATGTGCGATTATCATTGACTGATTTAATTGATAAATGATTTCCGTGCGTTAGGATGCAGATCGGTTTTCAAACCTTACGCGACTTTGTTACGCAGCGGCCAACTCTCCGCGGGGAAGCAATGACCATCCTTCTGGAATTAACAACACATTTAGGTATGATATCCTGAATGACGTCGGTAATAATACAGCTGATAAGAACGACAACATTTTCTAGAAAAGGTAACGCGAAACGCGGCAATACTTACTGTGAAGCGATGTATGGGAGAATTTCAAATCGCGGACGGCATGATTCGTGATTTTGCCTTGCAACTGCTCCGCCGACTTCAGACGCCACGTCCGGTTGACAAATCTCCAGGAGATTCTGCGGCGATTGCTGGTACCGATAGTATGGAAGATGGACAACTTCCGCCAGAGGACCTGCTGCAAACGCCATACCTACCAGAACGTTTAGAGCTTCCTGCCCAGAAGTCACAAGTGGTGCAACACGTGGAGTTATTATTCGCTCTGTCCTCAAAGGCTCCGGACTTCTTAGACGAGTACGTGTTTTGGTCGTTGCCGCACGATTAGTTGAGATATCAATTACTGTGACAGGATCTTCGCAGCATACGGTGAAATGGACGTTAGCGTTCAAGAGGCAATCCAAGAGCTGATAACTGCCCTCATACGGTCCCTTGGCCCGGGACACGGAAAGCTCCTTACACTGATGCGCACATTCCCTCCTGGTGCGGAGACGTTGGCACTCCGTATCCTGAACATCTTCACGGATCAAGGGCGACCAAATTCGCAGCTCGTAGTCCTCGTGCGGGGACTCATTGCCGAACGAGACCTCGATGCTCGTTTCCTTATTCCCATTATCGCCGAGATGGATAAGCCGGATATTGTGAAGCATCTCCCCCGCATCGTCTCGATCTTGAATGGGACGCAAGAAATGAAGGAGCTGGTGCGGAGCGTTTTCGGGGCCGTCGTTACGACACCGCCACAGACGTTCGGAAGTGTGACAAGTAACCTACCACGCGTGAGGCAAAGCGAGCTACTTACTCCCGCGGAATTGATGGTACTGCTTCATGACACGGAGAAGGAGATCGGTATCAGAAGCGCAATTGAGGGTATGTGTGTTGTTATGATTATGTGATGGGTTCTTGTCTCTAACGCTTTCCTGTAGCTATCGGAATCTGTTTCTCCATGACAGATGTCTTCCGCTCTGAGATTCTTGCGGTGGTCATGCAACAGATCCTCGATGAGCCGGTCCTTCCAACTTTGTTCATGCGCACTGTAAGTTCTGAATGGTTCCCTGCACCCGCCTTCGTACGAAATCATTCACACATGTATGCAAGGTGATTCAAGCCGTCAAGACATACAAGTCACTTACCGGTTTCGTCTCAGCGACATTACTTTCACGACTGATCACGAAAAAGATCTGGACAACACCGCCACTCTGGGAGGGTTTCATTCGTTGTGCGGAGATCGTCGCGCCCTCGAGTTTCCCAGTGCTGTTACAACTCCCGAAAGAACAACTACGGGAACTAGTGGCTAAGCAGCCACGGTTGCGAGGACAACTGCGCGAGTTTGTCCAGAAAAAAGGTGGCAATCCTGCACGTGCCGCTGTTTACTTGGAGATCATCGGTGACGACGAGCCAGAGGCGGGAGGTTCGGCCGCTGCCTCCGCACCTGGGACACCTCCGCCGAGTATGCCGTCAGCCACTCCAGTCACGGCCGAGCCGATGCCATCATAGTGCTTTTGTGGGATATTTGCATAGCTATGAGACTACTAGATGTACCAGTATTATTTGTCTTTCATTTTTTGTTGAACACTTTGTGGCTGCGCCAAGCGTCCGGGTCCGTCTGACAATCAGGACGAGTTGGTCGAACCGAGACAGACAGCCGAGAGTTGTCAGTCACAATCGTCTACTTTGGTCTGCCCGCCGCGGTTGGCCATAGGCATAGGCCAAGCGCATATTCACAACCCACCCTAGCCATGCCACCTGACCCGACTGGCGAGCATGGAGGGCCGCTCTTAAAGGCACAAGGACCTCCATCATCCTCTGGCTCATCCGAGGGTTCACCATCTTCGCTCATTGTGGCACGCGGTAGATCGAGAGTTAGGAGGATATCTAGTGATGCGGATCCGTTTTCGGAGGAAATTTTGCGCAAGCGGTACGTTTCGGGGGGGACACACTTTTTTCCAAGTATGCAGTACATTCGAACAAGCCGCATTTTTCACGCAGTGGCTACCACAGCCTCAAATCGTTCGACCAGATTTTCCACCTCGAAAAGCGATGGAAGCTAGTGCGCGAGATGGGCTCTGGAGCGTACGGTGTTGTAATGTCAGTGCGCGTCCCATTTCCGTTTCCCCTTGTTCCCTTTGTTCCCGCCCCCCCACAGTGGGAACCCTTGTTTTGAAAATTTTTGAAAATTTTTTTTTTTTTTTCCCCATGTCAATCAATCGACACCGATATCGTCAGCTCAGCTGCGGACGAGATCTCGGGCGAGACCGTTGCGATAAAGATGGTCACGCGTGTATTCGCGAAGACGACGCTCGCGAAACGTGCGCTGCGCGAGCTGGCTCTCCTTCGACACTTTAGTAATCACGAGAATATCACCGGGCTCATCGACGTTGATGGCATTGCGGACAGTTTCAATGAAATGTGAGCACTGACACGTGCTCACTTGTTGGGTTTTCCTAAATGCCCTTTGTTCTCTGATGATTTAGGTATCTTTTCATGGAGGTTAGTTATTATTTAATTCCGTGTTAGTTCATTCAGCCCATGTGGGAATTCTGAACTTCTGGTATAGCCCATGGAAGGTATGCTTTCTATAACCCATTCCTTTCGTCGTGCTCATTCATCACAAAGCGGACTTGCACCAAATCATAAAATCAGGACAGACCTTGACAAACGAGCACGTCCAGTATTTTACGTATCAAATATTGCGAGGTACACGCCTCGGCTCCTCGTGTTCTCGTCGTTTATCCTATACTCGTGCATAGGCATGAAGTATGTCCACTCTGCCTCAGTGGTCCACCGGGATCTCAAGCCCGGAAATCTGCTCGTCAACTCAGACTGCGAGCTCAAAATATGTGACTTCGGTTTGAGCCGTGGTTTCGACTCGTCTCCGGAAGAGGGTGCAACACAGATGACCGAATACGTCGCAACGCGCTGGTATCGTGCACCGGAGATTATGCTGGCTCTCAGGTTTTTTTCAATCCATCGCTCATGTTATGATATGACACCTTGACATCTTTTGCAGGCGGTATGGCACGGCAAGTATGTAAAAGTCCGACACCTTGGAGCCGAGTTTATCTATCTGTCCTAGTCGATGTCTGGTCAATAGGCTGCATACTTGCGGAACTTCTCCTCGGACGACCTATGTTTAAGGGCAAGGAGTGAGCACAACGACTCTGCAGAACCGCACTTACGCTAATCTTATCACGTCTAGTTATGGTGCGTATTTCTCCAAGTTTGCCAGGAAGATTACTTAATGCGATCATCAGTTGATCAACTAAACAAAATACTAGAGATACTGGGTGCGTTCATTGTTGAGATTAGTCTCTCGATGATATCTGATGAAAACAGGCACCCCCAGCAATGACATTCTAAGACGCGTTGCAAGTGAAAGGGTAAGTGCTCGTCTTTGTAGGTAATGGCGGCTACAAGAGTAGTAACAGGCCCAAGCCTACGTCCGCTCGCTACCCATCCGGAAGAAAGTATCTTTCAAAAAACTCATTCCTCGCGCTGATCCTCAAGGTAACATCTTTATCTCTCTCCCACCCAGTTCTAAATATGGACCTACCTACCTACGCAGCCATTGACCTCCTCGAGAAAATGCTCAGCTTTGATTCCACCACTCGTATTAGCGTCTCGCAGGCGCTCGCACATCCATGGCTTGCAGCCTACCATGACGTGAATGACGAACCAGCCTGTCCTCAAAAATTCGATCGCTGGCGTGACATTGAAGCGCTCCAGACAGTTGAGGAGCTCCGCACGGCGCTCTGGGATGAAATCAATGATTTCCGCCGCGAAGTCCGTGCTGTCGGGGCTGAAGCGGATGAGCAGCCCTCTTCGCTCCCTTCTGAGATGCCCTTGCGCAGCCTGAGTGCGCCATCGGAGGCGCCGTTGTCACCACAAAGTGAAGACCTAAGCCCAGTCGTTGTGAAGTCAAGGCAACCATCTGCGAGCAACAGCCCTCTAAACGAGCGTCGGACCAGCATGGATGAGCGTGCACGTCCTCGCATGCGCGCGCGCGATCCCGTTGTTTCGTATGCACGCCGAACGAGCACAATCTCAACACATGACCGAGATTCTGCCGTTCTGGCGGAGCCAGAAGGCCTCCCAGTCGCCATCACGCATACTCCCCCGCCCATGGGGGAGGATGCAGGGTTGCCACCTTCTGGCGTGAATGCTTTCCCATTCCCGAGTACTGGCCCACCGGAAGGCTACGTCGTGCCAGCACGTCAACGCACAACTAGTGCAGCTGCTGGACCAACCGGCGCTGGGTCCCGACTGCTGCGTACGTTGTCGACGGTGTCGATACATGAGAGTGTCGACGCAGGCATAGCGGCGGAAGTTGCGAGATTAAATCGGGCGAAGGAAACCGGTGCGGATGCCCCGCCAAGCGAGATGCCCAAGGAGATTGGGGGCGAGAGAGATGAGTCGGTAGGGGAGAATGGTAGAAGTTGAAGGTACGGGTTGCCATAGAACATACTGTACAATCACATCTGCATAGACCTTCGAACAGTGATATATAGATATAGAGAAATGCAAGGCCGTAACGTGATACAGATCATGGGTGGCGACAGAAAGCGTGTCTAAGGGTCTCCGAGGATATCTTTTAACCCTAGGATGAAATCAGTCTTCAATTGCATGTGGAAAGTACAGAGACGTACGTTGTATAATATTAAGGTAGGCTGAAGTCGCAGGGCTATCAGGGTACTCGTCCAGAAAGCTCACTCCATAATCTGCGCTTTTACCTATCCGGGGGTCAAGTGGCACCGAGCCCAGAAGCTCGACGTCCGTTTCTTTCGCAAGACGGGCGGCCCCACCAGTCGAAGGCCGGAAAATCTGAGACTCTGTCTTGCAATTCGGGCAGACAAATCCGGCCATATTTTCGACGAGTCCGAGTATGCGAACGCCCACCTTGCGACAAAAGTCGATCTCGCGCGCAACATCCTGGAGCGCGACCTCCTGCGGAGTGGTGATGAGCACGGCGCCGTCAATTCCACTTTCCTTCAGGAGCTGCACGATGCTGAGGTGCTCGTCCGACGTCCCTGGCGGGGTGTCGATGACGAGATAGTCGAGCGCGCCCCAGTCTACGTCTTTGAGAAACTGCGCTATCAGCCCGTTTTTCTTTGGCCCACGCCACATCACTGCGTCTTTTGAAGAGGGGAGCATGAAGCCGACGGACATGGCACCTAGGTTGTCCTGCACGTAGACGGGCGACCAGCCTGCTGCTGAGGTGTGGACCTGCTCTGATGCGATGCCGAGGATGGTGGGGATTGAGGGTCCGCATATATCGACGTCCATGATCCCGGTCTAATGGGTTGCTCAGTACGGGCTCAACTAATACTGGAAAGGAATCAAGAAAGGGGGCACCTGCACATCCGGATCAGAGGCGAATGCCCACCCAAGTTGTGCCGCGAAGGTGGACTTGCCAACGCCTCCTTTTCCAGAAAGGACAAGGATTTTGTGGTTCACTTGTGTCATGCGCTCACGCACAAACGGTAATGCGGGGTCCGGGCCTTTAGCTGTTCCAGACGCACATACGTCCTGGTTGGGACAACCTTCACAGGCTGCAGACTTGCCTGCTAGCTCCGATTCAGTTCCCTGTTTGAGGCGAGCATAAGTGCTAACAGCGGGAAAGCGTCAATTGCGGACGTACGGGACAATGCTCTGGCGCATTCTCTGGCACAGATCTTGGGTCTGGAACGCTTGCTAGTGGCTGCTGTACGGCCAACATCTCGTGGTTTGGTTGATGGCAGAGTCCAGAATATATTTTGATTGCTGATCAAGATTCCCGACATGAGCGGCCCGTCGGCACCAAATAGCGCACGGTCACGTGCTCGCTTGTTCAGATATGGGGACGCGGGAACGTTAATTAAGGGATGGTTCAACTCATATGGATGGTTCCACTCATACACGCCCTTCTATGAGCACCCCCGCTTTTGAGTATTATAAAGTCCTTGGCCTCACAAAAGATGCATCTTCTGAAGACGGTGCGTGGATATGGGTCTTGTTTTCTTTGCTTATGTTGAACTTTGGGCAGTGCGGCGCGCATACAAGCAAAAGGTGTTAGAAACCCATCCTGATAAGCTCCCCCCCGACTCGACCGAGGAGGAGAAAGATGCCGCGCATGAACAGTTTAGCAAAGTATGCTGTTAGCATTTTACGTATTCCTACCCTCTTGAACTGATCGCCTCTAGGTGCATGAGGCCTCAGAGATTTTGGGAGATCCTGAGCGGCGTAGAGTGCGTCATTCCTCTGTTCGATTATGTATTTCTCTCACACCCGCATCTAGGAATACGACATCCACTATCGGGAACTTCCTGAACCCAGTATCAAATCCTCCTCCAGCCCTAAATCATCGACCGTTTCGGTGTTCAGATCCGACTCTGTCTCCACTGTTCGTACTGCGGGGTCTCGACCTGTGAACGTGGAAAGGACTCCTTCGATGGCTTCTTCTGCGTCCACTAGATCAACCTCAAAAAGCACTGACTCGTTTTCCTTTGTATCTTCCTTTGTCTCTCGACCAAGTTCCATGACTAGCACGCAAACTGCCTCCACCACCCCAGCAAAGGCGGCGGCGTTATCTAGGACTAACTCTGTTGTCACTACGCCCCAATCAGTGGCCAGATCGGCAACTATCTCTTCGTCTCACAGTGCTAATACCCCAGCATCGCCGGTTTCCAGAACAAATTCTTCGGCCAGCGCACGCCAAGCACAGGGCACGGTGTCGCGCTCCAACTCCTCTGCCACTGTTCGAGGTGCACCAACCTCGGTATCCAGAAATGCCTCTATTTCGTCCGACCATCAATTGCCATCGCCATTGTCGAGGGTTCGCTCCACCACGAGTAGCCGTGAACCTCCCGCCTCCCCCATTTCCCGACCAAGTTCTGCCGCTACCGTTCGCTCATCTACCTATACGAGCCATCCCCGCCAGCCTGCGTCGAGATCGAATTCCACTGTGACTACCTCTCTGCCGGCCGTATCGAGAACCAAATCCATTTCTGCCGTCACTGCCATATCTATTCACGATACTTCCTCGATTGTCAGATCTAACTCCAACGCGACTGCGCTCAGTTCAGTCTCCGCACGCTCGAAGGCCATGAGCAACTACTCGAATCGTATATCTATGGCAACTGTTGCAAGCGCGTTCACTGACCTGCCCGCCCCACCATATTCGCACCCAGAAAATTACGATGCATTGGTGGAAGCTATGGTTCAGGAGTTATATCGCCTCAATCCCGAGTGGGTGGAGCGCAAGCAGCGACTCCAAGAGGTATGTGTTTCTTCCCCGTGACCATGACGTTGGGAGTGTGCTCATCCTCGTTTCGTGGTGTACGTAGATCAAAGCGCAGCGCGAGGCGGGAAACAAGATCGATTCCCAGCTTTGGCGTGCTTCGTGGGCGTCGTAACGAACATTTCGACGCGGTCTGGGGATCTTTTTTTTTATCTACTAGGACTTATTATCATGGTATCAGCCCATGTTTGTATGTACTAACTTGCTATGATACGCGCTGCTCCCTTTTTGGGGGCCGCATTTCGTAAATAGGTTTGTTGTAGGAACTGCTCGGTAGTTTGTTGTCTAAGAATGCTTCATGAATCTGGGATAGTAAAATGATGTAGTATTGCGTGCTGCGTGTAGATCTAGGCAATCTTACAAAGCTGTACAGTAACAGCATGCAGCGGTGCAAATTTGTCCTAACAACTCTGTGCTGGTGCCGGAAGCAGTTCCGCAAGACGTAGCGGAGCTCGTTTACCACACTCTTACAGCACCAATCATCATCATTTCCTCTAATCTCTCTCGACATGCTACCTCCTCTTTCAAGTGAGTACAGTATACCTAACGGCCAGAAGAAGAATGCGTACTCGCCTGAAACACACAAAGCCTCTGGCCATCCACGGAAAGAGTCGTCCCTCAAAGTCAAAGCGCGTTTTTCTGACATGGTCTCCCTTACCGCCCGCCACCCGAACGTGGGTCAGAGAGTCCTGACGAAGATCACCCCTACGGGAGGCGCGTTACAGGGGATGGAAACGATGTACACGGGAGTCAGTTCTGCAGCGGAGAGGGGAAACATATTCAGGATGGTATGTCCCATTTTGGTCTGCTACGAAAAAATAAAATTGCTTGCTTCCAGCACAGGATTGTGGGCACATCTTGCGATTCAAACTAAAAAACATTCACGGCATTTCGTACATGTACAACTGAGATATTGAGCAATCTGTGGGGGATGTACTTCTCTTTGAAGAAATTCAGATTCTCACGTTCACATGAGTCAAGACGGATTGAGGGCCCTCTGTCCTTCCTCTGCCTGGGTACACCACTAGATACTACTTCTCGGACACAACTCTTTGCTCCCCGATCTCCACGCTCCATCCTTAGATTCTTTACGCCTTCGTCCGTCGTCCTGTACAAGCTACACACCATTCCATTTAAACAGTTCACGCATTCTCCTTCCGAGGATCTATTGCAGCTATCGTAGGGAATCTCTTGTTGTACCCTCCGCCCCTGTTGCCTCCACCGATGCCCAGCCCGCCGACATCTCGTCCATTCTCTCCGGATCTACCTATTCGCCCGAGCTCTACCACTCACCTAAACGACTCGACGCATCATGCACGCTTCCTTCATACACCCGGTGGCAGTCCGTCTGCTCGTCACCAATCGTTGCCCCCTCAGCAGCATGCTGCCTCACTCAACCGGCGTCGTTCCGAACCCGACATACGATCGGTTGCAGCTCAACCTGCTCCTCATCACCCCATATCAAAGGCCACAAGGATGCACTATCAGCAGCGACAGTGGCGACAACAACACCGCCAAAGCTTCGACAGCGTCACACCACCGTCTCCGGCAGATCGGAGACCTAGCACGGCCGGCTCTGCTGCCAGTTCTGGTGGGGAGCCCCGAGGAGACATCCGTACGGAATCGCTACAGGATGTAACGGCTGTGGCACCAACGCAAGGTTTGCCTCCAATTACGATCGGGGATCAAAATGCTTCCCTTGTGGAGCGATACCATTCCGCGTTCTCTAATCCGTTCAGTGAACATAACGTCGCGACGCGATCTAGATCATCGGGTGTCTTCGGCGTTGATACCGCGCAGGCCCGCTTGCACTCACCTGCTTCGTCTCTTGTCCCAATCGCACGTCCTGTGGCCTCGGACGAAGAACAAGACGCTGTCCCTCCTGACCCGTCTGTATCCAAGACATACTCATTTGTTTCTCTTCCTGGAAATGCAGTCAGAAAACGACCCCGCCACCGTTACGATGAGATTGAGCGTCTGTATCACTGCTCTTGGTCCGGCTGTACAAAGAGCTACGGTACCCTTAATCACCTCAATGCTCACATCGTCATGCAACGCCACGGGAATAAACGAACCCCGGCCGAATTCAAGGAGCTCAGGAAACAATGGCGCAAGGCTAAGAAAGAAGGATCAGAACGCGACGCGAGGCTCGAGCGGGCCGAGGAACGCTTCAACATGAGCTCAGTGCAAGCAGCTCTGCCACCCTCCCAATCCTACGAGCGACAGCCCATGCCCCAGTCGTATGGAAGACAGCAGCTTTACGGTCCAGGGATGTTCGGCCCTGAGATGGACCAACACGAAGCGGTGTCGGGATACCCGCCAAGCACAGAAACATCGTCCATGCGTCCGCAGCCATTACGGCAGCAATATGGCTACGGCGCAACTCGTTCGCTTTACCCTGTTGTACCTACTACGCCCATCCCTTCTTCGTGGCCCGAGCAGTCCACACAATACGAGGGCTCCACGCCTCCCCCAGCAGGGCGGTCCTAACTCAACCTCAATGGGAAGGTGAATGGGGAGGGGGAGAAGCAACGCCACTTCGTACTTATAGTACTTACTCCAATGGCCTCAGGACGGCGCCAGTTAAGTACTGTGTTGTGAACTTGTGATGGGAAGTGGAGTGGGACCATTTTCCTGTATATATATGTACAGTATGTCGTTGTCTTTTATTCCCGGCTTTGGGGGCAGGAGTAGTGAGACCAGAGTGTCAAACTTTAATGTTCCAGTAATATGAGTAGGCCGGGTATTGATTTCATGATGAGCCGGGGACCGCAAGCAGGCAGAATACATATCCATGATCTCAAGTTGACAATTACAACACCACTAGTACTACATTGTCCGAACTTTACAACCCATTCTCCATGAAATCATAGACGTGCGGGCTCCACACCACCACCAAAGCGGTATGAACGGTATTTGTCCCTGCCAGCGACGATGCTCGACGCCCCTGGGTGAACCGCAACTTGGAACGCGCGTGCTTGCCTGACTTTAAAATAACCATAGGGGATTCATCCACGAGACAGGTCCAATTGGCTACGGGCTGAAGAAAACTTTGACTGGGTGACCTGCTTGTTGGCGCGCAGAGACAAATGGCTCGAAAGCGGCCAGCTCGGGTCCACGCGGGCTCTCGTCAGTCAACGTTGGATTCTTGCCAAGCTCTATTTCTTCCAAAGCGGACAAGAAAGCAAGTCCATCATCATCGTCAGGTTCTTCGTAATCTTGAGGGAGGGCTCGCGCGATGCCGTAGTTATTTGCACCTTCTGTCCGGAACGCCTTGAGCCTTGGGAAGTGCTGAAGGAGCTCGCGCCACGGGATCATATTCTCCCAGAAGTTGAAGGACATCCTGATAAAGGTGACATGGAGTTCCTCCACGGTGGTAAGCTTTGTAGAGAGGGCGCCGCTTATTCGTATTGTTGACACCTGGGAATGCCTCGGAACTGGACCCAATTTGAAACGTGACTTGCCGTTTTTGTTAATGTGTTCCGACTGGGTCTGTAGAGAGAAGCTGAACTCCCACTCATGGAAGGTCACGTGAACTGCGTGGTATCGCTCCTCTATCTCATTGATAAACCGTGGGAGGTGGACAATGGGAGGTAAATCGTCAAATAAGATGTCAACATCCAGGAGAGATGGGGCTGAAAGCCCGGCGACGATAGCATCCAAGAATAGGCTATGGCCAATGTAGCGGAAATCAGTTAATTTTGAGAGTGGTACAATATCTTTGGGAGTTGAAGACAGCAATGCGGATGCGGATGTTATGGACAGATGAAGACGGCGCAGGCAAGGCATGCCTTGCAAACAGGTGAGAAGGGATGCTTCTGGTGATGGGCCGAAGACAGTATCGATTACCAAAGATAGGTCGGTGACAGTCGTTGCAGACAACAAAAATTCGGATATTGAATCGAGGGAGATACGTCCCAATTCAAGACGTCGTAGATGCAGATCTGGTAGATCCGGTCCTCTGAGAAATGTATCTGGGAGCTTTGTTTTGTAGTTGTATTCAAAGTGAAGGATAAGGCTGTCCAGCACGGGGAAAGCGCATTGGGTCACCTTGAGGATCTTGTCGAAATTGGTATTCGTCCCTTCAAAGGCGATCTCGCGCACACGATCATGATGATGTTTAAGTGCGGCACGCATGCGCCAAAGGGCACTGCCAGAGATGTCCCTATACATGCCCTTGTAGTCGATGAAAATCGGCAATGGACCTGACAGGATCGTCTTGATATGCCCTGGTTTTTCCGGTCCCACGGTAATACCCAGATCCAAACGGGAGTACGATGCGAATACGACAGCACGCCACTTTCTGCACACATGTGTGAGATCGATCCAAACGTGTTTTTTCCTCCACTGAATATCGTAGGGATCGATGTCTTGTCGATAGGAATCGAATATCTCCAGGAGCAACTCCTCGGGGAGATGATTGATCGTCAAGTTTGGCAACCGCTCCGTGTCCTGGAAGGTGCCTTGACTTGTGGAACGTCAGTGGTTGGGTCATGGAAAGACACTACTAGACGTACTCTTGCTCATCGGTGGCCTCCATGGTGTTGGACATGAGCAAGTCATATCCGGGGAGAGAGACTATCGGGGGTGACATTTTCCCACGGACGAGTCACGCATAGTAGAACAAGGCTAACCTCCGTCCCTTGATCTTATGATCTTACACTCTCACGAAATAGACACCCGATCCCATCTCCCACACGTTTCCCTGAACAAAATCCCCCCAAAAAGAACAAGTTGGCTGCGAATCGAGAGGGTTGTTGAGCCGGGTCTCAAAGTCCGCTCGGCAGAATGCGAGGCACATACTCATCGTGTGTAAAGTTGAGCATGTCCCTTTCCAATACTTCGACAAGTATTACATATAACGAGGTGTTGAGACAGGCGATGCATGCGACGCAATGGTCCCGAAATCAAGTGACACAACCCAAGTTACGCTCATCCTCGGGGCTAAATTGCTGTTTTGCTCGGCATCCTTCCTTGTGATCTATAATTCAATTGACGCGCTCTCCGATGGAAGCACTCCTTGGGGATCATTCGACCTCAGCCATGACTTGGTGTGCGAGTACGGGTCAGGAGATAGTCCACCCTGGATGAATGAAGTGTTTGAATTCTGGTACTGTGACACCCAGGCTCTTATTCAGGATCTCTTTGCAAACGATTATTCTCCGTACAGTACTGTAACCCGATTATGATCGTGGACGGCATCGCTTCGGTCATTTTATGTCTGGCGACTGGGCATGGAGACAAGCGGTGAGTATTTTCCGTCTGATTTCGAGCGACGATACTCAGTCTCCTTAGGACAAAATATATGAAGACGATCCGACTACGCTTGACTCTGTTTTTGTTCCCATCATCTTGGGAAGTGACAAGACAACCGTTTCCGTTGCTACAGGGAACAACGAATACTGGCCAGTCTGTCTACGTTGTTATGGATGTTACCGATTGATAGTAATTGGCAATATCCACAACAACGTTCGCTGAGGGCACCGCAATGGAGTTGTTGTCTTGGCGTTCATGGCCACCGCAAAATGTGAGTTCTCGTAAAGCTTGTGTTTACTTTGTCTAGCGGAAGCGGTTCACCCTGTTTGCTCTCCCCCGTTTTTCACTTCCGTCTCGGTGCCTCCCACATCTTAGGACCCTCGAACCGAGGCAATCGTGTGAGCATTTGGGGAGAAAGAGGGCTAGCCATCTGCGTTGGCGATTGGATTTGAGAGACGGTGCAAAAGTTGCCGTGATTGTGTAGGACGTCTCAGTAATGTTCCTTCGCACATGGCACACAGCACACAGCACTGTTTTCTGTTTCGCATCGTATCGAACACTCTTATTCAGCGGCGACAGCGAAGCTGCAATCGCTCCAGCGGACACCATTCCTGAGGCTCGAAAAGTTCTCCATCACAATTCCAAGAACATCCTTCACCGCCAATTGCAAGGTTTACTGTGTCAAAAACACGAGGAAGAGATTGACGGAAGATAGCAATCGAGTGGTGTTGTGAGGCTGTCCTGATTGAATTCTGTCTGAAATGAAAGGGGGGTGGGATAGCCGATATGTGATTAGGCGTCTTTGTTGAGGACGTTAACGGCGAAGTGGAAAAGGGTCCGCACTACGCAGAGCGGAGCTGGCAGCACAGCCATGAGGTGTGTGTAATAGAGTTATCAGTTTGCTATCCAAAGGCAACCACTGGCAGTTTCATTCCCCTCCCCCGAACGCCGAATCGCCCATCGATGAGCTCTCAGTGGTATGTCAAGCGAAATCCGCCCGTTGGATCGATCAACGGACCAAGTAACTAATAGAATTTCCAGTAGCCCCGCTCCGAAGCGTGCCCGTCATCAAGTCTCCCTACCATCCTCTAGTACCGCCCTCGCCCCTCCATCATCTCCTAGCCGACCTGGGTCATCAATCCTAATAGATCGCAGTTCGGAAGATTCTTTGGCGGAAGAAAACTATCCACATCGCCGGACTGGAAAGGAATCAACCAACCGACGTCAACGTATGTCCTTTGCCCAGCACCTCGAAACGACAGCTGATTGATTTAATGTGTGATGTAGCAATCGACACTCTCCCCGATGATGTCCTACTAGAAATATTTGATTTCTGTGGGGATGAAGATATGTATGAAGATGACTATGACTTTCCCAAAGACGTGGTAGAGGAGTGGCAGACACTGGTGCACGTGTGTCGGCGATGGCGAAACGTTGTTTTCGGGTCACCACGTCGCCTGAATTTGCATCTGGTTTGTACATCGGCAACACCTGTGAGGGTCAGGCTGGATGTCTGGCCGTCCCTGCCTCTCCTCATTCGGGACACTTACCACCCAACAGAAGACGTGGACGACATCGTTGCGGTACTCGAGCGCAACAATCGTGTGGTTAGAGTCAATCTCTTTAATCTCGATGGTTCAAAATTGGAAAACGTTTTGGCGGCAGCGGCGATGCAGGTGCCATTCCCGGAGCTGAATCATATACGGCTCGGTTTGTCTGGTGGAATGGTGTCAGCCCTTTCCGATTCGTTCTTGGGTAGATCTGCCCCACGTCTCCAAACCCTCTGGTTCGATCGGATCCCATTTCCAGGTTTACCGAAACTTCTTTTGTCTGCCACTCACCTTGTCACACTTGGACTTTGGGATATTCCTCATTCTGGGTACATTTCGCCCGAGGCGATGGTCACTGCCCTTTCCACGTTGACCAGACTTGACTATCTTGTGCTTGACTTCGTATCCCCTCAATCTCGCCCTGGCTGGGCAAACCGACGTCCGCCTCCCCTGACTCGCTCTGTTGTCCCCGTTCTCAGACATTTTGGGTTCAAAGGGGCCTGCGAGTACTTGGAAGACCTCGTGGCCCACATCGATACCCCTCGACTCAACTACTTGGAAGTAACCTTCTTCAATCAAATTGTATTCGACACACCACAATTTATCCAATTTATCAGTCGCACGCCAACGTTGGAAACATTCGAAAAAGCCAAGATTGTTGTTGTTCCGCTTAGCCACGCCACCGTCCAGCTCTCTTCAGAGACATCTGGCCACGGAAATGTCAACGTCAACGTCCGATGCATAGAGTTTGATTGGCAAGTTTCGTCTATGGAACAAATCTGCACCTTGTGCTTGCCCCCCTTTTCCAAATTGGAGGACATCTACATCTACGAGATCGAACATTCGCAACCAGATCGGCAAGACAACATCGAAAACACGTTATGGCTGGAACTGTTACGTCCATTTGCCTCCGCGAAGAACCTCTACCTATCTAAGGAATTTGTGCCACGCATCGGGCCTGCCCTGCAAGAGCTGGTTGAGGGCAGAGCGACAGTCGTGTTGCCCGCCCTCCAGAATATTTTCTTGGAGGGGCTGCAGCCATCGGAAGGCATTCAAAAGTTCGTTGCCGCACGAGAGGTCACCGATCACCCTGTAGTGGTCTCTCACTGGGACAGAGATGTTTGAAGAAGGGAAATGTACCAGGAGGTCGACAGTTGATAAATGCCCCCCCTCCTTTTGTCCCCATATTTACCACCCACAATTTTCCTTCGCACTCGTTTCTTTTTATCACTGATTCGGTCTCCTTATATCTGATTGCATGTCGCCTCGGATGCAGGCAACGTAGCCGTGATCTTGACTGTGTATTTACAGTGCTGTCTATCCAACCGCCATGCATCATGCATCATGCCTCGTCCACCCAACTTCTTCTAGCTGAATCTAGCACCACGTCTTCCCCCTCAAAGCTGCGAGGAGATCGGGTGTTTCAAGTGTGTTTCGTAACACAGCGTGATTCAGATCCCTACTATCCGCATGTGGTTCCTCCAGCAGACCGCAGGAACCACGTGTGGAGTGACTCCACTTCTAGTCTCCGTACACTCACCACTCCAGACTTGTAAAAATGGCCCCCACCGTACAGAAAGCCGTCATTATTCAACAGGACAGATCAGTCGCTTTGCGTGAGATTGCAGTTCCCAAGCCTGGCCCCGACGAAATCCTGGTCAAGGTTGTCGCTGCAGCACAGAATCCAGTTGATTGTGAGTGTGGAGGCTTTTCTCTCTGCGCTTTCGTTCAGTTAATTGTTTTTTTGGTCTTGTCAGGGAAGACTGCACTGTACGGCAAGCGCGCCGGAGTAGTCTCTGGGTGCGACTTCTCGGGAATTGTCGAGGAGATCGGGTCAAACGTTCCGCATGGTCTGCGCTCGGTAGGCGAGCGCATCGCCGGTTTGGTCCATGGAGGTCGGTCATCCCATCTAACGCAGTAATACAGCATATATTGAGAAGCCATATCCTTATAGGGGCCAGACAACTTTGTGGCGCATTTTCCGAGTACCTCGTCACGTACGCGGACTTTGTCGTCCATCTCCCTGACACCTGGTCCTTCGAGGACGCGGCGCAATTAGGCATCGCGCCCCTCAGCGCACTCATGGCCCTCTATGACCTGCTCGAGCTCTATGAGTTCCCCTGGCACGAATCCGCCATCGCGAATCCGCCAACGCCTCAGGACACGCCGCATGGCCGCCGCCACTCGATCCTCATCTCCGGCGGGGCGAGCTCCGTAGGGCAGTACGCGGTCCAGTTCGCGAAGCTCTCGGGCTTGTACGTCATTGCCACGGCCTCGGAGCGGAATTTCAGCCTCGTGCGCTCCCTAGGCGCGGACGTCGTCGTCGACTACCACGATCCGGTGAGGGCAGCGAAGCAGATTCGAGACGCTGCGCCGGGCCCGATAGAGCATGCTATCGACTGCGTGAGCATGGGCACGTCGTTCGAGATCGTCGCTGCTTCTCTTGATGGCAAGAGTACTATCGCGTACCTCAGCTTGGGCAGTTATCCCCTCGTGGAAGGGGCTAGAATTCTATCGGGCGTCGTCTTTGACTACTTTGGGAAGGTGCGTTCTGTCTTTTAATCCAAAGAATCCGCATCTCTCGCAGGGCGCTTTTTCGGGTTTCAACGTGGACGGTTGACGGGCTACTGCGTACAGGATTATGACTTCCCGCTACCTTTCACTGCATCACCCGAGGTCACAGCTAAGGGGCGGAGGTGGGTGCGGTTACTGTCAGAGCTGCTCGTGAAGACCAACCTCCGCCCGAACCCGGTATTGATCCTGCCCCGCGGACTCGCGGATGTTGCACAGGGTTTCCAGTACATGACTGAGGGGAAAGTACGGATTCATGCTCGTATCTTAATGCCAACTGTTTACTGAGGCGTTACTAGGTAAGTGCCGAGAAGATTACTTATCGGATCGCCGATACGGTCAATGAGTGAAGGTGGTTAAATTAATGGGAAAACGGCCCAAAGTCACAGGCAGAACTCTGGGGATCGTACGTACGCTCGCTGTATCATTAATCAAATTAGCAGCAGGACGGATATGATTTGCGTTGACCTTGAGGATGTATCATGACAGACACCGACACGGCCTGAAACCTTCTAGAAGAAAAGACCAAAACTATTAAAGTAAGAATCTATCCATACTGACAACATGCAAGAGGAGCGCGTGTAAGTGGATGGGGGAAGTAGACCACTCACCCGACTCGGAGCTCCAAGATTGCGTAGCCACCACAACACCACTAGTGCCTTCAGATGAGGTGGCCGCGTCACACAACTTAGTCGGCAGTGTTGTGGTGGACTACCAGCGGCAGACGAGAGTAGCCCGGTGGTCGACGACGACAATAATATCAAACCAGGTCCCGCCCTGGCCTGCGCCACACGAGTCGGCACAGAGTGGAATCGCTTATCGGTGTCTGGGACAATCATTGCCAGCCAGCGAGTAATGTAGAATACATTCATTGCTCCTGTATTCGGCAGTCTTTTTCTTTCTTTCCCTTCCAGATGCCCATTCATCCATCGTACTTTTGTTGTTCGTACAGTATTCTAGCTCTATTTTACGATGCGGCTCGATGAATGGAATGGCAAAGACAAAGAACCAAATGATGACAAAAAAAAGGTACAGTTGCGTATAAAAAAAAAGTTACTTGTTAGAAGTGATCACATATGCATCGTCTCCGGCGCACGCGCACTCGACAGACAAGAGGGTCCTGATTCAGTCGATAATGCTCAACTCCCGCCGACGCGTGCGTGCAAACTCGTCCTTATAAGTGTTCCAAATCCTTCCAACCAATTCGAAAATCAGCAACTTTCCGAATCGGGAAGCGTGCCCTACTTACCGCAACAGCTCCGTTATGTATGCTTCTTGTACCTCCCTGATCTGTTCTACGCTCGGGTTGTCCGTCTTCTTAACATGCACTGGCCGGCCAACTATTCGGTGAAGTTAGCGCCCATTCCGTGTTGATTGCACGGCGGACGACGGGCGACTCACTGACTGCGATGATTTGCCTGCGGTACGGAAGCAACCCCCAATTATCTGGGATTGTCGTCAGTTTGACGAATCGTGACGGAAGCGAAACCCTACAGTTGAGTAACCCCCGCCCATGGAATAATGGAAGCGTGAACCCAAACATGTTTTGAAATTTCTTCTGAATTTTATATAACGGAGTGCCCTTTTCGTTTGGCATTTGCTCGTAAATCTAGGTCGTCATTGCACTAGGCATAAGTAAAAGTCAATATAGGTGAGGGAACGTACATCATTCTCGCCGAATGAAAATACAGGGACGAGATCCGCGCTGCGCATCGAAACATCAACCCACAGTGTGTACCCAGATTGCGTAGGACATACCCTTCGCGAATGGCGAGTTTTATGAACCCCAATCTGCGAGGACATCTATCAGTCTATCCCACATCGATCCACACTGAGCAAAGAGTACGCACCTCTTTCTTAGCGTCAAATCGGCCGTTCCTGGGTGTGCGCTCAAACTCTCCGCTGCACCGCCAACGACAATCGTAATCGCAGAGCCATTTCCCTTGCGCAAGATTCTCTCGCACGAACGCTTCGAAACGGAGCATACACCCAAGAGAAGGAGGATCTCGCGGTAAAACGGAATTGTAAAGTTTGAGGTGAGAGTAAGGAGATGTGGGCGCACACCCGGGAACCCCCGAGAGAAGCCAGTCGAATCATTGGCAAAGTTGCACATCGCGCCCCTTTCCAGTTCGGCTTAACACGGTGGATTAAGGGTAGATGGAAGAAAGCTCACATGCTGATTATACCTGGCGACAAATTCAGGAAGAGAACACATGCACCAGGAGTATAGAGACGCACCATGGGGGTGATAGCCAAATAAGTAAGGCCTATCCGCAGGTAGATCGCACTCCTGCAAACCGTTCGAAGGTGCATGAACATGGAGGTAAACATAGTACTTGCCTTCTTGTACCTTTGTTGAGAAGCGCTCATTCAGAACCCAAGCATTGAAAGAAGGATAAGAGGACGTACGATGCCGGATAGTACTCTGCAAAAAACTTCCAAAAGCGAATGCTTCGGAGCCAAGGCGACATGCGCCCTCCGCGCTCAGGTGCCGGGTCGGTATGAACCCAGATGATGTACAGGATCATGAAAGGCCATAGCGGCGGATACGATCTGCGTTCCACAGCGGTGGCCGGATGTCAGCTGTGATCCCGTCCCCGGCCTACGACAAGGGTAGAAACGCACGCACAGGAGGAATAGGGTGAGAAAGACACAAATTGGAATCATGTTGGTCCATAACGCAACGGAGACTGTCTGAAGGCGGCGCACCCGAGGGATGCTCGCCGGGACAAAACTGCGGACATGAAAGGGAAGATGGATTTAACGGCGAAAGGTAATAACGGCATAAAGAGACAGCAGGAATGGAGTGGACGCACTCGACACGCGCTTGTAGGGCAGCCACGGGCCGCAAGGGCGTGACGGTTAGCTTTGCGAGGCGATCTTTAAGCGAGGAAGCGGAGAGTGTTCGGTTGGAGCTGGTGAGATCTGAGCGCTCAATCATGGCCGCGGCTGGTCGTAGGTACGGGTAGGGGGCGATAGTTGTGAGGGATGAAGGAGGAATTTCCCCCAACGCGTGTGTCCGGCGGGGTCACCCGTTGTGTGCCAATCACAGACCGGGATACCGATTTGGCGTGAGGCGCGAGGATGCGATCATATGTTCCATCATGGGAATTTGCAAGGTTTTAAGCTAATTTTAAGGGTACGAACATTTTAGACATCCCCGCCCTTCCGTCAGCGTTGTGGGGTGAGCACAAGCATGGGCTTGGCCAGAGCACTTGTATCTCTAGTCTCTTATCCTCTGAGACGACCCGCGAACCCTTATCGCCTTATTTTTATTTTTAGGGCAGCGTAGATGACGTCACGCAGACATCATTCGGGAAACGCGGTACCGTAACGAGCGACTGAACCAGTACATCGATGTCAGGCCTCGTCACTCTCTTCGTCTCGTCCCCTGACACCCGCTCAGAACGTCGGTTCGATCTTCAACTCCCCATCTCCCAGCTGAAGGTCTCTAATCCGATCGACATCCTTTCCTTTTACACGATCTGAAAGCCTTTTTTTGCAGGAGAAACTTGAGCTTATCACCGGCATCCCGGTAGGAAATCAGAAGTTGGCCATCTATCACGACGATGCGGATTTGCAACCCGTCAAAGTTTTTGATGATGATCAACGGCCGCTAGGGTTTTATAGTCCGGCGGATTTCCAAGTACTTAAAGTGAGAGAGCGGTTGTCAGCTTCGGCGAAAAATGCTGATGTCTTGACTTATTCAGGTAGTGGATACCAATCCATCGATCACCTTCACTGGCCAATTAACGGATCTCAGTGGGGTCGACAAATTTGAGTTGTCCGACGAGCAATATGCGCTTCGTCAAGGTGTGTCAACCCTCCACACTGTACGCGTTGGTATTAAGTGTATTGCAGACTCAGTCCTTGCATACAAACAACGCAACAAAGTGGGTCGCTTCTCTGAGAAGACCGAGCCGACACCCGCTCCGGCTATGACGGTCGACATCCCCATTGGCTCTCGATGCGAGGTCGAGTCTACTGAACCGGGTCTGCACAAGCGGGGGACGGTGCGCTACGTTGGCACGACAGACTTTGGAAGCGCAGGGGGAGTGTGGATTGGGGTCGAATACGATGAACCCATGGGGAAGAACGACGGGTCAGTTGAGGGGAAGCGATATTTTACGTGCGCTCCCAAGCACGGTGTGTTCGTGCGGGCGGACAAGGTAAGAGTTGGAGATTATCCTGTACTGGATCCGTTTGAGGATGAGGAAATGTAACGGGCCGAGAAGAACCGTCGAGAATGTCCGAGCACTGTCCGAACGTTTTCTCACGGTCAGAAGTTGTGTCTCCTCAAGGCCGCGCGTCCTTTCGCTGTCCGATATAAACTCGTCACCCTCGTCATTGCTCTCTCAATCTTCGATCGCTTTCTCATTATCCATGGCTAATCCAAGTGGTGACCCTCCTGGCCCAGGCCCTAATGATACTTCTACTGCCATATTACGGCCGAAGAAATCGTAAGGGTGCCTCCATCAGGACGCGCGTTATCTAACGTCGTGGCTCTAGTCCTAATCGTTTAATTGTCGATGAGGCCACCTCTGACGACAATTCGGGCATGTATTCGCTTGCATATGCATTGTCGTACTCACTGACCCCCTCCACAGTCGCCACACTCAACCCTGTCACAATGGAAATGCTTCAGCTCTTCCGCGGGGACACAATCATTGTCCGGTTCGTCCTTGACTCTCTGACAGTTCGACTCGAAACCTTACGCATTACGTTAGCGGGAAGAAGCGGCGGGACACCGTCCTCATATGTCTGAGCTCCGACGATGTCGAGGAAGGTCGCATACAGGTGAACAAGGTTGCACGTAACAATCTTCGCGTCAAGCTAGGCGATTTCGTTCATGTACACCAATGTCTTGACATCAAATATGGCAAGCGTGTGCACATTCTGCCATTTGATGATTCCATCGAGGGCTTGAGCGGCAATATTTTCGATGTATACATCAAGCCATATTTCCTTGAGGGTAAGAATTCATACCCCCTCTCTGACTTGGCCAAGTTTCTTACCACCCCTTTTCTAGCTTACCGGCCCGTCCGCAAAGGCGATACTTTCCTCGTCCGTGGCGGCATGAGGACAGTGGAATTTAAAGTTATGGAGACGGACCCCGCAGAATATTGTATAGTTGCACAAGACACGGTAATCTTCACAGGTGAGCAATTTTTACGCCTATATTCTCCACAATCTCACGACAAGTCAGAGGGCGACCCGGTCAAGCGTGAGGACGAGGAGTCCAACCTTAATGAAGTTGGTTATGACGATATTGGTGGTGTACGCAAGCAGATGGCCCAGATTCGTGAACTAGTTGAGCTTCCTCTGCGTCATCCGCAACTCTTCAAGGCGATCGGTATAAAGCCTCCTCGAGGTATCCTCATGTACGGCCCTCCTGGTACCGGGAAAACCCTTATGGCCCGCGCTGTGGCCAACGAAACTGGCGCTTTCTTCTTCCTCATTAACGGTCCCGAAATCATGTCAAAAATGGCTGGCGAATCTGAAAGCAATCTTCGCAAGGCATTCGAAGAGGCTGAGAAAAATTCGCCTGCTATCATCTTCATCGACGAGATCGACTCCATTGCACCAAAGCGTGAAAAGGTTGGTTGCTGTAAATTTTATTATCCACGTCACTGACACACTAGCAGACAAATGGCGAGGTCGAACGTCGCGTAGTGTCGCAACTGTTGACCCTGATGGATGGTCTCAAGGCCCGCTCAAACGTTGTGGTTATGGCAGCCACCAATCGACCAAATTCCATCGATCCGGCTCTTCGCCGATTCGGTCGCTTCGATCGCGAAGTCGACATCGGCATCCCTGACCCTACTGGTCGTCTTGAGATTCTTCGCATTCATACGAAGAACATGAAGCTGGGCGAGGACGTCGACCTCGAGCAGGTATTGTCCAATACTTGAGTGCAAAATATCGTCCTGACCCCGCTCTCAGATCGCTGCTGACACGCACGGCTACGTCGGCTCTGATATTGCTTCTTTGTGTTCCGAGGCCGCCATGCAACAGATCCGCGAGAAGATGGATATGATTGATTTAGATGAGGACACGATCGACGCTGAGGTGCTCGACTCGCTCGGGGTCACGATGGATAACTTCCGATTTGCGCTTGGTGCATCCAATCCCTCGGCTCTACGTGAGACAGTTGTCGAGATCCCCCAGGTCTCTTGGGACGACATCGGTGGTCTCGAGAAGGTCAAGCAGGAACTTCAAGAGACCGTACAGTACCCGGTCGAGCATCCAGACAAATTCCTCAAATACGGTATGCAACCATCAAAGGGTGTACTGTTTTATGGCCCTCCTGGTACCGGTAAGACCATGCTTGCCAAGGCCATTGCGAGTGAAAGCCAGGCGAACTTCATCTCTATCAAGGTCAGAGTTAGTTCCGTGACGCAGTTGGGCATTATTAACACATCCATTAGGGACCGGAATTGCTTACCATGTGGTTCGGTGAATCCGAGGCGAACGTTCGTGATGTCTTCGACAAGGCGCGCGCTGCGGCGCCCTGCGTCATGTTTTTTGACGAGCTTGACTCGATCGCCAAAGCCCGTGGTGGTTCATCCGGTGATGCGGGAGGCGCGGGTGATCGTGTGCTTAACCAAATCCTTACGGAAATGGACGGCATGAACGCAAAGAAAAACGTCTTTATTATCGGTGCGACGAATCGTCCTGACCAGATTGATCCTGCACTCCTACGTCCGGGCCGCCTGGACCAGCTCATCTACATCCCCCTACCCGACGAGAAGTCACGGAGCTCCATTCTAAACGCGGCGCTTCGTAAGTCTCCTGTGGCGCCCGACGTTGACCTCACCTTCCTGGCAAAGAACACGCATGGTTTCTCTGGTGCTGACCTGACGGAGATCTGTCAACGTGCGGCCAAGTTGGCTATCCGCGAAAGCATAGAAGCAGACATTCGCAAGGCGCGCGAGCGGCAGGAGAAGGACGACGTTGGAGACGATGCCACGATGGAGGAGGATGACGAGGATGACCCTGTGGCTTTCATTACAAGGGAACACTTCGAGGAGGCAATGAAGTATGCGCGTCGTTCAGTTTCGGACGGTGATATCCGGCGATATGAGATGTTCGCTCAGGTATGACTTGCCTTCCTCTTTGTTTGCTTTGTATTGATTACGTATCCCTTTGCAGAACCTACAGCAATCGAGGTCTTTCGGTTCGTCTTTCAAATTCCCAGAGGGATCTGGGGGATCAGGAGGCAACGCTGGCGTCGCACCAGGCAGTGGCAATGCAGCCTTTGCTGACGACACGCAGGATGATGACCTGTACGCGTAGTTGAACGCTCCCCAGCATTTTGTCGGGTCCACACGTCTCGGTGGCTTGTAGTTGCATTTTGTGTCTACTAAAAACGATAGAATTCCCCCATGTAATATATGGTCCGCCCAAATACTGCATTCAGGTTCTACTCTTTGGGGAAATGTGACTTTGGTCGGGCAAGGCTCCAACGAGCTCCAACACTTCCTTGTTGGATGAGATTGGAAGTGGTGTTTTCATTGGATGCAGTGCTGGCTGTGAAAAGATTGCAGTACTGCAAGTACTTCGCTCAACACTGTACTCCATCTTGTCCGAAGTTATCCGTAGCGCTAAGTTTGGCCCCGATTGGTTGTTTTTTCGACTGGGCTTGGCTGGTCGTGAGTGAGAGCGCGTTGGGGATACCAGATGGGTGGCGGCTATTGTTCTGCCCACCCTTTGTGCTTTATCCATAAATCTTGGATGTACAATTTTTTCCAATACACCCTCGCAGCGCCATTTTGATTGGTTAAAAAACTTTATAGTTGAAACAAGCCGTGGCATGACGACCAATTTCTAAGAATTTCTACCCAACTTCCAACGCCAGAATCCCGGGCTAAGCCAAAGATCCTCCAGAACCTCATGTAAAGGCCTAACTCGGGCCTACGGTCTACCTGACTGGCAGTTTAAGAAGGTGCGGCTCCATCTAGTTCGAGATCCACCCAGTCAGATTCGCGATCATCGCCCAAAATCGTTCTTTCCCGTTTTGCCAAGGACTTTTGCTGATGAAGATGAGTGTCATTCAAATAGAGAAAATTTCTCTACTTACTTAGTGCCGGGTAGACGAACGAAGATATTGAGGAAACCGTCGGGGGGGTTCATTGACCATATACTGGAAATTGTATCCGCTTCCCACAATGATTTAACGTTGTCGTCGTCGGCACTGGGCTGAAATTTGCCAGATAAAATAATGTCCCGGTTCACGCTGACATCCACGTTGACCTGCAAGGCAGTAACGTTATTGATTACATCAATGATTTATGGTACTGTAGATCCTGTCATGGCGCACCTTCACGAGAGTGATATACATAGGGTCACATTGCAAGTGGCGCACCTGATGAATCAGTTCCTGAAGGTCGAAGATAAATTCGGTAGGTGAAATGGAGACGTTGAAAAGACTCCGATCGTTTTCAACGAGACAGCAGAATCTATAGTCTTCGGTCATTTGGTTGGAAAGGGGTGTGGACGACTGAATAAGAGTGCGTTCATTCAGAACCCCTAAGCTGACCCACGTCCGACCCCTATAGGGAGGGACCGTGCAGACCGGCGACGCGCTCACCACGAGCGCAGACATGCGTGACGATTGACTCGATCTCCTCGACAATTCCCGAGAAGTCACTGCTCCGGCGCGCCTGGCGTCTTCCCTGACGAGACCAAAAGCAAAAATTAACTGAACGAAAGCGGGCATTTTTCGCCTAGTTCTACTAGAAGCCTCCACACCCACAGTCAGCAAGATTCCGACAGCAATTCTGTGCTGCAGCGACCGCGTGTGATGTGTATGTGTACAAGGGAGTGGATGCCGAGCAAACAACCGTTTGGCATCGAAGATGAGCAGAACCTGGATGTCCCCACCCCCACTTGATTTCGCGTCAGATGCGTCGCCTGTATCAATACCTCATTATTCAATATAATGCATTTGCTGGAGTATCGTGTACAACATGCACAACTCAACATATGCTGAGACTGAAGCCTTGTTGAAGCTGGAGAGCAAGACTTGTGCCTCGCCGCATTCCGCCAAGCGAAGTCTGAGCGGACTTGGCTCATCAATGCATCAACCTTCGATTTACAGCTAACTTGTTCTTTTTGGAAGATGCGATTTTTGCGTGTCCATTTCGCGTTGTTCGAGTTCGAGAGAGCGTAAGACGAAGAGAGGTTTCCACCCGTGATCTTGGGCGTGGGAAATTGTCTCTCCTAACAATTAAACCCCCCCTGATATGACTTGCTCACGTCCAGCACCATGGAGACCACTGATGAGCGCTGAGCAACAGTACGTCACTACTAGACACACCACGAACCACTCACCGATGTCCCACAAGTCAAAGCACTCAGGGTACAGAGCGATTGCCAAACTTGACGATCAATCATCTTCCTGATGAATTGCTCCTAGAAATATTCGATTCCTATCGACAGTCAAAGCCATCGATCTCTACGATTTTTGGTGGAGGAAAAAATATGTGTGGATCACTCTCACACATGTGTGCAGAAAGTGGCGTGCCGTCATGTTCGCATCGTCTTCCCGTTTGGATTTGAGTATCACCGTGGGACCCGAAAAACCGAGACATATCAAGACGATCCTGTCAGGTCCTTTGCCGATTTTAATCGACTACACGCGCATGTATGGAGATATCGCTGGCAGTGCCCTTTGGCGTCTGCGTGCCGCACTCAAACACCATGATCGTGTACGCGAGATCGCCTTTGAAGGGTCGAGAGCCAACTTCAACCAGATCCTCAAGATGACCCAATGCGCTTTTCCCGTGCTGGAGGGCCTTATCATTTGTTTTGGAGACAACTACTACGAACCAAAGCTCCCAGATACATTTCTTAGGGGACCAGATCTATCAGATCTGCATCTACGACGTATTGCCTTGCAGGACGTTTCCCTTGCATCCATATCCGGATTTTTGTTGTCTGCAACGGCTGTCACCGATCTCTATTTGAAGATCGATACTCCCTTTGGCCCATCACCAGAAGCGTCCCTTCTCACCTGTTTGCAAGGCATGCCTTGTCTGCGCCGTCTCGATCTGTCGATGTCCATACTTTCCGAATCCCCGTTGCAGCCTCCAACAACTCCGAGTCCCAAGGATGTTGTTCCACTCTCAAAATTAACAACTCTCCGCTACGGTGGCTATGGCGTATTCTTGGACGCTCTCGCTGCCGGGCTTTCAGCCCCATCTCTCCGGAATGTTAGCATCCAGTTCTTTGACCATGTACTTCCCGCTGTCACGGCCCGGGTGCACCTCCCCCGGTTTATCAGTGAGATAGAGGAATGTTATCACGCTGTTCACGTGAACTTCCATGACAGCGGTTTCTCCCTCTCGTTATGGACCCAGTCGGAATACATTAACCACTACCTGCCGCGTTTCAAATTAAGTCGAGTTCCGGGGCACGTCCCGGAGTTGATCATACGAATGAGCGGCGCGCTCTCCACGAGGCTTGCAACTGTGGAGGAACTCCGTGTCACCTTTGTCTCTACAGCTGCCAACGTCTGGGAGGATTTTATCCCGTGGCGCGAGTTCCTTCAGCACTTCCCAAGGCTCAAGGCGTTCCGGACAGAAGGCGCAATTAACTGCAGCATCGCGCGTGCCCTCCTTCGAGATCACGGAGAGCCTAATAATGACTTTGCTTTCTTGTCCGCTTTGGAAGAATTAGAGCTTGGCAAGAATTCATCCGACAGCCCATGTGGACCCGAGCTGGCGGCATTCGAGCCAATTGTCTCTGCACGCCAACAAGCAGGTTGCCCTATCAAAGTTTTCTTCAGCACATAGTCGGACCTGTCGTGGACAAACCGCCTGTTGTTTGTTTAATCAGACAAGCAATCAAGTTGTGGATTACTCTACTACGGGATGACGTATAGCGCAGCTGCGTCTGCCGTCTCCAACACGACACTCTTGAATATCCTAGCTACACTATACTGTCAGTATTTACTGGACCTGCTACCGGCTCCAAAATAGCTAATTTGTGTTGTATGACATGAACAATACAGTCTATAGACGGTGTGATGACAGTACAGTCAGTACTGTAAACCGAGCCATCTCTTCTGCAATACCTTTTACTCTTCGCCTTCAATTTGACCCACTGGCAATGGTGGTTCAATAAGATCACATTTTGTAATCCCTGGAGCCTAGTGAGACGTACGGCTGCTTTTCTATAAGAGGGAGACCGGACTAGCCACTGCATACATCAGATCTCAGTTACTTTACAGCAAGCTTCGACGGCTTCTGGGAACCCGGACCGGCGGCAAGTGTCCACAGCCGCCTCATGTCTTGGGAACGTGTGCTGTGTCCAGGGCGGCTACTTATCGACGGTATCTCTTCCCCCAAAACCATCATGTCCGCAGTCGCCTCCACATCTACCTCGCATTCCAACTTTGTTTCCATTTTCAACGCTGCGTTGGAAGCCTACAAGCGTAAAACCAACAAAGACCTAGCCACCCATCCGCTCCTTCTCAGTCTTCAATCCTGCGATTCCCCCGAAGCCATCCTCACCGTCCTTCGAGAGCAAATCCCCGCATTCAGCCAATCCCAGGATGGTGACGATGGTCTCACAAAATGGGTCGCTCCAACTGTACATGTCCTGTATACGTTTTCCGCTACCCTTGGCGGTGGTGTCGGGCTGGTGAGTATCATGTTTTCTCGTGAAGAATTTCTGCTCTAATATTTGTTTCTCAGGTATTCCCTCCAGCAATCTTTGCGGGCATTGGCGTTCTCCTCTTGGTCTGTGTCCTTCACGGTTCCCTTGTACAGCCTATTTTGATACGCGTGGCTCCCAGGCGGCTAAAGATACGAGCGCTAGCCGACAAAAGCTTATTGAACTCTTTAATCGCATTGAACATTTCTTCCGCCGGCTTGAGATATACACTGGCATTACACCGACGACGGCTATGGTGGACATAATTGTTGAGATTATGGTCGAGGTACTAACGATCCTCGCGATCGCCACAAAGGAAATAAAACGTGGACGATTGAGTGAGTTGATGTTGCGTAGATCTATTATTCCCGACTGACAAGTTATTTAGAAAAGTACCTCAAGAGATTGACAGGAAACAAAGACATCGAGGATAGCCTGGATCGGTTGGACAAATTGACACTAGAAGAGATGCGGATGGCATCTGCGGAGCTGCTAAAGATCACACACAATGTTGAGGAGAATGTACAAGATGTCCGCGGCAACGTGCAAGACGTTGGAAACAAGGTGCAAGGTGTTGGTAGCCGGGTACAGGGTGTTGGTAGCCAGGTGCAAGGTGTCGACGACAGAGTGCAAGGCATTGGCAGCGATGTGAAAGACATGTCCAGAGCCATCGATGACGAATTTGACCGAGTCAACCGTTCGTTATCTCTTTAACGCCTGCTGGTCGTCCCGAGGACTTAGACAGTTCCCCAGGGAACCACCTCAGAGATGGTCTTTTACGATGGCTTTCGCCCCCAGATCCATCTGTCAATCATAACATTGCATGCAAAGCTCATCACGCCGGTACAGCTCAATGGTTTTTCCAAGGCAGTATATTCAATCAATGGAAATTCACTGACCCCTTCTTGTGGATACACGGAAAACGTGCGTTACTCTTGTTGGCCTTCGCGATGCGACGATCCCTGATCATCTCCTGTTTCTATAGCGGGTTCGGGGAAAAGTGTCATCTGGTTCGCCCTTCTTCGACTCATTCTGCACCTGTGAAACTGACATTATCAATTCAGTTCATCGATCATACAAGATATCATGGAGTTGTGCGACGCCGGGAAGGCCTCCTTGGCCTATTTCTATTTTGACTTCAGGGACGCTGACAAACAAAAACTTTGCAACATACTTCCCTCTCTCCTCATACAACTTTCTGCTCGGTCCGATCCCTGTTGCGATATACTCTCCCGACTTTATTCTTTACACGACCGCGGAGTACGGAAACCCAGTGATCCCGCTATGGTAGAATGCCTCAAAGAAATGCTCACCCTCGAGGCGCAGGGACCCACTTACATCATCATGGATGGGCTCGATGAGTGTCCGATCACTTCTACCATTCCATCACCTCGAGAAGAGGTCCTCGAGCTCGTGGATGAACTCGTTGGCCTTCGCCTCCCAAATGTCCACATATGTGTTACGAGTCGGCCGGAGCACGATATCCATGCCGTCCTCAAACACTTGACCATGCGCGCTGTGTCCCTTCACGACGAAAGTGGACAACAGCAGGATATTGCTGACTACGTCGGCTCTTTTGTTCACTCTGATCAAAGGATGCGGAGATGGCGTGAGGAGGACAAGGACCTAGTTATTGACACATTATCAGAGAAAGCGGATGGCATGTAAGGGTGTTGTCAATCTGCTTATGAATGAAACTCAAAACGTGATATAGGTTCAGATGGGTATTCTGCCAATTGGAAGTCCTGCGGCAGTGTTTCCCACCAAGTGTCCGGCGAATTCTGAAGGAGTTGCCTGATAGTCTGGACGAGACATACGAGCGCATACTGAGGGAGATCAGGAAGCCGAACCAAGGACATGCTCGTCAATTGTTGCAATGTCTAGTGGTGGCCGTTCGCCCACTTCGAGTCGAGGAACTTGCAGAAGTCCTGGCCTTTGATTTCAACATAGAAGGGATCCCGAAGCTAAATCTAGCTGGGAGGATCAAGAAGAAGCAGTGATGTCGGCTTGCTCCAGTTTAGTCATCATCGTCAAAGACGGGGATTCACGGATTGTCCAATTTTCGCATTTTTCCGTCAAGGAATTCTTGACGGCGAACCGGCTTGCGGAGCCCATCAGAGATGTCTCGCATTATCACATTCGACTCGAGGCTGCTCATGCGATTCTTGCACAAACATGCATTGGTGTCCTCCTCCGATTGGACAATCATGTTGACCGCGACAAGATCGAGGGTTTCCCGTTGGCTCAATACGCTGCTCAGTACTGGCCCACGCATGCCCGGTTTGAGAAGGTATCGTCATGCATCAAGGATGGGATGGAAAGTCTGTTTGACGCAGACAAGCCACAATTTGCAACGTGGCTTTGGGTTTACGACGAAGATCGGGGTCGCTTTATGCCTACGACGTGCCCCGAGAAACCTGGAGCGGTCCCCCTATATTACGCTGCAATGCTCGGATTTCGTGACTTGGCTGAACATCTCATCGCCAAGTATCCGGAGCACGTAAATGCCAGGGGCGGGAAAGAACTGACACCTGTGCACGTCGCGGCGTATAAAGGACATGCCGACATTTTGTCGCTACTACTTGAACATGGCGCAGATTTGGAGGGTCGGGGCAAATATAACGGGACTCCACTGCTTCGAACATCGGACAATGGGAACCTCGAAGCTGGGCGGTGTCTACTCGATCATGGTGCGGATATCAATGCTCGAGACAGGGATGATTGGACTCCACTCATTCCGGCGGCGATCGGAGAACATGTCGAGTTTGCCCGAATGCTACTTAAACGCGGGGCAGAGATTGATGCCCGGGTTCGTGCTAACGAGACTCCACTGCATTTTGCAGTAAGGCACGGGAAGATTCGATTTGTGCGATTGTTACTGGAGCACGGCGCAGATGTCAATGCGCGCGACAACAGGGGCCGGACCCCTTCCCAGATGGCGACGAAGAACCAACATGAGATTGTGGAACTACTGTCTGAGTATGGTGCCGAGCCTGTAAAGTAGAACCTGCTTGTCGACTCTACGATGTACATACAATATAGGAAATACAGTAGTACTGTATTCGTGTTGTGCACTCTTCCATCTTCATCGTTAATGCATAGCTTGAAAGAGAAGTTCTACCCTGAGGGACGCCCAGAACTGTGACGAACGGCTCTGCGGGCTTTGTCTCTGCATGGACAATCTTCCATCTAAAAATTTCAACGCTCCTTGTTACCCTTCAGGCTTCAAGTTGTGTATGTCCACTATGCTTTTACCAATCTGATATTTCTGATCCCAGCATGGTGCAACCGCGTAGATGTAATTTCGGTGTGGTTTACTGTAAATAGGAGCCCCCCACGCTCCTTCGCCTCATGGCAACATTTCCCGGCTATCAACTCGAAACAAGGGTTAGAGCCGACGAACCCTGTACATACACCAGCAAGCAAAGGAAAGCCCATCATAAGAATATCTGGTTCTTCAATGCTACAGTACAATCTTCATCGTATCTCACAGATACAATTGATGTCTGGATTTGTCACCTCTCATCAGATCGTCTCTTCCCTCAGGTCTACTGGTGGAAAAAGCGGCACTTCATGTCGAGACAGGGCAGCGCGCATGAGAGCAAGCCCGAGTGAGATGTCGCTTTGAAACTCTGGCTCGTTAAGAGTAGGGCTTTGCCACCATTCTTGAACGTTCACGCCGCAAGCATCTCGTACTCGTAGCACTTCTACTGGGCGCGCCGCAGGAGGATGAAGTAGAGGAGTTTGAACGAGCACGTCCGAGTCACGCGTGAGCTTGGACGACGTCCTATCAACCGCATCTCTTTGCAGCGCCTAGAGACCTGCTGGGTGCAGAGGAAGACACGTACATAAAGACTGAAACCGTATATGTTCCACAAACGAGTCAACGCCCAGTGCAATGTGCCGGGGTGTAGCTCATCTAATAATACTAGACGTGTAGGGAAACAGCCATTAACTTACTGAAACCCATGTCGGAGTTATTGAAGAGAGGTGGAGTAACACCGTCAAGCTTGCGCCGCCATAGACATAGTGCAACGTCGAAGACACTGTTCAACGAAGCAAGACTGAGCACCGTAGGCATTTGCCTCGCATTCTGTCGAGACGGCTCGATTTGCAGCTAACTTGGTCTTTTGGGGCAATTTGTTGAGGCAAATGTGTGGAAGATGCAATTTTTGGGGTCTGGGTGTCTACAGAGAGAGCTTAAGCTTGAGGTGAAGAGAGTTCGAGATGAGGCCTGAGAGGCCTGAGATCTGAGATTCTGCGACGTAATCTCAGGTGTGGGAAAATGTCACCCCTGACAACAACTCCTGCTCAGTCCAACACCATGGAGATCACTGATGAGCAACAGTACGTCTACTGTAGTAGTGTCTCCGTGACCCACCCTCTGACGTTCCACAAGTCAAGGCACCTGCAAGGACACGGAGCGGTTGCCAAACTTGGACAATCAATCATCTCCCTGACGAGTTGCTCCTAGAAATATTCGATTCCTATCGACAAGGCATCGATCCCTGCGATCTTCAGTGGAGGAAAAAACACGTTTGGATCTATCTCACACATGTGTGCAGAAAGTGGCGTGCGATCGTGTTCGCATCGTATTCCCGTTTGGATCTGGGTATTACCGTGGGACCCAAAAAACCGGGACATATCAAGACGATCTTGTCAGGTCCTTTGCCGATTTTCATCGACTACACGAGCCACAGAGACACCACTGGCAGTGCCCTTTGGCGTCTGCGTGCCATACTTCGGCATTGTCATGATCGTGTGCGCGAGATCGCCTTTGAAGGGGCTCGCGCCGACTTTGACAAGTTCCTCAAGATGACCCAACGCGATTTCCCCGTGCTGAAGAGCCTTATCCTTCAATTTGAATACCCGTACGAAGCAAAGCTCCCAGATACATTTCTTAGGGGACCGGATCTATCAGATCTGCATCTACGACGTATTAGCTTGCGGCACGTTTCCCTTGCATCCATATCCGGATTTTTGTTGTCTGCAACCGCTGTCACTGACCTCCTTTTGCATTTCGATGATTCCTTCAGCCCATCACCAGCGTCCCTTCTCACCTGTTTGCAAGGCATGCCTTGCCTGTGCCGTCTCGATCTGTCCATGTTCTCCGGATCCCCATTTCAGCCTACAACAACTCCCACTGGCAAAGACATGGTTCGACTTTCAAAATTAGCAGGCCTCTTCTACGCTGGCTATGGCGTATTCTTGGAGAATCTCGTGGCCGGACTTTCGGCTCCATCTCTCCGGGATGTCGGCCTCGAGTTTTTTGAAGATATATCTTCCTTTGTGCACCTTCCCCGGTTTATCAATGAGATAGAGGAACATTATCATGCTGTTCACGTGTCCTTCGAAGACCTTGGTTTCGGCTTCTCGTTACAGACCCAGTTGGAATACAATAGCCTCTGCAGGCCAGGTTTCAAATTGGTTCCAATTTTTGGGGATGTCCCAAAGTCGGTAATACGAATGAGCGGCATGCTCTCTACGAGGCTTACCACCGTGGAGGAACTTCGTGTCACCTTTATCAGGGGTGCCCACGCCTCTATCCCGTGGCGCGAGTTACTTCAGCACTTCCCCAGTGTCAAGGTGTTCCGGACGGAAGGCGCAAATGGCTACTACTGCATCGCGCGTGCCCTCCTTCAAGACCACGGAGATCCCGATGATGACTTTTCTTTCTTGTCTGCTTTGGAAGAAATAGAGCTTGGCAAGAATCCATCGACTGACGAGAGTCAATGTGGACGCGAGTTGGCAGCTTTCGAGCCATTTGTCTCTGCACGTCAACAAGCAGGCCGCCCAGTCAAGGTTTTCTTCAGACCTATCATAAATGAATCCCCTGTTCTTTTATAGTAATCAGACAAACAACCAGGTTGTGGAATTACTTTATTGCCAGGGTTGATGGCGCCAACTTCTGCTGTTGGGGTGACGTATAGCGCAATGATGCAGCTACGTCTGATATCTCCAACACGACACTTGCTAGGGTCACCCGTGCGGGATGTGGGTCTCCAAACCCGGTGTTTGACATGTCACATGTATTCTATGAACAATACAGTCTACAGGTCCAAAAACGATGGCGTGATTACTGTAAACTGAGCCTTCTCTTCCACGACCCCTTTTTCTCTTTTGACCCAATGTTCATTCGACGAGATCACATTGCAAACCGGGGTTCCGGGAGCTTGAGACGTACGGTTGCCTTTCCATACTCCAGGAGGGAGAGAACCGAAAACATCATATCTCAGTTACTTTGCGGCGCCCTCATCCGTTCAATTCCGACTTTCATCGCCTCTTGGCCCTCTTCCCTCAAGGCTGCTGGTGGAAAATAAGAGCCGCTCGCCAGTCGAGGCAGGGGAGGGTGGCATGAGAGCAAGCCCGAGTAAATGTCGCTATGAAACTCTGGCTCGTGAGGCTGTGTAAAGAGCAGGTCTTTGCCACCATTCTTGGACGCCACGCCACAAGCGTCTTGTAGCACTCCTACTGGGCGCGCGTCAAGAGGATGAAGCAAAGGAGTGCGTGAGCAAGCACGTCACGCCGTGTGAGCTTGAAAGGCTGGAGATCGTCGTCGTCCTATCAACCACATCACTTTGCAGCGCCGCCTGCTGGGTGCAGAGGAAGACACCTACATAAAGACTGAAACCCTATATGTTCCACAAATGACTCAATACCCAGTGCTATGTACCGCGTAGCTCATCTGAGAATACTAGAAGGAGTACAGTACAAATTGTCATAACGCATGGCGTTCGTTCCACCCTGAACCCAATACATTACGAGATATATTCAACACATTTTGTGACACATGTGACAACGGCTGACTACGCAGTCAGGATGTCGTCAACAAGGTTGCTCTATGTACGCAAGCCCTATTTCTACTACTTTCTTCCCCACAGATCAACTAGTGTGGTCTGCTTCATGCTTTTCATGTACTCCTGTGACACTTCAGCTCGAAAATGAAGCAGGACCCTTGACAATTCCATAGCGCTGCTTGCACCTGTGTCGAGACAGAAACTGCCAAGTATTCTGCACATCTCGAGAGCGTCTGTGGTTGTAACATGTGGTGCATCTTCGTCCTCTTCATCGTCTGACTCGATCTCGATAATCTTCCCTTGTTCCACAGCTTTTTCGTAATGAACCTGGGCAACAATCTCGCTATCATTATCAAAGCGTTGTAGGTTGTTTTCATTTTCGCGTTCCTCAGGTGGGTTGATCAGTTCCTCGATTGTGAGCAGGGATCCAAATATTCGGTTGCAGCTCTTCAATTCCTCGATGGACAACATTAGTTTGGCTTCAAGGCCTGTGCACTGTGTTGTAGATGCATGGAGGGGAAGTACACTCGTAGATCCAGCCAGATCTGAGGTTCAATGGAGCTCCTTGATGCTCTCGAGGGCAGCAACGGTGTCCTGTTCTGCCACCATCACTGCGTGTAATGCTGGTCTCCATTTTTCATCAACATATTGATCTCCGAAATGATCTTTTAGTGCGTCTTCTGCCTGTGGTAGAGTCATGTCCGTTGTCGCAAATTCCTCAAGAATGTCCCAAGCAGCAGCTGTGGTAGGGGAAGGGTTGTTCCGAGGCAACAGTGGAATGCGAAGCATGATAGGAGCTCGTTGGATTCCTGTGTGTTCCCAGCAGTTCTTGATTGTTTCCGAACTGATGGCGTTCCATGCATCCTTCGCCATGAACATGGCTTCGACAAGATTAATCTTGTAAATATCCCGTTCCCCTGTGTCATCAAGGTCAAGTGCACGCTGACAAAAAGCCTGACAGTAGTGTGCCTTAAAGCAGTGAATCACCCCTGCATCCAAGGGTTGAATGAATGGCATCAAATTTGGCTCGAAGAACTCAATCTTCACATTTGTTGGCTGATAAGCAATCTCATGGCCAGAAAAGTTATTGAGTGTCAAACAGACATTACAGTTTGCCTGGCACATCTTCAAATCGAATGTCTTCACCCATCTACGGCTTGTTAGACGCGTTTACAACATGAATGACAGATACCCACTCCTTGAATATTTCAGATGTCATCCAGGCTGTCTTGTTGTTTCGGTAATAAAAGCCTTGTTCTGCTGGGGATTTTGCTTTAAAGCACCGAGGCCGTTTAGCCTTCCCAATAAAAACTGGAGGCATCCTCTTGCTTCTGTCTGTGTTACTGTTAAGCCTGCAGCAGGGCTTCGTGCACACCTGATGGTTTAGGAAGGTGTGTGGTCCGAGGCGTGCCGAGACATGTGATTCAGACTCCTGAGATGTGCATTGATTGTTATAGCACAATTACTAAGCTTCAAAGGTAAGGTCTGCCTTTAAGGACCTTAGAATATAGATGGAAGAGTAGAAGGGAGCTGCACAGTGAACAGGAGTGAACAAGAGGCTGCGATTGCAAAGCAAAGTCGAGCTTAAGGCTCAACTATCCGTAGAACGTCCTATATATACAAGTTCGAACCTAGTATGACTAATAGTCTTAGAACCGGTTGCTAAGCCAGTTTGTAAGTGATCAGTCATCTACCTATCATACACTGTCAGCATGATGCGTGTATCAGTAATTGAACCAGAGTCATCAGTCAGCAGTACAGTACGAGTCTCAGTCATCCAGTCCGTAGATGAGTCAGGGGCATAATCGTAATGAGTCATGGGGTCACGTGACCCCAGCCAGTCCGTCGGTCCGTAGAACACCTCACCTCTCTCCATGCCAGAGGCGGAGCTTATCACCACCCTCCTGTTAAGCCCGCAGCGGGGCTTCGTGCACACTTGACGGTTTAGGAAAGTGTGCGGTCCGAAGCGTGCCGAGGCACGTGTTCAGACTCCTGAGAGGCGCGTTGATTGGTATAGCCCAATCACTAAGCTTCGAAGGCAAAGGTCCGCCTTTAAGGACCTTTAAAGGGTAGATGGAAGAGTAGAAAGGGGGCCGCGCAGTGAACAGGAGTGTACAAGAGGCTGCGATTGCAAAGCAAAGTCGAGCTTAAGGCTCAACTGTTCGTACGGGATCGTATATATACAGAGTCGAACCTAGTATGACTAATAGTCTCAGAACCGGTTGCTAAGCCGGTTTGTAAGGGATCAGTCATCCATCCTATCGTACAGTAAGCATGATGCGCTTGTGAGTCATCCATCAGTCAGTCATCAGTCAGCTGTACAGTAAGAGCCTCAGTCAGCCAGTCCAGTCGAGGAGCCACGTGTGTATCGTATGTGAGTCATGGGATCACGTGATCCCAGCCAGTCCGTCGGTCCGTAAAACACCTCACCTCTCTCCGTACTAGAGATGGAGCTTATCACCACCCTCCCCTCAAAGGAGCGCTTCCACGCACTAAACTGATCCCTCGTTGTCGGCGGGGACATAATCGTAGTCGGGGGAAGGGGAACGAGGGGCGTAAGAGGGGCCTGCATTTTCGAACTCGTCTAGGACGACTTGGGTGATGGCTTGGCGCATTGCGATTCCTGCGCTGCTGAATTCTCCCTTGCAAAGGTCGTTGCATCCCGTGTTACCGTCCCCTCGACCCTGGGACTTCCCCCCTTCGATCGACGGGGATATCAGCCACGCGGACGACCCAATGGAGTTGGATGACCCGAGTAACGGTAAGATCGGACTAGTGTTATTAGTATACGCCTCACCTGATGTGGATGGACTACATGAGTCGCCTTGTGACTCAGCCCCTATGTACGTGACTCGCAGCCCCGTATCCTCATGCCCCGCGCCCTGTGCCCAGTACCCCGTACCCTGTACCCTGTAACAGTATAAGTACGACTCCCTAGTGACCCTAGGTCGCTAAGTTGAGTCTCCTGTCCGTCTTACGACGGCAATATCATCTATTCCCCACTCCTAGCCAGAAGGCGGCCGCTGAGAGCCTTGTCACTACCACTCCGAGTCTACTAGTTATCGTCGCGTAAGCAGCGGTGACATCCCGCGTTATTGTGGTCGTACTCGACGGCTCGCTCTTCCAGAGTAAGATAGCGGGCGTGGCATTGACGAGTGAGGTAGTGGCCGTTGGCGTGTCGATGTCGGCCTCCATAGGGACAGGTATCCGGCATTTGGTTCCGGAAGAAGCGGTGGTGGCGGGGAACTCGGCACCAACCGGACGCCATGATCGAACAAAGATGGTGGGGCGTCTCGCAATGGGTTGAGAGGTGGTCGTACCAAGGGCAGTAAGAGCAACGCTTGCGCTCTTCGAATTCCTCTTGGGCCAGGGCGTCGTCGGTAGCATTCTCGCTGTTCCAAGAGACTCTGCTGCCTGCTCCTCCTCTCAGCCGAGAGTCGGGTCGCGTCACGATGTTAGTGTGATAAGGCGCAACGTTGCGTTGGACGTGTCGATGTCACCATGCCAGTTCACCTCTCTGATCATCCTCGTCCACCAGTTCCAAGAGCCGTTCTCGTGTGTTGGCTCGGATGAGCCGTTGACGGACCGCTTTGGTTCGGCCGACGTGAGCGAGTTGGTGCATGCCAAACTCGGCTCTCCTCTTCTGTGCGTACGCTTCTAAGGCTTGGACTTCGCGGAGACAGAGGGCTAGTTTGCGTTTGTCGGCTTCGAGGTTTCGAAGACGGATGATATCCGCCTTGACTCCGTAGTCCCCTAGGTCTTCGATTGCCCTTTCCATCGGGCCTCCTATCATCCTTTCTTCCGTTAGCAGCGTAAAATGTCTGTCATCTTGGTAATTGGCGGGTGCTGCCCAAGATGCTGGAGCGGCTTCCAAGACCTCGGCGTAGATAGGTCTTCCGCTTCCCATAGTCCTGTAGATGGTGGGCTCCCCCGTGATGTTATCGATCCGGAAGCGTATGTACCTCGCATCTACCTTGACCGTAGGTTCTGCCTCAGTTGCTGGAATTTTGATGGAGGTTTGGTGAATTTCCGACTGGAATCTAATCCAGTCGTCGCTGGGGTGCGTCTGTACGAGGTCGTCGACGTCGATCTCGAGGGTGTAGTGTGATGGGAAACTATGCATGGATGTGGCGGGGGAGGAGCCCGAGTTTGTGCTCGAGACGGAGGACAGAGGGGTGACTACGCGGTGGATTTCATTAGTCTCTGGGTCCCGCACCAGAGGGTGGTCAGCCTCCTCCTGCCTTTCTAGCATCAATTGAGCCGCTGCCAACCCGGTAGCTGAGTAGAAGAGTCTTTCTTGGGCGAAGCTGCTCAGACCCCGGACCTGGTTACGTGGGTCGTCAGGGTTATTTTGGGGTAGTGGATTGGTGCAAGGGGGAATGGGCAGTGGTTCGGGACTGGGGACCCTGCTTGGCCTGTGTACACTGTATAGTGACGGTGATAGTCGCAGATATTCTTCCAGTTCGATGCTGGGGGGTGTGTTTGTCAGTGGGGCGTACTCTGGTACTTCTGGGAAGGCAGGTGGCGGTTCCGTGGTAGGATGGAGCTCGGCCTCCAATATGGCTACTTCTTCTGTATCTACTGCCAACATTGCATTGCGAGTGGCGGGCGATGGTGAGCTGAAGTTTGAAGACATGAGGGATAGGTTTTCAAACTGGGTGCAAAGTGTAGCGATGTCGGGGAGTGATGAAGACTCCATGGTTAGTTCTCGAGGGTTTATAACCATTCTCCGGATGGCCTTGGGGTTCTTATCGTGGAATTCCTCTACCTTTTTGGCAGCGTTGCCTAGATTCCTTTTTGGTTCCCAGGAATCATGGGCCTCGGAGAATCCTTTCCAGCGGACGAGATATTGTAAGGTCTTTGCCTTTCCGGTTTGCCTTGAGGCTAACACGTTGTCTACTTCCCACTCCTCGTGTCCTTCGATCAGGTCAGGAGGTGCTTCCGGGAAGTTGGGCCCATGGAGCTCCGTCTCCTTATATGGGTGAAGAACAGCCGCGTGAAATGCGTTGTGGATTTTCCACGCGGCTGGGAGGTCCAGCCTGTATGTTACAGCGCTTAGTACTTCTGTGATTTTGAAGGGTCCAAAGCGTTTGGCCCTTAACTTCATAGTGGGGTGTGTCGTTCGTAGGTGGGTTCCTTCCAACCAGACCTTCTGATCCACGCGGTATCTTTGGAAATGTGGATCTTTGGTCCAGAGGGATTGTGCCTTGCTAATGGCTTCTTGGGCATTTTTCCTTGCTTCCAGAAGTTGGGATTTCCGTTCTTCTATTGCCGGTACATTTCCGACACGCGTGGGTTGATGGGTGTGGGGAATGAATCCCATCCACAGCTCGTACGGAGGTTTCTTTGTGGTTGACGAAGGGCGGGAGTTTATCATATACTGGGCGACTTTGAGCCAGTCAGCCCAGTTGTCCTGCTGGTGATTGCAGAAGATCCTCAGTATTGTCTCCACCGTCTGGTTCGTTCGTTCCGATTGTCCGTCTGTTTGAGGGTGGTAGGCCGAACTCATGTTTTGTTTGATCTCGAGTTGGGCGCAAAGTTCCTTGAAGAATTGCGAGGTGAACCTCATGTCTCTGTCCGAGATAATTCTTTTTGGAATTCCGGTGTAGGGAAATGCGTGGTCTCGGAAGAGCCTCGCGACCTCCTCGCTTCCCATGTCTTCTCTGCATGGGATCAGGATTACGGCCTTCGTGCAGTCGTGATCGGTAATGGTGAGGATTGTATCACAGCCGCGTGAGTCGGGTAATTTCGTAATGAAATCGACTGTGATAGTGGCGAAGGGTGTCGTGTCTTCACCGGGGCCGATCGGCGCAATGGGGGGTACGTTGCGGTGAGTGATTGTTTTTACTGCTTGGCAGGTGGCGCATCCTTTGACGTAATCTTCTACGTCTTTATGGATTGTGGGCCACCAATAATCTCGTTTCAGCGCTAAGTAGGTTTTCCAGACTCCGGGATGTCCCGACGTTGGAGTGTCATGGTACTCTTGGAGGAACGTACGTCGGAGTTGTATGTCTTCAGGGATCACTAAGGATCCTGCCTTCCACCAGACCTTCCATTCGTCTTGGTAGATACCGTACTTCTTCTTCCATTTTTGACATGTTTCGCTGTTTGTCTTTTGTAGTTGATGTACTTGTTGTTCCAGAATCGAGATTTCAATTGCTCTGGCGAAGAGTTCGTTTGGCAGGGCTGTGGTTTCTTCGTTATCTGTCGATCCGTCGTCGTGGTCTGGGCGTCGGGATAGGGGATCTGCTTGATTTCTTTTGCCAGGGAGATGGACTAGTTCAAAATCGAAGTCTGCTAGGAAGGCGATGTAACGGGCTACATGTCTGTTCAACTTTTGGGGATGTCGATAGTAGCGAAGATTGTCGTGGTCGGTATAGATCGTTAGCTTGTGGGGTGATCCCATTACGAGGTGTCGGACGCGTTTGAGGCCTTCAATGATAGCTAAGAATTCTCGGTCGCCGATGGAGTAGTTCCTTTCGGCTGCGTTCAGGGCCTTTGAATGATAGGCCACTGCTCGTCTTTTGTTGTTGTTGTCTCTTTGATAGAGGATGCTGCCGAGCGCGAAGGCTGATGCATCGACTTCGAGTTCGTACGGTTTGGAGGGATTGGGGTGCCAGAGGACGGGTTCAGTGGTTACTCGTGTTATTAACTCGTCCAGTGCCTTTGTACATTTTTCCGTCCAGACAAAGGGGACCCCCTTTTTTGTGAGGTCGTGCAATGGTCGGGCAATGGCGGCAAATCCTTGGATGAATGGGCGTTGGTATCCTAGCACTCCCAGGGTTTTCCTAACTTCTTCCACCGATTTGAGGGTTCTAGGCCATTCGGATATGCCTTTGACCTTAGCAGGGTCGATGCGGACTCGACCGCCTCCTACTAGCCATCCGAGGATTTCCATTTCGTCCTTTTCGAACTGACATTTCTTTGGTTTGAGGAAGTATGAACATTCTTCCATTTTGTCAAGGAAATCGTGGACGATTTGTTTATGTAGTTGGCGGCCTTTGTTATCGTTGGCCGTAGCTACCCACCAGTCGTCCATGTAGTTTCCCAGGTTCTCGGGGTATTTTTGGAGGAGGGGGCGGAAATCTCGGTGCATAGTTCGTTGAAAGAAAGGGGGTGCATTGGTGAGACCGAAGTACATTACTCGAGGGACATAAGTGCCTTGGGGTGTTTTAAACGCTGCCTTTTCTTGATCTTCTTCGGCAATGCGGATGTTATTGTATCCCCAGCGGATGTCGAACTTCGAGAATAACAATTTGCCATGCAACCTTTCTAACGCAGATTGGATGTTGGGTAGTGGGTTGTTGTCTCGGACGGTGTACTTGTTTAGTTGGCGGTAGTCCATGATGATCCTTTTCTCCGAGCTGTCTTTTTTGTTGATAAAATAGACAGGTGCGGTGTATGGCGAGGGGCCTTCATAGATTCGTCCTAGTTCCTCCTCTTCAAGGATCCATTTTTGCAGGAGGTCTCGTTCGTCTTTGGACAGAGGGTACACCTTGCAATTTAACTCCTTTGGTGCGTCTGGAGTTAGTTTGATAGTCATGTCTTTCGATCTTGCGGGGGGGAAGTGTCGTGCTTCTTCTTCAGAGAATACCTTTTGGTGTCTTCGGTATTCTTTCGGAATGGTGTCGATGGTGAGGTGGATCTTGTCTTTATCCACCTTCTGGGCCCATTCTTGTGCGATATTGGTCCGTCGCACGTAGATGGCTTCGTCTTCTTTGGGTGTCCCTAGTTGTTTGATCGCTTCTCGTTGCATAAAGAAGATGCGTTTGGCGCTATACATATATCGGCTACTCTGGAGTTGTACTGGTTCTCCAGAGACCTTCCCCATCTTCCAGTTGATCTTCGGGTTGAAGTCATATAGGAAGGGGTATCCCAATATGATGCGATCTTTTCCTAGGCTTGTGATGTAGAACCGTTGGAGCGTATGCTTTTCTCCTTTGACGATGCAGAGCCAGCAGTAGTGGGTGATCTTCCCTTGTTTGTTCTCTGTTCCGTCAACATTGTGGACGGTGACTGGTCTGGCCAGTTCCTTTCGTCCGATCCCAAGTCGTTTCCACGTATCTTCGTCGATGAAGTTGTCTGTTGTGCCACTGTCTATGAGGGCGGATTCGTCGGCCTTGGATTGCAAAGTGCGAAAAGAAACATTCATATTCAGAGTCGAGAGTTTCCTAATGTACATCGTATCTTGCAATCCTGTTGCTCTAAGCCAGACCGTCGGCTTCGAGCTTCCTAAAAATCCGCCTTGGCCGACAGCTCTTCATAGAGGTTCTCCCGGTCTTCAATGGTCATCCCCCTAATATACTGGAGGATGTCCTTTTTGGTGTAGGAGGGAGGTGCGGTGGTAGAGGTTTCGGCTTCGCTATGCTGTTCCTCCTCTTCGTCCTCATTGATTATCGCTGCTCTAACCTTGGGCTTTTCTTTTGTGTACTGTCCTTGAGAGCTGCGGGGTCGATCCGGGTTTTTGCCCTTGTCCTTTCCTTTGTCCGGGCAGGCTCTGGACATGTGTCCCAGTTTGCGGCAACGGAAGCACCTTCCTTCCTTCATCAGCTTGGTGCGTTCTTCATCCGTCAGCCTTCCTGTGGTGCGAATGGCATCGATGTCCATTGCATTTGGGTCTTTTTGTCTCTTCGGAGGCGAGGGTTTCTGATATCCTCTCATTCGGTTAGCTCTGGTAGAGATGTGGCCAGGTCCTCCTTTGGGTCCGATGTTATCGTTGAGATCTTGCCATTGTTGGACCGTTTTTCGAGTTGCATCGTACCATTCTTCCAGGGTCGTTGGTAGGGTGTCCCGTTGGCGGATAACACGGTGGAGCCCGACCGGTAGGATGTTCTGGAACAATTTAATTGTTCCTTCTGCGTCCGGTCCCCATCCTGCTTCCCTAATGAGGCGTTTGAAGAGTGTGATGGAGGAGTCGACTTTGTCTACGTCTAGTTCCATTTTTGTAAGACAGGAATATGCGTCTTGTTTCTTGGTGGAGTTGGTGAACGCATCTCTAAATGCCCTTGCGAACCACTCCCAGAGGGCCGGGTCATTTTCTGCGTGTGTTGGGGGATCTCCTGTGTTTGGGTTTCCTTCTACTTTGATGGACAGCTGGTCTGCCATGTTGTATGCCCAATCGTCGACCAGCGGTCCTTTGATGAAGGTAATGGCATAGGCTACTTGTTCCGCTTTGTTGGTGAAGGTAGAGTTGTGTCGGTTAAGGAAGCAATATGCTCCGAATTGTTGCATGAATCGCTCCGCGTCTTTTCTGTCTCCTTGGAAGATTTGGGGGATCATTCCTTTGAGGGCTTCGCTACGGGGTGGTGCGGCTGCTGCCTGTCCGGCTGCTGCTTGTCCAGCTGCTGGTTGGCCTCCGCCGCCTCCTCCACCGCCGCCTCCTCCACCACCAGGTTGTCCTCCGGCTGGTGGTTGTTGGGGTTGTCCTCCTCCTGCTGGTTGTCCTCCAGCAGGTTGTGGAGCTTGTGCTGGTCCGGCTACTTGTGCTGGTTGCACATGGGCTACGGCGATTGCTGCCATTGCCTTTGTGAGTTGTTCGATGACTGGTGCGTGAGCTTGGTCTGTCGTGGGGATGTCTGGGTCTGAGGCTGGTGAAGTAGTTTTCTCTTCGGGTGCTTCGTCACTTCCTTGTGTGACTTCTGTGTGGATTCGTTCGAGGTCAGGGGCGAGTAGGAATGGTTGGCTTTTGGTTCCTAGTCCTTTTCTTGAAGATCGATGATTTTGTCTTCCCTGCTAACTTCGTAGCACTCGTCAATGGTCCAGCTGATTCTGTACCAGGTCCCGTTGATGTATTCCACAGGGTATGTGTATAGCCCTTCTCTGAGGTGATATGCTGATCGCCCTTCAGTTCATGATTCTTGCCAGTAGGCCCTTCCCTGTATTTCCGTAGGGAGGTCGTCGGTGGTTCTATTTCTGAACCGGATGTCGGGGCTCTTTGAGAGCTTTTGTTTTCTTCCGAGGTCGAGTAGTATGTCAGCCAGGTTGGCTTAAGAGAAGCTCGACTTGTGTTAAGCCCGCAGCGGGGCTTTGTGCACACTTGACGGTTTAGGAAAGTGTGCGGTCCGAAGCGTGCCGAGGCACGTGTTCAGACTCCTGAGAGGCGCGTTGATTGGTATAGCCCAATCACTAAGCTTCGAAGGCAAAGGTCTGCCTTTAAGGACCTTTAAAGGGTAGATGGAAGAGTAGAAAGGGGGCCGCGCAGTGAACAGGAGTGTACAAGAGGCTGCGATTGCAAAGCAAAGTCGAGCTTAAGGCTCAACTGTTCGTACGGGATCGTATATATACAGAGTCGAACCTAGTATGACTAATAGTCTCAGAACCGGTTGCTAAGCCGGTTTGTAAGGGATCAGTCATCCATCCTATCGTACAGTAAGCATGATGCGCTTGTGAGTCATCCATCAGTCAGTCATCAGTCAGCTGTACAGTAAGAGCCTCAGTCAGCCAGTCCAGTTGAGGAGCCACGCGTGTATCGTATGTGAGTCATGGGATCACGTGATCCCAGCCAGTCCGTCGGTCCGTAAAACACCTCACCTCTCTCCGTACTAGAGATGGAGCTTATCACCTCCCCTCAAAGTAGTGCTTCCACACGCTAGTTCGATCCCTTGTTATCGCCGGGGACGTAGTTGTAGTCAGGTGATGGGGAACGGGGAGCATAGGAAGGGCTGCCATCTTTGAACTCATCCAGGACGACCTGGGTGATGGCCTGCCTCATGGCAACGCCGGTGCGACTCATCTCTCCCTTGCAGAGGTCATCGCACCCTGCCTCGAGATGGTCGTACTCGACCTGTCGATCTTCGAGGGATAACTGCCAGGCTGTGCGTTGGTGTGTGAGGTAATGCCCGTTGGTGTGTTTGCACTGTCCTCCGTAAGGACAGGTGTTCGGCATCTGGCTGTTAAAGAATTGGTGGTGGCAGGGCACGCGGCACCAACCGGAAGTTTGGGTCGAGCAGAGATGGTGGGGGGTCTCGCAGTGAGTGGAAAGGTGATCGAACCACAGGCAGTAGGAGCAGCAACGGCGCTCCTCATACTTGTCTTGTGCGAGGGTGTTGTCTTGTGTGTTGTCGCTGTTCCAAGAAACGGCACTCTGTGCTCCTCCCCTCAGATGTAGAGTCCCATGCTCGTGGTAGGGGCACGCCTGTCTGTGATGGGTTCGGTGTTGCCATGCCAATTCCCCTCTCTCGCTGTCCTCATCTACCAACTGCAGGAGGCGCTCCCGGGCGTTCGCCCGTATCAATCGTTGGCACACTGCCTTGGTGCGTCCGACATGTGCCAATTGGTACATTCCGAATTCTGCTCGCCTTTTCTGGGTGTAGGCCTCGAGGGCCTGTACTTCTTGTAGGCGGAGGGCAAGTTTGCGCCGGTCCGACTCCAGACTGCGAAGGCACATGATATCCGCTTTGACCCTGTAATCTCCCAAGTCCTCTATCGCTCTCTCGAGAGGTCCGCTGATCATTCTCTCCTCTGTTAGCATTTTGAAATGGTCATCGTCTCGGTAATTGGCTGGCACTGCCCAACTAGCTGGGGCTGCTTCTAGGTTCTCGGCGTAGATCGGCCGACCCACTCCCATAGTCCCATAGATGGTGGGTTTGCCGGTAATCGGCTCTACCCTGAAGCGGACGAAGCGGGCCGGTACCCTGTCGAGGGGTTCCGCTTCCGTGGCTGGGATTTGGATCGTTGTGCGATGTAGATCTGGGTCGAATCGGATCCAATCCTCTAAGGGGTGGTCCTGTAGTATGTCATCGGCATCGACTTCTATGGTGTAGTGAGAGGGGAGGCTGTCGACTGAGGTTGCGGGGGTGGAATGGGTATTGGTGTTGGAGGGTGTGGAGAGCGGGGTGGCGACCCTGTGAATTTCGTGGGTGTCGGGGTCTACGACGAGAGGGTGCTCTGCCTCTTCTTGTCTGGCTAGCATTAGCTGTGCAGCGGCCAGCCCCGTTGTGGAATAGAAGAGTTGCTCCCTCGCGAACTCGCTTAGTCCACGGATTTGGTTACGGGGGTCGTCAGGGTTGTCCTGGGGGAGTGGATGGACACGAGGGGGAGGAACGGGAAGGGGTTCGAGGCTGGGGTGATGGCTAGATAGATGAAGGCTGTAACCCGAGGGCAAGAGGCATAGATATGCGCCCTCTTCGACATTCGGGGGTTCTTCCCTCGGTGGGGTGTACTCCGGTTCCTCCGGGAAGGCGGGGGGCGCTTCTGTCGTGGGGTGGAGCGATGCTTCTAGCACTGCTACCTCCTCAGTATCAACCGCCAACATAGTGTTGCGGGTAGCCGGAGAAGGCGAACTGTATCATGAAGACATGAGGGATAGGTTTTCGAACTGGGTGCAGAGGGAGGAGATGTCTGGGAGTGGTGAGAACTCCATTGCGATCTCCTGGGGGTTTATAACCATTCGACGAATGGCTTTGGAGTTCTTATCGTGGAATTCCTTTATTTTGAGGGAGGCGTTATTTAGATTCCCTTTTGGCTCCCAGGAGTCATGTGCTTCTGAGAACCCCTTCCATCTGACCAGGTATTGCAACGTTTTCTTCTGGCCGGTGCGCCTTGAGGCTAACACACTGTCTACTTCCCATTCCTCGTGTCCTTCGACTAGGTCAGGTGGTGTCTCAACAAAGTTAGGTCCGTGGAGCTCTGTTTCCTTATATGGGTGGAGGACAGCCGCATGGAATGTGTTGTGGATTTTCCACACGGGTGGGAGATCCAGTCTATACATCACGGCGCTGAGTACCTCCGTGACCTTGAAGGGTCCAAAGCACTTGGCCCTTAGTTTGGTAGTTGGGTGCGTCGTTCGGAGGTGGGTTCCTTCTACCCAGACCTTCTGATCTATGCAATACTGTTGGAAGTGTGGGTCTTTTGTCCAGAAGGATTGTGCCTTGCTGATGGCTTCTTGGGCACTTTTCCTAGCTTCTAGAAGTTGTGACTTTCGTTCTTCAATTGCCAGTACATTTCCAACATGCATGGGTTGGTGGGTTCGGGGGATGAATCCCATCCATAATTCATAAGGAGGCTTCTTTGTGGTTGAAGAGGGGCGAGAGTTAATCATGTACTGGGCCACCTTAAGCCAGTCTGCCCAGTTGTCTTGTTGGTGGTTGCAGAAGATCTGTAAGATTGTTTCCACCGTTTGGTTTGTTTGTTCGGATTGTCTGTCAGTTTGGGGGTGGTACGCTGAACTCATGTTTTGTTTGATTTCTAGCTGGGCGCAGAGTTCCTTGAAGAATTGCAATGTGAACCGCGTGTCTCTGTCAGAGATGATTCTTTTGGGAATTCCCATGTAGGGAAAGGCATGATCTCTGAAGAGCCTTGTGACTTCCTCGCTTCCCATATCTTCTCGGCATGGGATCAGGATCACTGCTTTAGTGCTGTCATGATCAGTGACGGTGAGAATTGTATCACAGCCATGTGATTCTGGTAGTTTCATAATGAAATCGACAGTGATGGTGGCGAAGGGGGTTGTGTCTTCCCCTGGTCTGATTGGCGCAATAGGGGGCATGTTGCGGTGTGTGATGGTCTTCACCGCTTGGCAGGTTGCACACCCTTTTATGTAGTCCTCTACATCCTTGTGTAAGTTAGGCCACCAGTAATCACATCTCAGTGCTTGGTAAGTTTTCCAGACTCCCGGGTGCCCGGAAGTAGGTGCATCATGGTATTCCTGGAGGAAGGTGTGTCGCAGTTGTCTGTCGTCCAGGACAACTAGGGATCCCACTTTCCACCAGACCTTCCATTCGTCTTGGTAGATCCCATATTTCCTTTTCCATGCTAGGCAGAGTTCGTGGTTTTCCTTTTGCAATTGGTGGACCTGGCATTCCAGGATGGTGATCTCGATTGCTCTCGCAAACAACTCGTTTGGGAGGGCTGTGGTTTCCTCATTGTCCGTTGAGCCATTGTCATGATCGGGGCATCTAGATAGTGGATCTGCTTGATTTCTTTTTCCTGGGAGGTGTACGAGTTCGAAATCGAAGTCTGCCAGGAATGCAATATAGCGAGCCATGCGGCGGTTCAACTTTTGGGGGTGCCGATAGTAACGGAGGTTGTCATGGTCCATGTAGATCGTGAGTTTATGGGGTGATCCCATGATTAGATGTCACACGCGTTTGAGGCCTTCAATGATGGCCAGGAACTCTCGGCCTCCGATAGAGTAGTTCCTTTCTGCTTGGTTTAATGCCTTTGAGTGATAGGCAACGGTGCGTCGCTTGTTGTTGTCGTCTTGCTGGTATAGTATGCTTCCTAGGGCGAAGGCAGACACGTCTACTTCGAGCTCGTATGGTTTGGAGGGGTCCGGGTGCCAGAGGACGGGTTCTGTGGTGACCCGTTTGATTAGCTCGTCTAATGCGTCCGTACATCTTTGGGTCCAGACAAATTGGGTTCCCTTTTTTGTGAGGTCATGTAAGGGTCTCACAATGGAGGCAAAACCTTGGATGAAAGGGCGTTGGTAGCCTAGTATGCCTAATGTCTTTCTGACTTCCTCTACCGATTTGAGGGTTCTGGGCCATTCTGATATTCCTTTTACCTTGGTCGGGTCAATGCATACCTGACCGCCTCCTACTAGCCATCCGAGGATTTCCATTTCGTCCTTTTCGAATTGGCACTTCTTTGGTTTTAGGAAGTAAGAGCATTCTTCCATTTTATCAAGGAATTGGTGGACGATTTGTTTGTGGAGTTCCTTTCCTTCTTTGTCATTGGCCGTGGCTACCCACCAGTCATCCATGTAGTTCCCTAGGTTTTCTGGGTATTTCTGGAGCAAGGGGCAGAAGTCTCTGTTCATGGTCTGTTGGAAGAAGGGTGGTGCATTGGTAAGGCCAAAGTACATGACGCGGGGTACATAGGTGCCTTGTGGGGTTTTAAACACTGCTTTATGTTGGTCTTCCTCTGTGATGCGGATATTGTTATAGCCCCAGCGAATATCGAATTTCGAGAAAAGTAATTTCCCGTGTAACCTTTCCAATGCTGATTGGATGTTTGGTAAGGGGTTATTATCTCGCACAGTATGCTTGTTGAGTTGTTGGTAGTCCATAATGATTCGCTTTTCCGAGCTGTCTTTCTTGTTGATGAAGTAGACAGGCGTGGTGTACGGGGAGGGACCTTCGTAAATTTGTCCTAATTCTTCTTCTTCAAGAATCCACTTCTGGAGGAGTTTGCATTCATCTTTTGATAGTGGGTATACCTTGCAATTTAATTCTCTGGGCGTGTCAGGGGTGAGTTTGATCGTCATGTCTTCTGTTCGTGTGGGCGGGAACCGGCATGCTTCTTCTTCTGAGAATACCTTTTGGTGCCTTCGGTATTCTTTTGGAATAGTGTCGAGGGTAAGGTGGATCTTGTCTTGATCTGCCTTTTGGGCCCATTCTTGTGCAATGTTGGTGCGGCACACATAGATGGCCTCTCCTTCTTTTGGCTTTCCTACTTGTTTGACTGCTTCCCGTTGCATAAAAAAGATTCTTTTTGCTACGTGCATGTAGTGGCTGCTTTGGAGTTGTATGGGTTCTCCTTGGACCCTCCCTGACTTCCAGTTGATTTTAGGGTTGAAGTCGTAGAGAAAGGGGTAGCCCAGGATGATGCAGTCCTTTCCTAGGGCAGTGATGTAGAATCTTTGAAGCATGTGTTTTTCTCCCTTCACGATATGGAGCCAGCAGTAGTGCGTGATCTTCCCTTGTTTGTTTTCGGTTCCATCAATGTTGTGGACTGTGACTGGTTGGGATAGTTCCTTTCTTCCGATCCCCAGTCGTTTCCATGTTTCTTCGTTGATGAAGTTGTCTGTTGCTCCACTGTCAATGAGAGCTGATTTGTCGGCCTTGGATTGCGAGGTGCGAAAAGAAACATTCATATTCAGAGTCGAGAGTTTCCTAATGTACATGGTGTTCTGCAATCCAATCGCTCTAAGCCAGGCCGTCGGCTTTGAGCTGCTTAAAAATCCGCTTGGGCAGACATCTCCTCATAGAGGGTTTTGCGGTCTTCGATGGACATCCCTCTGATGTACTGAAGGATGTCTTTTTTGGTGTATGAAGGTGGTGCCGTGGTGGAGGTACTAGTGGTTTCAGCCTCGCTGTGTTGCTCTTCTTTGTCTTCATTGATCACCGCTGCTCTGACCTTTGGTTTGTCTTTGATGTATTGTCCTTGTGAGCTGCAGGGTCGCTCGGGGTTCTTTCCTTTGTCCTTGCCCTTTTCGGGGCACGATCGTGACATATGTCCTAACTTGCGGCAGCGGAAGCATCTCCCTTCTTTCATGAGACGGGTGTGTTCCTCGTCGGATAGTTTCCCCGTTGTGCGAATTGCATCGACGTCCATGGCATTGGGGTCTCTTTGTTTTCGTGGTGGGGGTGCCTTTTGATATCCTCTCATCCTATTGGCTCTGGTGGAGATGTGTCCTGGTCCTCCTTTTGGTCCTATGTTGTCATTGAGATCTTGCCATCTTTGGACCGTTTTTCTGGTGGCGTCGTACCATTTGTTGAGAGTGGCGGGCAGTGTCTCTTGTTGTCGTATGGTGCGATGAAGTCCGACAGGTAGGATGTCTTGGAACAGTTTGATTGTTCCTTCTGCATCGGGTCCCCATCCTGCTTCTCTGATAAGACGTTTGAAGAGGGTGATGGACGTGTTGACTTTATCCATATTTAGTTCCATTTTAGTGAGGCGGGAGTAGGCATCTTGCTTCCTAGTTGAATCTGTGAAAGCATCCCTGAAGGATCGTGCGAACCAATCCCAGAGGGCTTGGTGATAAGCTCCGCCTCTGGTACGGAGAGAGGTGAGGTGTTTTACAGACCGACGGACTGGCTGGGATCACGAGATCCCATGACTTGCATACAATACACGCATGGCTCCTTGACTGGACTGGCTGACTGAGGCTCTTACTGTACCGATGACTGATGACCCTGACCAGGCTTACTGATACGTGCATCATGCTGACAGTGTACTATACGATGACTGAGCATGACTGATGGACTGACAAACCGACTTACCAATCGGTTGTAGGACTATTAGTCATACACAATTCGAACCTGTATATATACGACCTTGTACGAACAGTTGAGCCTTAAGCTCGACTTTGCTTTGCAATCGCAGCCTCTTGTATACTCCTGTCTACTGCGCGGCCCCTCTCTACTCTTCCATCTATACTTCAAAGGTCCTTAAAGGCGGACCTTTGCCTTCGAAGCTTAGTGATTGGGCTATACCAATCAATGCGCATCTCAGGAGTCTGAACACGTGCTCCGGCACGCTTCGGACCGCACACTTTCCTAAACCGTCAGGTGTGCACGAAGCCCCGCTGCGGGCTTAACACAAGTCGAGCTTCTCTTAAGCCAACCTGGCTGACATACTACTCGACCTCGGAAGGAAACGAAAGCTCTCAAAGAGCCCCGACATCCGGTTCAGAAATAGAACCACCGACGACCTCCCTACAGAAATACAGGGAAAAGCCTTCTGGCTAGAATCACAGACCGAGGGACGATCGGCATATCACCTCAAAGAAGGGTTGTATACATACCCTGTTGAATACGTCAACGGAACCTGGTACAAAATCAGTTGGACCATTGACAAGTGCTATGAAGTCAGCAGAGAAGACGAGATCAAAGACCCTCACGAATCAGGATTAGGAACTAAAAGCCGACTGTTCCTATTCGCCCCGGATCTCGAACGAATCCACACTGAAGTCACACAAGGAAGTGACGAAGCACCCGAAGTAAAAACCGCTTCACCAACCTCAGACCCAGACATCCCTACAACCGACCAGGCTCACGCACCGGTCATCGAACAACTCACAGCAGCAATGGCAGCAATCGCCGTAGCTCATGTACAACCGGCACAAGTGGCCGGACCAGCACTAGTCCCACAGCTCCTAGGAGGGGGACAACCAGGAGGAGGTGGACAACCCCAACAACCACCAGCCGGAGGACAACCAGGCGGAGGAGGAGGCGGAGGAGGTGGAGGCGGCAGAGGCCCACAAGCAGCAAGACAAGCAGCAGCTGGACCAGTGGCAGCCGCACCACTCCGCAGTGAAGCCCTCAAGGGAATGATTCTCCAAATATTCCAAGGAGACAGGAAAGACGCAGAACGCTTCATGCAACAGTTTGGAGCATACCGCTTCCTTAACCGCCACAACTCCACCTTCACCAACAAAGCAGAGCAGGTGGCCTATGCCCTCACCTTCATAAAAGGACCACTGGTCGACAATTGGGCGTATGACATGGCAGACCAACTATCTATCAAGGTAGAAGGAAACCCAACCACAGGAGATCCCCCGACACACGCAGAAAACGACCCCGCTCTTTGGGAATGGTTCGCAAGAGCCTTCAGAGATGCCTTCACCGACTCCACCAAGAAACAAGACGCGTATTCCCGTCTCACAAAAATGGAACTGGACGTGGACAAAGTCGACTCCTCCATCACACTCTTCAAACGTCTCATCAGGGAAGCAGGGATGGGGACCAGACGCAGAAGGAACAATTAAACTGTTCCAAGACATCCTGCAGTCGGACTCCATCGCGTTATCCTGCCAACGAGAAACTCTACCAGCAACCATGGAAGAATGGTATGATGCAACCCGGAAGACAGTCCAGAGATGGCAAGACCTGAATGACAATATCGGACCCAAAGGAGGACCCGGCCACATCTCGACCAGAGCCAACAGGATGCAGAGCTACCAAAAACCCTCTCCGCCCAAACGACAAAAAGACCCGAACGCAATGGACATTGATGCCATCCGTACCACCGGAAAGCTAACAGATGAAGAACACATCAAGCTAATGAAGGAAGGAAGGTGCTTCTGTTGCCGCAAATTGGGACACATGTCCAGAGCCTGCCCTGACAAAGGCAAGGGAAAAACCCCCGATCGACCCCGCAGCTCCCAAGGGCAATACACCAAAGAAAAGCCCAAGGTCTGAGCCGCAGTAATCAATGAAGACGAGGAAGAGGAACAGCATAGCGAAGCTGAAACCTCGACCACCGCACCTCCCTCCTACACCAAAAAGGACGTCCTCCAGTACATCAGGGGGATGACTATTGAAGACCGAGAGAACCTCTACGAGGAGCTATCGGCCAAAGCAGATTTTTAGGAAGCTCGAAGCCGATGGTCTGGCTTAGAGCAACGGGACTACAAGATACGATGTACATTAGGAAACTATCGACCCTGAATATGAATGTTTCTTTTCGCACCTCGCAGTCCAAGGCTGACGAATCTGCTCTCATAGATAGCGGTGCTACCGACAATTTCATTGATGAAGATACCTGGAAAAGACTAGGAGTAGGACACAAAGAACTCGCCCGCCCTGTCACTGTCCACAATGTCGACGGTACAGAAAACAAACAAGGCAAGATCAAGCACTACTGCTGGTTACGAATCGTAAAAGGAGAAACACACAAACTCCAACGGTTCTACATCACGAGCCTAGGAAAAGATCATATCATTCTAGGATACCCCTTCCTCTACGAATTCAATCCAAAAACCAATTGGAAAACTGGAAAAGTCTCGGGAGAACCAGTGCAGCTCCAAAGCAGCAGGTACATGCACGTCGCCAAGCATGTCTTCTTCATACAGCGAGAAGCAATCAAACAGCTAGGAAAGCCAAAAGAAGATGAAGCCATCTACGTGCGCCGAACCAACATTGCGCAAGAATGGGCTCAAAAGGCAGACAAAGACAAAATCCATCTCACTATCGACACCATTCCGAAGGAATACCGAAGACATCAAAAGGTCTTCTCAGAAGAAGAAGCAAGACACTTCCCCCCTGCAAGATCGGAGGATATGACCATCAGACTAACTCCGGATGCACCGAAGGAGCTAAACTGTAAGGTGTACCCTTTGTCGAAAGAAGAACAAGACCTCCTACAAAAATGGATCCTCGAAGAAGAAGAACTAGGACGAATCTACGAAGGCCCTTCGCCATATACTGCACCTGTCTACTTCATCAACAAGAAAGACAGTTCAGAGAAAAGGATCATTATGGACTACCGCCAACTAAACAAGTACACCGTCCGAGACAACAACCCCCTACCTAACATCCAGTCTGCGTTAGAAAGATTACACGGCAAACTGCTATTCTCGAAGTTCGATATCCGCTGGGGATACAATAACATTCGCATCGCTGAGGAAGACCAAGAAAAGGCAGCGTTTAAAACACCCCAAGGCACCTATCTTCCTCGAGTAATGTACTTTGGTCTCACCAACGCGCCCCCTTTCTTTCAACGAACTATGCACCGAGATTTCCGCCCCCTGCTCCAGAAGTACCCTGAGAACCTGGGAAACTACATGGACAACTGGTGGGTAGCTACGGCCAATGACGAGGAAGGCCAACAATTACACAAGCAAATCGTCCACGACTTCCTTGACAAAATGGAAGAATGCTCCTACTTCCTCAAACCAAAGAAATGTCAGTTTGAAAAGGACGAAATGGAAATCCTAGGGTGGCTCGTCGGAGGAGGCCGAGTCCGCATTGACCCAGCAAAAGTCAAAGGCATATCCGAATAGCCCAGAACCCTTAAATCAGTAGAAGAAGTCAGAAAAACCCTGGGAGTGCTAGGATACCAATGTCCTTTCATCCAAGGATTTGCATCCATTGCCCGACCCCTACACGATCTTACCAAGAAAGGCACCCCCTTCATCTGGACGGAAAACTGCACGAGGGCACTAGACGAACTGATAACACGGGTAACCACCGAACCCGTCCTCTGGCACCCGGACCCCTCCAAACCATACGAGCTCGAGGTCGATGCCTCGGCATTCGCACTGGGGAGCATCCTCTTTCAAAGAGATGATCAGAATAAGAGAAGAGCAGTGGCCTACCACTCCAAAGCCCTCAACACGGCTGAAAGAAATTATTCCATTGGCGACCGAGAGTTCCTAGCCATCATAGAAGGACTCAAACATATCCGACACCTTGTCATGGGATCACCCCATAAATTGACAATCTACACCGACCACGACAACCTTCGCTATTACAGGCACCCACAAAAGCTGAACAGACACATGGCTCGCTACATCGCATTCCTAGCAGACTTCGATTTCGAACTAGTCCATCTACCGGGAAAGAAAAACCAGGCCGACCCCCTGTCCCGAAGACCAGATCATGATGATGGATCAGCTGACAACAAGGAAACCACGGCCCTTCCCAACGAACTGTTTGCCCGAGCCATCGAAATTTCTATCCTGGAGCAGCAAGTTCACCAACTGCAGAAAGCGAACGAAGAATTATGCCGAACTTGGAAGAAGAAATACGATATCTACCAAGACGAATGGAAGGTCTGGTGGAAGGCAGGATCACTGGTGATTCCGGAAAACACACAACTCCGACACACGTTCCTACAGGAATATCATGATACTCCGATGTCAGGCCATCCCGGAGTCTGGAAGACTTACCTAGCGCTGAAACGGGATTACTGGTGGCCAACCATCCACAAAGACGTGGAAGAATACATCAGGGGATGCGCCACCTGCCAGGCAGTAAAAACAATCACGCACCGAAACATACCCCCCATTGCACCGATCGGCCCTGGCGAAGACACAACGCCCTTCGCCACCATCACAGTCGATTTCATCACGAAACTACCCGAGTCACACGGCTGTGATACGATTCTCACCATCACCGATCATGACTGCACCAAAGCCGTGATTTTGATCCCATGCCGAGAAGATATGGGAAGCAAGGAAGTCGCAAGGCTCTTCAGAGACCACGCATTCCCCTACACAGGCCTCCCTAAAAAGATTATATCGGACAGAGACATGCGGTTCACCTTGCAGTTCTTTAAAGAACTCTGCGCCCAGTTGGACATCAAACAAAACATGAGCTCCGCGTACCACCCCCAAACAGACGGACAGTCGGAACAAACAAACCAAACAGTGGAGACAATACTGAGAATCTTCTGCAATCACCAGCAGGATAACTGGGCTGACTGGCTCAAAGTCGCCCAGTACATGATAAACTCCCATCCTTCTTCAACCACAAAGAAACCCCCGTACGAACTGTGGATGGGATTCATTCCCCGCACCCATCAACCCACGCATGTCGGAAATATACCGGCGATAGAAGAACGGAAATCCCAACTTCTAGAAGCTAGGAAAAACGCCCAAGAAGCCATCAGCAAGGCACAATCCCTCTGGACCAAAGATCCACACTTCCAAAGATACCGTGTGGATCAGAAGGTCTGGTTGGAAGGGACCCATTTAAGAACAACACACCCCACCATGAAGTTAAGGGCCAAACGCTTTGGACCCTTCAAGGTTACGGAAGTACTGAGCGCTGTAACATACAGGCTGGACCTCCCAGCCGCGTGGAAAATTCACAACGCATTCCACGCGGCTGTTCTTCACCCATATAAGGAGACGGAGCTCCATGGACCTAACTTTCCCGAGGCACCCCCTGACCTGATCGAAGGACACGAAGAATGGGAAGTAGACAACGTGTTAGCCTCAAGGCGGACCGGAAAGGCAAGGACCTTACAATATCTTGTCCGGTGGAAAGGATTCTCCGAGGCACATGATTCCTGGGAACCAAAAAGGAATCTAGACAACGCTGCCAAGAGAGTAGAAGAATTCCATGATAAGAACCCCAAGGCCATCCGGAGAATGGTTATAAACCCCCAGGGATCGACCATGGAGTTGATAAGCTCCGCCTCTGGTACAGAGAGAGGTGAGGTGTTTTACAGACCGACGGACTGGCTGGGATCACGTGATCCCATGACTCATGTATGATACATGCGTGGCTCTCTATTCGGACTGGATGACTGAGATTCCTTACTGTACCGCTGACTGATACGTGCATCATGCTGACAGTGTACTATACGATGACTGAGCATGACTGATGGACTGACAAACCGACTTACCAATCGGTTGTAGGACTATTAGTCATACACAATTCGAACCTGTATATATATGACTTCATACAGATGGTTGAGCCTTAAGCTCGACTTTGCTTTGCAATCGCAGCTCCTTGTATTCTCCTGTTCATTGCACGGCCCTCTCAGCTCTTTCATTTACCCTTCGAGGTCCTTAAAGGCAGATCTCACCTTCGGAGCTTAGTGATTGTGCTATAACAATCAATGCGCACCTCAGGAGTCTGATCGCGTGTCACGGCACGCCTCGGACTGCACACCTTCCTCTTCGGTCAAGTGTGCACGAAGCCCCGCTGCGGGCTTAACACAAGTCGAGCTTCTCTTAAAAGCCAACCTGGCTGACATACTACTCGACCTCGGAAGGAAGCAAAAGCTCTCAAAGAGCCCCGACATCCGGTTCAGAAATAGAACCACCGACGACCTCCCTACAGAAATACAGGGAAAAGCCTTCTGGCTAGAATCACAGACCGAGGGACGATCAGCATATCACCTCAAAGAAGGGTTATACACATACCCTGTTGAATACATCAACGGAACTTGGTACAAAATCAGTTGGACCATTGACGAGTGCTACGAAGTTAGCAGAGAAGACGAGATCAAAAACCCTCACAAGTCAGGATTAGGAACTAAAAGCCAACCGTTCCTACTCGCCCCAGATCTCGAACGAATCCACACAGAGATCACTCAAGGAAGTGACGAAGCACATGAAGTAAAAACCACTTCACCAGCCTCAGATCCAGACATCCCCACGACCGACCAGGCTCACGCACCGGTCATCGAACAACTCACAGCAGCAATGGCAGCAATCGCCGTAGCTCACGTACAACCGGCACAAGTCGCCGGACCAGCACAAGCTCCACAACCAGCAGGAGGAGGACAACCCCAACAACCACCAGCCGGAGGACAACCGCCAGCCGGAGGACAACCAGGTGGAGGCGGAGGAGGCAGAGGTGGTGGAGGCGGTGGAGGAGGCGGCGGAGGCCAACCAGCAGCTGGACAAGCAGCAGCCGGACAGGCAGCAGCCGCACCACCCCGTAGCGAAGCCCTCAAAGGAATGATTCCCCAAATCTTCCAAGGAGACAGAAAAGACGCAGAACGTTTCATGCAACAGTTCGGAGCATACCACTTCCTTAACCGACATAACTCCACCTTCACAAACAAAGCAGAACAAGTCGCTTATGCCATCACCTTCATCAAAGGACCACTGGTCGACGATTGGGCATACGATATGGCGGACCAACTATCCATCAAGGTAGAAGGAAACCCAACCACAGGAGACCCCCCGACACACGCAGAAAATGATCCAGCCCTCTGGGAATGGTTCGCCAGAGCGTTCAGAGACACCTTTACCAACTCCACCAAGAAACAAGATGCGTACTCCCGTCTCACAAAAATGGAACTGGACGTGGACAAGGTCGACTCCTCCATCACGCTCTTCAAACGTCTCATCAGGGAAGCAGGATGGGGACCAGACGCAGAAGGAACAATTAAACTGTTCCAAGACATCCTGCCAGTCGGACTCCATCGCGTCATCCGCCAACGAGAAACTCTACCGGCAACCATGGAAGAATGGTATGACGCAACCTGAAAGACGGTCCAAAGGTGGCAAGACCTGAACGATAACATTGGACCTAAAGGAGGACCTGGCCATATCTCAACCCGAGCCAATAGGATGTGCAGCTATCAAAAGCATTCCCCGCCAAAGCGATCGAAGGATCCTAATGCAATGGACATCGACACCATCCGTACCACTGGAAAATTAATGGATGAAGAATGCACCAAACTAATGAAGGAAGGAAGATGCTTCCGCTGTCGCAAGTTGGGACACATGTCCCGAGCCTGCCCCGACAAAGGCAAAGGAAAAACCCCCGATCGACCCCGCAGCTCCCAAGGGCAATACACCAAAGAAAAGCCCAAGGTGCGAGCCGCAGTAATCAACGAAGACGAGGAAGAGGAACAGCACAGCGAAGCGGAAACCTCGACCACCGCACCTCCCTCTTACACCAAAAAGGACGTCCTCCAGTACATTAGGGGGATGACCATTGAAGACCGAGAGAACCTCTACGAGGAACTATCGGCCAAAGCAGATTTTTAGGAAGCTCGAAGCCGACGGTCTGGCTTAGAGCAACTGGATTGCAAGATACGATGTACATTAGGAAACTATCGACTCTGAATATGAATGTTTCTTTTCGCACCTCGCAATCCAAGGCCGACGAATCCGCTCTCATAGATAGCGGTGCTACCGACAACTTCATTGATGAAGACACCTGGAAACGACTGGGGATAGGACGCAAGGAATTGGCCAGACCAGTCACTGTCCACAATGTAGATGGCACAGAAAACAAACAAGGAAAATTTACCCACTACTGCTGGCTCTGCATTGTCAAAGGAGAGAAGCACATGCTCCAACGATTCTATATCACGAGCCTAGGAAAAGATCGCATCATTCTGGGATACCCCTTCCTATACGACTTCAATCCAAAAATCAACTGGAAAACAGGAAAGGTCTCGGGAGAACCAGTACAACTCCAAAGCAGCAGATACATGCATAGCGCCAAATGCATCTTCTTTATGCAAAGAGAGGCGATCAAGCAACTAGGGAAACCCAAGGAAGACGAAGCCATCTATGTGCGACGAACCAACATAGCACAAGAATGGGCCCAAAAGGCGGATAAAGATAAAATCCACCTTACCATCGACACCATTCCCAAGGAATATCGAAGACATCAAAAAGTCTTCTCTGAAGAAGAAGCACAACGCTTCCCCCCTGCAAGATCGGAAGATATGACTATCAAACTAACTCCAGACGCACCGAAGGAGTTAAATTGCAAGGTGTACCCCCTGTCCAACGATGAACGAGAACTCCTGCAAAAGTGGATTCTCGAAGAAGAAGAACTAGGGCGAATCTATGAAGGACCATCACCCTACACGGCACCAGTCTACTTCATCAACAAAAAAGACAGCTCGGAGAAAAGAATCATCATGGATTACAGGCAGTTGAACAAGTACACAATCAGAGATAACAATCCTCTGCCCAATATACAATCCGCACTGGAAAGACTGCACGGCAAATTACTGTTCTCCAAGTTCGACATTTGCTGGGGATACAACAACATACGTATCGCCGAAGAAGACCAAACCAAAGCAGCATTCAAAACTCCCCAAGGCACTTATGTTCCCCGAGTCATGTACTTCGGACTCACAAATGCACCTCCTTTCTTCCAATGAACTATGCACCGAGACTTCCGCCCCTTACTCCAAAAGTACCCTGAGAACCTGGGAAACTATATGGATGATTGGTGGGTGGCCACAGCCAACGACGAAGAAGGCCGCCAACTGCATAAACAAATCGTCCACAACTTTCTAGACAAAATGGAAGAGTGCTCTTACTTCCTGAAACCAAAGAAATGTCAATTCGAAAAAGACAAAATGGAAATACTTGGATGGCTCATGGGAGGAGGACGAGTACATATCGACCCGGCAAAAGTAAAAGGGATATCAGAATGGCCCAGGACCCTCAAATCAGTAGAAGAGGTCAGAAAGACCCTAGGGGTGCTCGGCTACCAGCGACCCTTCATCCAAGGATTTGCAGCAATAGCCCGACCGCTACACGACCTTACCAAAAAGGAAACCCCTTTCATCTGGACCGAAAAATGCACAGAGGCATTAAATGAACTCATCACGCGAGTTACCACTGAACCAGTCCTCTGGCACCCAAATCCCGCCAAACAATACGAACTTGAGGTCGATGCCTCTGCTTTCGCACTTGGAAGCATCCTCTACCAAAGAGATGACAACAACAAACGACGAGCAGTAGCCTATCATTCAAAGGCACTAAACGCAGCCGAAAGGAACTACTCCATCGGCGACAGAGAATTCCTGGCCATCATAGAAGGCCTGAAACGCGTACGACACCTAGTGATGGGATCACCCCACAAATTGATCATCTACACAGATCACGACAACCTTCGCTACTACCGACACCCACAAAAATTGAACCGACGTGTCGCTCGATACATTGCATTCTTGGCTGACTTCGACTTCGAGTTAGTCCACCTTCCTGGCAAGCGAAACCAAGCAGATCCCCTATCCCAACGCCCAGACCACGACGACGGATCAGCGGATAATGAAGAGACCACAGCTCTACCAAACGAACTCTTCGCTAGAGCAATTGAAATCTCTATCCTGGAACAACAGGTCCATCAACTACAGAAGGCAAACAGCGAACTATGCCAAAAATGGAAGAAGAAGCACGGCATCTATCAAGATGAATGGAAGGTCTGGTGGAAGGCAGGATCCTTAGTGATCCCTGAAGACGTACAACTCCGACGCATGTTCCTCCAGGAGTACCACGACACTCCGACATCGGGACATCCCGGAGTCTGGAAGACCTACCTGATGATAAAACGAGATTACTGGTGGCCCACAATCCATAAAGATGTTGAAGATTACGTCAGAGGGTGCGCCACCTGCCAAGTGGTAAAAACAATCACCCACCGCAACGTGCCCCCCATTGCACCGATCGGTCCTGGTGAAGACACAACACCCTTTGCCACTATCACAGTTGATTTCATTACGAAATTACCCGACTCACATGGCTGTGATACAATTCTCACCATCACCGATCACGACTGCACGAAGGCCGTAATCCTGATTCTGTGTCGGGAAGATATGGGAAGCGAGGAAGTAGCGAGGCTCTTCAGAGACCACGCATTCCCCTACACTGGAATTCCTAAAAGAATCATCTCAGACAGGGACACGCGGTTCACGTCGCAATTCTTCAAGGAACTCTGCGCCCAGTTGGACATCAAACAAAACATGAGCTCCGCGTACCACCCTCAAACAGACGGACAGTCGGAACGAACAAACCAAACAGTGGAGACAATACTGAGAATCTTCTGCAATCACCAGCAGGATAACTGGGCGGATTGGCTCAAAATCGCCCAGTACATGATAAACTCCCATCCTTCGTCAACCACAAAGAAACCCCTGTACGAATTATGGATGGGGTTCATTCCCTGCACCCATCAACCCACACGTGTCGGGAACGTACCAGCGATCGAAGAAAGGAAGTCCCAACTTCTAGAAGCTAGGAAAGACGCCCAAGAAGCCATCAGCAAGGCGCAATCCCTCTGGACCAAAAATCCACACTTCCAAAGATACCGCGTGGACCAGAAGGTCTGGTTGGAAGGGACCCATTTACAAACAACACACCCTACTATGAAGCTAAGAGCCAAACGCTTTGGACCCTTCAAGATTACGGAAGTACTGAGCACCGTAACGTATAGGCTGGACCTCCCAGCCGCGTGGAAAATCCACAACGCGTTCCACGCGGCTGTCCTTCACCCATATAAGGAGACGGAGCTCCATGGACCTAACTTTCCTGAGGCACCTCCTGACCTGATCAAAGGACACGAAGAATGGGAAGTGGACAACGTGTTAGCCTCAAGGCGAACCGGAAAGGCAAGGACCCTACAATATCTTGTCCGGTGGAAAGGATTCTCCGAGGCACATGATTCCTGGGAACCAAAAAGGAATCTAGGCAACGCCACCAAAAGAGTAAAGGAATTCCACGATAAGAACCCCAAGGCCATCCGGAGAATGGTTATAAACCCTCGAGAACTGATCATGGAACCCTCACCACTACCTGACATTGCCACACTTTGCTCACAATTCGAAAATCTATCCCTGATGTCTTCGCAGTTCAGCTCGCCGTCCCCTGCAACTCGCAATGCCATGCTAAACGTCGACACAGAAGAAGTCGCCGTGCTGGAAGCTGCACTACACCCCACCAACGAACCACCTCCACCCTTCCCCACAGAACCCGACTATTCACCACCGACCGATGTACCCCCCAGCTTCGAGCTGGAAGAATACTTGCAACTATCACCGTCGCTCTACAGTGTCCACGGACCCAGCCGCGTCCCCAGCCCCGAGCCACTTCCCATTCCCCCCCGCACAGACCCACTGCCTCAAAATGACCCTGATGACCCATGTAACCAGGTCCGGGGTCTGAGTAGCTTCGCCCGAGAGAGACTTTTCTACTCAGCGACAGGACTGGCGGCGGCTCAGCTGATGCTAGAAAGACAAGAAGAGATCGATCACCCCCTGGTACGAGACCCCGAAACCAACCTCATACACCGTGCAGCCACTCCGTTATCTTCGGTCTCGAGCACAAACTCGGGCTCCTCCCCCGCAACATCCATGCAGAGCTTCCTGTCACATTACACCTTGGAGATTGATGTAGACGATTTGGTACAATCACACCCAGGCGACGACTGGATCAGGTTCCAGCCAGAGATCCATCGTACCCACATCCAGATCCCCGCCACTGAAGCTAACCCCAAGGACAAGGTAGCGGCAAGGTACCTACGATTCCGCGTTGACGACATCACTGGAGAGCCCACCATCTATGGGACTATGGGGGCGGGACGACCAATCTATGCCGAAGCACTGGTGGCGGCCCCCACGTCCTGGGCAGCACCCGCGGATTACCGCGACGACAGATATTTCACACTCCTCACAGAGTCAAGAATGATTGGAGGACCAATGGAGATGGCAATCGAAGATCTAGGAGACTATGGGGTCAAAGCCGACATCATCCGTCTGCGGAATCTGGAAGCCGACAAGTGCAAGCTGGCCCTCTGCCTCCAAGAGGTCCAAGCGTTGGAAGCGTACACACAGAAAAGAAGGGCCGAGTTCGGCCTTTACCAACTCGCTCACGTCGGACGAACCAAAGCGGTCCGACAACGGCTTATCAAAGCCAACGTGCGCGAGCAACTCCTGGAGCTGGTGGACGAAGATGATGAAAGAGGGGAACTGGCTTGGCGACACCGACGGACAAGACGCAACACTGCACCATACCTCCACAACGCAGTCACCAGGCCCGACTCGAGGTTAAGGGGAGGAGCGGGCAGCAGGGTGTCGTGGAACAGCGAGAACGCCACGGATGATGCACTGGCCCAGGACGAATTTGAAGAGTGCAAACGTTGCTCTTATTGCCCCTGGTACGACCACCTGTCCACCCAGTGCGAGACCCCGCATCACCTCTGTTCCATCTCTGCCTCGGGCTGGTGCCGAGTACCCTGCCACCACCGGTTCTTCAATAATCAAATGCCCGATACCTGCCCTTACGGAGGGCGACGCCGCCATGCCAATGGCCACTACCTCACCCGCCAGCGCCATGCTCGCTACCTCACCTTGGAAGAGCGAGCCATCGAATACGACCACAACAATGCAGGGTGTGATGACCTCTGCAAGGGAGAACTTAGCAGTGCAGGAATCGCCATGCGCCAGGCAATCACCCAGGTCGTCCTGGATGAGTTCGAGAACGCGGGCCCCTCTTACACCCCTCGTTCCCCTTCCCCCGATTATGACTATGTCCCCGGCGATAACGAGGGATCAGATTAGTGCGTGGAAGCGCTTCTTTGAGGGGAGGGTGGTGATAAGCTCCGCCTCTGGTACGGAGAGAGGTGAGGTGTTTTACGGACCGACGGACTGGCTGGGATCACGTGATCCCATGACTCATGTACGATACATGCATGGCTCTCTATTCGGACTGGATGACTGAGATTCCTTACTGTACCGCTGACTGATATGCGCATCATGCTGACAGTGTACTATACGATGACTGAGCATGACTGATGGACTGACAAACCGACTTACCAATCGGTTGTAGGACTATTAGTCATACACGATTCGAACCTGTATATATATGACTTCATACAGATGGTTGAGCCTTAAGCTCGACTTTGCTTTGCAATCGCAGCTCCTTGTATTCTCCTGTTCATTGCGCGGCCCTCTCAGCTCTTTCATTTACCCTTCGAGGTCCTTAAAGGCAGATCTCACCTTCGGAGCTTAGTGATTGTGCTATAACAATCAACGCGCACCTCAGGAGTCTGATCGCGTGTCACAGCACGCCTCGGACTGCACACCTTCCTCTTCGGTCAAGTGTGCACGAAGCCCCGCTGCGGGCTTAACAGGAGTCCTCATCACTCCCCGACATCACTACACTGTGCTCACAATTCGAAAACCTATCCCTGATGTCCTCACAGTACAGCTCTCCCTCCCCTGCCACTTGCAACACCATGCTAGCGGTCGACACGGAGGAGGTAGCAATATTGGAAGCCTCCCTCCACCCTACCACGGAACCACCGCCAGCCTTCCCCGAAGAGCCAGAATATGCCCTGCCAACAGACACACCCCCCAGTTTTGGGATGGAAGAATACCTATGCCTATCCCCTTTGTTATACAGCGTACATGGACCGAGCCGGGTCCCCAGCCCTGAACCACTACCCATTCCCCCATGCACCGATACACTCCCCCAGGACAATCCAGAGGACCCGTGAAACCTCGTCCGCGGTCTTAGTAGCTTCGCGAGAGATAGACTCTTTTACTCCCCAAGTGGCCTAGCGGCAGCACAGCTCATGTTGGAGCGACAGGAGGAAGCCGACCACCCTCTAGTATTGGACCCAGAAACTAACGAGGTCCACCGCATCGCCACGCCACTGTCCTCAGTAGCTAGTACGACGCCGAGCTCTTCCCCGGCCACGTCCATGCACAGTTTCCCCTCGCACTACACCATTGAAGTCGACGTAGACGACCTCGTACAAACACACCCGGGAGATGATTGGGTGAGGTTCCAACCGGAGATCCACTGCACTTCCATCAAGGTCCCGGCCACCGAAGCAGAGCCGACAACCAAGGTGGACACGAGGTTCGTGCGCTTCTGCATCGACACCATCACGGGGGAACCCACTATTTACAGGACCATGGGAGCGGGACGACCCATATATGCAGACACCTTAGAAGCCGCTCCTGCATCCTGGGCGGCACCCGCCGATTACCGCAACGACAGATACTTCATGACACTGACAGAAGAAAGGATGATCGGAGGCCCGATGGAAAGGGCGATCGAAGACTTGGGAGATTACGGAGTAAAGGCAGATATCATCCGCCTTCGAAATCTCGAGGCCGACAAACGCAAGTTGGCCTTCTGCCTCAAAGAGATCCAAGCTCTCGAGGCCCACGTACAGAAGAGGAGGGCTGAGTTCAGGATCCACCAACTCGCCCACATCGGCCGGACCAAGGCAGTACGCCAGAGACTTATCCGAGCCAATGCCCGAGAACGACTCCTAGGACTAGTGGATGAAGATCACGAGAGAGGAGAATTGGCATGGCGACACCGACGAGACAGACGCAGTATGGCGCCTTACAACACTAACATAGCGAACAGGCCTGATTCCAGGTTGAGAGGAGGAGCCAGCAGTAGGGTCTCTTGGTACAGCGAGAACGCCACCGACGATGCGCTGGCACAAGAGGAATTCGAGGAGTGCAAACACTGCTCCTACTGCCCGTGGTATGACCACCTCTCCACTCATTGTGAGACGCCTCACCACCTTTGCTCGATCTCGACATCGGGCTGGTGCCGAGTTCCCCGCCATCACTGCTTCTTCCGGAACCAGATGCCTGCCACCTGTCCTTATGGGGGCCGCCACCGCCATGCCAATGGCCACTACCTCACCCGCCAACGCCACGCCCGCTACCTCACATTGGAGGAGCGGGAGATAGAATACGACCACAATAATGCAGGATGCGATGACCTCTGCAAAGGGGAACTCAGCAGTGCGGGGATCGCCATGCGACAAGCAATCACTCAGGTCGTCCTCGACGAGTTCGAGAATGCTGGTCCCTCTTACGCCCCTCGTTCCCCTTCCCCTGATTATGATTATGTCCCCGGCGACAACGAGGGATCCGACTAGCGCGTGGAAGCGCTTCTTTGAGGGGAGGGTGGTGATAAGCTCCGCCTCTGGTACGGAGAGAGGTGAGGTGTTTTACGGACCGACAGACTGGCTGGGATCACGAGATCCCATGACTCGCATACGATACACGCATGGCTCCTCGACTGGACTGGCTGACTGAGGCTCTTACTGTACCGATGACTGATGACCCTGACCAGGCTGACTGATACGTGCATCATGCTGACAGTGTACTATACGATGACTGAGCATGACTGATGGACTGACAAACCGACTTACCAATCGGTTGTAGGACTATTAGTCATACACAATTCGAACCTGTATATATACGACCTTGTACGAACAGTTGAGCCTTAAGCTCGACTTTGCTTTGCAATCACAGCCTCTTGTATACTCCTGTCTACTGTGCGGCCCCTCTCTACTCTTCCATCTATACTTCAAAGGTCCTTAAAGGCGGACCTTTGCCTTCAAAGCTTAGTGATTGGGCTATACCAATCAACACGCATCTCAGGAGTCTGAACATGTGCTCCGGCACGCTTCGGACCGCACACTTTCCTAAACCGTCAGGTGTGCACGAAGCCCCGCTGCGGGCTTAACACTTGGTCTCCTTTGGCGTGTGTTGGGGGGGTCTCCCGTGATTGGGTTCCCTTCCACTTTGATGGATAATTGGTCTGCCATGTCGTAAGCCCAGTTGTCGACTTGCAATCCTTTGATAAAGGTGAGGGCATAAGCCACCATTTCGGCTTTATTCATGAAGGTGGAGTTATGTCTGTTGAGGAATCGGTAAGCTCCGAACTGTTGCATGAATCGTTCGGCATCCTTTCAATCGCCTGCGAAGATTTGTGGTATCATTCCTTTCAAGGGTTCTGAACGAGGTGGGGCTGCGGCAGCTTGCCCTGCCGCTTGCTGTCTGGCTGCTGGTTGGCCTCCGCCACCTCCTCCACCTCCTCCGCCTCCTCCACCGCCTGGTGGTCCTCCTGCTGGAGGTTGTTGTGGTTGTCCTCCTCCGCCACCTGGTTGTCCTCCAGCAGGAGGTTGTGCTGGTTGTGCTGGTCCTGCCGCTTGTGCAGGTTGGACATGGGCTACCGCGATTGCTGCTTGTGCCATTGCTTGTGTGAGTTGTTCGATGACCGGTGCGTGAGCTTGGTCTGTTGTGGGGATGTCTGGGTCTGATGCTGGTGAAGTGATTTCTACTTCAGGGGTTTCGTCACTTCCTTGAGTGATTTCTGTGTGGATTCGTTCGAGATCCGGGGCGAGTAGGAATGGTTGATTTTTGATTCCTAATCCTAGTTTTTGAGGATCTTCAATCTCGTCTTCCCTACTAACTTCGTAGCACTGGTTGATGGTCCAGCTGATTCTGTACCAGGTCCCATTGATGTATTCTACGGGGTATGTGTATAGCCCGTCTCTGAGGTGATATGCTGATCGTCCTTCAGCCCGTGATTCTAACCAGAAGGCTTTCCCTTGTATTTCTGAAGGGAGGTTGTCAGAGGTTCTATTTCGGAACTTGATGTCGGGGCTCTTTGAGAGCTTTCATTTTCTTCCGAGGTCAAGTAGTATGTCAGCCAGTTTGGCTTAGAGAAGCTCGACTTGTGTTAAGCCTGCAGCAGGGCTTCGTGCACACCTGACGGTTTAGGAAGGTGTGCGGTCTGAGGCATGCTGAGACACGTGATTCAGACTCCTGAGATGTGCGTTGATTGTTATAGCACAATTACTAAGCTTCGAAGGTAAGGTCTGCCTTTAAGGACCTTAGAATATAGATGGAAGAGTAGGGAGCCGCGCAGTGAACAGGAGTGAACAAGAGGCTGCGATTGCAAAGCAAAGTCGAGCTTAAGGCTCAACTATCCGTAGAACGTCCTATATATACAAGTTCGAACCTAGTATGACTAATAGTCTTAGAACCGGTCGCTAAGCCGGTTTGTAAGTGATTAGTCATCTACCTATCATACACTGTCAGCATGATGCGTGTATCAGTAATCGAACCAGAGTCATCAGTCAGCAGTACAGTACGAGTCTCAGTCATCCAGTCCGTAGATGAGTCAGGGGCATAATTGTAATGAGTCATGGGGTCACGTGACCCCAGCCAGTCCGTCGGTCCATAGAACACCTCACCTCTCTCCATGCCAGAGGCAGAGCTTATCAGTTACAAGCAAAGCCGATTGAGATACGGAATTTGCTTCTCTTTTTACCGCTCATCTGTTTCAATGCCAACCCACGATCCGGAGGTGCAAATGCAAAGAAGGATGACTCGTCGAAGTTCCACCGGTCTTTGAGGGCAAAGGGTGTAAGGACTTCTCGCATGTGTCTTCTTTCGGCTTCAACCAGCACAGGATCCACTGATGCTGCTTCTCCATGTCTCCGAAATTCCTTTATCTTGTGTCACCGCTGCTTACGCGACGATAACGAGTAGACTCGGAGTGGTAGTGACAAGGCTCTTAACGGCCGCCTTCTAGCAAGGAGTGGGGAATAGATGATATTGCCGTCGTAAGACGGACAGGAGACTCAACTTAGCGACCTAGAGTCACTAGAGAGTCGTACTTATACTACTACAGGGTACAGGGTACGGGGTACTGGGCACAGGGCGCGGGGCATGAGGATACGGGGCTGCGAGTCACGTACATAGGGGCTGAGTCACAAGGCGACTCATGTAGTCCATCCACATCAGGTGAGGCATATACGAATAACACTAGTCCGATCTTACCGCTACTCGGGGTCATCCAACTCCATTGGGTCGTCCGCGCGGCTGATATCCCCGTCGATCGAAGGGGGGAAGTCCCAGGGCCGAGGGGACGGTAACATCACCCTCCAGTTAGATGCGAGCGCGACCACGCGTCGCGTAGCGGATGATCCCCGACCCGTGACGTTGGTCGTGGCGGTCGGCATCGTTGCCGGCGAGGTGGGCGAGGGTCTCCCCGGCGTTGGCGGCGCGGAGGCGGCGGCGGCAGTTGGCGAGGATGTTGCGGGTCTCGGCCTCTTCAGCTTCGAGGGCGCGGATGCGGGAGGCGATGTTGGTGAGCTCGACGTCGGTGTGGTGGTAGCGGCAGATGTCGGTGTAGAGACCCCAGTCCTGGGTCGTATCCTGGACTTCCAATGCGAAGGCATCGAAGATTTCGGAGTCTCCGTCGATGGCACGGAGTAACCACTTGGGTACCGGCGGATTGGCGACACCGACGTTGGAGCTGGGCTGGGCGTAGACCTCTGTAGTAAAGACAGGGTCGTCAGGGCCTCCCAAGGTACCAGCGGCGCGGGGAACGGGGCCGTCGAGAAGTTGGATGTAGGGGGCGATGCGGCGATCGTTGCTGCCGCCTTGGAGGGGGATGGAGAAATAGTGGAGCTGGCCGTTATTCTCGATAAAGCCGGCAGGGGGTTCAGACTGAATACCCTGTGGAGTGTCCGCCCTTGCGGGTTGGCTGGCCAGGCGGCGGATGGTGAGGTCGGCGAGGCGGAGGGCTTCGGTCTTGGCCTCGCAGTCGAGCTGGAGGGTCCTGGCGCCGAGGGCGAGGACGTCGCGCTGGTCTTGGCTCTGTTCAAGTTCCGCTGCCTGTTCTTCGGCCGTAATCCTAACGGCTTCCATCCGGTCCTCGGTGCGCTTGGCGGTGATGATGAGACCGCGGACCATGCGGAGGAGAACTGGAGCCGTGAGGGCGTTGGCTTGTCCTTCGACGAGAGCGCTAACGGCTCGGGGTGATAGGGGTACGGCTGGCTGCGTAGCGCCGATGGCGAGGTCCATTGCAAGGACCCGTGCTGAGTTAGTGGGCGCGGCGTCCTCAACAAGAGGAAGGGCTCCATTGGAACCGGTCGTCTGATAGGGGGTCCCTGGGGCGGGGATGAAGAGGGCCTCGGTGGAGGCATGGGAGTCGGTGGGCGAGGCGGGAGCATAGTTGACGTCTTCAGCGGGAGAGAGGTGGATGGTCTGGTAGGGCATAGTCGTATGGATTGTGGGGAGAGGATGTTGTTTCGAGCCCTCAGTCCCACTCTTTTATGCGGTTGCTCGAGCGGGCGCCTCTGGTGGTACTCTTCGATCAGTGCGGGGGCGTGTACTTGGGGGGCCGGTTCCCATGTGTTGTCCGCGTCTGGGTATCCCTTCCATTTGAGGAGGTATTGCAGGGTCTTCCGTCTTCCGTAGAGACGGTGATTAACGATGGCCTCGACTTCGTACTCGTGTTCACCCTCGATCAGTTCGGGGGGTGGTTTGATGTAGTTGGGGCCGTGTTGTGGGGTTTCGCGATAAGGGGTGAGGAGGCTGGCGTGGAACACGTTGTGGATCTTCCAGGCGTCGGGTAATCGGAGCTGATACGCCACCGGTGACACCTGTTTACTGATGCGGAAAGGTCCGTGTCGCTTGGGGGCTAGCTTGGGGGTCTGGTAGGGTAATCGGAGGTTCTTTGCCTCGAGCCAGACCTCTTGATCCACGTTGAACTGGGGTGGTGGCGTTTGATGGGCGGTGCGGTTGATAGCTTCGATCGCTTGTGCACGCCTCTCGAGTGCGGTCTGCTTCCTGTCCTCCACGTGTTGATTCAATGATGGAGGGGGGTCTGTGGGGTGTAGGCGAGGCATGTAGCCGAGGAGTGCTTCTGATGGGGCGATGTTGATGGTGGCGTTCCTGTGATTGTTGTGCACCGTGGTGGCTATTCCCAGCCAATCGCTCCAGTCGGTTTGGGCGCTGTTGGTGGTCAGGCGGAGGTACTGCTCTACCCACTGATTTGTTCGTTCTGATAGCCCGTCTGTTTGGGGGTGGAACGCTGAGGACACGTTTTGTTTGATCCCCAGTTGTTGGGCGAGTGCCTTTGCGAAGAAGGATGTAAATCGGGGGTCTCTATCGGATATGACCTTATCGGGCAGGCCGAACCATCGGTAGACGTTGTCGTAGTATAGTCGGGCCACTTCTTGCCCGGTGATTGTTGTCTTGCAGGGGAGGAATACGGCTGCTCTCGTGCATCCGTGGTCTACTATTGTGAGGATGGCGTCGTACCCTTTGCTGGTCGGGAGTTGGGTGATCAGGTCCATTGCTACGATCTGGAATGGGAGTGCGTTGGTCGGTGTGGGGATGCGGTAGAGAGGGACCTTCGCTCGTCTTGTAAGGTTCTTGCCTTGTTGGCATTTGGCGCACCCTTTTATGTATTGCGCGATCCATTCATTCATGTCTGGCCACCAGAAGTGTCGGCGGATGATTGTGATGGTGGGGTCTCGTCCCGGGTGTCCTCTGATTTCCAGGTCGTGGAATCGGTGGAGGATTTCCTTTTTCAGGGTGTCGTCTGGTGGGACGGCGATTCTGCCTTGTACGCGCCAGTGTTTTAGGTTGTTGTCATTGTGCGAGTGGGTCATGGTTGCCTTGTGGCGTTTGATCCATCCTGCAATCTCGGCGGGGTACTTCCGTTGCATTGTCCCTATCCGTCGTTCTAGTTCCCACCACTCGTCTTTGGGATCTTCGGTGGTGGATAATCTGATGAAGGCGTCTGGGTGGAGGAGGGTTAGGTCTTGGTTGTCTGTTTCGCCTCTGTCCACTCCTGGGGGTCGGGAGAGGAGGTCTGCCGAGGTATGGAGTTTCCCTGGCACATGTTGGATTTTTAGGTGGTACTCTTGGAGTTCTGCGAACCATCGTGCCACTCGGCGGTTTACCTTACGTGGAGATTTCCAGAAGGTTAGGTTTGCGTGGTCGGTGAGGACTGTAACTGGGATTGTTGATCCTGCCAGATGGGGTCGCCAGTGGGCTAGGGCTTTCATTAGTGCCAGGAGTTCTCTTTCGTAGATGTCGTAGTTGCGCTCGGTTGGGGTGAATGTTGCGGAGTAGTAGGCTATGGGGTGTTTGGTTGGTGAGGTTTTCCTGGGGTGTTTGTCTCCCTCCTGTAAGAGTACGGCTCCCACGCCGTACGCGGACGCGTCTGTAGCTAGGAAGAATGGTTTGGTGTAGTCAGGTTGGCGTAGGATCGGGTTTTGGCACATGTGTTTCTTGAGGGTCTCGAAGGCTTTTACTTGGGCTTCTCCCCATGCAAATGGTGTCGCCTTCTTGGTGAGGTGGATCAGTGGTCTTGCGATCTTCGAGTAGTCTTTGATGAAGTATCGGTAGTATCCTGTGAATCCCAGGAAGGCTCTAACGTCCCGGACTGTTCGTGGGGGTTTCCAGTCCGCTACTCCTTGTACCTTGGCTGGGTCCATCCGTATGGTGTTGTGGCCCAGGATGACACCTAGGAATTCGACTTCCTTTTTCTCGAAGACGCACTTCTCTGGTTTGAGGAAGAGGTCGTGTTTGCGCAGCTTGTCGAGGATTTGGTGGACTCTTGTTCGGTGGTATGGGAGGTCCGATCGGGTGTGTATGAGGATGTCGTCCATGTAGATCGACAGCCAGTCTTGTCGGAGTTCTTCCCTGAATAGCGCGTTCATCATGGTCTGGAAGGTGGCTGGGGAGTTGGTCATTCCGAAGAACATCACCTGTGGTTCAAAAAGACCGTGATTGGTGACAAACGCCGCTTTCCATTGATCTCCGTCGCGTATCCGTATGTTGTTGTATCCCCAGCGAATGTCGAATTTGGTGAATAAGCTGGCTCCTCTGACTCTCGCGATGAGCTCGGGGATGAGTGGGAGTGGTGTGGCGTTTCGGCGGGTCCATTCGTTAAGCTTTCGGTAGTCCTGTACTGGTCGGAGTTTCCCATCTTTCTTTTTGACGAAGAAGAATGGGGCCGCGAATTGGCTTTTGGACTCGGTGATGTATCCCTTGTCGAGGTGTTCTTGGAGGAACGTTGCGAGTGCTTCTTGTTCTGGTTGGGTCAGGGCGTATACCTTCCCTGGCATGTGTTCTGGGTGGCCTGGTTTTAGTTCTATGGCGTGATCCCATTCTCGTGGTGGCGGGAATCGCTTTGATTCTGCTTCGCTGAACACGAATGAGTGTCGGCGGTACTCCTGCGGAATCGGCGAGGGTTGGACTGCGTGTTTCTCGGCTAGCTTTGAAGCTAGTGTTTGTCGGTCTGTTGCTGTGGCGGTATGGATTTTTGTCGTCGTTCGCTTGATCCTAGCTTTGATGACGACGGGTAGTTGTTCGTAGGCGATCCATCCTTTTGCCCAGTCGATGACTGGTTGAACTGCGGCGAACCATGGGTAGCCTAAAATTACTTTTTGTTCGCCTAGGTTAGTGAGGAAGAAGCGCATCGTGCGCGTTTGGTCGCCCGTTCGTACGTCTAGGTCGGTGTAGTGGGTGATTTGTCCGTGGCGGTTCTGTGTCCCATCTACGTTAAACACTTTGCGGGGTTCTGCCAACTCTTCAATTGGTAGTTTGAGTTCTTTTGCATAGTTGGGGTTGATGAAGTTCTCCGTGGCGCCGGAGTCTAGTAGTGCAGAGGTTTCGGCCCTCTTGAACAAGGAGTTTAGATATACGCGAATTGTCATTGATCGACGGTTCGATAAATACACGCTCCTTGTACTTAATGCCCTAACCAAGGCCGAACTGGTTAGGCGTCCTGAAAACCCTCTTCCTCGGCTGCTACTATTCCTCCTCCGAAATGCGCCGCTACTTGGTCTCGCTGGTCAGTAGACATGGCCGCCAGTCTGGTGGCTATTTCGTCTACTGGGTTCTCGTTAGTGGTCGTGGTGTCTGACATCCAGTCGACCAGTTGTGCCGTGGCTACGCGCGGTTTCTTCTTCCGGTTGGGACAGTTGCGCGCGAAGTGTCCGACTTGGTTGCATTCGTAGCAGGCGCCACGGGGGCTCGGTCAGCGCTGCGGGGGTTTCTGTCGGTTGGTTGGGTTTGGGCGACGTTCACCTGATAGACGTTCCCTTGTTTGTCTTGCATTTGGACCGTCCTTCCTTGGGGGTTTCGGTTCCTCCAGTTGTTGTTTCGGTTGGCGCGTGCTCGGTCTGCATCGACGTCCATTGGGACGGGGGCGTTGTTTAGGTGGCGGGGGGCGTTGGTGGAATTATATCCTCTGATATTGGGGCGACTGGGTTGTTGATTGGTGGGATTGGGCTGTGCGAATCGGTTCCATCTCGATGACGGTGGCCGGTTCGTGGTGCCCTTATCCTGCTTGAACATCTTGTAGATGAGAAGTTGGGACGCTACACTGTCGATTGCTCGCTGTTTGATCTCTGCGTAGGTATTGACCTTGGGGGGTTTGACTATGTCGTTGACGATGGATTTGGTTAGTCCTTTCAGGAAGTATCTGACGGTTGCGGGTGCCGTGAGCGGGTATTCGGCCTTTCGGGCGACTCTCTCGAAGTCCTGGATGTATTGGTCGACTTCGGGCCATTTCATCTTCATATTTTCGATCTGAAGGCGTGCTCGTTCTTCGGCTTGGGTGTCTTGGAATTGGTTCCGGAACTCGTTCAGGAAGTGTACCCAGACGTCAGGGACGTCTTCAATGAGTGGGTCCAATCGATCCACCCAGTCTCCTTGGTTGAGGGCCCATTCGTCCACGGTTGGGCCTTTGATGAATGTCAGCGCTATTGCTACACGGCGGATCCAGGATTGGAGGCCGGGGACCGTGGCGTTTACGCGGAAGTAATGTCGTAGTTCATTTATGAATTGGTCCGCTTTCGCTCGGTCTCCGTCAAACTCCGTGGGGGCGCTTCCCATGAGGTGGGCATCTTGGTTTGCTGGGGGCATCGGTGGTGCGGCCGGGGGGTTGGGGGCTCCGGGGTTTCCTCCGGGGTTGCCTCCTCCTCCTCCGGGGTTGCCTCCTCCTCCTCCGGGGTTGCTTCCTCCTCCTCCGGGGTTGCCTCCTCCTCCTCCGGGGTTGTTACTTGGTTGTCGCTTCATTGCCGTGTCTAGCTTCTTTTGCACGGAGGCTACTATCTTGGGTTTGGTGGTTGTGGCGGTTGCCATGGCGTGCTCGTGTATCAATGAAGCGAATGGTCGGGTGTCGATGAGTGGAGAGTTTCTGATGATGGTATTGGTATGGTCCTCTGTGGGTTCTTCGTCAGTGGTAGGCGAGTTGGGTTGTTGGTCTGTGGAGACGGGGGACGGGGGCCGAGTGTTGTCTTCGGCGTCGTTGTCGGAGTCAAAGGGGATGGGTAGGAATGTTCCTCCTTCTTGTCTGCGTCGGCGTCTTTCTTGTGCGTTCAGCTCGTTGTGGGCTTCGATGTCAGGTCTTCTAGGTCCTCGCACTAGTTTGAATTTGTCTCCGTCCTCCTCGAGGTAGATTTGGGTAAGGAATCCTTTCTCGTTGTGTATCCAGACGTGGGTTCCGTCTATGCAGTCCTGTGCCTTCTTGGTCGTATCAGGGTGGTATAGTATTGCTATCCCGTCGTATCCGGGGATGACTCCTTTGTCGATTCTGCGTAGGTGCGCGTTCTTTGGTGGTTTGTCGTCGTCTCCAAAGTCCGTGACGTATTCCTTGGGTGGGGCCTCCGTGATGATAAGAAAGTTGAGTCTAATGTCACCGCTGCTTACGCGACGATAACGAGTAGACTCGGAGTGGTAGTGACAAGGCTCTTAACGGCCGCCTTCTAGCAAGGAGTGGGGAATAGATGATATTGCCGTCGTAAGACGGACAGGAGACTCAACTTAGCGACCTAGAGTCACTAGAGAGTCGTACTTATACTACTACAGGGTACAGGGTACGGGGTACTGGGCACAGGGCGCGGGGCATGAGGATACGGGGCTGCGAGTCACGTACATAGGGGCTGAGTCACAAGGCGACTCATGTAGTCCATCCACATCAGGTGAGGCGTATACGAATAACACTAGTCCGATCTTACCGCTACTCGGGGTCATCCAACTCCATTGGGTCGTCCGCGCGGCTGATATCCCCGTCGATCGAAGGGGGGAAGTCCCAGGGCCGAGGGGACGGTAACATCTTGTATCAGTTCTTCTAGTTAATTTTTATAGATGGACATCACAGTCGAAAACCTCACGTTCTGCAGAATGATTGGACCCATGACTCTCCTTCAAGTCGCTCATTTTCCGGGACATTGAGTTCCTTCTCGAAATGTTTCCGCTTCTCCACAAGCATCTTGCCATTCACTGTCTCTCGTTTCTCCTCCATAGACCTCAACCAAATGACCAAAGCTCTTTCGACATCAGGTCTTGTTATGATGTGAGGGCGTTTTGATGACAAAGCAGAAGGGTTGGAATGCATGCATTCCTCGAGCTCTTGTCACTGTTTGATTTTGCATGAGAGTGTTGACTGGGTGAATTTTAGGGCACCATTTGCCAGGGAGGAGAAGTGATCAACCACTTGTTCCTGGCTCAAGGTAGGGTGGGCATCAATGAAAGCAAAGACAGAAAGCCAGTCCTGAAGAGTGAGATTGTCGCATTGCTTTGTTGCCGTGTTTTTGGCTGAGGTTTCAGGTCTATCCTTTGCATGTTTTCCCTTTGGACCAGGCTTGCAAGCATATGGTGCAGGTTTGTCCCGAGGCTTTCGAACTGGTTTGATGGGCATGATGGTTGAAATGTTGAAGAATCATGCAATTCCGACAGTTGACATTGACGACCACTAAGCTTGCAGCTAAGTCACCGCTTGCTAGAGTCACTAGACCTTATATAGTTAATGCATATTAGTAGCGTACAACCCACTTGAGCCCCATGCATTTTGCAATATGTATTCTAGATGTATTTTACTATGTCCCAACATGGTTCCAAGCCAAAATCCATCTATTATGAGAGTTATGCATTATAGTTGTATGCATTATGACAATTTGTACAGTACTAGGGAAACAACGATTAACTTACCGAAACCCATATCGGAGCCACTGAAGAGAGCTGGAGCAAAACCTTTATATTGGAATAAGCCTGCGCCGCCACAGACATGGTGCAACGTCAAGTTCTTGAAGAGGAGTATGAAGACGCGTTGCGGACCGGAACGCTTGGCGATGCGCGGGAAGGCGACGAATTGGAAGAGCGATTGCAGTGAGCGGCAAAGTGAGCGGGGCACAATTCCTCATTCGGAAAGTTCCTTTTTGAATTGGTTGGAAGCGTTTACGAGGACGAGTATACAGTACATTGTCGTATAGGACATGCACAATTCAGCGGACTGAAGCAACGTAAGCAAAACTGAGCACAGTAGCACGTGCCTCGCATTCTGCCAAGCAGCTTTGAGACCTGACTCAATTTACAGCTAACTTGCTCTTTTTGGGGGATTTGTTGAGGCAAATGTGTGGAAGATGCGATTTTTGGGTGTCTACAGAGACGTACGATGAAGAGACAATTCACGCGTGAGACGTTATCGCGTAATCCCTGGTGTGGGAGATGTCACCTCCGACAACAACTCCAAATATGACTTTCTCATGTCCAACATCATGGAGACCACTGAGGAGCAACAGTACGTCTACTGTAGCAGGGTCCTCTCCATGACCCACCCACTGACGTTCCACAAGTCAAGGCACCTGCCAGGACACGGAGCGGTTGCCAAACTCGACAATTAATCATCTCCCTGACGAGTTGCTCCTAGAGATATTCGATTCCTATCGACAAGGCATCGATCCCTACGATCTTCAGTGGAGGAAAAAACACGTGTGGATCGATCTCACACATGTGTGCAGAAAGTGGCGTTCCGTCATGTTCGCATCGTACTCCCGTTTGGATTTGGGTATTACCGTGGGACCGGAAAAACCGGAACATATCAAGACGATCCTGTCAGGTCCTTTGCCTATTTTCTTCAACTACAGCATACGCAGAGACATCACTGGCAGTGCCCTTTGGCGTCTGCGTGCCACACTTCAGCATCATCATCATCGTGTGCGCGAGATCGCCTTTAAAGGGTCGAGTGCCAACTTTGACAAGATCCTCAAGGTGACCCAACGCGATTTCCCCGTGATGGAGAGCCTTATCCTTCAATTTGAATACCTGTACAAAGCAAAGCTCCCAGATACATTTCTTAGGGGACCGGATCTATCAGTGCTACATCTACGACATCTTAGATTGGAGCACGTTTCCCTTGCATCCATATCCAGCTTTTTGTCGTCTGCAACGGCCGTCACCGACCTCATTTTGCAAATCGAGACCTCCACTCCATCAGCAGAAGCGTCCCTTCTCACCTGTTTGCAAGGCATGCCTTGCCTGCGCCATCTCGATCTGTTTATGGCATCCGAGTCCCCATTTCGGCCTACAACAACTCCCAAGGATATGGTCCGACTTTCAAAATTAACCGATCTCCTCTACGATGGCTATGGCGTATTCTTTGAAGCTCTTGTGGCCGGGCTTTCGGCCCCATCTCTCCGGGATGTTGACATCAAGCTCTGTGACGATATACCTCCCATTGTGCACTTCCCCCGGTTCATCGATGAGATAGAGGAACATTATCACGCTGTTCACATGACCTTCGAAGACTTGGATTTCAGCTTCTCGTTACAGATCCAGTTGGAATACAATAACCACTGCAAGCCACGTTTCAGATTGGTATCAGTTCCGGGGGATGTCCCGGAGTCGATAATACGAATGAGCGGCGCGCTCTCTACGAGGCTTTCTACCGTGGAGGAGCTCCGTGTCACCTTTGACTGGGCTCCCGACGACATTATCCCGTGGTGCGAGTTACTTCAGCACTTCCCCAGTCTCAAGGCTCTCCGGGCGGAATGTGCAGATGGCTACTACTGCATCGCGCGTGCCCTCAGTCAAGACCATGGAGATCCTGAAGATGACTTTGCTTTCTTGTCCGCTCTGGAAGAGATAGAGCTTGGCGAGTTGACTGACGAAAGTCAATGTGGACCCGAGCTGATGGCTTTCGAGCCATTTGTCTCTGCACGCCAACAAGCAGGTCGCCCAGTCAAGGTTTTCTTCAGGCCCGTAGTTGGACCTATCATAAATGAATCCCTTGTTATTCTTTTATAGTAATCAGACAAGCAAGTTGCGGAATCACCTGATTGCCGGGTTGATAACGCCAACTCCCGATGCTGGGATGGCGTATAGCGCAGTGATGCAGCTGCGTCTGATATCTCCAACACGATACTCTTGCCGGGGTTGCCCGTGCAGAGTCTGCCGGTGACCAGGATGCACGACCAAGGAGTTGGACTTGTGAGGCTTACGCATTGATGAAGAAGACCGGGAGGCGGTACTAACTCGCCATATGTGTTCTCATGTATCATATTATCCTTATATTCTCATTGCAATGTAGCAAGAAATTGTCTGTGCATCTAATTTTTGCCTGAGCTCGAAGAACTTCAGCGCGTTGATCTTCAAATCCTAATTTGGTAAATCGTATCTTATCAGTAGTCTCGGCTCCAGCACATTCCATGTCCCTTTTCGGAATCTTTTTTTTTGCAATTCCGGCACCCTTTTGATCTAACTTGCTCTTTTTGGGGAATTTGTCGAGGCAAATGTGTGGAAGTTGCGATTTTTGGGTATCTACAGAGCGTGAGATGTGAAGAGAGTTCAAGAGACAGAGGTTTACAGCTGAGGCATGAGATCTGAGATTCTGAGACGAATCTCGGGTGTGGGAAAATGTCACCCCTGACAACAACTCCTGCTCACGTCCAACACCATGGAGACCGCTGATGAGCAGCAGTACGTCTAGTAGTGTCTCTCCATGACCCACCCACTGACATTCCACAAGTAAGGGCACCTGCCAGGACACAGAGCGGTCGCCGAACTTGACGATCAATCATCTTCCTGATGAGTTGGTCCTAGAGATATTCGACTATTATCGACAAGGCATCGATCCCTACGATCTTCAGTGGAGGAAAAAGCACGTGTGGATCTATCTCACACATGTGTGCAGAAAGTGGCGTGCCGTCATATTCGCATCGTACTCCCGTTTGGACTTGGGTATTACCGTGGGACCGGAAAAACCGGAACATATCAAGACGATCCTGTCAGGTCCTTTGCCGATTTCCATCGACTACAAGAGCATCCGTAGAGACATCACTGGCAGTGCCCTTTGGCGTCTGCGTGCCACACTTCAGCAACATCATCATCGTGTGCGCGAGATCGCCTTTAAAGGGTCGAGTGCCAACTTTGAAAAGCTCCTCAAGATGGCCCAACGCGATTTTCCCGTGCTGGAGAGCCTTATCCTTCAATTTGAATTCCTGTACGAAGCAAAGCTCCCAGATACATTTCTTAGGGGACCGGATCTATCAGATCTGCGTCTACGACGTATTAGCTTGCGGCACGTTTCCCTTGCATCCATATCCGGATTTTTGTTGTCTGCAACCGCTGTCACCGACCTCGCTTTGCAGTTCGATACTTCCTTCAGCCCATCACCAGAAGCGTCCCTTCTCACCTGTTTGCAAGGCATGCCTTGCCTGCGCCGTCTCGATCTGTCCATGTCATTCGGATCCCCATTTCAGCCTCCAACAACTCCCACTGGCAAGGATATGGTTCGACTTTCAAAATTAACGGGTCTCTTCTACCTTGGCTATGGCGTATTCTTGGAGAATCTCGTGGCCGGGCTTTCGGCCCCATCTCTCCGGGATGTCGGCATCGAGTTCTATGACGATGTACCTTCCATTGTGCACCTTCCCCGGTTTATCAATGAGATAGAGGAACATTATCACGCTGTTCACATGACCTTCGAAGACTTGGATTTCAGCTTCTCGTTACAGACCCAGTTGGAATACAATAACCACTGCAAGCCACGTTTCAGATTGGTTTCAGTTCCGGGGGATGTCCTGCAGTCGATAATACGAATGAGTGACGCGCTCTCTACGAGGCTTTCTACCGTGGAGGAACTCCGTGTCACCTTTGACTGGGCTCCCGACGACTCTATCCCGTGGCGCGAGTTACTTCAGCACTTTCCCAGTGTCAAGGTGTTCCGAGCGGAAGGCGCAAGTAGCTACTACCGCATCGCGCGTGCCCTCCTCCAAGACCACGGAGATCCCGGTGATAACTTTGCTTTCTTGTCCGCTTTGGAAGAAATAGAGCTTGGCAAGTTGACTGACAAGAGTCAACGTGGATGCGAGCTGGTGGCTTTCGAGCCATTTGTCTCTGCACGCCAACAAGCAGGTCGCCCAGTCAAAGTTTTCTTCAACCCGTAGTTAGACCTGTCGTGGATCAATCACCTGTTGTTCTTTTATAGCAATCAGACAAGTAACCAAGTTGTGAATTTACCTCATTGCCGGGTTGATGGGACCAACTCCCGATGCTGGGGTGACGTACTATGGCGCAATGACGCAGCTACGTCTGATATCTCCAACACGACACTCTTGCCAGAATTACCCGTGCAGGGTCCGGGGGTCAGGACCCTCCACCAGCTCCATACACGCCGATACTACGCCGATTTGCGCTGTTTGACGTGTCACATGTGTTCTATAGACAATACAGTCTACAGGTGCAAAAAATGACAATGTGATTACTGTAAACCGAACCTTCTCGTCCACGACACCTTTTGCTCTTTTTGACCCAATGTTCGTTCGACGAGATCACATTTTGCAAACCGGGGTTCCGGGAGCTTGAGACGTACGGTCACTTTTCTATATACTCTAGGAGGGAGAGAACTAAATATATCAGATCTCAGTTACTTTGCAGTGCCCTCATCCGGTTCAATCCCGACTGTTATCGCCAAGTCTGCTGGTGGGAAAAAGCCGCTCACCAAGTCGAAGCAGGGCAGGGTGCACGAGAGCAAACTCGAGTAAATGTCGCTGTGAAATTCTGGCTCGTGAAGAGCAGGTCTTTGCCAACATTCTTGAAGGGTTCACGGCACTAGCATCTCGTAGCACTTCTACTGGGCGCGTGACAGGAGGATGAAGTAAAGGAGTGTGAGCGAGCACGTCACACGTAAGCTCGAAAGGCTGGGACATGACTGGGTCCTATCAACCACATCTCTTTGCGGCGTCTAGAGACTGACTGCTGGGCAGAGGAAGAGACTGAACACTGACTGAACCTAATAAGTTCCACAAACGAGTCAATACCCAGTGCTATGTACCGCGTAGCTCATCTCAGAATCCAGACGAGTAGAGAAACAAACCCATGTTGGAGCCATTGAAGAGAGCTGAAGCAACTCCGTCCATCTTGCGCTGCCACAGACATAGCGCAACAGTCAGGTTCTTGGGGAGGAGTATGAAGACGCCGCATGGACCAAAACGCTCGACGATGTACGAGAAAGCGATGAATTGGAAGACGCCGTTCAGGAAGCAATATCCTGCCGGCCACCCACAAGCCCGCTACGTCCAAGCAGTTTTGTCGGCCAGTAGACACGCCATTACGTTGAATGATGCAGACAGTTGCGGAAAGGATTAACAATTTCGTCGAGCATTTCGGTTGCCTTGGGCCATTTTCTCTGTCTAACGAGAAATTGCAGTGGGCAGCGAGGTAGGGGCAAACGACGCTCATGTCTACCAGGTGCGATACTCCGTCGACCATGGAAGCGACGCCAATGGGAAGCCAAGGAGGAAAGGCAGATTTGTGGGCCTTGCCTTCACATGAAATGGGAAAGCGGGAGGCTTCACGGAGAAAGGGCGTGCGAGAAGGCGCTCTGCTCCGTTCTGCGCGTAACCTGCGTGGCCTTCCTGCTTCCTAGCACTAAAAGACTGGGCTTGGGCCGCCTCGCTCTTTCTGAATTTCCTTGCGGGTGGTTTTGGCCTACTCACGTGATTGGCAACTTGAAATTAATCGGGGGGTCTCATATGAGAGGGAAACACCTTTGGTTGTTCCGTGCTTGACCAGCGTGCGGATGGAGTCCACTGAGATGTGGGCAAGTCGCGCAGTACTCATCACTCAGTGGCGGAGCCGGCTGTCTCCGGACTTTGTACTGTATAGGCACGGACTATTCAATTCAATTGCCGCTTCCGTCGACTCTCGAAAATCTGACTCTCTTGAAACGATAACAAATGGTGTGTCTCAACGAAATTGAGGACGTTGACGTCCAGGACCATCATTGACAGTCTCGTCGTCTTCACAATCTTCCGCAACATTCATCCTCATCTACCACTTCTATGCGCTCGTTTTTTTCACGGTCTGTCGGACTGTCCTACGTCACTATGACATTTTGTCCACGATATCCTTGCAACCAAAATGTGAAGGCTTGGTCGTCATCTTTCTGGTTTGTCCTATCGTCCAGTAAACTCGCCCCAGATAACAACTCGAGAAATATGACCTGTTCCCAGAAACAGCGAGCCTTGCCACGCGCCTGGCCGGTGACTCGGCCCTAAGCGCTACAATCCTGACTTATCAAGCGTATATCATGATCAGAACAGCAACTAGATCTATCTACTGTATTCTTTCGATAACCTTCAGCCTCGGCTACTACATTGACTCGTCAACTTCTCCTTTCACCTTTTCTTATGTCCGACCGGCGACACCGTAAAGTAACTAAGGAGATTGCTCGTGCGTTCGGGGTCCAGGTTTCTTCTTTACATCTAATCAGTCTGCTGTACTCACCCAGAATGCAATCACGATGAGACGACGAATATCAAGATCGAGCTCATCGACGATTCGCCGTTCCATCTTCGTGGCTCCTTTCGAGGCCCACAAGATAGTCCGTATGAGGGTGGTCACTTCGAAGTAGTAAGTTCCATTGATCTTTCCTCACGTGCGTACCAAGCATCTTGCACCACTCGGTATTGTAGGACATTGTCGTCCCAATCGATTATCCCTTTCGACCGCCCAAAGTGAGGTTCATAACCAAGGTCTACCACCCGAACATCTACGCCTCCGGTGTTATCGACCTTGACATCCTCCGCGACCAATGGAGCCCCTCGATCACCCTGTCAAAATTGCTTATCTCACTCCAGTCCTTCCTCTGTACTCCTGAGGTCTGTAGTCCTGAGCCAGACGACCCGCATGCTGCCTCGGTCGCGAAGCAATATGCAAGCGTGCACAAGAGTTTTGAGGATACCGCACGCAACTGGACCCGCATTTATGCCAGGAGGTCTTCTCAGACCTAGGCGAGCTCGTGTGATGAGGCTGCAATTACAGTCCTCATATTGCATATGTTTGACCGGTTTCAGACTACGTACTTCAGAGAAGTGATGTATCCAGAGTGGCTTGTTGGTTCACGTCGGCTCTAGAAGTGTGTTTGGTTCCAGTGTTTGGTTCCACATCGATGAATGAAACGTGAAATCACGAGCTAAATCACGTGAGCATGACAATAGGGTCAGGTCAGCCCCCGTCGGATTGAATTCCACAGGTTTCTTTCTTCCAACCACCACAGTCCAGGAGACTCACTTTCTATTAGCGACAGGTTCGCGTTTTGACTTAACTTTGTTTTACTCTTTACGCTTTCGTTCTGCTTTCGTTGTCTCGATTCTTCCTCGCTTGCCCAGTCGCCCTGCTCCTTTGCCACCGGTCCCTAGCTCAACTATGGTCACACTCTCTCCTAAATTCACCCTCTTGGCTACACTCTGTGCTCTTGCTGCCCTTTCCTCGGCGCCCATCTCCGATGCAGCAGTCCTACGTTTGCGTGCTTCGGATCCTGCTTTGACAAATATGGCATCGGGCCACTCTCAAGCAGGAGCTGCCACCTGGTTCCCCCGTCATTCCTCTCATGTGGTAGACGATCCTCCTGTCCTTCCTCTTCCCCAAACTTCCGGAAAATCTTATAAGAACTACGCGGACTCGGGTGACAGTCGCAATAGTTTGGGCAACAAAGACGATCAAAAGATCCCGTCTGCTGGCGGCTCACACGAAGAAAAGGCTGTTTCTGCAGGTGATAGGAATAGATATTCTCCGTATGATAACAATGGCGCAGTCCCCAAGGAGGGCGGGAAAGTCAAAGTGCGTATATCGGATCTCATTGATCACCACTTCCAATCGTCCTTATTCGTTCGAATAGGATCGCCGCTGGAACCCTTTCCGTCCGTTAAGGCGATTGAGTGAACTGTGGTTTGGCGGTGAGCATGGTTGCGAAGTAGACATTTCATTGAAGTGACGGCCGTACTTCCAGATAATCACGTTCTTTATTCTCGCGCACCGCATCACCACCCCCACCATCACCACCATGACCGTTATCGTCGTCATCTGGGGACCGTGCACCGCAATCCAGAACAAGATCGTGACCTCTCTGCCCGTGGAACCTCTGCGAACGACGAACATGTCGTTCATCCCCTCGCTCGCCATCATCACCGCAGATCACACGAGAAGGTTGTCGTTTCTGGCGACCATGACCATGTTCGCGTCGGAAGTTCATCCCATCACCGCCATCACCACAATGGTTACAAGAAAGTGGAAGTTTCTGGCGACCATGATCACGTTCGCGTCGGCCGCTCTCCCCGTCCGCATCACCATCATCACCACAGTGGATTCACGAAAGTGGTTGTTTCTGGAGACCACGAACACGTTCGAGTTGACCGCTCTGACGGACACCATGACTTTGGAGATGAGAAGGTCACCATTTCCCGTGACAACGACCACGTTCATCTTCAGCGGTCAGTGTTCATTGCAGGAGAACAAGGCTATTCGTACGTAGTGCCACGTGTCGCGAAGCGCTCTGCAACGCAAGAGCCATTCACCTTGGGAAAGCGGGCCGCTGGTGGTCTGGATGGTGTTCCGGGGCATATCGACATCATGGTACGTAGCTTTGTCTTTGGGTGCTGACATTGTTAATTGTATCGAACCCTCTAGAGCCCAAGCGATGATGTATCTGGCGGCAAGCGCCTTGCTTCACTAGTTCTCGCGCCTTCCACTTCTGCGATGTCTGACAACTCGACCACTTCCCCTGCGTTTGTTCTGAATGCGTTGGACACGGACATGGACGGCACCCAGATGTATCTCCTTGCATCCTCCTGCAACTCCTCGAAATCCGTGCTCACTCCCGATGAAGCCTGCGTGACGCTTCGCTTGGAAATGTTCAACGTGACCTCGGCAAGCATTGCCCCGTATTGCGCGGCCTACGACCCTGACCCACCTGCACCGGCGCCACTTACAGCGGAGAAGTGCACTGAGGATCCAGTTGGCGAGCGTCAGAGTCAGTTGTTTGCATTCGACCGGAACACGGGAGTTGTGAGGCCCATGTGGTTCAAGACGCAAGATTCTGAGGACGATGGATGTATTGATGATGTTCATCACGCGGCACCCCAGAATGCATCACAACCAAGTGTAACGGGGGTGGACAGTAATCACTCGGATTCGGCATCGAATACTGATCGGGCATCGACGAGTAATTTTTCTGTCCTTACGGCGGACTCTTCCCATATGGCCACCCCAGACAAGTCTGAAGGTAGCATACAAGGTGCCCAAAACGTGGCTTTAGTTTTCGTAGCTACCGACCCAGAGGTAATGGACATGCCAGCGGATGCAAGCACAACAGGTAGTTCCGTCCTGGCGACAACGACTGCTTTAGCAAGCTCGGCTCCTGGTTCCCTGGCTACAGGTTCTCCAGCGGCGCAGGTCGCGTCTTCTAGCTTGAGCTCTGTCTCGGCTTCGAGTGTGCCCTCTGCCGACTCGAACACTTCGGTAGCCTCCTCTGGCAAGCTTGCATCTGCTCCTTCCTCGACAACACCACTCTCAGGAATGGCTGCGACCTCTTCAATGGTGCTGGGAGTGCAGGTGGTTCCTGAGTCGGCCAGCCAAATCGTTTCTACGAGTGCGACCCCCACTATTACTCCACTAAATACTCAGCCGTATGAGTGGATGTTTTCTCTAGATTCATGATGGCGAGCGGCAGAGGAGAGGTGGATGGACAAGTTCTTTTGTTACCTCGATGTGAGGATTCCTTCTGTTGTTTTACTTAGGGTACTTGGGTTGCTCTTTTCGGTATAACTGCACGTCATGTGTGCAGTGTTGAGATAATGTAGTGATGTGATCCCTTATCGGTTCCTTCGGGTAATATGCACGCGACCTGTGTTCTAGAGTATCGACTGCATATGGAGGACAACGTGGCTAAGGATGATCACTTGGGAGCGAATCAGCAACATGATGTCCGCAGTGACTGCGCGTGAGTCCGGACCCCGGAGGACTGCTTGCAGATGTAGACCCAACTACTCTCCTAGTCACAGAGAAATGCACGCCTGGGTATTATATACATCTGGATTCCATTGCGAGATGATATGGGAAAACGTTGGTTGGATAGACGTTGAACCCGGGGGACTGGCATGGCATATGCTGGTGTTCCGGGGTCTTGACGGAGGGCGAACAGGCAATATTTGAATGCGCAGCGCGATTTGGCACGATCTTATGCTGGGTTTGATTACTGCCCATTCACGTACGCTCCTCCCTTTTTCTATCTGACCTCCATCTTGTACTCCACCATCTTGTATCCTTCTTGTTCTTTCTTGTGTCTAGTACTCACATCTGTAGAAAATATACCATGCAATCTAAAACACAATCCTCTCAAGCCGGCGCCGTGCGCCAGTACGGCACCTCCGGAAGACCTGTCAAGGTCATCGCGAACACGTTTTCCATCAAAACTCTCCCCACACAAACGATATATCATTATGACGGTGACTCTGCCCGCTCGGACTCCCCGAAAGCTCACTGACTAATGTGTCTATCTCATCACAGTGGGTACGTCGCGACTTCATACGTAATATTCCCCGTGCTGCGCTCTTAGTGTCGCCGTACAGTTATCACTGCGCTCACCGAACGCCCTGGACGCGATGCCGAGTTGAATAGTCGCCGCGGACACGAGATCGTGCACCGTCTGCAGAACATCACGGCACCCTCAGTCTTCAATCCCCGTGCCTTCTACGACGGGAAGAAAAACTTGTTTTCGGTGGGGCCCCTGAAGATGCAGGGAGACGCGGCAGAGGTGAGGACACCTCGTTTCCGGTCTAGGCGTCGAGGCCTGGAGTGGATTGCTCACGCGGGCTCGCTTGCCTGATGCGTCTAGTTCGTGGTCAGTATGTCCGACTCGCCACAACCCCCCGGGAGTACCCGCGGTCAATTTCGGGTAAGGCTGACGAAGGTGAACGACATGTCAGTGCTTTCTTTTACGTGTGGGGCCCTTGCGCCTCTGCGAGTTTGGAGCTGACAGACCGCACTGTCCTATCTAGCGATATCAGCCGTCGCGCCAACGAAATCTTCTCGGGTAACTCTGATGTCAGCCAAATCGCGGTCACTTTCCTGCAAATTGTCATACGACAGGCTCCGATGCTGTGAGCAGGTTGCGATTTGCAGTCGCATATGCGCCGCGCTGATGCCCTTGTGCGTAGGAAAACGGGCACGTTTAACAGCCGCTCGGTGTTCACCTCGACAAGCAGAAAATCACTGAGCGGCGGGTTCAATATTTGGAACGGCTTCTTTCAGTGAGACATACATCCCTCTTCTTGATGCTGTTTAGTTTTTCAAGTCTTTCCCTCGTTCTTCAGGAGCGTTCGGCCCACGTTGCGAGGGCTTGTCATCAATGTTGATGTCTCGCATGCGATAGTGTACGATTGTGGCTCACTCGTACCCTTTCCGTGCACATCTCATTCTTCGCCTTGATCAGCTACGAGGAAATGCCAGTCCTTGATTGGGCATGTACTTTCCTCTCAAAGTTCTCGAGTCGTCATCAAAGGATACAGCTCCAGGACTTGGAGCGCTTGGCCGAGGCGGACATTAAATTGCTGAAGGCTGTTCTCAAAGGTGTTCGTGTGACGGTGTCAGTGCCCGCGGGTCGTCGCCCTGCTCGTCCGATCAAGGATCTTATTCCCAATGTTGGGGGCTATCATTTCATGAAGGGAGAAGAGGAAACAACAATCAGGGTCCGTTCCGTAGGTGTGGTGTCCGCATTTCTGGCTCTGACCCTACACTTTCAGGACTACTACGACGAGAAATACAGCTTCAGGCTTCGATATCCAAGGCTGTTTGGCATATGCGTCAACGTCCAACAGAAAGTCATCGTTCCCGCGGAAATTTGCACAATCGTGGGTGGGCAGATGTTCAAGAAGGTGCTCATGCCAGAAATGATGTCGGAGGTCCTACAACATGTCGCTAAAAGTCCGCGTGAGCGGATTGAGGCAATTGAGCGAGGCGTCAACGGCGACGTCAGCCATCTCATTTCTTAATAATAAGCGTAGTTTTGACCTTGGTGCAGTTCCTCGATTACAAGAACTCGCCGTTTTTCTCCCAGATTGGTATGCAAGTTGACCTTCAACCCATGGAAACACCTGCTCGCCTGCTACAACCTCCAGACATCCAGTACCAGGGGTCCGTCGTCGACCTTTCAGTCCAAGCGGAGAGGGTGAGTCGTGTTCGTTCGGACGCTCACCGCAGAATCTAACATAGAGTAGCAAATGGGAACGCACGGCACTTGGAACGTCGTGAGACGGCAGTTCTTCCGTCCTGCTCCCCGCAGTCTTTGGACTGTAGTTTCGTTTGCTCCGCAAAATTTCCCTCTCTCGGAAGTTGAGCAGTCCGTTGGTAGGCTGAAACAAGCCTGCGAAAGACTCGGTGAGCATCTATGTCCACTCCAGTCGCGGAGTCTGACGTCACTACTAGGAATGGGTAAGCCTGCGACTGGTCTCAGGCGTGTTCTCGAAGTTGACTTTTTCAAGCTATTGAAATCTGTGGTGGCCGAGCTGCATCTGCTGCTGGCGGGGTGGAGAGAGTACGTGTTTCTTTAACCGAGGAACGCGCAGCCTTATATGATATCACCTAGGCCTTGGAGGAGGCGTTGGTACAATTAGACGCCAAGATCGGCCAGATCGGTCTCAAGCAAAGGCCGCCGTGTTTGGTTCTCGTTGTTCTTCCTGATAGCGCCGCCGCTCAGCGGAAAGCCGTCAAAGCCTGGGGTGACGTTACTAGGCAAGTGGCGACGCAGTGCGTAGTAAGTGTCTGTCAAATCCTTAGATAGACCCAGTGCCCGACACTATCCCTTTAGAAAACGATGAAGTTCAGGCGTGCCAATGACCAGTACTATAACAATGTTGCGCTGAAGTGAGACGCGTTCTCTTGCGTATTTGATCAAACATTGATAACTTTGTTCAGGGTCAATGTCAAACTAGGTGGCATTAACTCCTATCCCATCAGCCAGATATACTCTGGGCTCAACAAGGAACCGTCAATGATAGTCGGTATGTGACTAAAGTCCAATTAGAGAGACTCACGCTGACCCGTAATTATCAGGTGCGGACGTGACTCACCCCGGCCCTGGGGTCAGGGATAGGCCATCTATTGCTAGCCTTGTTTCCTCGTTCGATGCTACCTTCAGTCGTTATGCCGCATTCACTAGAGTACAATCTCCTCGTGTCGAGGTGATTGAAGAGCTTGAAGATATGTTCCTCGTAAGTCCTTTGACCTTTTCGACGGTTGAGTTGATCTTACACGTTTATAGACTGCGCTACGCTATTTTCATCATGTAAACCACGTTACTCCCAGGAGGATTATCTTCTATCGTGATGGGGTATCTGAAGGAGAGTACCAAACTATTGAGGAAGTTGAGATCAGGGCTCTTTCGGGTAAAGGATTTGATGGCTTTAACAACTAGGATAAGATGACTCATGGGTTATGTTCTTAAGACGCCTGGAACAGGTTTGCAGAACTCCCGGAATCTGGTATTCCGACAGGCGTCCCTGTGCCTCTAATTTTCATCGTTGTTGGGAAAAGGTGGGATCTACTGACCTTCCTCGCACCTAATAATGCTCACGACGTAATCAGACATCACCTACGGTTCTTCCAAGGAGCTGGGCCGAAGTTAGCTCTAGTTTGATATCTTACTTTCTTGTCTTACTCTACTCTTAGCATCAAAGATAAAACAGGAAACGTTTTTGGCGGCCTGGTAGTAGACAAGGACGTAACAAGCCCCAACAAGTCAGATTTCTATCTCCAAAGTCACCCTGGTCTCAAAGGAAGTGAGTGTCTGAAGTTACTTGGCGTGATCGCCTGCTGACTTTGTTGCCCAACAGCAAGCCGGCCTAGCCACTACATTGTGCTCTATAATAAACTCGGATTTAGCATAGACATGTGAGTCATTCGTCGTGTTTGACTTTTTGTTCGTTCCTCACGTACTATCAAGTGTACAACAAATCAGCTATTTACTATGCTACGCGTATGCAAGGTGCACAAGATCTGTATCCATTCCCGCACCAGTCTATTGTAAGTTCCCGTAAATGAAAGATAGTACTAAGCCTCGATTCATCCACTTTCTTAGATGCCGATGTGAGTCACGTATGTCTCTACCCGAAATCTCGTTGCTAATATTACGAATACCTAGATCGTCTGCTCTCGTGCCGGTTTCTACCTCGACGAGAACCTGGGATACTCCGACTTTGGCAGCTCCGGGACTAGCTTTGACCTCAACGTGTGGAGGAAAGGCTTCAACGCGCCCGGCCCTCAAAATATGTACTTTGTCTGATGATGAGGTGTCTCGATCTCTTGCGGGGAACATTATGCTTGAAAGGGAATATGCGTAGGGTCGCGCGCTGGGTCGTGTTTCTTGTGGCGGATGTTTGTTGTAGTATTATATCTTCTTGAGATTTGTACAGTAGTTGTCGAGGATATGGACATGTTGGACTGTTCGAAGTGACGGAGAGACTTTGAAAATGCCTAAAACTCTTACATATTTGATCCTTGCTTCAATCTGTGAGTCTAAGATACTACGGTGCCATACTCGGGTGAGCCTCTCAAATGTGGCGTCTGGGTTCAAGTTGGGCAACGGTAAGGTTAGAGTTAGCTCATTGGGCATGCCCAGGAACTGTATTGTGTGCCTAGGCAGCCTAGGTTTGGTGTTGATTGTTGTGCGTTTCAGTTCTGGGATGGGAAGGGGGCGCCTCAGGGCGTTCTGACCGGCTGGTGCCGACGTACCGTGTGTAATGGAGCAATCAACGCAGAGATCAACCTTAGATGGTCTAAAGCGCATACAGTACAATGATAACAATAACGCTCATCTTATCTTCAGCACAACCAAAAAAGGGAGATGCGGTGTACAAGATACTGGTACATGGTGTATAGGATATACAGTACCAGTTCAGCACGGGACACTTTAGGTTCAAGGAAACCCCCATTTGGTGATGAGCATCCCGGTTTCATCAGAACCTAAATCACCCGCGGAAAAAACGGGCCGGAGGGTAGTGCCTTAGTATAACTTGCCAACTCAACGATCAATTATTTCTGAAAGATCGTAATACTCCAAAAGATATGACTAGCCCACCTGTTCTCCCTTCCGTGTCAGAGATCTATGCGTCTAGGGACGTCTCTCGGGACGGTCTCTTGGCGCGGGCTTTCGCTACGCTCTTTGAACCATCACCTGCTCTCTTCGAGTTCCTCGTGCCCTCCGTTATGGCCATCATCACAGACTCGAAGAGCCCCATTCCCCAACGTACCTTCAATGCCCTCATAGATATCGGAATAAGGGCACTCGACGACTGGCCGCATAGACGACAAGCAAGCTTCCTTGGAGGACATCCACGAATTGGCGAGATCAAGGGCCTATCTGCCCTGAGCGCCAGCGAACAAGCCGCGCACGCGACACCCCCCGAGGTACTGGCACGCCTCTTGGAGCTCAACGAAGAGTACGAGCGCAGATACCCGGGTCTGCGATACATCACCTTTGTCAACGGCCGGAGCAGAAAAGCGATCATGGTGGAGATGGAGGAGAAACTCGGGATAGGTGATGATGCGTGGGACAAAGGGGACAGCAAGGAAGTCCATCTGCTTGGCAGCGAGGAATGGGTATCGGAGGTCAGGAGGGCGCTGGAGGATATTGGGAAAATAGCCAAAAGTAGATTGGTCGCTTTGAAGGTGGACGGAGACGAGGCGGCGGCCAACTAGCGGTCTGGGTAGTCGGTCTGAGGACGGACTGGATTGGCAACGGGGGGCGTATGTGTGGCACGTGGCACTATGTGTGTTATGAGAGAGAGACGAAAATGGAAGGAGACAATGGAGCCCGGTGCCGCTCCGTCGGCTCAATTCGACGTTTTTTCAACTGCGTTCTCAACTGGGCCTGCTCGATATTGCATAGGCCCCGGTGCCGAGCAAGGGCCACGGCTTATATGGTCACGAGGGTCGGTCGTTCTTCCGGGAGGGGATAAAGACATTACGGAACGGCTAGGCACCACTTCCAGTCTTCCATGTCCCTGCTCTAGCACCACTTGTCCTTGGCAGATTCTCCCACAGTCTTATCAGTTTCTCCGGGGTTTTTTCTCCTCTTAATAGCAGCAGGGGGCCTATCAAAAAAATGGACCTTGCTTCTCTCCCTCCGAACCGGTCCTCGGGCGCATTAGCCCGTTCTTCCCCTCTGTGCCCATCTTCTTGGCCAGTAGCGACCAGTGACTGCTGAGATCATGTCGAACGTCCGAACTGAAGCTCCTCCTTACATTGTCGAGGACGGAAAGTCCTCCTCGATCGAGTCTGTCCCTCCGCTTCCTAATGATCAATTGATCGCCCGCCCGCCGATCGATTATTCCTCCTTCGATGCCCTCTGCCGCAGCACATATCGCCGCTTCCTGAGTCTATGGACGAGGCGTTTCGTCCTTTCTCTGCTGGCCGGCCAAGTCGTCTCGCTATGCATTACCTGCACGAACGTCACCACGCAGGAACTCCTGAACGGGGGCTGGGCGTTGCCCACTACCCAAACCTTCTTTCTGTACCCAGCCCTTTTTTTTTCTCTAGTGCCCTCCTGACAAGATTATTGTCCAGCTACTTCTCCATTTTCATAGTGTATACTCCCTACACAATCTACCAGTGTATGCTTCACCTCTTTGGATGTGGGCGTTTTCTTACGCCAAACCGATAGACGGTTTCAAGGGCTGGATCAAGATGATTTACAAAGACGGGTGGAAGTGTATGCTTTTATGATCTCCTGGTTGCGTTGGAAAGGATGGCTGATATTTCATGCAGACATCATCTTGGCCACATGTGACGTTGAGGGTAACTACTTGGTCGTAAAAGTTAGTTCACTTGCTAGAACCCTTACTTTTCTGTGGAGTTACTGACCTATGCCACTACAGGCTTATCAATATACAAACCTCCTCTCGTGTATGCTCCTCGATGCGTGAGTCTTGCCTCCACAAAGCCTCCGTAAATCGTCGACTCACCTCACCTAGTTGGGCAATCCCTATATGCATGTTCTTTTTGTGGGTTTACTTGCGCACGCATTTCCACTGGACGCAAATTCTCGTACGTTTTCTCCCGGTGTTTTTGAACCTACCTCTCACGGCTTCTTGCAGGGAGCTTTGATTTGTGTGGCCGGGTTGGGCCTTCTCGTGGGTTCTGATCAGCTCACGAATAAGGACTGGGCCGCAGTGAACAAGGGAAAGGGCGACGCCTTTATGATCCTCGGCGCGACGCTATACGGTTTCAGTGCGTCCTTATATGGAAACCTAAGCGCTCAGCGAGGCAGCTAGCTGACGGTAGACTCGTAGCGAACGCGACTGAGGAATTTTTCGTGCGTCGCTCGCCGCTGTACGAAGTCGTGGGCCAGCTGGGCATGTGGGGCGTGATTATCAATGGCGTTCAAGCCTCTATCATTGAACACCACAAAATGAGGGAGGTTACGTGGGACGGTCGCAACAGTATGTCAACTCTACGGGCGTATCGAATTTCACACTCACTGGGTTTCCCCCAGTTGGCCTCTTGTTCGGTTACACAACTGGTGCGGGTATCGTGGGTACTTGGACTGCAGTGCATTGACTAGCCCCGTAGCGATGTTCGTCTTGTATACGGTCGCGCCCCTGCTTTATCGTCTCGCCTCTTCCGCGTATTTCAACTTGAGTCTACTCTCCAGCGACTTTTATGGTCTCCTTTTCGGTATGTACTCATTTCAAATACTTTGTCGATAATTCTCTGATCTGATCTGTATCACAGGACTTTTCCTTTTCGTAAGGTTTCGCCCCTGCATTGTTGCACCTTTCTTACACGACTTTGTCTAGCACTTTCAACCATACTGGCTTTACTTCCCTTCATTCACCGTGGTTTTATTGGGGCTTATCGTCTACTTCTGGCATTCCACGCGTACGTTCCTTGTGATGCCTTGCACCTCCTTCTGATAATATTTGTAGCTGAGCAACAAGGCACGATTGACATCCGTGTCCCCAAGTATGTCACACAGCGTGGCGCGATGGAGGCAGAGGTCAATGAGACAGGGAAACAAGGTGTTGCTGTTTAAGGGAAACTTTTGGGGATATTCACAAACACAATTTCGAGTCCGGGGTCAGAGGCATCTCGTGTCAGCATAAAAATACATGAGAAGCGATTATGGATGTATCAGTCTGTACTACTGTAAAGGAGCTGGGAGAAAAAAGGGATTATAGGGAACGTAAAGTTTGGTTTACTTAGACCCAATGACGGGGCTGAGGTGGTTGTTCCGGTGAAGGTGAAGTAACCGGAGTCGGATTGGCTTGTTGAGATCCAGTCTCTTGCATTTGCTGATCGCGACGTTCAGCTAACCGCTAGTGCATGATCAGCCCAAGTCGCCATGCCCAAATAGGGGAACTCACATCTTTCAGACGTTGCAGCGCCCCCATCATACCGTCGATGGTAGCCTCCGACATGCTGCTGATCTGTAGTTGTTCCCAACAAAAAAAATCAACTGCCACGTTCCTGCAAAACTCAGCGAGTCCTCACCGTCTCCTCAGCGCTACGACCAATCTGCCGGAGGCGCTCGTGCTCAGCCCTCGGGATACCAAGGGACTCCAGCAGCTGCGTCTCCCGATCAAGTTGGCTCCCCGCCGGGCCGCCGGGCGGTGGTACTACGTGCGTACTATTACTATCGAAGCGGGGAGTTGGTGTAGGTGGTGCACCAGTGGTGGTGGGACCTTGGCTTTGGTGCGCCGGGCGCCACTGGGTCTGATTCTGCCGCTACTCGCCGTAGTTAGGTGGTCGACGCGCGGGGGGCAGTGGTCGCGGTGGTGGCGAATCCAGGCATACGTGGCGAGAGAGCCGATGACGAACCAGATGAGACGGGAGAGACCGCAGAGCATGTTGTAGCGCTTGAGATGGTTGTGCCAGTACACGTGGTGGTGTGGCATATGATAAGGAAAGAGACTCGTGTTCTCGAGAGAGAGGGATGTCCAAGTTGTTGAGAGGAGTCATAGGACTGCAGACGGATATTTATAGCACTTCGTGGGCGAGGCAACGCGGCGACAGGCCGTGTGGAATCGTCATCCTCAAGCGAATGTAGGAAACGTAGCGCTCTTGCTTGGCAGGGTCATTGGTGAATGGCATAAAACCCTTGAGGGGAGCGGAGGCTATATGGGGGGCGGTGTAAGGGATGCTAGATGGTGCTGAACGGGCCTCCACAGGGGCTGGTGTAGAATCAGAGGCGGGTGGATCGAGACCGGAAGCGGCATGCTCAATGCGTTCGCGGTCCTCCTTGGATAAGTAGTAGAACACAGACCGCGTTGATGGAAGAGGTGTTTCACCCAAGATCGCACCACGCTGTCGGGTCCCACTTTAGTATTGCGTTGGGATAAAAAGCCTGGATACTACCTGGTTTGCAGTCAGTTTTCTCTTTCCTAACACACTTGTCGCGGACGCTGCAACTTTGTCTACGTTAGTGTCCTTCTGCCATACTCGACGAGGGTCAGGCTTCCAGCCTTGTATAATTTCTGGGATCGAAAACCTACACCAGGCCCCCACGATATGAATAACCACGAATGGTTGAGAAACAGTCACCGTTGTTCCTTCTGTACGGGGTCGGGAGGGATAACAAAGCCGGCTAGTACGGCCATTCCGTTCGGGAACCGCTGCTGCATTGTAGATACCGGTCATTATCTGGCTCTCTCGGAGTTCGGCAAGATCCTCCTCGTCCATGTAGCGGGCTGCCTTCTGCTTGGCACGTTCCGACCTTGATGAGACAAATGTTGACGGGGTCCATCCTTTGGAAAGTTAGTATGTGTGACGGAGGATGGGTGGCGATGATGACGCACCTTCTTTTGAACCAACGGTGTTGAAGTAGCGTCCTTTTTCTCCAAGGCGGGCAGTGGAGTGCTGATCTAGACGCGTTAACCCAGCCCTCATTTCAAAAGCCCCTCGGTTCTAGTCAGGCGCACCAGGCAGAAATTCTCGACGGCCTTCTTATTTGTGTAGTTGATACCCTGCTCGTCCAGTGTCCTCTTCAGCTGTGCTGTCCCGCTGCTCATTGATCGATAAACTGTAGACTGTAGGGCAAGTTGGTTGACAACGCTAATATAATTGGGCAAAGGCACGTGACCCGCATTTACCCACGTTCACCGTGTCCATTTTCAAAGTTACTTATTCGTGATTTACGGTATGTGGTGTCCATCTGGTTCTGGATTTTGTGAGCTGGGGATATTATTTCGAATCTATCTTGTGGCTCTGTGAGCCATGGGAAGTCCGCACTATGGCGGTGGTATCGCACTGATAGCATTTGTTAGTTCCCAGGCTCCGCCTGCACCACGCGGCCACCTCTGCATCGCACGATGGCTCCCTGTACCTTGGAGAGGCCTTGCGCACCACTCGGACGACTCGGAGATTCGATATGTAATGTATCGGGTTGCAAATTGAAATCATGCAAAGCCCTTCCTCCGGATATCACACGAACTCTCCTCTCTTCTCTATCAGAAAAAACCTAACGGAACATCAAGTATGATTCATTTAGCCAGGGGGTGACCATAAGCCTCTCCACGACCCATGTGCAAAAGGCTGTTCCATGCCCTGATGGATCAAATTATTATCATGCTTCCCACACGGCTTCAAGCGAACCGTTCTTGGCCTTGTGATTCTTATCACATTGTTTGATTGGATCGAGGTTCTGGCGCAGTTTTTATCTCGGAAAAGCGGTCTCCCCAAACCGCGTTAGATGTGGACTTGTACCCACTTTTAGGAGAACAGAGCTGGGTTTTTAATTCCACGTTTCAAGAGTGAGGAATGGACCGCGGAGTTACTGTGGCCGCGGCTGAGATCTTTGAGGTGCTTCTCTTACTGTATCTTTCGACGGGAATGAACTCTTTATAACCGTCATATGGATCTCCACTCCTGGTCTCGTGCCGTCCCCTCCACCCGCCATCCCTCCTCAAGCCTACCTTTCCGCCCTAGCAGATTTTCAACTCGTTTCTTAGAGCTCACTTACGGCCATGTTTGTGGAGAAGGAAGAGTCAAGCGGGGCCAGCCATGATAACGAGAAGGGCATCGCTTCGGCCGCTAATATAATACCAGGAAATGACCGCTACCACTTTGACCAGTCCGACCTTGACCGCGTCCAGCGTCGTCTGAAGCAGCGCCATGTTCAGATGTTTGTCCCTTTTGCTTATGCGTCCATAGTCCATCACTGATTGATTTCGCAGGATTGCAGTCAGTTCATCCTGCCTACTATTTTTGGCGCCCATAATCTTATCACGTACAGATTGCGGGGACTATTGGAACTGGTTTATTCCTTGGGTCAGGATCTGCGCTACATGGCGCGGGACCTCTGGGTGCATTGTTCGCATACGGCTTGGTTGGCACGGTGGCGTATTCGTATGTGTATTTATCGTCATCATTGGACGTGTCCACCCTAACAATTCTAAAGCTCGTTGTGTTCCATTGGCGAAATGACAGCCCTAGCGCCTATCTCTGGCACTTTCCCACACTTTGGTCAGTTCCTGCCAGCTCGTACCCGCTGAATTTCTCATGTTAGGTCTGCATGCAGCTGCTCGCTGGGTTCAGCCTTCCTTTGGTGCCGCCGTAAGTGGTCTTCTCCTATACCCTCATGTATCCGGGCTCATTTTTCGCGTCGTACAGGTTGGCTGGGTGCGGGTTTTATTTAGATTACATTTTACGAACCCAGTGCTCAACGTTTAACGCTCGTATCTTACCTGCAGAATTACTTCTACGTGAGTAGTATCCGCGCATTGAATACTAATGGTATCTGAAATAGATTCTCCGTAGGCACAAGGGTAAGCCTTAGAGTTTGCATCGATCGTGCTACTTTGAACCCTTCCTACAGTATCACTGTCCCCGTAGAAATCACGGCTGCGACCATCCTTATCACTTACTGGGATGATGAAGTATGTGGGTTCCTCACCCGTTTGTCGATAAGGAGGTTGACATTAGATCATATTACTCTAGCACAAGCATCAGGCTGGCTATACTGCGGTGCTCTGCTTCCTTGTCTGTCTGATTAATATTTTTGGTGTCCGGTACTTCGGAGAATGTAAGTTTTGTATTTTTCGAAGAATATAGCGTGATATTGTTTCAGCCGAGTTTATCTTCTCCATCATCAAGCGTAAGTTTCTTCCCCCTTGTCTGCTGGTGGTGTTGACCTTTTTGCATAGTCACCCTCATTACTGGCCTCATTCTCTGTGGATTAATTATCGACCTCGGAGGGGGGCCTGATCACAGGCGCCTCGGCTTCACAGTAAGTAAAGTCAAGAATTTCGTTACTTTTCAACGTCCTGACTATGAGGTCTAGTACTGGAAACATCCTGGTGCCTTCAATGGTCCTGGTCTCGTTAAAAGCAAGTCCACGGACCACTTCCTAGGTTGGGTGGCTGTCCTCGTGCAGGCCGGCTTCTCTTTCCAGGGGATGGAGCTCGTTGCAATGTGGGTTCATATTGCACCCGTTCGAGTGAGTTGCCTGTGACGCTGATTCCTGCAGCGCTGCGTCGGAGACGGAGAACCCGCGCCGAAACATCTCAAAGGCCGTTCGTCGCGTGTTTTGGCGCATTGTCATTTTCTATATTCTCGGAATCCTGATCACCGGCATGCTCGTCCCGTACGACGATCCCAATTTGCTCAATGGGTCTGGCACCGCCTCCCAATCGCCCTACGTCATCGCGATCCGCCGCGCCGGTATCCATACCCTGCCATCCATCATTAACGCGGCCATCTTTACCAGCGCGTTTTCTGCTGGCAACTCGTTCTTGTTCTGCTCGTCGCGTATCTTATACGGCCTATCCATCCGTGGGCAAGCCCCTCGCATCTTCTCGTACTGCACAAAGAATGGTCTCCCGATCGTCGCCGTGCTATGCACCGTAGGTATCTTTCATGCTTGAGGTTCAATGCACACGGTGTTCATTTCTCGCGTGCTTTGCAGTGTTGCTTCTCCCTCCTGTCTTTCATGAACGTGTCGTCCGGTGCTGCCAAAGTTTTCAAGTGCGCCCTTTTCCCTCCATGCCAACTAGTATGTCCTTTAATAGATACACCTTCGTTGTAGCTGGTTTGTCAACCTCTCAACCACCGCTGGATTCTTCACGTGGTGGTCCATCAACATAACCTACATCCGATTTTGTACGCGTTTTTATTTTATTTCAGCCGCTCTCTTGACCAATTTCGCGACTGAATTTTGCTCAGGGCAAGGACACAAAGCACAGGGAATTGACCGCTCCCTGCTCCCATACTGGAATCCGCTGCAGCCGGGGCTCGCTATTTGGGGTGTCTTCTGGACATCCATCTTCATCCTCGTCAATGGCTACCAAGTCTTCTTTGTGTGGAATACGCAGAACTTCCTCACCGCGTACATCAACACCCCTATCTTCTTTGGCCTCTGGATCGGCTGGACTCTGTATATGCGCACGCCCTTCTGGCGGGCCCATGAGATGGACTTTGTCACGGTGCATTCAAGTTTGGCACAAGGGTTTTTGCAAATGTTTGCTGACAGCTGCACGTGATTTTCAGGGCATCCCGTCAATCGAGGAGACTGAAACCCCGGAAGAGCCTCCCCGCAACTTGGGTGAGAAGATCTTCAATATTGTGTTTTGAGTCGTTACGTTTGGGTTATGAGAGTAACCATTGGTTGATACTGTATACTATAAATATATACTGCATATGCGACTTTATCTCATTTGCCACTATACACGATTTCAATAACTTGCCCCATTACAGCGAGTCCCTTTCACACTGGGCAGCGTGTAGAGGGGAGATGGGCACCTGTGTCGCTCTCCACGACGAGGGGCGAGCCATCCGCTTCCGTGCGCTTGAATTTACCCTGCATCCAGACGCGGTACATCTTGGCTTCTCATGAACCGCAAGCGCCGGCTCAGTGAGTTGCTGCTTGCGGTTCACGAGCAGCTGACACCAAGCAGCGTAATGGTGAACAGAGGGTGGGGTAGCCCGAGTACGCCAGGATCCCGCAGGGATGGATGTATTACATGTTTGGATGGGTCAGGACTGGGGCTGTGGGTTGTGGACGACGAGAAATCGAGGCTGGGTGGTATAGGCGGCGATGCTAGACCGTCCGGCAAGCGCTCGTCTTTGGCTCCACAGCCACCCTCGTCCTCACCGTCACCATTTTCGTCGTCAACCTCGGTCGAAGCGACTTGTCGCTGTAGCTGTAAATGCGCAGTTGGCGGCGCGTGCGAGCCCGTAAACAATAACGCTAACTCATCTGTGGCAAAGGCAAAGACCCGGGAAAATGCGTGGAATAAAGAGGAGTCAAATTTTTAAATTTGGATCACTTGGATGATGATGGATGCCGGTACGCACCTAGTTCGAAAAAATATACTCGCGCAGCGTTCACCGCGGATTTAGAAGTTTTCGTCGAGTAGCCGACCGCCTTTGAAGCGCAGCTGCGTGAGGTCGTGTCGGCCATAGTCGCGCATGAACACCAGTCCGCGAGGTTTGAGTATCTGAAATGGGGTGTTACTGTCTTGCGAAAGGAGAAGGGATGCAGGGTGAGAAAGACCTGCACACCTGTGTGATGTTTGAGATGGCGCGGGGCCATTCGGAAGGATGTAGGGCGCTGAGGACAAATATGAGAACGAGGATGTCGGCGGAGCGCGGCGCGAGCCCCGGAGGTGGCGAGGCCGACGATAAGTCCCAGACCGCTGCTGTGATCGTTCCACAGGGTGGGGATGTATACAGAACGTTTTGCTGGATTGACTGGGATATCAACGGATTGTTGAGAAATACGGGCACAAGTTGAGAGGCACCTGGTTATTATAATTGTCTGCGCGATGGGATATCTTTTCTGAAGGCAAGAGCCTACGTCGTCATCGCTCTCGTCGTCACTATCCTTAGAACCCTCATCATTACCAACGAAGAAGTGCAAAGATGCACTCTGGACCTTGGTGACAGGATGAAAGCATCCCAAAGCGACAATGGCGACGGACTTTGCATCGTTTCTGTACAGTACTTTTGTCAATCATCGCGGTCTGAGTCTGACAAGATGCTGATGAAACTCACCAAACGCCCTTCTTCCAAAGCTCTTTGGTTAACACGGCCCACTACAGCCCACATGGCTCATCACCACTATCCGACAAACCCTCTACGCTCGTGTTCGTGTTACTCCTCAGCTTGCCCTTGCCTCCTATGACCGCCCCACCCATTCCACGCTCAACCATGCCAAAGAGCATGGCCTGCAAAGCCCAATTAACTTGTGATTTTTGGTACGCTGATTAGCCGTCTTGATGTCCGTGAGGATGGTTTTTCGGATAACTGCTCGCAGGGAAGAGGACGTCGTCCTAGGGAGAAGCGGGGAACTGCCATTCAGCATCTTTTTCTGATAGGAATAGAGATTGCAGTACTCAAAAGACGTGATGACACCTTTGTTCCTGAGCAGGCATGAGCAGGTTCTGTAAGAGACTATGACGGATATCCGGTGAAAGTGAGCCGTAGCTCTCCAGCAGCAGGGAGGACAGATGGGAAGGAAAATCTGAGGTTTCTGCGGGATAGAACTGTGCAACCTGTAAAATAAACGGATGAGCTAGGTCCGCATACACGAACAGATTCTTACCTGTACGACCTCCTACAAAAATACGATGCCTGCTTTTCGCTTGACCACAAGATTCTCATCATGCAGCTGTTGCCATACTTTATCCGTTTGCGTTATTATTGCCTTGGCCTACCATGGCGACTGCGTTGGAGTTTCTGAACTTTCTAGGTCTCAGTCGAAGCGTCGTGAATCGCCTGGGGTTCGTGGGTCTCAGTGGCTAGACAAACTATATTTACCTCTACTGGTGCAACCCTTGTCTCTATCTAATCTAATCTACTGCTACTGTAATCGACGCGACAACAATGTCCTTCATAAACCTTCCATTCCTTTTGTTATATCAGTATGGAACGTGGGACTCTCAACATCTCGCCCAGTGAGTCTCGCGCATTCCGGACTCTCGCTCGCTGCGGCGGGCGGCCTGGCTTGCGCCTTTCTTCTTTCTGCTCCAGAGACACGGAGCCAGGCCACACACTCACCAGAATGCTTCTGAGGAGAAGGAGAAGAACAACGGCTCGTGAGCTTCGTTGTAAAATTCATTTATGTATATAATAATAAGGATAGTCTATGTCGACGTGGGTCTGCACTCGTGCCGCCGACCCCGGGAAGGTATTTACAGTAACTCGGGCTTGACTCTCATGCAGATCTCATGGACCACGAATCCGACTACATGTCGGGCACTGAAAGTTTCTGCCTCTTCGCCCTCGGGAGCTCCGCGTTTTCTCCATCGACTTCCACTGTGTCCTGCGGAGATCGCGAGGCCTTCTTCTCGACAGCTACGTTCGCCACGTCCGAGAGCGATGCGACGAATTGAAGCATTGACGACCGCTGATGTGCTGTCAGCTTCCTCGCAGTCGTCCTCAGAACCGGGTCTTCTTTCCTGGACTGGTTCAGAAGATAGAGAACAACTCGCCCGGTTGACCACCGGTCGGCCTTGATCGGGCTGTACATCGACTTCTCCTCGATCTCGGGTGCCATCCAACCCTCCGTCCCGCATTGGCCTTCCACCACCTCGTTCTCGTCGTTTACTTCCATAGCGACATCGAAGTCGATAATTTTCAGGCAAAAGTCCCTGTCGATAACAAGGTTTTCGGGCTTGATGTCCCTGTGAGCGATACAGAACTTGTGAAGGTACGCGACGCCATTGATGAGGCCCCAGCAGACTTGAGCGACCTTCGCGTCAAATCGGCGAGGTGCGAACCAGACATAATCCGCGACGGAATCCATTTCTGGGAGAATGGCCCACCACGTCGATTGTGTCTGGAACGAGTCGTGCAACGAGATAATGTGTTCGGACTTTGGCTGGAAAGTATTTAGAAGTTTGAGGAACTCAAGCTCATTCGATTGCTCGTGAACTTTCTTCGCGATGAATCTCTTGCTCGGGTCCGACCGCTCATATACGCTGAGGATGTGGGGCAGCATCATCTGTAAGTCGAGCGTCAGCGCGGCCCATAGGTAGAAGGGAGCTGCCGCACCTTGGACCTGGAATGCGCCTTCATTACACCTCCCTTTTCATCCACGATGTCTTCCGGTGGCGGTTTCACCTCATAGCCGTGTGCTCTGAGTTCCGCGCAGTTTCTTGCATCTGCACCTCTAGCGCCTCCACCTGCGACTCGACCATCGACATCACTCTGAACACGTCTCCTCTTGTTCCCCACAGTATCCTTGGTGCCATGAAACGACTTCATAGGGTGTACCTTGTCATATTGGTCGATCTTGTTTTTTAACTGGTTGATCGCCTTTTTCGTGTCTCCAGTTTCTCCCTCCCTATTCAGCACGTAGCGAAGGTTGTATAATTGGCGTGCAAATTTGGCGCGGTCAACCGAGTTGTCCAATTGATAAGTGGCTGTTTTGTAGCAAACCTACAGCGACTCAGCATGCGAGCTTAGTTATATACAAAGTCCAACATACCTCTGAGTTGTTCGACTGCTGAAATAGTGAATAGCGAGTTGCTTCACCATGATCCCAGACATATATGGCAAAAAGCACAAAGCTCTCATCCTCCATGAACTTGTCCAAGAATTTATTTGCAAAGCGAACGATGGCGGCACCCTGCAAAAGCATCCGGATAAGATCCTCAGGCCATTCTTTCTTTGGTTTCGAATTAACCTCCACGAGGAGTCGAGGAAGAGATGATTGCAAGACCAGTAGGTCACTACGAGGCCGGTATCGACGGAGTTGTTCGTGTACAGGTTGAATGCCTTTACACTTCGTGATAAGACTGAAAGGCCACCACTCGTCGTTTCTGTAGAGACAAATGATAAATCGTAATCAAGGGCAAGCAGGCGAGCGCGTACGTTAGAACGGTGGTAGTTCCACCCGGTTGAACGGCGAAACAGTAGAAGAAGATCGCATTCATCTTTGAAGGTTCGTCCCAAAGCCCCTTGCCAATATCGTCCCCAATCGTAAGCGGCAATATACGTGAGATGGATCACCTCGAGCTCCTCGGCATCTCTATGAGCCTCGTTTTCGAAAATAAATTCCTCTGGTGACTGGCTCTCGACGGTACTTCTCTTGCGAGGCCCAAAATATGCATCGCGAAATTGAACATCTTTGATCGCTTTGTAACTGTCATACGCCTACATTGACCCGTCAGCATCGAAAGAGTAGTCAAGGAAACAACACACATCCGGGGCCACACCCGGCTTGCTATCCAATTTTTGTTCGAACTCTGCGACAAACTCTGGGACTGGTATCCCATCATCATACTCACATAAACCATTCCGCTCGACATCGGAATCATCAAAGGCGTCCCACTCTTTCACCTTGATGAAAAGGTTTTCGTATTCTATGACAAGATCCGAGTTAACAGGCTTGTGTGCTTCAGGCAGCACGTTCGTCAGATATCCTGAACTAGGGCAAACAGACGTATGAAGCACTCACCATCCCCGTTAGGAGTCGGGCTTCCGGGCAGCAATCGGGATGAAGCGCGATTTAAAGCAAAAACGCATGACAGGTCGCAATGAAAGACGAAGTCATTTGTCAGCAAGGCAGCGAGGAGAGACGTGGTGAAGTGAGAAAGGAGGTTAAAGATAATCGAGACACGGTCAGTGAAATCTCGCCGACCCAATATACACGACGCTCACAAGAGGGAAGCCCCACGATAATGTGTAGATGTTTGGTGTTAGGTGGCTCGGGCCCATACCTCCGCAACTAAATTAGCTATCTCCAACTCTTCAGCAAATTGCGAAGTTTCCTGTCCCGGAAACTGGTTTTCAATGCGTTCAACAAGAGCTTTAGATGGCTCGACAAGGATAACATCCATAGGCTAAAATGGTGTCACCTGTGATGTCAGAAATAATCACTAGAAATAACGCACCTTCCAGAGAACGAGATTTGAGGCATCGACCTTTTGAAGAAGATTGCTCTTCTCTTTTTTGATCATTTCTTGCAAGTTGGCAATGAATATAGTCGATGAGGCGATGATAGAAAAGGGGGTGTCGTCTCCGACGACATAGCACCAAAGGATTTTAGAATCAGACATTTCGAATGTTCTTCGTGGTGGAAAGAAAGGGTGGAGTGGCAATTTAAGAGCAATCAACAATCAACAAATATCAACAACTGAGTAACAACACCTCACTGAGCACGCCCTAGAGGTTCTTCCCGATCGTCAAACAGCCAAGATGTGTCTCCGCTTTGCCGCATTGGAGCGCAAGCTTGGGTAAATCGACCGAGCGCGTGCTATCTACGCACAAGCCTCTTAGTTCTGCGACCCACGGACGAACCCGGAGTTCTGGGCGGAGTGGCACACTTTCGAAATTGACACGAGATCTGAAGACACGTTCCGCGAGATGTTGCACATCAAGCGCAGTGCGCCGGCTCAGTTTTACACGCAGGCGAGTTACCTTGCTGCACAGGCGCTGGCGGCGAGCCAAGGCGCAGCGAAGAACGCAGAAGAGAAGGCTGCGTTGGATCCTATGGCCGCAGCAGAAGGACAAACGGGTGAGAAGGCTGGCCCGACATTTGTTTCTGCAAAACAAGAAGCACCACAGAAGGGCGTCGACGAACAGGCACCAGTTCCTTAGGGCGTTGGGAATGCAGACGAGATTCAGATGTCCGACGAGGAAGATATCTGATGTCATCCGAGCGCTTTGCCCCAGTCCTCCTCTCATTTTGTTTTCATTCTTTTATCGCTCCATAGCTTCATCGGCAGTCCCACCGATCGATCTCGACCTCGCACAAGTCTTCCCATTCGGCGTCCCAACTGTCCTCTTCGAGATGCGGCTGCTCAACCCACGTATTGGCGACTTTGCGGGATGTCTCAAAGGAGACGTCGTGACTGCGCAGTGTGTCGAGAAGTTCGGCGTGCTTTCCAGGGAACGCCGATATGACCAGAGGATGTCAGAGATTGCGGTAACTGGCAAAACGGCGTTTCAGTTCTAATGAGTAGGATGATGCTTGAGATCGACGCACCGAACTTTTCCATGATCTGAGTAGTCCACATTGGCTCTGAGTAGACTCAGTGCCATCCTCTGGCGTTGTGCGCATCGGCGAGCAGGGCTTCCATGCTGTCGATGATAGAGTTCATCTTCTGCCTTTTCAACAATAATTAGCTGAGAGGACAGAATGGCCTGAGGTTGAGGGCAGAGAAAGCACAACGTACGAGCTTTGATACAACCAGGTCGGATTGTCGCTATGCGTTCATCCATGCATGAGAGCTTCGGACCGACGATGCGAGAGCGCGGCTGCTCTCCGTCGGGCACAAGTGCAAGCATATTACAAGAATAACCAGAAATTCATGGGTGAGCCACACCTCGCGTTGAAACTCGTGGTATTTGGAACTGGGAGGAGACGCACTCGAGGTCGGTTCTAGCATCTATAAGCTCGCAGACAGCTCTGAGCCTCTGAGACCGTCCTTGCACACGAGATCGTCCCGTGTGTGGCAAGCAGCGCGGAGATCCTGTAACGACGCACACAGTTTTCGATGATGGTGTGGACGGCCCACGGAATGAAGCCAGTCGGGCGCAGGTCCATCAGGAAAACCCATTCCCACGGTAGAAGTGCCGTAGAGCGTGGAAAGAGCGGAAACAATATCCGAAAGAACGATGAACCTGCCAGCGATGCGAACTTCATTCACCGTGGTTATATTGGGGCTTATCGTCTACTTCTGGCATTCCACGCATACTTTCTTTGTGGCACCTTTGCTCTTCCATCTGATAATATTTGTAGCTGAGCAACAAGGCACGATTGACATCCGTGTCCCGTTGTATGTCACACAGCGTGGCGCGATGGAGTCAGAGGTCAGTGAGGCAGGGAAACAAGGTGTTGCTGTTTACGTAAGGGAACCTTTTGGGAGGCCGAAATCCCAATATATTCACCAAACACAATATTTCGAGTTCGGGGCCAGAAGAATCTCGTGTCAGGGTACATAAAAATACATGAGAAGTGATTATGGATGTATCAGTCTGTATTAAAAGGAACTGGGAGAAAAAAGGGATTATAGGGAACGTAAAGTTTGGTTTACTTAGACCCAATGACGGGGCTGAGGTGGTCGTTCCGGTGAAGGTGAAGTAGCCGGAGTCGGATTGGCTTGTTGAGATCCGGTCTCTTGCATTTGCTGACCGCGACGTTCAGCCAACCGCTAGTGCATGTCAGTCCAAGTTCGCCGTGCCCATTAAGCAAAAGGAACGCACATCTTTCAGACGTTGCAGCGCCCCCATCATACCGTCGATGGTAGCCTCCGACATGCCGCTGATCTGTAGTTGATCCCAACCAAAAAAAATTAACTGCCACGTTCCTGCAAAACTCAGCGAGTCCTCACCGTCTCCTCAGCGCTACGACCAATCTGCCGGAGGCGCTCGTGCTCAGCCCTCGGGATACCAAGGGACTCCAGCAGCTGCGTCTCCTGATCAAGTTGCCCCCCCGCCGGGCCGCCGGGCGGTGGTACTACGTGCGTACTATTACTATCGAAGTGGGGAGTTGGTGTAGGTGGTGCACCGGTGGTGGTAGGGCCTTGGCCTTGGCTTTGGTGCGCGGGGCGCCACTGGTTCTGATTCTGCCTCCACTCGCCGTAGTTAGGGCCGCTGGGAGGAGGGGGAGGAGGGGCTTCCTCGCGCTCCCATTGGCCACGCCCATCGCCACCGCGGCGCTGGTAGTCGACGCGCGGGGGGCAGTGGTCGCGGTGGTGGCGAATCCAGGCATACGTGGCGAGAGAGCCGATGCCGAACCAGACGAGACGGGAGGGACCGCAGAGCATGTTGTAGCGCTTGAGATGGTTGTGCCAGTACACGTGGTGGTGTGGCATATGATATGATAAGGAAAGAGACTCGTGTTCTCGAGACAGAGGGATGTCCAAGTTGTTGAGGAGTCACAGGACTGCAGGACGGATTTTTATAGCACTTCGTGGGCGAGGCGGCGCGGCGCCAGGCCGTGCGGAATCGTCATGCTCCTTGAATGCCGAGGGGCTAGGTGGCCAGATCAGAGGAGCCGCGCAGACACGCAATTAGATCGAGGTGTGCCGGCGCCGCCGCGACGCGACACTATCACGTGATGTAAGATAATCCATATACGATACGGAGCAGATGACTAGCAGATGCAGATGATGCGATGCGAGGATGATGCGTCGTACAGGACAGTATCACATCATAAGAAATCAATAGCCCTCTTCCTACCCCGTGATGGTCCCTCAGCTAACTGCCCTCTCGTCGGCTCAACAGATACCGGCTCCGGATCGGGCACCCCAATCCGCACTTCCCCAGCGAAACTGGCAACCACCTGTGGTGGCGCCTTCTCGATCCACATCTCCGCATCCTCCTCCTTACCCTTACCCTCGCCCTCGCCCTCCGCATTACCCTTCTCCCTACGCGGCTTCTTCCTTTTGCGTCCCTTGTCCTTGTCCTTGCCCTTATCCTTGTCCGCTCGCGGAGCAATCACCAACGCAGCACCTTCGTCCTCTTCAAACGATACGATCGCCCTAGGCCTCTTCTTCTTATCCTTCCCACGACCGTCTCTCTTGTCACTCGCCTTCTGCGTCTCCCGCTCGGCACGAGGTACAAAAACGGGTTTGAAGGTGGCTGTGTCTACTGTCTCGGTTGTGGCCGGTGGCCGATCAGATGTAGTTCGGGACTCGTACGTGGGCGGGTGATCAACGGCGCTTTGGGCCCGAAGATGCACAGGAACGGGTTTGACATCGGCGTTCTCCGTTGGCTGTTCCTCGAGTCGCTTTTTTAGCAATGCCGACGGTCCTGCATCCGAGGCGCCCTTCTCTTGACCGCCGTCTTCCTCTGCTTCCTCGTCGCTGTCCTCGTCGTCGCTCGCGAAGATAGCCTTGAAGATGTCCATGCTCGGGCGCACATACGTAAGCGTATCGCGGCCCTGCGTTTCGTCCTCTCCGAGGCCAACATTCTCCAGGTCACGCACCGTCCGGCGACCCGCGGATGATGATGGTCCGGCGCTAGTAGACCCAGCAGTGGCGGTGTGCAAATCCGCTTCTGCAAGCGCCTCCTCCGCCTTCCACGTATTGCCCGCTGCATTCGGTACCCCAGGCATTGGTGCATCTGTCGTGATGTCCGGATTCGGGTCTTTTACGCCAAAGCGTTTGCACAATAACCGGGATGGCTGCCACGGCGTGATCTCACGCGTAAGAGCACCGTACATTCCCGTGCGCGCCGCATGGGCCTTCGAACTCTGTACTTCTTCGTCTGGCCGTGGTGTCTCCTTCTGCTCCTCTTTGTCTTGCTGTGGTACCGGTTCGTGAGTGGGTTGATGCAGACCTTCGACGGCTTTGGGTCCCGAATCTACAACGGCGGCGGTCGTGAAGCGGCTCGCCATTGCACCCGAGACAGGCTTAAAGATCGTTGCGCTCTTCGAGTAATCAGACAGTTCTTTGTGGTATGCCTCTGACGTTTGGCCAGGAAGTTTAGGAGGTAAGAGCTCGGGGCAGTCCGGCGTGGACTGCGAGCGAAGGTAACCAACGTAGCGCTCTTGCTTGGCAGGGTCATTGGTGAATGGCATAAAGCCCTTGAGGGCGGCGGAGGCTATCTGGGGGGCGGTGTAAGGGATGCTTGATGGTGCTGAACGGGCCTCCATGGGGGCTGGCGTAGGATCAGAGGCGGGTGGATGGAGACCGGAAGCGGCATGCTCAATGCGTTCGCGATCCTCCTTGGATAAGTAGTCGAACACAGACCGCGTTGATGGAAGAGGTGTTTCACCCAAGATCACACCACGCTGTCGGGTTTCACTTTATTATTGTGTCGGGATAAAATGGCTGGACAGTACCTGGTCTGCAGTCAGTTTTCTCTTTCCTAACACACTTGTCGCGGACGCTGCAACGGTGTCTACGTTAGTGTCCTTCTGCCATACTCGACGAGGGTCAGGTTTCCAGCCTTGTGGAATTTCTGGGATCGGAAACCTACACCAGGCCCCCATGAGATGAATAACCACGAATGGTTGAGAAACAGTCACCATTGTTCCTTCTGTACGGGGTTAGGAGGGATAACAAAGCCGGCTAGTACGGCCATTCCGTTCGGGAACTGCTGCTGCATTGTAGATGTCTACCAGTGATCAGTCTAGGAAGTTGTTATGAAAAAAAAAACTGAACTACCTTCTGAACCGATTTGCCTCGCTTTACACTGGAGCTGTCATCGGCGTCCCGGATGGCATCGTAAGGCATATAAGTCCGGTCCGCATGGGTCGTCGAATCATAGACATCAATGTCATCGTCTTCGGCCTCGTTCAATGCGCCAAGACCGAAACCGGCTTTCGTAGGGGGAGAGATGGAGAACTAAGTTCGCCGATGGCGTCTGGAACGAAACGAAATATCACTCACCGGAAAGCTTTGGACCCTTGGTCTGAGGGCCCTTCTGCCCAAGGCTCTCAACGAGCCCTGCACCGGCTTTGTAACCGATTCCGTACGTATCTGACTTCATCGTGACTCGCGGCACGACCGTGTCGCGCGGCGGGTACAAGTGGCGCTTCGCTTCCTCGTCATCATCGAGCGCTTCGATGTCAACGCCATTGAGCGACTTTCCCGCGGCAAGCAGATCCTGGATTTTGCGCGTGCGCCAGGAGACACGTGGGCCGATGCCTTGTCCGGGGCGCCAACCCATCTTTTTGAGCAAACGAACACCGGCGGAGTCTTCCAGCGGAGGCATCAGCGCGCGCCGTATGCTAGCAGCAATTGAACTGTCGATTCAATGGGTTTTAATCGGGGAGGTGGAATATATCAGTGGAGGGGATAAAGAACAAAAGGCGTTGAACTCACTCTTGTTCTGGATCATCCTGCGTAGTAGGTCCAGCTTCACTGCCAGCAAACACATCACCCTGTTGCTGCTCCTTTATACCAGTCATTATCTGGCTCTCTCGGAGCTCGGCAAGATCCTCCTCGTCCATGTAGTCTTCCGGACGGGCTGCCTTCTGCTTGGCACGTTCCGACCTCGATGAGACAAATGTTGATGGGGTCCATCCTTTGGAAAGTTAGTATGTGTGACGGAAGATGGGTGGCGATGACGACGCACCTTCTTTTGAACCAACGGTGTTAAAGTAGCCTGCAGAGAAGCCACCGGTGAAGGCACCGTGTAGTCGTCTACGGCCCTTCTCATCTCGAACCTGTGGTGTAACGTTTCAAAGTTTGAGCAGGGTGGCAGCAAAGGTGAATCGATCGGACATACATCTTGTTTCCATATTGGAACGAATTCATTGGCGTCCTTTTTTTCCAAGGGAGGGAGTGGAGTGCCGATCTAGACGGGGTGCACGTTAACCCTCATTTCAAAAGAAGCCCCTCTGGTTCCAGTCGGGCGCACCAGACAGAAATTCTCGATGGCCTTCTTATTCGTGTAGTTGACACCCTGCTCATCTAGTCTCCGCTTCAGTCGTGCTGTCCCGCTGCTCATTGATCGATACACCGTAGACTGTAGCGTAAGTTGGTTGACAACGCCAATGATGTCTTTGCAAACAACACATAATTGGGCAAAAGCAGCACGTGACCAGTATTTACTCACGGTCATGCATTTCATATATTTTACATATTACATAGTACGTGATTTACGGTACGTGCTGACTATCCCTGGGTCTGCTTCTTGTGAACTGGGGATATTGTTTCGAATCTATCTTTCCGTGAACCATGGAAAGTCCGTACTATGTCATGGTGTGCCATGGGAAGTCCGCTATGATGGTGACATCGCTCAGATAGAGTTTTTTAGTTCCCAGGCTCCGCAGCCTCCACCTGTACCACGCGACCACCTCTGCATCGCACGATGGCTCTCTGTACCCTGGAGAGGGCTTGCGCACTACTCGCCCGACTCGGATATTCGATATGTAATGTATCGGGTTGCAATTTGAGATCATGCAATGCCGTTCCTCCGAACTTCACACGACCTCACCTCTCTTCTCGAATCTCTATCAGAGAAGACCTAATGGGACACCAAGTATGATTCGTTTAGTCAGCGGGTGACCATAAGCCTCTCCACGACCCATGTGCAAAAGGCTGTTCTATGCCCTGATGGATCGGATTATTATCAAGCCTCTCACACAGCTTCCAGCGAACCGTTCTTGGCCCTTGTCTTGGCCTTGAGATTCTTATCGCATTGTTTAATTGGATCGAGGTTCTGGTGCAGTTTTTATCTCGTAAAAGCGGTCTCCACAAACAGCGTTAGGTGCGGACTTGTACCAACTCTCAGGAGAACAGAGCTCGGGTTTTAACTCCACATTTCTAAGAGTCCCGGATGGAAGGAATGCACCGCGGAGTTACTGTGGCAGCGGCTGAGATCTTCGAGGTGCTTCTCTTATCTTTCGACAGGAATGAGCTCTTTATAGCTGTCGTATGGATCTCCACTGGTCTCGTGCTTTCCCCTCCACCCCCCGCCATCCCCCCAAGGCCTACCTATCCGCCCTTCTAGACTTTCAACTCGGTTTTCTCAACTCGTTTCTTGGAGCTCACTTACGGCCATGTTTGTGGAGAAGGACGAGTCAAGCGGGTCCGGCCATGATAACATCACTTCGGCCGCTCATATAAATATAATACCTGGAAATGACCACTACCACTTTGACCAGTCTGACCTTGACCGCGTCCAGCGTCGTCTGAAGCAGCGCCATGTTCAGATGTTTGTCCCTTTTGCTTATGCGTCCATAGTCCATCACTGATTGATTCCGCAGGATCGCAGTGAGTTCACCCTGCCTACTATTTTTGGCGCCCATGCAGTAATCTTATCACGTACAGATTGCGGGGACTATTGGAACTGGTTTATTCCTTGGGTCAGGATCTGCGCTACGCGACGCCGGACCTCTGGGCGCATTGTTGGCATACGCCATGGTTGGCACGGTGGCATATGCGTACGTGTATTTATCGTCATCATTGGACGTGTCCACCCTAACAACTCCAAAGCACGTTGTGTTCCATCGGCGAAATGACAGCCTTAGCGCCTATCTCTGGCACTTTCCCGCACTTCGGTCAGTTCCCGCCAGCTCGTACCCAAGTTGAATTTCACATGTGAGGTCTGCATGCAGCTGCTCGCTGGGTTCAGCCTTCCTTTGGTGCCGCCGTAAGTGGTCTTCCCCTAGACCCTCATGTATCGAGGCTCATTTTTCGCGTCGTGTAGGTTGGCTGGGTGCGGGTTTTATTTAGATTACATTTTACGAACTCAGTGCTCAACGTTTAACGCCCGTATCTTACCTGCAGAATTACTTCTACGTGAGTAGTATCCGCGCATTGAATACTAATGGTATCTGAAATAGATTCTCCGTAGGCACAAGGGTAAGCCTTAGAGTTTGCATCGGTCGTGCTACTTTGAACCCTTCCTATAGTATCACTGTCCCCGTAGAAATTACGGCTGCGACCATCCTTATCACTTACTGGGATGATAACGTATGTGGGTTCCTCACCCGTTTGTCGATAAGGGGATTGACATTAGACGGACATATTACTCTAGCACAAGCACCAGGCTGGCTATACTGCGGTGCTCTGCTTCCTTGTCTGTCTGGTTAATATTTTTGGTGTCCGGTACTTCGGAGAATGTAGGTTTCGTCACATTTTTCGAAAGAAAATAGCGTGATATTGTTTCAGCCGAGTTTATCTTCTCCATCATCAAGCGTAAGTTTCTTCCTCCTTGTTTTCTGGTGGTGTTGACCTTTTTGCATAGTCACCCTCATTACTGGGCTCATTATCTGTGGATTAATTATCGACCTCGGAGGGGGGCCTGATCACAAGCGCCTCGGCTTCACAGTACGTAAAAGTCTAGAATTTAATTACTTTTCAATGTCCCGACTATGAGGTCTAGTATTGGAAACATCCTGGTGCCTTCAATGGTCCTCCTATCGTTAAAAGCAAGGCCACGGACGACTTCATTGGTTGGGTGGCTGTCCTCGTGCAGGCCGGCTTCTCTTACCAGGGGATGGAGCTCGTTGCAATGTGGGTTTATTTTGCACTCGTTCTGTTGAGTTCCCTGTACAGTAACACTGATTTATGCAGCGCTGCGTCGGAGACGGAGAACCCGCGCCGAAACATCTCAAAGGCCGTTCGTCGCGTGTTCTGGCGCATTATCATTTTCTATGTTCTCGGAGTCCTGATCACCGGCATGCTCGTCCCGTACGACGATCCCAATTTGCTCAATGGGTCTGGCACCGCCTCTCAGTCGCCCTACGTCATCGCGATCCGCCGCGCCGGTATCCATACCCTGCCATCCATCGTTAACGCGGCTATCTTTACCAGCGCGTTTTCTGCTGGCAACTCGTTCTTGTTCTGCTCGTCGCGTATCTTGTACGGCCTATCCATCCGTGGGCAAGCCCCTCGCATCTTCTCGTACTGCACAAAGAATGGTCTCCCGATCGTCGCCGTGCTATGCACCGTAGGTATCTTTCATGCTTGAGGTTCAATGCACACGGTGTTCATTTCTCGCGTGCTTTGCAGTGTTGCTTCTCCCTCCTGTCTTTCATGAACGTGACGTCCGGTGCTGCCAAAGTTTTCAAGTGCGCCTTTCCCCCCATGCCAACGAGTATGTTGTTTAATAATACGTCTTCGTTGTAGCTGGTTTGTCAACCTCTCAACCACCGCTGGCTTCTTCTCGTGGTTGTCCATCAACATAACCTACATCCGATTTTGTACGTGTTTTTTTTTAAATTTCCGCCGCTCTCTTGACCGATTTCGCGACTGAATTTTGCTCAGGGCAAGGACACAAAGCACAGGGAATTGACCGCACCCGGCTCGCATACTGGAGCCCGCTGCAGCCGTGGCTCGCCATTTGGGGTGTCATCTGGACGTCAACCTTCATCCTCGTCAACGGCTACCTAGCCTTCGCTGGGTGGAATACGCAGCTCTTCCTCACCGCGTATATTAACATCCCCATCTTCTTTGGCCTCTGGATCGGCTGGGCGTTGTACATGCGCACGCCCTTCTGGCGGGCCCATGAGATGGACTTTGTCACGGTGCGTTTGGGCGCACGGGTTTTTGCAAATGTTTACTGACAGCTGCACGTGATTTTCAGGGCATCCCGTCAATCGAGGAGACTGAAACCCCGGAAGAGCCTCCCCGCAACTTGGGTGAGAAGATCTTCAATATCGTGTTTTGAGTCGTTACGTTTGGGTTATGAGAGTAATCATTGTATACTATAAATAAATGCGACTTGCTATTCTACACGATTTCAATAACTTGCCCCATTACAGCGAGTCCCTTCCACACTGGACAGCGGGTAGAGGGGAGATGGGGCCCTTACGGGACACCTGTGTCGCGCTCCACGACGAGGGGTAAGCCATCCGCTTCCGTGCGCTGGAATTTACCCTGCATCCAAACGCGGTACATCTTGAGCTGCCGCTTGCGGTTCACGAGCAGCCGGCGGTCGACACCAAGCTGCATAATGGTGAACAGAGGGTGGGGCAGCCCGAGTACGCCGGGATCCCGCAGAGACGGGTGTATCACATGTTTGGATGGGTCAGGACTGGGGCTGTGGGCTGTGGACGGCGAGAAATCAAGGCTGGGTGATATAGGCGGCGATGCTAGACCGTCCGGCGAGCGCTCGTCTTTCGCTCCGCAGTCACCCTCGTCTTCACCGTCACCATTTTCGTCGTCAACCTCGGTCGAAGCGACTTGTTGCTGTAGCTGTAAATGCGCAGTTGGTGGCGCGGGTGAGCCTGTGAACAATAACGCTAGCTCATCTGCGGCAAAGGCAAAGACCCGGGAAAATGCGAGGAATAAAGAAGAGTCAAATTTTTTTAATTTGGATCACTTGGATGATGATGGATGCCGGTACGCACCTAGTTCGAAAAAATATACTCGCGTGCTATCACCGCGGATGTAGAAGTTTTCGTCGAGTAGCCGACCACCTTTGAAGCGCAGCTGCGTGAGATCGTGTCGACCATAGTCGCGCATGAGCACTAGTCCGCCAGGTTTGAGTATCTGAAATGGGATGTTACTATCTTGCGAAAGGAGAGGGGATGTAGGTGGAGGCGAGGGTGAGAAAGACCTGCACACCTGCGCGATGTTGGAGATGGCGCGGGGCCATTCGGAAGGATGTAGGGCGCTGAGGACAAATACGAGAACGAGGATATCGGCGGAGCGCGGTGCGAGCCCCGGAGGTGGCGAGGCCGACGATAAGTCCCAGACCGCTGCTGTGATCGTTCCACAGGGTGGGGATGTATACAGAACGTTTTGCTGGATTGATTGGGATATCAACGGGTTGTTGAGAAATACGGACACAAGTTGAGAGGCACCTGGACGAGCTTGACCGCGTGCGAGGAATAGTCGAACGCGTGAATACGTAACTCCGGGTTGCGATTCTGCGATAGCAGAGGAAAGATTGCGTTGCCAGCGCCTGCATGGGCGGGTGGCGCGGTAAATTAACAAATTATTGGAGTCACAGCCGCATGGGACGTACCACAACCTATTTCAACCACTGTACAACATCCGGCCTGTGCGTGGCGTGGAATGTAATTGGGTTTCCGTGGCGACAATAGATGGGCGTACCGACGGTTCGGCAGCAGCGATTAGCTCAGGGAACTCGAGATGCAACCTGGTCATGAATTATGATGAGATCAACAACTCCGGGGATAACGTATGTGGTAGAAGACCAACCACTTGCGATTCTTGAAAAAATTCGAAGCGTTTGCCTTGTAAAAATTGTCCCTATGGACCCCAAGGGTTTTGAGTAAAGGACTAAATGAAGCAGTTTGGAACGAACCAGTGTTTCGCAGGCTTGGCGTTGTATTTATCCTTGTCGTCATCCGGCACAGGGGCAGCACGCTGTCGGGCGAGGGAGGCGGCTATAGATGCATCCTGGTCTACGGGGGGTGGGACATGATCCCAGGCGTTCTGGGACCAGACATCGGCGTTCTCAGTGAGGAATCTGGGGAAACGGGTAAGGATGAGAGATGAGAGGATGAGAGCGGTCGGCACCTTCCTTGAGCCAAAGGGGGGATTGGGAGTACGGATATCTTGGACCGATGATGCACGCTTGGGGATCATGGCAGGTGGATGAGAAATGGGGTTGGGGTCATGTGCTGTGCCCTGCCCGACCTGCCCTTGCATCGCCGTCCCAACGTCCGCACGCTCGCCATCGGTCCAAGGCGCTGTTCAGCTGTAGAAATAAGTAACGGCAATCATTAGTCCAATTCCACTCGATCATACATCATCCCACACCTCCTACGCCTAAGCCCATGCCGACAATCGCTTCCTCTGCCCCTCCCCAGCGTCTGCCACCAGGAGATGCTGATCTCCAGGAGCTTTACGACCAGGTTCTGAGCGCCTTCGCAGAGGAGTCGAGTCCTTCGAATTTCTCTCCGACATTCCCAATAAGCAGGCCAAACAACGTCGATCCTGATTCTCTATACAGTCCACATGGCGACGAAGGCGTAGGCTCACAGGTCTCTTCCAGACCACACGCACAGTCCCGTGGTCAGTCCCTTCCTCTCTTTCTTTCCTCTATCTTCCTATATCTTTTCCTAGCCTCCTCCAGCCCTCGCGACAACAACCGTCCCCTTCGCTCCCCAACAACGTTTTCCACTTCCCCCGTCCTGGGCAAGAGCCCTCGCCCCCTACCGAAGCTTCCTGCAGCCTCACCCAACAGTCCCTCATCCTACCCCACTCACATGCCCGAGCCCGCCATCGTCGATCCTCCTCCCCCCGCCTCTACAGGCGCCAAGCCTTACGCCGATCAGTGCGTGACTCTTCAATATTCTCCCTCATTCTCATGTCATCCCTGTGTGTAGACCTCGACCACCTCAATATACAGCCGAGTCTCACGGTAATGGCTCTACCGCTCCCCCAGCGGAGAGGTCCCCGCCGCCTCGCGGATTACCGTCCGATCCGCGGCCAGCGCACAAGGTCCCTGCAGGATTGCGCCCCGGGAGCAGTAGTAGCATTGATGCGCGCTCACCCTCGCCAGCTGCTGGACTCACTCGTGATGCGGATTCACCCCAGTACAGCATGCCTGTCCCTGATACCTCCTCCTCTTCTCTTGGATCTTATGCTCAACCCTGGAACTTACCGCCAGCGGGAAGGAAATTTTCCAACGGTGCTCAATCCCCCGGGAGTATGCTGCAAAAGAAGACCTCCTTCCGACCTCCAGGCGCCTCTGCGCCTCGGGTACCTGGTCACGCCATAGGCCTCGACTCCCACGACGAATCGTCCACCTTTTCACCGTCATCAGAGCTTTATTCACCCATGAGTACCATGAGTACCGCCAGCGGCACTTACTTCCCTCGAGACGCCACTTATGCATCCAACTTGCCCAGCTTCTCTAACATTCCGCCCCCACCGCCACTTAATCCACCAGTCCCCCAAACCCCGCCACGACCTGGTAATGCCCTCGAACGTGACTCCTCGGAGGATATTCTTGCTCCAGGAACTCATGGGTTTGCTCGTCCACTCTCCCATAGTAAGTTTCTCATCGTTTTTCCAGGTATCTACCGGACCAACGAAACTATCGTTCTCCGCCTGCAGCATCCAGCAGCGAGCACCCGTTGCGATCAACCAGCATTGTCTCAACTGCCTCGAGTACGTACGCGAGCGGACTGGAGCGTCACTTGACGGCATCGACTGTGGCGACCACATCCACCTTGCCAACAACATACAGCGGTATCAGTAGGGAGAAGGACATCATTGCCGAACGCAATCCCATCGACCGCGGGGACTCGTATTCCAGTAAGCTGCACGAACTCTCATCGGGGCCCGCCCTACTCGGCGAACGCCAGCAGTCAGAGTCTGCTCGATCTGAAACGACCGCGCGTTCGCGTCTGGCATCCGATATTGAACGGTTGAAAAATCGCGGGGCCATGGAAGACGCTGCGAATTTGTACGCGGATGACGATTATTACGACGACGACGACGAGTTCTACTCGGAGGAGGAGAGCCTCGACTCATTTGTCAACTTTTCGCTGCTCAGCAATATCGCAGTGTGGCTACGCGACCAGGTGCCACGCGGGACACACGTGAAGGGGAGCATCCCTTACCCGCGGGCATTTACGGGAAAGAATATTGTCGTATGTCCATCTCCTTACCGGTCCGCGCCACCTCTGACTCCTTGTGCCGCGTGCTGGTCGTAGTCTACTCTCCAGTCGCGCATCGTTTCGGAGCTCATCATGAACCAAGGCGTCGCAACAAATAACCGTGCCATCGCGTTGCAAGTAGCGCGCAGTCTGCAACAGCAACTCTTCTTCTATGAGGTCGAGTGGGGTGGACGTGTGCTCCAAGACGGCGTTGAGGATGTGTACATGTTCCTCGACGACCAAGAGGGCCCTGCTGATGCGCCACCTGATCAAACCGAGCTCCCAACGAGCGTGATCACCGTGTTGACTCGGTGCTATTCGCCCAGCTGCTCGGAGGCCATGCCATGTTACTCTTTTGCATGCCCGCGTCGGTCAAGGGTGGGTGTGATTCAATGCCGTTTGTGTGCTAAGCTGACCTCGTGGAGTGGTATAGATAGAGCCAATTATCGTAGAGGAAATTCTGTCCCCTGTCCCCGTTTCACTGGATGAAGAATGGGCGACGCATATAGATCCTACTGTTTTGGGCGCACTTCCGGAAAGCGAGATCAGTCGTCAGACCATTATTCACAAGCTCATTTCTAAAGAGGTTCAATATCTGAAGGATCTTGACATCATTGAATCTGTGCGATTTCCTATGTTGGGACCCGCAGACGGGATATTGCCACTGACGGTCTTTTGCGAAAACAGATCTTTATCCGACCCCTGCGCAACGCGAACCCGCCCATAATACCCTACACGGAACTTGATGGATTCATCGACGACGTTTTTGGAAACTTCTACGATGTTCGACGGGCAAATTCGCAGTTAATCGAGATCCTCAACGTTCGCCAGCGTGAACAGTCACTCGTCATTCAGCGCGTTGGCGATATCTTCCTCCAAGTCGCGACGGAGTTCAGGCTCGTGTATCCGCCATATGTGGGCCATTTGCCGATTGCGGAGAAACGGTTGAAAGAGGAGGCTGAGGGAAATCACGAGTTCCGGTTGTTCCTTGAGGTGCCCGGCGGTTCTTCTCTCGGCTTTCAGGGACCTTTGCTAATGTTTTGTTTACAACGCAGAATGCAGAACGCAACCCGGACGTGCGGAGGATGGAGCTTAAGGTGTTCCTGAATCGCCCATCGGAGCACCTTCAGCGGTATGAGAATGTGCTCGAGGCCATTGCGAAGGAGACGGCTGAGGGGAATCCGGACGCGGACTTCCTCATCGAAGCTGTACAGGCGTTCAAGAACCTGCAGGCAGCGTGCGTGCTTCAGACGTTCCAGCACGCGATGTGCAGGGGTCCAACTGCCAAGTTCGAATGGCATAACCTGGTGAGCGAAGAAGTTAGAGCGGGCATTGACAAATCGGAGCAGAAGCGTCAGAGGTGAGTCCCATCATTAAGATATCAGTACTGGTGTCCTGATGCCACTCTGTAGCATCATTTTTGAGCTTATCAAGGGTGAGATGCAATATGTGCGCGATTTGGAGAACATCGATATCGTGAGTGTCACCCGCCGAATCTGATGTCTTATTTGACCCGGGTTCGTTTTCGCTTTGCAGATGTATGTACAGTCATTGCGCGCGGCAGAACCATCCATCATCCCCCGCGACCGACTGTCGGCCTTCATCACGGATGTCTATCATAATTTTGGCGCACTACACCTACAACACCGCAAGCTGCTTGACTGTCTCCATGTTATGCAACGTGAAGAGCACCCAGTCATCCACAGTGTTTCCGCTGCCATCTTTGATGCCGCGCTGAACTGGCGTGAGGAGTATATGGAATATATCACGAACTATCCGATCGCCGAGTATCGTATTGTTGATGAAATGGCGAATAATCCTATGTTTAAAGAATTCGTAGAGGTACGTTTGCGTCCCGTGAACTGCGTTTATTATGCGTGTTTATTTACACCGGTTCTGTAGCAATGCACGCGCCATCCAGATGCAAACCGCCTTGACATGAAAAACTTCGTGAATCGGCCGATTCCCCGTCTTGCGCGATATGAGCTGCTGCTGAAGGGCATCGTGGAAGCCAGTACTGAGGGCCACGAGGATCATGATAGCATTCCTCAAGTTATCGAAGTGATCAAGTCGTTGCTCAAGGAAACACAGCCAGGCGTCGCCTCTGCGGAACAAAAGGTTGAGCTCTGGCGGTACAATTCGAATTTAGTGTTCAAGCCCGGCGAGACGGTGGTAAGTCACAATCTACTGGAACACAGTTGAAGCCCAAATTTTACGTTGTCTCTCCTCACAGGATATGGACTTGTTGGCCGAGAACCGCTCGCTCATCCATACAGGCAAGCTCCTACGCCAGCCGGATACTGGCTTTGAGTGGAGTGGTTGGAGCGAGCTCTTCGTTCTGCTATTCGATAATTACTGTAAGTCGTGCCCGGCTATTGCGGCGTTGTTTTCTAACTGCGATGTCATTTCAGTGGTGCTGACAAAGCCCAAAGAAAAGGACGGGGTTACGAAATATAGCGTCAACCGCCGTGTACGTCGGTTCTTCCTGCTTCCCTACACGAGCGATTAGTCTGACATTTGTTACAAGCCTATTCCCCTGGATCTGTTGACTCTTGCAAACTTCACGGACTCGCCTACTCAGCGCGGGACTGGCTTGCTCCGTGGCTTTGGCGGTGGTAACAAGGGTGATGCACAGGCAAACACGCCAGGTCTCACTCCTGACACGACCGACTCACGCGTCGTGTACCCTTGTACAATATTGCACACTGGCCGGCTTGGGGGGCTCTACACGGTTTACGCAGAGTCCTCACAGGCACGCACGGAGTGGAAGGACAAGCTCCAGGAGGCAATCGGGTTGCGCAAGGTTGTACAGGAGTCTAACAAGGTGTTCGAAGTTGAGACGCTTAGCTCGGACACGTTCGTCGTACCATCGATGCTCGCGGCCCCGACGAACCATGCGTGGAACACAGACAGCCAATTTACGGGAAAGGTTACTTGCTCCGTGCCATTCAGTAAGCAGTTTGCCTCGGCCGTACATATTTCCAATTCTGATTGGGGGGGCGCACTTGCTCATCTATAGCCACCCCGGATGGGCGCGCTCTCGTTGCAGTTGGCTGCGCAGAAGGTGTCTGGATCGGATTCCGCCACGATTCTCGATGTGAGATGTGCGCTCCTCTCGTGCCGTACGGTCACTCAACGTCTTTTTGGTAGCCATGCGCCGGGTGCTGCACGTGAAGATGGTCACACAATGTGCGATGCTCGAAGACTTTGGAATCTTCCTCGTTCTTGCCGACAAGGTAAAAGCGCCTTCCTGCTATTCGAATCATCGATGATCTCATACTTTTTCTTTTTTCTGAAAGTCGCTCTTTGCATACCACATCGAGGCTCTCGTGCCCTCGTCCCCACATAGCCCACTTACATCTCAGACGCCGCAGAAGCTTAATGGCTCGAAAGACGTGCATTTCTTCAGTGTTGGAAGCCTTGGAGGGCGAACCCTTGTGATTTACATGAAGAAGAAAGGGGTAAGTTCTTTTTCTATTGATTGCATTTCTCTCGAGTTGATCTCACATCGGGGCGTCTAGTTGGACAGTGTATTCCGCGTGCTCGAGCCTGTTGTCGGGAAGATCAACGAGAGGGCAAAAGCTCCAGTGTCTCTCAGCTCTCGACTCGGTCTGCGGCAAGCTCGTTCTGAGTGGTTCCGCGTCTATCGGGTGCGTACACCTCATTTACCACCCACTAGAGTTCCCGAGATTAAACGTAATCCTACAGGACTTCTTCCTTCCGTCAGAGTCATACGACCTCATCTTCTTGAAAGCAAGAATCGCTATTTTATGCACAAAGGGTTTCGAGATTATGGACCTTTCCGAGTTAGTTGTCAGATCATAGCTTGTTTACTATTGTTTGGCTGAAGAAGTGTCTACAGTTTCAAGAGTGTCACTATTCCGCAACGCGATGATCCACGCCATGAGAAGCTTGCTAAACGGTGCGAGTCATGTCGTCCCATGGGCATGTTCCGTTCTAGCGAGAACGAGTTCCTTCTTTGCTATGATGGTAAAGGCGCCCTCAGTTATGCTCTCCTTCTGCCCGTCTCACCCTTTCTCCCAGAATTCGGGTTGTATGTGAACCGTCACGGTGACCCCAGTCGCACAAAAGCGCCAATCGAATGGGAGGGCACAGCAGAGCACGTCGCATGGCACCCACCATACATCCTCATCTTCGACTCGCGTTTCATTGAGGTGCGACATGTTGAAACTGGGCGGCTGTGCCAGGTCATTCCTGGTCACGACCTCCGATGCATCTGGGATGGACGTGGTGTGTCGATGCCCACGGTCGCGCCTGGACCCAATGGAGCTTGGGAGGAAGCACCATCGCTAGAGGCACGCGTCCATGGAGTCATGCGCGCCGACGACACGTCTCAGGGACGCCCCGGTCCAGCCGGTGCAACGCGCGGTGTGGTACAACACATCTTTGAGCTAATCCCGACGGTCCCACTCTTCCTGCCTGAAAAACTGTCATCTCCACTGCAGCAGTCGTCGTTCGTGCACCCGTCTTTGAATGGATCACCATGAAAAAGCAGAGCATCATTCCCATTTTACATTCATCGCACTTTTTTTCACCCTGTCCCTCTACCCTGAACCTACTTTTTTTTTAGTTGTCTTCATTATGATCTGGCAGTGTACTTCATTTTGCGGCTTCCTGTTTTTATATGTATGCCATGGAAGTACTAATAATGTGCTTTTGAACCGGACATTGAAGTTTGGGGAAATGACCAAACTGAGGGGACGATCGGACTGAGGTCGAGAATTTCATTATCTGCAAAGCCCACCATCGCATCGTCTTCGACGACGATGCACTCCCAGGGCCGCGAACTCAAGCCACGTCAACCCAATCAAATGTCGGACGACAATATCATGACATGACACCACGCCTCTTTCATACGTGTCCTGCGAAAGATAAAGACTTTGCTCGGTACTACTGTATTCGCTGTCCCTCTTACCCAATTTGGTGTGTGCCTGACTTCTTTCGCAACACCCACAAACCGAGCTCTAGGGAAAACAGAACTTCGAAGGACCGGTAGAGGATCTATTGCTCGGGACCATACAGTAGATGTGAATGATTGACACCAACAGGCGCAACGTATGATACCTATTCGCACATTGGGTCACAGACGTGTACAGTACATCTAGAGTCGCGCCGCGTTGTCAGGCTGCCGTCTAATGGTAGGCCTTCTTTGCTCTCTCAATATGGGCGCGCAAACGCTTTTGCTTCTCGTGCAACGACTGCTTCTTTTTCCCCCTGACGCCTTTGCTGCCCATAATCATCATGATCGGCTTATTGCGCGCCTTTTCGCGGTTCGTCGAGCTGCTCGGCGTTTCCTTCCTCCGCTTGCCCTTCTGCGAGCCGAACTTTTCTCGGCCCTCGCGCCCGCGCGCTATCGATGCCACGCGCTCCTCGTAGTCCGCCTTTGCCTTCTTGCGCGGGCCGAGAATGTCGCTCTCCGAGATGAACGCCGTCGTGTCGTCTGCAGCGCCGGACGAGGCGGCCTTTTTGGTGGCTTCGAGCGAGGCCAGCTTGCGCTTTGCGGCGGTACCGCCCCCATCTTCAACGGCTTTGCTGGCTGCTTTTATTCGCAGGTCATTGAGCATTGCGAAGTCGGCGGGTGTGAGAATCTAGGGGTGAGGGGGTGCATCAGATCGACCTTTCGTTGAGGATAGGCATACCACACCTTTGTCGTTGCGAGTGTTGAGGTCCGGTTCGCAGCGCCGGGAGGTTCGTCGTCCTTTCGGATCTTGTCTCCGCTCTTTCCATCTTCGCCATCGCTCTCGCTAAAGTTGAGATGGTCGCCACCGTCACTCTCGACGTCGATCCAACGGCCGGAATCCGATGAATCAGCGGACGACGCTGATTCTATTTCCCAACCTTCCCAGGCCTCCTCCTCGTCCTCCTCGTCACCGGATCCCCAATCTTCCCCATGGGTCGCCCTTAGGTGATCTTCAAGGAGCTACGGTGGGGCACAATGAACTTCGATCCCGAAAAGGGGAAGAAGAGAGACGTACCGTAAGGCCCTCAATATCCGCAGCGGGCTTTTCGACGTATCCGAACGGAGTAGGCTGGTTACCCTGTGACATGCCGATACTAGCCGTCTTTCCCCGCTCGCGCCGCTTGAGCATGCCAGGGTTGACCTCGCGGTACAACTGCAGTAGCCCACGCGCTGCAACCATGACCCCCTTATCCCTGCTCTTCCTGTAGGCAATCAAGTCGCCCAACATGTCATCCTCCATCGCCCACGGTTGACGGCGGCATATCTCTCTAATAGCATTCAGGCCTGCGGCCACTACTTCCGGCCCAACACCTGGATGGACAAATTCATGAGCTAATTTGCGAACCGCGGGTGTCAGTGCGTCCGGTGGTGTAAGCGCATGGGCGGACTGGGCGAGTACTGCGAGGATCGCTGGGGCACGTAGTTGGTGATGGGTGAGGTATTTTAGCACGTATGTATAAAAGCCAAGGACGGTAAGCTGGTGTGATGCAGTGACACGGGCCAACAGCTGCATGATGAGAATCTTGTGGTCAAGCGAAAAGCGGGCATCATATTTTTGTAGGAGGTCGTACAGCTTTTCGCCAAACGTTTGGGGGTCACGCAACAGTTGGAGGGCCGGGAAGTTCGGGGTGTCTCCTACGTTTTTACGTTTTTGCTTCTGTTAGCGGTGGTCAGACGTGTGGCAAAATATATAGAAGTGACCAAACCTTGCTCGCCGTCTTGAGTATCCTACGTATCTTCTTGTCACCGCCGCGGGTTTTTTTCTTGATTTCGCGTTTGTGCTCGACTGATCTGACGTTAATTGTCTGCCAAAGGTTGAGCGAGGAGATATCTTTTCTGAATGCGAGAACCTACGTCGCCATCACTCTCGTCGTCACTATCCTCAGACCCCTCATCATTACCAAGGAAGAAGTGCAAAGATGCACTCTGGACCTTGGTGACAGGATGAAAGCATCCCAAAGCGACAATGGCGACAGACTTTGCATCGTTCCTGTACTCTTGTCAATCATCGCGGTCAGACAAGATGCCGATGAAACTCACCAAACGCCCTTCTTCCAAAGCTCTTTGGTCAACACTACAGCCCACATGGCTTCATCGCCGCTATTTGACAAACCCTCTGCGCTCGTGTTCGGGTTACTCCTCAGCTTGCCCTTGTCTCCCATGACCGCCCCATCCATTCCACGCTCAACCATACCAAAGAGCATGGCCTGCACAGCCCGGTTGAGCTTGTGATTTTTGGTACGCTGATTAGCTGTCTTGATGTCTGTGAGGATGGTTTTTTGGATTACTGCACGCAGTGAAGAGGACGTCGTCCTAGGGAGAAGCGGGAATAACGTTTTGAGGAGGCTGGGGAACTGCCATTCAGCATCTTTTCTGATGGGAATACAGATTTCAGTACTCAAAAGACGTGATGACACCTTTGTTCCTGAGCATGACCAGGTTCTGTAAGAGACTATGACGGATATCCGGTGAAAGTGAGCTGTAGCTCTCCAGCAGCAGGGAGGACAGATGGGAAGGAAACTCTGAAGTTTCTGCGGGATAGAACGGTGCAACCTGTAAAATAAACGGATGAGTTAGGTCCGCATACACGAACAGATTCTTACCTGGGAGATGAAAGTGACCAACTCCCGAAAATGAGAGGGTTGTTCTCCAGGATTGATCTGAAATATCTGACGCGTGGACTTGTAATGATTCCATTGTTGTAAGAACTCTTCTTTGTACGAGACAGGGTCACGCTTGATCAGATTCTGGAGTTGGGGGAGGTTCGACGTGTGCAGGAGTCCGCGTACCATGGCGGTCGCGTTTTAAAGTACCCAAAACTGAAAATAAGTGGTCAACGCTCGGGCCGGCTTTCCCGCGGTTTGTCTCGCTTGTTCCCCTGTCCCGTCAAGGTCTGCTTCTGTCCCGTAACTCCTGCAATGATCGCGCGATTGTGCGCTTGACTTTGGCGATGAAGCGCGTTTTTTGCTATAGACGTGGTATCCTCGAGGGAGGATGGTAACCGCTAGACTCATATCCTCACATCTTTTTCTTTCCCTGTGCTTATACGGGTCCCTTTAGTACTGTAGCATCTCAATGGCATCCATGAACTTGCCCAGTAAACTGAGGCTGAGCGAACCTGATAGTGCATCAGCGGGGCCCACTTCTCCGTCCGCGTGCTTTCCTGAACGCCTGAGGAGAACCTCGTAGTAGTTGCAGTCGGAAGGTTGAAACCCACGTGAAACCGTTAAAGGGGGCTGACCGCTGACGCGACGCGACGCGATCGAATGCTGTTGATGCAATAACGTTTCAGCTGCTGACCAGCGCTGACCGGCGGGCGGCTGACAAGCGCGATTGAGAAACAGATAAATACGAGTGGGTTTTCGCTCTACTTGTCCCATCGCCTCTTCTCTTCTCTCCTCGTCCCCGCCATGGGGGTGAGGGGATGCCTCTCCACCGCCGCCTCTCTCTCCTATTTTGCACTACCAGCAAAGCGCGGTGGACGTTCTCGGCCGTCGTTCCGCTCGATGCCCACGAACCTATGACCCTCCGCCGTTCGTTCTCGGCAGCGTCTCTTTCTCGTCACTCGGTATATTACTGGATGCAAGGCGTCTTCTCTACTTCACCGCTTACCGCGTGGGCACCCCGACCATCATACCAGAACATTCACCCTCGAACATATATCCTCCCGCCGCCCGCCGCCAGCTACGGACCTCACACGCCTTTCGGGTACTTCACTTCACTCGGCGATCAGTACTCGTCCCCGTTCGTCAGATCCACTCCCCACTACGGATCTCGTCCCCGCGTGCGGTCAGGCAATACAGAGGATCTTATGGATTTCTGAGGCTTTACGCTATGGTCACGTGATACCGGCACCAGCACCAGTCAAGGTCAAGAACGGGTTCTCCCTTGGGTTCTCCGCCTTGTCGATGAACGCTTCGGGCTATGGCTGACGACAACAAACGTCGAATGTCATTCAAGTTGGCCCTCGCGCATATACATAGGCTCATACGCTCGGACGCCTCTCGTTGTCCCCATTCTCTCGCTCTCGCTCTCTCTCTCGCCTTCTTGGGAGCCATCCTCTGTCCCCCTGGAGACCCATTCCGCTGTTTCTGGCGACCTACACGACAGCATTTTCATCTCGTCGATCACCTTCTTTGCGGCGATCCCGTTCTCTACTCGTCGCCAACAACAGGATGGAAATGACCCTGCGAGGCGTCAACGGATCACCGGATCATCGTTTACTTCAACGCCCCGACGCCCACTCCTCTCGTTGCTCTTGGAGTTAGTTTCGGCTTCCCATCATCTGGCCGAACAGTGGCGTTATACAACTCGCAAGGAAGTGGCGCAACTCTACCGACTGCCACTCTCGACACCGCCCCTGGAAACTGGCAACTACTCGATACCGAACTCTGCTGGGATCCGCTTCAAGCGCGCGCGGCCTACGCCCAGTCTGACTTACAGCTCACAACAATGCGGCGCGACTCGACCGACTAGGCTCTCGAACACCGTCCCTGAAAACTGCCCACTCCTCGACGCCGAACTCTGCTAGGGTCGAATTCGATTGGGCGCGGCCTGCGCCGCAACTCTACCGACTAGGCTCTCGACACCGACCCCTGAAGACTGGCGACTACTCGGCACTGAACTCTACCGGGGTCTGCTTCAAGCGGGCGCGACCTTCGCCCTGTGTGACTTTCCCGCGTGCTTCTCGTGTGATCTTGCCGTCCCTTCGTGTGAGCCCGACGTCTGATTCTCCCTCCGGCACCCATCACATCTCCGGCGGAAGTTGTGCGCCCCTGCTCGCACCTTCGCCGCCGAGGTGCTACCGACCCTGTGTGACGCGTGATTTTCGACCGTGAGTGAGTGAGTCTGAGCGAGCGAGTCCGAGTCCGAGCTGAGAGTCTGATCGAGTGAGCCTAAGTCTGAGTGAGTGAGTCTGAGATCTGGGCGACTGAGTCCGAGTCCGAGTCCGAGTCTGAGCGACTGAGTCTGAGAGTCTGAGCGACTGAGTCTGAGTCTGAGCGAGTGAGTGTGAGTGTGAGTGTGACTCGACATAATACTGGTGATGGGGTAAGTGCGGGATGGTGGGTGGGACGTGAGTATTTTTCTTTTTCTTTTCCCTTCTCTTAGTCGGAGAACATCCTAACCTTCAAGCCGCGTGCATCAAGCCGCGTGCATCAAGCCGTGTGCATCAACCTTCCATGGTACGTATTAGTGGGTGGGCGGGCGGTCCTCCAGTTTTTCTTTTCTTTTTGCATTCTGTCCCTTGACACGAGCAGGTTTACTTTCAAGACGAAAAGGTGAGTATCATGGTAGGTGGGGTGGGCGGGCGGCCCTCTTTTTTCCTTTTCCTTTTTTTCTTCTTTTCTTCTTATCTACAAGTTGCCCTGTCTGGCCTTACCTAACTTACCTACTTGCCTCATTCTTCCTTTTTTGTAATTGGCTCGACCAGCTAATGTTTCCAAATTTTCGTATATATCTAGCCCAGCATAGTAGTATGTTGGACTAGACATATACGAAGATTTGGAAACGTTGACGACTTGTACTCCTAATACTGTGACATGTTTTAACAAATACATTTTCTTCTGATTCATCCTCTTCATGCGTGATGCTCCTACCAGAAAAAATCAAATCTTCCTTTTCTTGTATTGGCCCGAAGCAAAAAAAAGAAAAGTTGGTTGGGAACGTATTCGGCCCGGGCTCCGCAATGTGGATGTACACAAGCGAACGCGTTCAACGTTCATCGGGCGGCCCCGCCTCCCCGCGTCGCGAGGCGTCCACTGATCCATCGGCAAGCTACCACGGGACCGGCAACCAAAACTCGAGATTATGCGAGTTAGCGCTGAGCGCTGAGATCTGAGAGCTCGACTAGGGTCGCCGGTATTATCCGGTATTCTACTCGGGTGCGTACCCGTACTGTATGGAGCACGACGCAGGAGAGCACGGACCACCGTAACGCACCGTTCCGCGATGCGCCGTATGAATGACTTCGGAGCCGGGCGATCTTCCTTCCAATCGGGTGCCTGTCGTGGGCCCTGTCGCCCTGATCTGGAGAAATGGAAAGTGGGATAGCGTCAAATGTTTCGCAGTCGTAATGTTGAATGTGAACCGCAAGTTCCATTTTCCGAAGTTTGAACACAGATAATGAGTCGGGTTCGTCGCTGCATCGACGACAGGAAGATGAAACGATGATGCCCGTCCTTACCCTCAGGAAGGCGGCCGTACAGGGACAAGAAAGACGAGATGATGTCAAAGCGAGTACCTTCCATTCGACTCATAGCACAGCGTCCAACTTAAATGATACACTATCACTTGCCACTTTATACCAAGCATCAGCTCGTCCTCCAGAGCCAATCAGTGCAGCATACTGTATGCGCAGCAAAACACGATGACTCAAGTGCTCCCAACGCCAGCCAATGCTTCTAGGAGCACCTTAACGCCTCAAGCACCTGGGTCCGGCACCCTCTCCCGCTTAAGCAGTCCTGCCTCAACGTAAGCGCTCCTCCCGACGCGGGCCTCGATGTCCCGCGTTGCCTCTGCCGCCTCCGCAGCCTTCTCCACGACAGATCGCAAGTCCGACGGGTTTGCAGTGAACACATCACTGAACGCCGCGAGCGGATCGATGAGCGTGCGAGACGGAGTGCGCGCCCGCGTGTACGTATACAACTGCTCGTGCGCTGCGGAGACGGCGCGAGACCAGTCGTGCACGGCGACGACACCCGCAGGCGAGGTAGAGAGCGACTGGGCAAGAGCGGAAAAGAAGATGCTGGTTATCCCCGGATCAATTATAATAGTCCTTGGAGCGGGTGTCAGGCGAACTCACGAGTACAGTGCGCCGCTGGTGCCACCATCTTTTCTGCAGCCACTTCAGACACGGCGATGAGCACCGATGACATCTTCGCCGCTGATCGAGCCTGCGCGGAGACGCGCGAGTACAGCTGGGAGTACGGTCGGCATGGGAGAATAAAGGGTGGTATTTCGTGGGATTGCATACCGTTCGCACCCGTTTGCAACGTCAGGCCACAATCTCCGTCACCGGAAATGGTGTCCATTCTGGTGATCTCCGGTTCAGCCTTGTCCAGCGCGTTACATGCCCTCTCCACCGCGAGGACAAACCCTTGTACGTCCTGCGCACGCACTTTCAGTGCGTTGTCCGCAGCGCGTTCGGATATGAGAGGAGCTGGAGGTGGTGGTAGCTCAGATGGGGGTGCACAAGATGTCCATTTCCAGCCGGGGGCAGAAGTGCTCGCGTCAAGGAGGCGAAGTATAACGTCCTCCGGCGGCGCAGCAGTTGAGGAAGATGACGGGAGTAGAAGCAGAGTAAGGGAAAACCCGGGCATGTTCAAGCTCGTCTGAGCCACATCAGGGTGAATGCCAGAGAAGTGCGCAGAGAACTACGATGGAGTTACCATGAACGTTCCGCTAATCACTCTCAAGACCCTGACGCCCCGGGCTGACAGCGCCGTGATGGCCTCTCGCGCAATTCCTGCCAGCTCGAGTTCGCTCACACCACCAAGATTGTTAACAAGCAAGACAACATTGTCCTTTCCAGAGCCCTGAATAGAGAGAAAACCCCGTTCTGGGTCGCTCTGGGACAAGAGGAGATCGAGCAATGTTTGAACGAGCCTGCTGAGAGGAGGGACAGGGGAGACACATTGAACCCCAGCTTCGTTGTGTATGCCCATTCCAATCTCGATTTCTGACGATGTTAGATGCGCTTCACCGGCCATTGTCCCCGGAACCTGAAGGCAGCATGTGAGATGATCTGTCTCTATCTCTCTACTTGGATGACCAGATCCTACGTGGCAGTGCTCCAGGCCGACGCCGATTGTTGCAATGTTCTGTGAGACCCATTCGGCGATGGAGTATACCTCGTCGAGGCCCACACCAGCCTCGGCTAATGCGCCTTCGATCTTATAAATGAGGACGGTCCCAGCAAGGCCCCTGCTAAAGTGAACAAGTCATGTCGAAACTGCGATGAGAAGGGTGTTACCTGCGTCCTACGATACCCCCTTGGGTCTTGCCTACAGCAACGTCGTCTCCGACGACAAGGAATTTAACCTTGTCTACCTTGGATGGATGTTGAGCAGCAAATTGTTCCTTGGCAAGACCAAAGTTGAGCACGTCTCCTGTGTAGTTTCTTCGAAGTGGTCAGTGGATCCACTGAAGGAGAGATGGAAGGCCTACTTGACAATGATAAGAGTGCTATTGATCACTCAGAACTGGGTTAATCGAAGAGATGGGTACTTACCCCTTGTCATTGTCAACTAGCTCGATTGCACAGCGTACTTGTGTTGGCCCAGGGGAGGCGAAGATATTACCACAAACGGCAGCTTACAGGATGAAATGGTGAGAAAACGTTCCTGAAAGACGATCGGCATTACCCGATAGCATGCCCTGGCCTAGTGGGCCGCGTCAGCCAGAATAATAGGATCGTACCGATACTGTAATCTGACCATGAGACGGCTCGTGGACCAGATCCTCCGCCACAAATTAGACCGACTCTAGACCTGTCTTGGTCGGCTAGAAACACAACTTTATTGTTGACATCAAGACCGAGCTTAGGAACTGCTTAGGATACTTTACCAAGACATTAGTCATCGCACTTGTTCCGTCCATTCCGGTGTGGAGGAACCCCTGTAACTTCTTTCCTCCGCACCAGGTTGGTATCATCCTTGTATTTGTACTTACAGTATGTTTTCCCAGTATTTTCCCCACACCGGAATATCTGACAGGTTATGTTGTTAGCTTGAATCCTTAAACCAAACCATTGAAACCCCTATTGACCCCTAAATGCCCAACGACATCATCAGCGACGTTGCAGATTATGGAGAACTCCCCAAAATTGTCGATGACGGCGCGAACAATAACTATGATGAGTGGGAAACCAAATCCTATCACAAACTGCGCAGCTGGGACCTATGGAAGTACATTGACGGCCCAGAATCCACACCCTTTATTACCCTTGTGACCTGCAACACTAGCGGCCGCGTGAGAACCCGCATTGATGAAAAAAGTGCCGAGAAGATAGACGCTTCCAAACTTTGGACGGCCGCGAATAATCTCGCGCTTTCGAAGATCGTCAGCGCTGTCCCCGGTACTCAAATTCACCTTGTCAGGCATGTGTGATACGCCAAACAAGCTTGGCAATGCCTACGCTCTGTCTACAAACCTCGAAACTCCCTTGGAGCCAAATCGATTAAAGACTGCATCATGGATTACCGTTGTACTTCTGACATGGACTTGGCAGAGTGGTTAGACGATATGCAGAGACTTTACAACTATCTCTGCAATATGGACACAGAGTGCCTAGACGATCAGTGCTTCGCTCTCGCCGTTCTCGATAACATGCCCGGGGACGGCAGTTGGGACGAATTCCTCTCTCCATTTTACACAACGTCCGGGACCCTAATTCCTATCGACTCAACAGAATCCCTCACTGCTATCCGAAACGAGTACTGGCACCGCAATCAAAATAAACCCCAAATTAGCTCCCACTTTTTCTCGGCCCGCGACAACGCAGACAAGAAAACTCAGAAGCGTTCCCAGCCCCCGGATGCGTCCACCTCCCATCCTGTCAAACGGCTCCGTGCATCATCCGATGAGTTGCGTACGAATGCCCGCTGCACCCCACTGGCAAAAGCGCGTTTGGGTGACGACATCACCGTCACCAGTCTATCCGCCGTCTCAGGAGAGGACACGCCGAAGGACAACTCCTGTTATTACGGGTCTGGAGATCAGCATGTATTCCATGACAGAACAGCTTTCGAGACCTACAAGATAATCGAGCCAATAACCGAGAACGGCATTTCCCGGAATTCGTACACAGGTGCCATTGGCCGTGGCACCGTCCGTCTTGAAGGGCGTTATGGCGATCGAACACCTTCGATCCTTCTCAGGGAAGTCCTTCACATCCCGGCAGCGCGTTTCAATATGATCAGCGGTATTCGGCTTGACAAGGCTAGCATCGTTGCTACGTCAGTCGGCGGTGTCATAACACTTTCCAACGGTGCAGTTAATGTCGTCAGTGGCTCGCTCCACAACGGTCTGTATCGTCTCAATCTGAGTATCATCCGTTCCCCCAATCCGCGCTCTCTTGTTTTGCGGTCAGATCGACCCAATCCCATTACCCGAATCACTCCCCTTGCCATTGCCGGCAGTTCGGAATTTTACGTTGCCTGACAGGCTCTGTTAAGGGAGAGGACGCGCTTGATCACAAACAGAGAAAACAGGTACTTTTTGTTTCATGAAGATTTGTGGCTATGTGAAGTTTACTGGGGATCCAGAAACTCATTTAAATTGTGGGGCAACATGATAAATTTTAAAGGCAGAGAAGACGCCGGCTGTAGGGGGCATAGCATTCCGCGAAGATGTTTGACTTGATAGGTTCTATGACGTATGCTCCGATGTGTGATGTGTGACTAATTTCTCCTCCATCCCTCACTGCATGCGTGCCCCGTGGTTCTTTGATATCAGCTCCCTCATTGAACTGCGGCCTGAACGTCTAGCTCGCCACTATGGTCGTAGCCTCCAACCCCGGCTCTTTCATAGATTTTTACTGGGGCATCCCTGTGGGGTTTATCTCGTTCCTCGCTTGCTTTTTTCCCCCTTGAACCTGCTTTTATAAAGCGCCACATATGGGTACGTACAAAGACGCGCGCTATGTCAGTACAGTATATACGGTTAGTCTAGGATAGCGTATTGTTGCCCTGGCCGAAATCGGCCTGACCTAGTATCCGAAGTCCTCCTCTCCTTCGTGCCAGAGGGCAGAGATAGACATGGAAGTAAGGATTTACAATAAGAATGACAACAGGGTCTGCGGTCCTAATACTATACTGTAGCTCAAGACGGTCGCGCCGTAATGGATTGTGGAAAACGTATCTCCTAAAATCCCGCGTCCACAACAGACATTGCAATGGAGAAAAAAGCTTAACTGCCGTAACAAAGGGAGATCGTTCAAGAGGGTGTGTGTGTATGTAAGGGTAAGTAAGTCATCATGCATCATGCATCATGTCTGAGCAAGAGCAGTGCGACAATAAAATAGCATATAAGCACACCGGTCGTCCACCCGCTCATCGTCACCGTTCCCAAACACGTCCTCCGACCGCACCGCACTCACAACTTCATCGTCAATGTGCAACCAAGCTCCCCCATTACCACTGTCTCCGTTTCGGTGGAGCACGTCGACTGTATAGTGCCCGCTGCCTGCGGACTTGCCGTGGTGGTAAAGTAACCCATAGAGCTTGTAGTGTGCCGGCTCCGCAGATTTTCCGGCAACGGGTGCTAGAATTTCTGGACCAACCAAGCAACGAAGGGTCCTTAGTTTTGGCTAGCACGGGAGAAATGAAGAAGATCGCACCAAGTGGGATTTCGAGCTCCGGCGAGAACTGAACAGGCTTGCTGATTTTAACTATGCGATCCTCGGCGGCGTCATACAGGAACCGCTTAAGATGGAGCACGAGAACAGATGGGAGAACCTCGATGAGAACTTGCTGGCTCGCCTCGCTGAAGCCAGACGGTCCGAGCTCCACGGGTTGCAGGTGCGAGATGCGTGTGAGTGCGTCTTCTATATTGGGCACCGAATCGTTCTTTTGGAGTGTTTTGATCTCAGTCGCCAGGACATATGTATGGGTAAAATGGGAAGAAGGGTAACGTACCTGGATGTCAAGTTGGAGCGAGCGCCAATCTTCAATGGTGACTGTGTCGGGATGGTTTGGCGCGTGTACTATTGAGCGGAACTTTCCACCAAATATACGCGCCAGGTGCGACTCGACTGGCTCGCACTACTCATGACCATGCGTCCATCAGCAATGCCAAGCTCAACGCAGAGAGATGAAATAATTGTCGCACCATGAGGCCTCGTTTTCCCACATCAGTCTGGCCTGACTGAGGCGCTTTGGGTTCTTCCACTCCGGGCGCAGCAACAGCCAACACGTGACCACTAGTAGGAGCGAGTAGTGTAACCAACTCTTCATCAAGCGCGTCGAGGTAGAGGCGGAAAAACTCTTCCGCATCCTGCTGTTGGCCGTCCTATACACAGTAGAGCATGAATTAGTAACAGAAGGGCGCATCCTGGTCATGAGAACATACCAAAAAATCTTTGAGCCGCCTCTTCTCCTTCATCACGTCATACATGTACCTCGGGTTGAACGAATCCACAACATTGTGCTCTTTCTTCCCCTCTTCAATTCTCCTCACTTCTCCCCTTGGGGAATTCTGCTGCAACTGCTGCGTCAGCGATAGCTCTTCCTTGTAAACGAATTCACCGCAAAATTTAACCGTCGCATCCACCAGCGGTGTCGCGCCACCGCCGGTCTCCGGATCGCCTGCTCCGTGCTGCTGCCACTTCAGATCGCCCAGTTCTCTGAATAGATTCCAGAACGGAGGGGAATGCACAAGCAGCTGCAATACTGCATTCGCAATGCACATACTCCCAGTATTCACGAGCCCACGGGCATATAGGCGCTGCAGTGTGGCATTGCCGGTTGTACGGGAGGGTGTGGTGCTGCTGTGGAGGGCAAGGGACTCTGCATTGGGCAGCGGTGAGACACAAGACGGTGGAGGAGAAGCGGGGATGGAGAAGTCGACGACGGGTGAAGCAGGGGGCAACGGATTGGAGGTGGAGGCAGCGCCTTCGTCGCAAAATTCCAATGACTTGTTTAGAACAGGTGGTGTGGATGTTGGCACTGCCGGTGTAGGTGTCGGCGTAGGGATGGACGCGGGAGACAAATTTTCACTAATTCCCGGTTCTGCACATAGGGCGACTATATCCAGCTGTGTTGTTCCTTCCCGAGGATAGGACAACGTAGCGGCCGGGGGTAGGTCTTGCAGCGTAGCGGTTGCAGCACCTGGTGGTGACGCATCTGTGGGACGTGTACTGGTATGGACTGATAAGGCGGGTGAAGTGACTGCGGGGGCATGAGAGCTGTTTCCGATTTCGCTACTAGGTATAGTCGGATGAGATGGCGAAGGGTGTCCTGCGGTGATGCTTGTTTCCTTGACTCGCCGTGAAACGGTGCTACCGTCAGAGGTAAAATGACGAGGCGAGGCATCAAGCGAATGAGCAGGTTGGGTGAGAACAGGAAGAGGAATATGAAGGATCGAGTCTCGGCGATGACTGGCGATGTCGCACAATGGATACGACGATGGATAGTACAGATTCAAATCTAGAGAATTGGTGGAAGGGGAAAATGCGGTTGGGGCAGCATCGGTACCTTGATGCAAAGTGATGTAAAGATGGCGAATCCCTCGGAGAATATAGATAGGAGTAGGAAGAACAGAGTATTCCCCTTGCTTGTTCGCCTCTTGGACAATTTCGTTCCAGAGTGTACAGAAGTCGTGCTGCAGTCCCGAAAGAGTATTGCGTATGTCGAATTCGGTAAATTCCCCCAAAATGCCCGAAAGGGTATCGAAGCGAAAGGATTTGCGAGAAAGATGAGTTAAGATGGCAAGTGACACACTATCATCACCATGGGTGACAATGTCCGTAAGGTCACGCTCCGATAGGCCATATACATGGGCAGCAAGCCCGAACCAACGGTCATCGCGTTCTCGCACAGTCGCAAGGACCTTGGCAACCATGCGTTGCGCATACTGAGCAGTACGTTGGTCGTCGCTAGTGCACCAACGTGCCAGAAAGTGCCCTATCTCGATGGTTGGTGGCATTCGATCCCAGTGTCTGAATAAACTGTATCCAAGGATTGACGGAAAATTATCAGAAACGGGTATGAACTTCATTGCACTCATGGAGATGTCAAGCCGATGAAGTTTGACCGAGTCAATGACCGAATTGGATGTCAATGTACGGTCCAAGAATCTATCCAACGCAGCCCAGAACCTTCTCGAAAGGTCATCGGGGAAATGTTCTCGGAGATAATTGGGGAGATGTTCTCGGAGATGATTGACCAACTTTGAGTTGAAGAAGCCAGGGATGGCCTCAATGAACTTTTCCAGTGAGTCATCGTCGCCCAGAGCACTGATTGTCCAGTCCAAGATGCCGACGTCGATCTTCGATGACTGTTCCGATGCCGTTCCCTCCGCTATCTTCTCCACACCCCCTAATATCCAACCACGGTAAAGGTCCATCAAGTCATCAAAGCGATTCCAGGTCTGAAAGGAACCGCAATTAACGGTGATGCAAGCGAGAATTCTAAAGGTTGCATATTGTATGCTGGCGTACAGGAACCAGGCTGGAATAGAAAGCGGTGAATAGTACGGGCTATCCTGCCGAATTAGCGGCAGTAGTGTGATCAACCCATAAACTATTGAGAAAAGTCCGATCCACGAAACCGCACAGAAGAAGACTTCCCGGTCGATATTGAAGAGGAAAATGACCAGACCGCCAAAGAACAGGAACAGGGAGAGATGCAGTAGCGTCGGCAATCCTTCAACTGCCCAAGGAATATGCATCTCGTCCACGCCGTTGGCAAAGAATGCACGCATTCTTGCTCGCTTCTCTGGACTGCACCGTGCAGGCTGAGTCATACGGATATATCGACGCGCCCATTGATGGAGAGATGTTGCCCACAGAGCACAGCTAACGCTCATGACCAGGCTCAAGAACCAGAGCGAATTCACCCAGACAGCATATCTCGGAGGAGAGAACGGGGGTGGTTTAACGACAGGGGAAGGGATGGAAGGACGTGTTACGTTCGGGTCGGCGAGAACCTCATATATGTTCCCAAGATAGAAAGCAGAGGTATCCTGACTGTTTGGCCTCAAGTCCTGAACGGTCACAGCGAGGAGTGCAGCGACGGCGGCAGAGAATAGACCGGTCTATGGTGTTCTAATTTACGCACAAGCTAGCATGAATGGCAACCTGATGACTCACAAAAATGAGGATGCCATCTGCATCTTTTTGCCAGCGCTCGGCCATCTTGTCGTCCTCTTCCTTTGCAACTCTGGAGTATATGGAGAAGAGCAGACCAGAGCTGTCACCGAAAGTGGATTCTCCCTGCGATGGCTGTGGTGGCTGATTCGGTGCTGACTGAGTCTGGTCGCCATCTTTTATATACAATACGTTTGTGAACTTGAGGTGGGCAAGTCAAAGCGACAGGTAACACACACCTGGGTTGTTTCCCCCCTCGATGTCTCGGTGAGTAATTTCGGGCATTTAAGGGATGCGTGATGTGCAGCGTTTAGGGGTAACTTGATGGAGACCAGTCGGAGGCCTCGAGAAAGCTGAAGTCGGGGCGATGCCGTATTGGGCGCTCATTATTACGTATCCGCAAACTCTGCGGGGGGCTCGCTTCGCCATCCCAGTGCATGAGACAAAAAATCCATCCATCTCCTACATAGTATGATATAGATGATCATTGAACATAATGAAATGGAAAATATGAAAGAAAACAGATCAACAGATGGCCAATGTAACAAGACCGAAATTTGAAGTCCCCGTCACATATAAAGTCACGTGCTTAGATCGGATCGGTTTGGACAAGTTTTTATATTTTTTGGCCTACATATTTACAATGGATGTCTTTATCTAAGGCTAAAGGAGGGGAAAGGCCCAGGGAAAACCCCTCCTCTCATGTTTGGAGCCAGAGAGCAGGCAGCATTGGCAACAACATCGCATGGAGGGGGAGTTGGTGGCAGTGGTGGCATGCCAGTGGTGTAGCGTACATGGTGTGGAGAGGGAGGGGCACCACTGATGCAGTATGGAGAAAGAGGGGGCTGGTGACGAGAGGGAGGGCGACACGGTGTAGAGGGGGTGCAACACTGGCGACGCAGCATGGAGAAGGGTGGCAGCACAGTGGACACAGGGAGGTGGGTGAACAGATGCAGAGGAGGGCACAGCGCAGGTGGCACTCACACAGGGGCCGGGGCGTCGATGCAAGGCGCAGGGTCTGTGTCGACGCAGAGGTGGGAGCACAGGGGCGGGGGCGTTGACACAGCGCACGGAGCGGGGGCGTCGACGCAGACGCGGGGCATGGCGCAGGGGAAGGGGGCGTTGACGCAGCGCGCAGGCCGGGGGCGTTGACGCAGAGGCAGGGATGCAGGAGCGAGGTGCAGCGCAGGGGCGGGGCCCGGTGCAGGGGGAGGGAGCGTTGGAGGGGGGCAGGAAAGACAAGAGGAAACCCCCTTCGACTCGTGTTTGGTGCGAGGGATGGGGTGGCGGTTGACAGAGTACGAGGGGGGGGGACACCGACAAGCAAAATGGTAGTCGAGAGTTGAGGGAGGAGTGGCGGCAAAGAACTACTTTCCACGTGCAAATTTCACGTGACTTTATTTGGATGTCGGGTTGTGACGTGGACAGCCGAAATTTGCATTCCAAAGCCAACAACCGCCACTTTTTTTGGATAGAAACGTATAGAACACCCTGATTCATCCATAAGTAAATTATTAGAACCGTTGATAGAGAAATGACGGTGGGAGAAGACAAATAATTGGCCATCCAAAACCCACGGTTTTGCGGGAAATCATTTGTACTTGTTTGTTCCCCGGTTTCCACCCTTAGAGAATGGTGCTCACTACGCTCGCAATAAGAGTTCGAGCGCCTAAGGGCTCTTGGCGACGTTCAAGGCGACGTTTTTCGAAAAATCCGGTTTTCAGACACGAACAACGAAAGCAGGGAAAGAAATACACAAGACCTCAATCCCGTGTTTACGATCCCTAGATCCTTCGGACTCTGCACCCGCGGACTAGTTGGCCTTGGAAACCCGAGGGTCTGCGGAGTCTTTGGTTCCGTCGGTGCGGCGCGGGCCGTGGGAGCGTGTCTGGCACGTGGCTGAGAATGACACGTGCGTCTTGGCACTTCCCACCAGATGTCTCCGGTCGGCAGCTTATCCCACTGCCTGCAGTGCCATCGCCTTATGTATGAATTGAAAGAACTTAGGATGAGTCCTCTGGAAGGCATTCGGCGTTCAGGTCCAGCTTAGCGAGGAGCGCGTGGATCTTGTGTGTATTATTGACCTAGGTATGCTATCCGAAACGAGGCCCTTAGACCGACACGTTTTGCACATGGTGGGTACCCATACCAGGGTCCAGGGTGGCACAATGGGTGGCCACTTCCGCATGAAATTCAATTCATCGATGGATTTCCGATGTAGGCCTCGGTAGTACGCCTCTCGTACTAAAATTCGATTCCCGCGTCTTCATTTCATGTATAATACAGGCTTGTTTCTTACCATATTCCTCCCGAATGTGTCGAACACAACTAGGGAAGGGCATAACCGCCACGTCCAAATTAGTTGGTACCGCCCACGATAAGTTAATTTCTGTAGCCTCTGTCAATCAAAGCTATCATTCGAGGCTCCCTTACTCGTCCCATAATCAGCCATACACGTTGAGCCATTTTGGTAACGTTCCAGTATGCTCGTCCATCACGGTCACCCATCCGCGATATCTTGTGGCCTTTCACATCGTACTCGTAGCGTAATGATCTTATTCCACATACAAATCACAGGTCATATAGGTCAAAAACAAATCTAAAAAGGGCAATCTTTCCATAATTTGGTACTTGGTACTCGTAAAGTAGCGATGTAAACCAACAAGGAGCCTGTAGGTTACCAGGAACGGGAAGACGCAAAAAGGGGGAGCGTAGCGATACAGACTACGTTGTTTGGTCATTCAAATATTCAAAGTCTATGTTCGGATAGCAGTCGCACAGCCAACTTCTGCACCATGTACCAGCAAAGACCGTATGACGCCGCAATATTCGTCCGGCTTGTCTATGGCGCATAGCCCGCGATGCCATGTGCAGTGGCGTCCTGCCTCCACAGTTCCGCATGTTCGTATCTATGTGACAACCTAGAAATAGCTATATAACCTCATGGTGTCCTATGTATGACGCAAGGTGCATGGAAGTCTAGTGGTCCTTACCCGGCGCGTCGGTGTCTCTAACGCGCTGCAGCAATAATCCCACCATTTCGAGGTCACCACGTTTTGTTGCTAGATCTATTGGCATCCGGCCCTCGTTGTTTCGCGCATCGACGCTCGCGCCATGTTCGAGCAACAGTTGTGCTGCCTCGAGGCTTCTATTACACGATGCCAGATGTAGCGGAGTCGAGTGATCGTTGTCCTGTACGTCGGTGTCCGCACCACACTCCAGTAGTAACCTTACTCTCTCGATATGATTCCATTCCGATGCTAAGTGTAATGCGGTCTGGCCCCTGTCGTTCCGGATGTGGGGATTTGCCCGATTCTCGAGTAGCAACCTTACGGCTTCGAGGCTACCAAGATCTGAGGCCAGGTGTAGCGGAGTCGAATGGCTGTTATCCTGTATGTCTACACTTGCACCGTGCTGAAGTAATAATCGCATTACATCGACGTGATTGCTATCCGATGCCCGGTGAAGTGGTGTCTGGCCGTTGTCGTCCACGTCATGGACATTTGCCCCATTATCGAGCAGTAGCTTTGCAGCCCCAGCGCTTCCATTGGATAATGCCAGATGCGGCGGAGTCAAATGAGAGTTGTCCTGTGCAACCACATCCGCTTCCAGCTCTAGTAAAGGCCCCACATCATCGCGATATGTACCACATAACTCGTAATTGATCCAGGTGCTTGCTCGAAGTAATGGTGTCTGTCCCCTGTTGTCCCGAGCATTGATATCTGCATTACGTTTCATAAGTATCCGAATAACGTCGAGGAACCCGCCCTCTGCTGCCAAATGCAGTGGAGTCCGGTCGCCAGGATCCCGAACATCCACGTCTTCGTAGCAGTCAACTAGTAGCCGTGAAATGCCGATGTGTCCCTTCCGCAACGCTATATGTAGTGGCAATCCGCATGGACCTCTAGTACTTAAATCTTGTGGGCGCTTTAAAATGAGGTGTTTCACGAGACCGTAAAACCCAAATTTTGCAACGTAGTACAACGGCAGTGCTTCTGGGGACCGGTCCCGACTAAGGTCTTCGCGCAACCAGAGCCATGCCGTAAAATGGGGCTTGTTTGGGTCAAGGAGATAGTCGAATCCATCTTGTATACGTGGGAGCACATTTCCAAATTCGGCATGGTCACCGATGTGATCAGCAGCGTATCTGGCGAGGGGAAAGGTGCTGATGCTCTCTTCATCGATATCGTCGCCCAAATGAATCAGGACACCAATGCACGCCTGCGCCATAACCGTATGCGCTGGCTCGTAAAGGATGTGATAACGCGATGCGTCCTTCGAGGCAAGACGATCCGATGTTAGGAACTCCTTGACCGAGAAGTGCGAAAATTGAACCACCCGTGATCCCTGGTTAGCGACAACGGTGACCAAACTGGAACAGGCTGACAGAACCGCTTGCTCTTCATCCTCCCAACGTAGATCTTCGTTCAGTTTCGGGATCCCTCCCGCTGTGCTGAAGTCGACCGCAAGAACTTCAGCAAGCTCTTCTAAAAAAAGAGGGCGAATTGCCGCCGCCAAACATTGCAAGAGTCGATGAGTGTGTGCTCGGTTCGATTTGGGGATCTCCTGCAGTATCCGCTCATACGTCTCGTCTAACGTTTCTGGCAACTCCCCAAGAATCTGCCGCACACTCGGCGCAAGACAGCGGCGTAACATATCCAGTTGGCAGGAGACCCACCGGAACCTGATGAAAACATGAGTGGTCGGCATCAGAATATGGCGGTGTCCTTACATTCCGTCAGCCCGGTCTGAGAGTGCCTCAATCACCAGTTCTTTGTCTTCGGCCCGCCATCTCTTCATCTTTTTGTCCGAGTAAACGACTGAGCGGATGTAGTTTACGATATCCTCCTTTTGTCCGCTTTGATCATGGAGTGATATGCGGCAAGATTCAGATGTCCATTGTTCAAGGGATGTTCGAATGTCAATTTCGGGGCGACTCGTGATGCACAGATGCAGATTTGGATCGTGTAACCCGAGGAGGTCCTCCACAAGTTCCAAAACATCTTCTCGTGACGATCGTAGTCCATAGGTGTCAGGGCATTCATCGAGCGCATCAATTATAAGATATATCGGGACTGTTCCCGCAGTTGTTATCATTTTCTTGAGGGATTGAACAAGTGCGCCATCAGTGGGTTGCTGCGAGCCATCACGATGTGCTGAATACAAGCCGAAGAGAATGTCGCAGAAGGAATCAGACTGATCACAGAGTTGAATAACAAGAGACGCCAGCAAAGCCCTGGCGTCCTGCTTTCCGGTATCCTTAAAGTCAAAGTAAAAATAGGCCATCGAGGCCAACCCAACGTTAGAGATATGTTCGACATCATGGATGATCGCAGAGCTGCGCAATACCCGATAGAAGAAGTTACTCTCCCCATGACTTGGACAAGCTTGGGTGTAACATACCTAAGAATGCTCTTTCCTGACCCGGCTACGAAACTGTCAGTAATGGCCGGTGACTGGAGGACGAAAAGATGTACCTTTTCCATAGACCCACAACAGGGAACCGGACGCTTTCCAATCAACATAGGTACTATCTTCAATGAACCATGTCGAGGTCCCCTTGTGGTAGGCGGCACTCGCAGTGTTGAGGTTTATGGACGGGTCTGGGGGAAAAGAGCCATCTTCTAAGATCTTGTCGCAACTGGTTCCCTGTGAGGGTGCTTGAGTCTCTACAGCCAATGGCAGGGATACGAGATCACGGACGGTTCAGGTTGCCCAAGTCGGCTGCCAAGTGCTGAATGGCGCCTATCGTCTTCTCACCATCTAATCGGATAAGGTCTAGGGTGAGCGTGGATAAGTAGTTCAGTGGATACACACACCTTCAATGACAGTAGTCATTTTGTCATCGACTGCCCGGATGCTGGCACAGACACCTTGCGTCGCCTTCAACCCTTGTGCAGCTACCATCAGAACTTCATCTTGCGTCAGTTTGTCCAGCTTCCGTAGAGCGTCTTCGATATCGGTCCTCCCTGTCAGCTTCTTCAGAAACCTTTCTGAAGGATGGTAAGCCAAGAGGATTTATCTTTCTCCGAGAATCAACTCACTTGTTTTGCTCTGCTTCACTTCCTTTGTTGCGATGGCGAGAATGGAAAGTACTTCGACCATGACTTTCACCATAATTTCCACCATCCCTGCAGTCGGTGGAACCTCGAGATAAACTTCGAGTCTTCTAAAGAAGTTTTCGATGCGCCCAAGAAGGTCAATAAGTGTGTCTTGGTTGGTGCCAACAGGCGTAGCTGCCTGAAAGATTTGGGTGTCATGATAGCCAACGCCAAAAAATGGAGAACGCTGACGGAAAGAAGGACGCCAATCCCTGTAAAAATTACCACCGCAGGTGGGTATGTCTGCCAGAATAAGCATCAAGCATTAAGGTGAGGAGTGTGAACAAGTCAGCGAGACCTACCAGGCCAACCATCCCGCTAATGGTTGAGGAGAAGGCATAGAGTACTTTCACAGTCGAACCAAGCCATGTTGTTGACTTGTCGTTGCTACTCCGAGCCTGCTCAAACCGGAGCATCTGTCCTTTAAGTGTGGTAAGAATCGCCTCGGGAGAATGACAGGATTCAAGCTTGGTAAGCAGCGGATGCGATGCGAGGTCATTCTTAGTGGTCTTCCTGTAGGTCTCTAGGGCGCTTTCGAAGACGGATTGATAGTTTGCCGCAGGGGTACTCAGGGACATAGAGATTGCCGTGGAGAGAAAGGTCTTGAGTGAGAAGGGAGCGGACTGCGGAAAGCGATGACCGCTGATCTCACGTGACCCCATCGAGCAATACAGTATGCTCGGAATCTTGCCTGTCTTGTCTCGACGTAGGCGACGTCGACGAGCCCAACTCTCTGGGGCGGAAGCGTGGACAATTCCTTCAATCACGCCAAAGAGACAAATGACGAAGAACAGAGTGAAATAAGTATAGAGAAGGGGAGATGTCCTCGAGAACAAGAGAAAGGTTAGATAGGTCATTACGTCTGAGTAGGAGCAGTGCGACAATAAAACAGCATATAAGCACACCGCTCGTCCACCCGTTCATCGTCACCCCTCCCAAACATGTCCTCAGACCGCACCGCACTCACAACTTCATCGTCAATGTGTAGCCAAGCTTCCCCATCATCGATGTCTTCGTTCCGGTGGAGCACGTCGACCGTATAATGCCCGCTGCCTGCAGACTTGCCATGGTGGTAAAGCACCCCATAGAGCTTGTAGTGCACTGGCTCCACAGATTTCCCGGAAACTGGCGCTATGATTTCTACCAAGCCATGAGGGATTCTTAGCCTTGGCTAGTACGAAGGAAACAAAAGAGAAAATCGTACCGAGTGGGATTGTGAGCTCCGGCGCAAACCGAACAGGCTTACTGATCTTAACTATGCCACCCGCGGACACATCATACAGGAACCGCTTAAGATGGAGCACGAGAATAGATGGAAACACCTCGATGAGCACTTGCTGGCTCGCCTCGCTGAAACCAGACGGACCGAGCTGAACAGGTTGTAGGTGCGAGATGCGTGCAAGTGCGTCTTCTATCGCGTGCACAGAATCGTTCTTTTGGAGAGTTTCGACGTCAGTCACCAGGACATATGTGTGGGTGTGTGTAATCGGGAGGGAAAACGGACCTGGATGTCGAGTTGGAGCGAGCGCCAATCTTCAACGGTGGCAGTGTTGTGCTGGTTTGGCGCGCGCACGGTGGAGCGGAACTTTCCACCGAATATGTGCATCAGGGGAGACTCGACTGGCTCGGCCTATTCATGACCATGTGTCCATCAGCGATGCCAATTTCAACGTTAAGAGACATGAAATAATTGGCGCACTGTTAAACCTCGTTTTCTCACGTCAGTCAGGCCTGGCCGAGACACTTCGCGTTCTTCTACTCCAGGTGTAGCAGTAGCCGACTTTGGACCACTAGTAGAGGCGAGTAGCGCGAACAATTCTTCGTCGAGCGCGTCGAGGTAGTGGCGGAAAAACTCTTCCGCATCCTGCTGTTGACCGACCTACACACATTAGGCCAGCACGGATCAGTAATAGCAGGGCGCTACACGGCAGGGGAACGTACCAGCAAATTTTTGAGCCGCCTCTTTTCCTTCATGGCATTATATATGTACGTTGGTTCAAATGAATCCTCAGCGTTGTACTCTTTCTTCGCTTCTTTATCTTCATTCGGCTTTCCCGCTGCAGCCTGTTGCGGCGGTTGTTGTGTCGGAGGTGGCTCAAACATGAATTCTTCGAAGAATCTTATCGTAGCATCCACAAGCGGTGTCTCACCACTACTACCAGTCTCCTGACCTCTTGCTTCGCGCTGCTCCTTCAGATCGCCCAGTTCCCTGAACAAGTTCCAGAATGGAGGGGAATGCACAAGTAGCTGTAACACTGCATTCGCAAAGCACATGTTCCCAGTATTCACAAGTCCACGAACACGTAGGCGTGGTAGCGTGGTATAGCCCGTTAAATGGGAGGGTGTCGTGCTGTTGAGGGGGGCGAGAAACTCTGCATTGGGAGAGGGTGGGAGATAGGACGTCGGAGGTGAGGTGAAGATGGAGAAGCCGACGACAGACGAAGCAGGGAGCAATGGATAGGAGGCGGAGGCGGCACTGGCGTCGCAAGATTCCACAGACTTGTTTAGAACAGGCGGCGTAAATACTGGAACCGGCACAAGTGTAGGTGCAGGTGCAGGCAGAGACGTGGTAGAAAAATATTTAGTAATGTCTGGTTCTGTGCATGGGGCGACGATATCCCGCTGCGCAGTTCCTTCCAGAGGATAAGACAATGTAGCGGCCGGAGGAATGTCTTGCAGTACAGCAGCTGCAGCAGCCGGCAGTGACGCATCTGTAGTATGCGGACTGATGTGAACTGGTAAGGCAGGTGAAGTGGCTGGGGAGGCCTGAGAGCTGTCTCGGATCTCGCCAGGTATCATCGGATGAGATGGCGAGCGATGTTCTGCGATGATACTTGCTTTCTCGACTAGACGTGGACCGGTACTATCGCCAGAGGTAGATTGGCGAAGCGAAGCATTGGGAAAATCGGCGGGTTGGGTGAGAAGAGGAACAGAAACATGAGTGATCGAGTCTCGGTGATGACTGGCGATGTCGCACAATGGATAATACGATGGCTTCCAGGGAATGTAGCCGGAATTGCCGGTGGAAGTGGGAAACGCAGTTGGGGCAGCATCGGTACCTTGATGCAAAGCGATGTAATGATGGCGAATCTGACTGAGAATTTCGACAGGAATACTACCAAACCCTTGGTTCTTTGCTTCTTGGACCACTTCGTTCCAGAGTGTACAGAAGTCATGTTGCAGTCCAGAGTGAGTATTGCGTATGTCGATTTGGGTAAATGCCCCCAAAACGCTCCAATGGAGATCGGAGCAAAGGGATTTGCGAGTAAGATGGATTAGGATGGCAAGTGACCCACTGTCATGACCATGGGTGACGATGTCCCTAAGGTCACGCTCCGGTAGGCCATATAGACGAGTAGCAAGTTCAATCCAACGGCCATCGCGTTCCCGCACAGTCGCAAGGACCTTGGCAACTATGCCTTGCGCATACCGAGCAGTAAGTTGATCATTGCTAGTGGACCAACGTTCCAGAGTGTGCCATATTTCAACGGTTTTTGGCACTTGATCCCAGCGGTCGAAGAAAATGCTTCTAAGGCTTGTCCGAAGACCGAAATCGCGTATCAAGTTTATTGCGGTCAAGGAGATGTCAAGCCGATGAAGTTTGACCGAGTCGATGACCGAATTGGATGACAGCGTGCGGCCCAAGAATCCATCCAATGCATCCAAGAGCATTTTCGAAAGGTCATCGGGGAGATGTTCTCGAAGACCCTTGACCAGCTTTGAGTTGAAGAAGCCAGGGATGGCCTCAATGAACTTTTCGAGTGAGTCATCGTCGCCCAGAGCACTGATTGTCCAGCCCAAGATCCCCGCGTCAATCTTCGATGACCGTTCCGACGCCGTTTCTTCCGCCATCTTCTCCGCGCCCCCTAACATCCAACCACGATAGCGCTTCTTCAAGTCATGATAGCGCCTCCGGGCCTCATAGTTATTGTAACGATTGGGGGTGGATGCGAAAATTTTAAAGGTTACATACCGTATGCTGGCGTACGAAAACCAGGCTGGTATAGAAAGTGGTGAATAGTACGGGCTATCCTGCCGAAATAATGGCAGAAGTGTGATCAGCCCATACACCCCTGAGAAAAGCCCGATCCACGAAACCACACAAATGAAGACTTCCTGGTGAACATTGAACAGAAAAATGACCAGTCCGCCAAAGAACAGGAACAGGGAGAGATGTAGCAGCGTCGGCAACCCTTCAACTGCCCACGGAATATGCATCTTCTCCGCTCCGTTGGCAAAGAATGCACGCATTCTCGCTTGCTTCTCTGGACTGCACCGCGCAGGTTGAGTAAGACGGATATATCGACGCGCCCATTGATGCAACGATGTTGCCCACAAAGCACAGCTAAGGCTCATGACCAGGCTCAAGAACCAGAGGGAATTCACCCAGACAGCATATCTCGGAGGAGAGAACGGGGGTGGTTTAGCGACAGGGGAGGGGATGGATGCACGTGTTACATTCGGGTCAGCGAGAACCTCATAGATGGTCCCAAGATAGAATGCAGAGGTATCCTGGCTATTTGGCCTCAGGTCCTGGACGGTCACACCAAGGAGTGTAGCAACGGCAGCAGAGAATAGACCAGTCTATGGCGTTCTAGTTTATGCACTGGCAAGTATGAATGGCGACACGAGGACTCACAAAAATGAGGATGCCATCAGCATCGTTTTTCCAGCGCTCGGCGTTCTTGTTGTCCTCTTCCTTTGCGGTTTTGGAGTATATGGAGAAGAGCGGCCCAGAGCTGTCACCGAAATTGGATCCTCCTTGCGCTGGCTGATTCTGTGCCCGCTGCATCTGATCGCCATCTATTTTATATACGTTTGTGAACTGAGGGAGAACGTGTCTAGGCGACACACACCTGAGTTGTTCCCCCTTTCGGGGTCTCGGCCTCTGTGAGTAGTTTGAGACATTGAAGGGGTGTATGTATTATATGCAGCGTTTAGGGGTACCTCGACGGAGACCTCGAGAAAGCTGTAACCATGTAGAAAAGGCGAAGTTGAAGTTCACAACGTTCACATTGAGCGCTCGGCGTGGGCGCTTACATGGGCGCTCACAACCTAGTGACGCTTGTCAAAATTTGGTTTTTCACAATTCCTCGTATGTGATGCGACGCTTCCAGCGACAGGCTCTTGCTTGAGAACGGTGGACAGCGACTTTTGTCTGTTACGCCACCAGGTGACCAGTCGAGTCCTTGGCAAGGTCCTTGGTCCGAGTCCGAGTCGAGTCAACGACCCACGAAATCCAGCTTGCCGTGACTGCCGTCTCTGTCATCAGGAAAATGATTTTGAAGTTCCTACTATCTACAGGCTGAGTAGAGTCTATGCAACGACTCTTATGAGTAGTATTCCTTTTGAAAATGCTTGGAGCTAGTCTGTGGTGGATGTTGACGCGTTGACGTACTACATAGATGGCGCCCCTGTACTCAAGTAACAATTCCTTTTGGCAATCTGGATACCCATTTTTTTGGTCACAAGGAAACACTTGCTCGGATCGATCATCGATCTGCCAAGGCGTTTTCGGTTCCACACGAGTTTGTGATCCACGTTTTGGGAATTATCGTTGCACGCGTTTGGACTTTGGAGGGAAAACGCGTCTAACCGGAGGCTGGCTCAGACAAACAAAATCTACCAAGCTATGAAACTGTCAGAGAACGGGTCGACGACCACGTTCGAATGGTTGACGATGAACGACGAACGTGAACATCGATGAACCTTTGGATGTGCAAGCTGAAGCCGCTGAGGTTTGGCAATCTCTGCAGGGCACACTATTCTAGAGGCTCGAAAAGTTCTCCATCACCGCCAATTGCATATAGCTACAGTAGACTTTTTCATAACGCATAACGTCGGGATACCTATAACGCATAGTTTCTCCCTACGGATTTTACGTGAATAATACAATTTATGCATTATGAGCCCATGCATTATGAAAAAGTCTACTGTAACGTGTAAGAGTGTATTTTATCACTGTAAGAACACGAAGAAGGGGCACGAGGAAGAGGCATGACGTTATGAGGGTGTCCCGAATGAACTTTGTACGGAATGAGGGAAAGCTTTTTGTGGTCGACACTGTGCGTGATTACAGTAAGTGTCTTTTGAGCGCGTTGAGGACGGTAACAGCGAGCTACAGCGAAACTTCTATTTGGCCGTGCGCAGAACGTGAGCCGCCGGGTTACATACAGTACGTGATAGAGAAAAAGTTGAAGGGCAGAGCGCTTTGAAATTGCATTTATAACGCATATGTACAAAGACGTGCGCGAGGCCCTCGGAGTGAATTGCAGTCTGTAGCGCCGGCCAAGTAGCCTCATATAAATTTGCAATCTCAAGGCAACTGGTTTCTTCGCCCCCCATCGACGAGTTCTCAGTCGTATGTCAAGGGAAACTCACCGATCAAGTAACCAGCAAAATACCGAATAGCTCCGCTCAAAAGCTTGTCCGTTTTCGCTTGGGTTTTCGAGTCAGACAAGTCTCCCTACCATACTCCAGCACCGCCCACCTCATTCCGTCATTTCCTACCCGCCCTGGATCGCCGGTCTTAATGGATTCACGTTCGGAAGGCTCCTGGACGGCAGAAAATCATGCATGTCGCGGGAAATTAACCAACCAATGTCAAAGTACGTCCTTTGCCGCAACATCCCGCAACGGACTGCTGACTGACACGATGCGCTGTAGGCCAGGTGAAATCCATCGACAAGCTTCCTGATGAACTCTTACTAGCAATATTCGAGTTCTGCGACGTTAGAGATGGAATTAAATACAAACTGGACGAGGCGTGGCAAGCGTTGGTGCACGTGTGCCGACGCTGGCGAAGCATTGTTTTTGGATCGCCACGTCGCCTGAAGCTTCGACTTGTTTACACACCCGGAAAACGGGACCTCCTTGATATCTGGCCACCCTTACATCTCATCATTCCCGATACCAACCTAACAAGCGATGTGGACAACATCGTTCCGGCACTCAAGCACAGAGATCGCGTGGATGAAATCGACCTTCAAAATATCAATGATTCGTCGTCATTGGAAAAATATTTGGCGGTGATGCAAGAGCCATTCCCGGATCTAACAGATCTAGTTTTTCAGTTCACGTCTGATCAAGAAATAGCGCCACTGGCCGATTCGTTCTTGGGTGGATTTGCACCCCGTCTCCGATTCTTCCAATTGCGTGCCGTCCCATTTCCGGGTTTACCGAAACTGCTTTTGTCTGCTACTCACCTCGTTGACCTCAACCTTCGTGGTATTCCTCATTCCGGGTACATTTCACCCGAGACAATGGCCACCACCCTCTCCACCTTGACCAGACTCGAATCACTCATACTTAAATTCCAATGTTTTCGATCTCGCCCCGACCGGGCAAGCCGACGTCCACCTCCCCCGACACGCACTGTCCTCCTCGTTCTCACGGATTTTTGCTTCAAAGGAGCCAGTGAATACTTGGACGACCTTGCGTCCCAAATTGATGCCCCTCGACTCAACAACGTGACTATAGAATTCTTCAAACAAGCCGTACTTGACACACCACAATTCATCCAATTCATCAGTCGTACACCAGCATGGGAACCTCTCGAAAAAGCCCAAATTATTTTTTCGCCAGATGCCGCTGGTGTCAACCTCTCATCTAACCGCGGCGCTGAGGTCAGTGTGAAATTCCCATACGGAGACTTAGATTGGCAAGTTTCGTCACTGGAGCAGGTCTTTGCCTCGTGCTTGCCTCCCCTTTCCACATTGACAGACCTCTACATTTACGACCAACTTTCCAAACCAGAATGGCAAGACAACTACGAGAACATCCACTGGTCGGGACTGTTACTCCCATTTACCGCTGTGGAGTGGATCTTCCTATCCGAGGCAATTGCGCCATATATCGTGCCTTATATCGGGCTCGGACCGATAGTGGTGTTGCCCATCCTAAAGCATCTTTTCGTATACTTAGAGGGGCAGCCATCGGATGATTGGGATGATGTCCGGAGAGACTATGAGTCGTTTGTTGATCGGTCTGTAGCCGTTTACGTCTGGGAAAGAGATTGGTCGGGGCTGGACGGGTTCTTGGATTTTGATGATTGATAAGTGCCCTCTACTTTCAAAATTCTGCGCCAGTAATGTTTCGTGTCGTCTACTTACTATTTCTTTTTGCACTGGTTGTTTCTTGGCATCGCTTGTGAACGTGTGAACCCTGACTGGCCTGACCGCCTTTCTGTTTGTTCGTTGCATTATAGTCGTAAATTGAATTTTCCGTATACGGTGTGCAGGATCTATTACACCTCGCCTTGCTGCCGTAAAAGAAACTGGAAAAAGAAAGTAGCAGCACCTCGTTTCGATCGAGGGACCTCAGGGTGACCATAATATGGGCCCTGCGCGCTAGACCAACTGCGCCATGCTGCTCAGGTACAAGTGTGTCACTTTCCTACTATTTGTGGCATGGATCGTGGGAGTATCGTGGTCAATGGAGTGTTTAGTCATTCTTCTCGAATCTGCGGCGACATTGTTCGTTTTTCCCTGACCAACATGGCTACACCAGAAGCTGCACTCAAGCTCGAAATTGCTCGTCTTACAGGCATTTGTCTTCTTTTGCTTTGGTTGATGTTTTCTCTTAGTCAAAGTTCTAGGTGCCATTAATCGTCATCGATCTGGAGAGGGTCAAGCACGGCCTCCGTACTCAACGACGCGCACAACCTACGTCAACCCCTCGTACAAGCCCCCATCATCAAAATCATACGTTCGCTCAGAACACCAAGCCTCCGGTGTCAACCCAACCACAAGTTCAAGGCCATCATCTACTACAGTACGTCCTCCATCCGGTCCTGGCCCCTCAAACTCGACGCCCCAAGACGTGACCATCAATGGGGTCGTATTCGAGAGCTCCAAGCGTTCGCTCGTCCGCAAAGACAGTGAGTCGATAACCTTCACCTTTTCAGCCTTTCGTGCAACAGTCATCCCCAGTCATGCCTTCCGCCAAGCCCTCTTCTGTTGCCCGTCCGCGTGTACAATCACAGTACTCCCGGAACAGACTAGACGGCGGGCCAAGAACTCGGGCATACAAACCGAAGGGTCCTTCACGTGGCCACCTTAAGCTCGACAATACCCGCAGGTCTTACCGGTTCGTCTTGTCGAAGCTCTTCTCTCTTCCTCTGAGTCATCTGATGCCTTCACAGATCACAACGTACTCATGGCAAAAAGAAATACATCGACAAACCTTGCCCTAGGTTCACGACCACCGGTACGCTCCCAACCCACTCCACCTCACTTCCGAACCTGTTTCCGGTTCCGTTTAACCACATCCCCTCCTTATGACAGGTTCCTGCAATCGTGGCCTCACATGCATGTACAAACACGACCCAGCCAAGATCGCAATATGCTGGCCCTTCCTGCAAGGCAACTGCCCGCACACCGCTGAAACCTGTCCTCTTTCACATGACTCGAATCCGCATCGCACGCCTCTTTGTGTGCACTTTGCGAATGCCGGTCGTTGCACACGCGCAAACTGCCAATACCCTCACGTACATGTAGGGCGTCGCGAGGGCGTTTGCCGTGATTTTGCTGTGCTCGGCTTCTGTGAGGCTGGCATCGAGTGTTCCAAACAGCACGTCCGCGAGTGTCCTGACTTTGCTGAGAGTGGCGAATGCCCGAACAAGTTCTGCAAGCTTCCGCATGTCATTCGCGCCAACCGCACACGCAAGCATGCTTCCGCACCGGTTCCTGCGGTGGTTCCTGCTGCCCCCGTTCTTCCTGTTGATGATAATCTAGTGTCTGATGTGGCTGTGCCCGTGCTGACGGTCGAAGACAGTCAGTTAGGTGATGAGTATATCTCCCTTACCTTCAATGAGAGCGAGGAGGACAATGACAGCGGCGATGACAGCGATGATGAAGAGGAAGAGGGTGATAGCCCCAGCCCAGGCAATGAGGACGCTGATGACTCGGATTGATCTTCTCGCTGTGTCGTTTGTCATGTGTCTTGGGGCGTGTATTTGGTGTATATGCAGCTTCATTTGCTAATATATGTTCTTGGATTTACACTATTTCTGAATTTCGAGTGTCACACGATATGGTGTGCATCTTTGGTGCGATTACCCTTGAGGGGTACTTGGGCTGAATCCCATATACCACTCATGAACCACGGATATATAGTCGTAGAGGCATATGGTTATTGGTCTTTATATGCGTAGACAAAACAACAGTATGAATCTGGGACAACGACCACTGTTTTTATGCCTCTGTGAGGTCGCGAAGACGGCGGATCGTGCTGGAACAGAAGAAAACAAGGCGTTCATCAGTCTGCCTCGTGCAAAGAAGGATTAAAAAGGTGATCGTACCTGCGCACTGTCGCTGCGGCCGTAGTGGACACTGTCCACGCACCACCTGCAATGACCTTCTTACATGCTGAGCAATTCCAGATGCCGACCGCCTGGCGCTTCACAGTGTCCTAAATAAAACAAGCAAAGACAGCGACGAGCGCACACGTTAGCAAAACCCGCATCCGCGGTGATCGTGTATTATCACGCCCAGAGAAAGTTCAACTTGCCTTGCCGCAGAAGGTGCATGTGTACCGTGCGTGCTGGGTAATTTCCATCTTGAAAGGGTAAGAGTCAGTTTTCGCGGGATGTGCAGGGCGAGGCTATGAACGCGCCTTTTTAACCTGCTTGCGCAGGGAAGCACCGTAGCGCTATCCAGGATGCATTAGCCACCAAAGACTATTCTTGTGCTCCATGTAACCGCCTTACCGTGCCGTACTTGCCAGTGACGCCGACCTTGCGTGTGCGTTTTGTCTACAAAACGAGTGAGAATGATCTAATGGTTCATTAGATGGATCGCTCACCATCTTGGATGTCGAGAAATGTCGAAAGAGGTACGCTGAGGAAAGGGCTAATTCCGGTTGTTGGTACCCGTGGGAACTATCACCAACATCTGTACAGTTGTGCCCCATCATTCTCACGGTGCCATCCTCAATTATCCGCAATAAAGTCTACATAAAGTCTACAGTATCAACTATCGCGAAACCGTCGTACAATGCCAACCAACTCATTCTCCACATCTGATAGACTCGTTTCTTTCCGTGACACCTCGAGATATACTGTACCCTCCGGCTCGCGCCGCGAGATGTGCCAATGCTGTGGACCCTGAGTGCGCGAGAATACCTCTGTAGCATCGCCATTGCTGAGGACGAGTCAGCGTGACGAACAGGCGGTTGTTGTGGACAAGGCTTACGCGATCATTTGGTTTCCATTGAATAGATGCTCGGAGTATGAAGCAAAATCCGCGCTCGTGACTGTGGTCTCATTGTGCTTGGCAATCAGGTACTTATCCTTAGGCTGGAGAATCTTCGCCGCGGTGAGAGGGGTTTCAGCATTGTTCGCTTCATCATGATCTATCAGTCCCTGTACGTTTGCCAGAAGAGCGGAAGAGGTTTGATATAAGGCGGTGTTGTCGTCTTCTGATACGGTAAGTGCTGGCTCAAGGAAAGCAAGTGTGAGTTGCTCTTTCTGTGACGGGGTCTAGTCAGCGGGATCTAGCACCGGAATGATCACTCACAGTGATATACAACACGCGTCTTGGTGCAGTGGCTAAGGGGTCCTCTTGAGGAGAAAAATGTAGTGAGAACGATCGAAAGGAAGGCACAGGAACGGGGACAGGGAGGGTGCTCTGAGAAGACGACAGCGAGGGAGGTGAAGGTGAAGTCAATTCGGGCGGGTGAACGACCGGGGTAGATGGGGATGCTGGTGGGGATGGATCTTGCTCATCCTGCGAATGGTCATTTGCCGTCTGCAATGCGAGTGCTGTGGCTTCTTCTGTTTGTGATGTCGAATCAACCAGGGTCGCGGGAGCATCCTCCTCTCCTGGAGGGGCATTTTCAGGGGCATTTTCGTGGAACAATTCTCTGCCGTCGGCCGAAATTGCCTCGTGCAGGCTCTCTCTATCGACCTCGCCACGTAATCCTGTCTCATGGCTCAAGGGGACCAAGGGGACAGGTTCACCTCCGACGCTGTCCGCCACCACCCCATCCGGCTTCTCCTCTGAGCTTCTCTTGTCATCTACAGGTTCGTCTTGAGACGTAGTCTTCGGAGGAGTTCCCTTGAACGTCAAGTACCCGGGCCAGCCCCACTTTCGCACATCCATGCTCGCCCCAATCACCACAAAGGCGTGGCCCGTCGCCTCCATAGCTTCGCGCGTTACGTTCATGCTGCTCGAAAAGATATCCGTCCCAGGCTTGGAAGCTGCAGGGGAGGACTCGCTTGGCGTAGAAGAGAGAGGTGTCGGGGTAACTCGCAGGCGGGAGCGGATGTAGAGGGGTAGAGCAGACGGTGGGGTGTGCGTCGAGTAATCGGCAGAGGGAATCAAGTGAGATTGTGCGAGGACAAAAGGCACACAATTCTTCAAGAAGGGATGGTCCAGAATGAAATCGTCCACGAGTGGACCGATGGACTTATATAAGGGGTGTAATGGCACACCTACATATGTTAGTTAGTTTATCAAGGCCATGAAAGGACGAGGGAACGCACCGAGACAGTTTCCGAATTCCGAATCCGCCTGGATATCCCACTTCCACGCCCACACCGTGAAGAACCTCTCCAGCTGTAGCTCCAGCGCCTGCCTTCCCAGTAGGCCAAGGATGTACGTGAAAGATCCATGGGTAAGCTATGATAGTGATTTTCAAAGGAAAGAAAGGTCGTCAGTAAATGGCCCCCGCTGGCGTGCATAAATAGAGGGCGATATGACACACGCACTTTGAATTCCTCGTACCCTTGCAGAACCTGCGCGCGCAGCGCGAGGTCATGCACCGATCCCTCGTGATAGTCGTAAACGACGTTACCTTCCCCATCCTTGCCCCTGCCGTCAACCGCCGCCTTCGCCCCCGCTTTGCCTTTACCCTTGTTCGGGGCTGGCGGGCGCGGCGTCTTCGCCAGCTCTATACACTACAAGCAACACATACCGTTCCTATCCCGTCAGCACACAATCCGCGAAGAGGAAGAGGGCGATGGCGATGGGGAAGGAGAGGGACAGGCTCGGACACATATATATATGTGTTAAAACTCACTGCATGGACCCAAAATCCAGGCTCCGGGGAGACCATGAGCATACGTCGTGATTGTGAATGTACGTTGTCGCACGTGTCCTCGGGCACGAACATCCTGTGTCCCACCGATTGTCAATTATGCGTTTGTAAAAGGAGAGATAGATAGAAATGGGGGTGGCATACTCGGAGAAGTTGCCCAGGGCTTTGGCGAGGCCGAGCTGCCTGAGCATCTTATCGCGCGAGACCGCCCGTTCGCGCGATGTGTAGAAGAGGATGTGTGCCTGCTCCTCGGCGTCCTCGTCATCGTCGGCAATGGGGCCGCTGGGCTTGAGCGTCGGGTTGTAGATGGTCAGGTAAAGGAGGGCGGGCGGCAATCTGCTCATCTGCCCTGCTGGTGGAAAGCAAGCCGGGGGCGGAGCGGAATGAATGTGCTGATGATATCAAATTAATACAACTTTGGGTTCCAGTTATCGTGTACGTATGTGTACCACTACTTTATCGCTACTAAAGACCCACTGGCCACACCCTCCCTCGCATCAAGTGTTCCATGGGTCCGTCCCGTCTTGTACTTCATTGAGCATCTCCTCTTGCGGAGACGCTGCTCGTGTGGAATCTGTCTCTATTACGCGTGCGTTTGGTTCGTCATCAGAATCGATTTCCACCTCGTTCGACGACGTCGGCGACACCCTCCCAAAATCAAACCGATTCGAGGAGAGTACCAAAGGGTCTAGCGAGTCTTGTAGCACTTCATCGAACTGCGACTCGGAAAACGACGGCAACTCGCTGTCGGCCTCGTCCAGAGGTGGTGGCGATGTAGAGATGGATGATGATTCAGATTGCGGCGTCGGCCAGCGCCCAGTACTGGGCCAGTTGTTACTCGCTCGCGACGGGTCCTGTTTCCTCGAGGAAGATACAGTAATCAAGGTGAGGGGCTCGTCTGGGGGCGTCGGAAGCTGTTCGTTAATGTGCACGGGAACTGGTGTCTCTGCTACACTGCTTGGTTCGGAATATAGACGCGCGGCTTCGATTTTGGTGTGCGTTTTTCCCCCTAGAGGGCGAGACGTCCGACGCTTATAGAATAGCAGATAAGCATCGGCGTTCTGAAAGGTTCACGTGAGTTAGATGGTCTCGCGATTCAGGACCGAACTCACCACTGCGGCATCTGGGCGTGAAAGAGAGACAAAAGAGTCGTCGAATTGATACCACTGGTTTGTAAGGTGGTTGAATGCATATGCACGGTAATGTCCACCGCCGAGTCCACCACGGTGCTCGTCTACGGCATAGAGGTCGTACAAAAGCGGTTCGTCAAGATCGGCAAATCTAAGCTGCGCGATATCTACGCCCTGCTCTTGTAACTTCTTTGCGACCTTGCGCTCTTGTACCATCTCTGTGAGGTCAAGCCCCTCTACTGGGAAGTCAACGAACGCCTCGATCTTGTCACGAAGCGCGCGCGAGTTCGAGAAGCGTTTAAGGTGCACGACAAGGACGTCGGGTACACTCCACAGGTCGAACTTCTTCGTTGCCTGTTGGTGCTTCTTGCATTGTGGGCAATACCAGGGGTCATCCTCGCCGAGTTGTTCTTCCTTCGTAAACTCGTCAAGGCAATCCTGCAGCGAGATACCCCGCTGAGTCTTGGCGGCGGCCGCTCTGACTGCCTCTCTGTACTCGGGATGTGTGTACGTCTCCCATGTATTGAATAGTGCGTGTTGGAAGGTATGTGGGCCGTTACCGAAGTAGTATGCCTTCATGTTCTGGTCGAACTCGAGGAACAGAGCGTCGTCGGGTAGGAGTAACACAGGATCCTCGTTTCCTGGCTTGGTCAACTCGTCACGGCGCAAGTCCCAAGAATCAAAGCGTGAGCTGCTCATGCCATAGGCGACACCTGTCCCAAAGTCCTTGTGCCCCGACTGTACGCGCAGGGTGAAGGCACCCCCTTTGACGCCAACGCGCCGCAGCTCTCCTGAGGGGAGCGCCAAAGAATCGATGTCCGAGCGAGCCGAAGAAGAGGCTTTGGACATCCGAGTGTCCAACAGGGGAATTTCATCGTCGTCCAAGTAGAGTAGAGCCTTCTGGTCAACGATTTCTCCCTCCTCGATCGGTACGACGTCGCCGTTCTCGTTGATCTCTGTCATCGCATCCTTTGGCGCGTCCAAAGGCGTGGGAATCTGTACTTCCTCCATTTCTGTGTCGGAGTCGGGTTCTTCGGGCGCCTCCCAGGACCACAGATCACGTGCATTCTCCGTCCAACGCTGTAGTTGCTCAACGACGAGCTCCTTCATGCGTATCGTGCTGCGAGCGTCGTCCGGAGTGATTGCAATTACAAAGGGGTAACCAAACAGCAATGGGCTCGGACGGCTAAATGCCGTGTGTGTGGTACGTCCAATAACAGCGTCACATAGGAAGACTGGCACAATAATCGGATCCCCTTGCTTCGGCGTGTAATTGCGTGCTTGCTGAGCGTGGCAAGGCAGCTCATAGCAAACGATTTTGTCATTTTCTGCCATCTCCGCGCAAAGCTGCGAATCATCGAGGTTTTTATAGAAGCGGTGCGAGAAGATCTCGAGGGTTAGGAGCTGCGTAAACGCCCAAAGTCAGCGCGAAGGCACATAAATGTAGGGTGGCTGTGTACGTTGTCTGGGTTCGTGCCCATCCACCGACCTAGAAGAGTGCGTAGATCTCGGAAAGAGGCGTCACGATTCAGCTCAACGGGGACCTTGACGTGGATTTGGTCCGTGTCCCAAGGAATGTAGTAGATCTCATGTCGCCACTTCTTATTGACTGGCAGCGGTAGAGTGAGGTACATGAACGGATCAAAGGTAATTGACACCTGCAGCAGCGGGGTCAGCCTACAAAGCTAAGGGCAAGAGGCGAACGTCTATACCTTGTCGCACTCCGGACATACTAGCGTGCTCCTGTATTGTCCTTGGAAAAGATCGACAATAACGCTGTCATTCCGCTTCATGTACCCTTCCCAGCTCGTGCATGCAAGCTTCACGAGTTCAAGGTCGCCTCCGCCATTCCAATCTGGTTTCTCGACGTACGGTTTCTTAAGGATACGATTGAGATCCTCGTGCAATCCGTCCAGGAGAAAGGCGACAAACTCCTGGGTGTCGTGCTGTTGATATCCGGAGAATTGTGGCGCAAAGCGCGACAACACGGACTTGAATTCACGCGGCGAGTACGAAGTGCCCTGAGAAGCGACTGACCAAACGCGTTGAAGTAGCGCGCCAAAAGATTGCGCGATTTCCCCGCGCATGCCTAGCGGGTTATCGGGATTCAGCTCCTGTCTGAATACATCGGCTGTGGTCCTGGTTTAGATAGGATTATAAGGTGGTACGGAACACCTACTCAGGAAGTAGTCTGTGAGCTGGGGTGTGTGGGCGAGGCATTGAAGTGCGGAATTCATAAAGCAGGTATTGCCTCTGCGAGAGGTCAGCCGAGGCAACCATTGGAATCTGTCCACTCACAAATTGCCCAAACCGAGCGTTCCTGGCTTGATTGAGGCCCTCGGGCGGCTAGCTATTGCCGTAGACTTGCTTAATGAGGAAGTGCTAGATAGGCCGGATGGCGAAGTCAAACCGTTGATTGTGAGGGTGGACCGCCCGAGAGAAGTGCTGCTACTGCCGCCCATGCGGCTGAAGAAGTCGTTGCCTTGATTAAAGAGGGGAAGGGGTGCTCGATCCTCTGTGCCTGTCTCATTCGTGTCGATCGTGTCGGTAGTGTCAGTGACCCATCTACCGTTTTCTTTGAACTCTACGACGAAGGCGTCGCTCGCACTGATGACATCTCCAATCAACTTGTTGCCTGGCTCGATAACACGACCCTCTGAGAGTGCCATGGCGCCGGAAGGGTAATTTGTGCCTGTTGACTCGTTGTTTAGGGTGATCTGCCAGATACGGTGTTCCTCGGTACGATGAAACTTGGCTGCGAGATCTCGATGGAGCACACTCGTTGTGGAAACGCAGGAAGTGGTAAAGTAAAAATTCTTGTCACCATGGACCATGCGATTGGCAGGTTCGTCGGTAAGAAGGAAGTAGCGAAAGCGCGGCGGGTGCAGCTCTATGGAGGGCTCTCCTTGGATGCCACGAGCGATGACCTTTCTTTTGATTGGACTCTGTTCGGGCATGCCATATCTGAACTCAGGGCGTAAGTAGGACAAGGGAAGTTTGACGGTTGAAGAACACGTACAAAATGGTGAGCCAATCCCAAGCCACTTCAGGAATACATTCAAAGTCAACACCTTCGACAAGATTTTCGTTCAGATCCCCATCGGTGTCGAGTAGCGGGGAGTTATCCACAGGACCGAGGCGGTCTTCGTTGACGCCACCTTCTTTATCTACCTCGCCGGTGGCAGCCTTTTCGAAGCGTCTCCACCACGACTTGGAGACAACTGCCCAGGTAGACCCTTCTATCAGGGGCATGTTACGCGTGATCTCTACAACTTGAAACCTAAGAAAAATGGAGGAGAGGGCATCTTCGGGGTTTGAGTGAGATAGGGATGGATTAGGCTGATGGGGTGGAGGGAGAAGAGTCGATTCAAGGACATCAGACTCGCCCTGAGAATCCATGTAAGTGTCGATGTCGTTGGGAGTAGGATCAGATAAGGAAGGGTGAGTTGTGTCGCAGAGACGCGTGCTTCGCGTGACGGGGGAAGACGCGGTTGGATCTTCGGATGCAGAACGTTTTCGGGATGACGCGGACGTTGTTGATTCCATGGAAAGCGATCTATGTCGTTTGCGACCCTCCGTTGAGGGTAAAAGAGGAGGTTGAGAGGGCGCGGAGGAATTCGTGGGGATTTGCATGGTAAAGTAGGGTGTTAATGACAATGACAGACAATCCGAGGGGCTCATCCCGCCAGGGCAATCACTACTTTCCCACGGTCATCCACAGTACCGTACCCACGTGGTGCCGCTCCTCGCCACACGCCACGCCAGCTCATCCACTCTCATGGGTTTGTAGGCCTCTCCTCTACTTTCAATCACCTCTCACCTTCTTCTTAGCCAAGCACTTCGTCAACGACCCATCTTCTCTTGTCGTACAGTCACTCCAGGGATTATGCGCGATTAACCCTAAGCTCGGTCTTGATGTCAACAATAAAGTTGTGTTTCTAGCCGACCAAGACAGGTCTAGAGTCGGTCTAATTTGCGGCGGAGGATCTGGTCACGAGCCGTCTCATGCGGGCTTTGTTGGTCAGATTATCGGTATGATCCTATTATTCTGGCTGACACGACCCACTAGGCCAGGGCATGCTATCGGGTAATGCCGATCGTCTTTCAGGAACGTTCTCTCACTGTTTCATCCTGTAAGCTGCCGTTTGTGGCAATATCTTCGCCTCCCCTGGGCCAACACAAGTACGCCGTGCAATCGAGCTAGTTGACAATGACAAGGGGTAAGTCTCCATCCCTTCGATTAACCTAGTTCTGAGTGATCAATAGCACTCTTATTATTGTCAAGTAGGCCTTCCATCTCTCCCTCGGTGGATCCACTGACGACTTCGAAGAAACTACACAGGAGATGTGCTCAACTTTGGTCTTGCCAGGGAGCGATTTGCTGCTCAACATCCATCCAAGGTAGACAAGGTTAAATTCCTTGTCGTCGGAGACGACGTTGCTGTAGGCAAGACCCAAGGGGGTATCGTGGGACGCAGGTAACACCCTTATCGTAGTTTTGACATGGCTTGTTCACTTTAGCAGGGGCCTTGCTGGGACCGTCCTTGTTTATAAGATCGCAGGCGCATTAGCCGAGACTGGTGCGGGCCTCGACGAGGTATACTCCGTCGCCGAATGGGTCTCACAGAACATTGCAACAATCGGCGTCGGCCTGGAGCACTGTCACGTAGGATCTGGCCATCCAGGTAGAGAGATAGAGACAGATCATCTCACATGCTGCTTTCAGGTTCCTGGGACAATGGCCGGTGAAGCGCATCTAACATCGTCAGAAATCGAGATTGGAATGGGCATACACAATGAAGCCGGGGTTCAACGTGTCTCCCCCGTCCCTCCTCTCAGCAGGCTCGTTCAAACATTGCTCGATCTCCTCTTGTCCCAGAGCGACCCAGAACGGGGCTTTCTCTCTATTCAGGGTTCTGGAAAGGACAATGCTGTCTTGCTTGTTAACAATCTTGGTGGTGTGAGCGAACTCGAGCTGGCAGGAATTGCTCGAGAGGCCATCACGGCACTGTCAGCCCGGGGCGTCAGGGTCTTGAGAGTGATTAGCGGAACGTTCATGGTAACTCCATCGTAGTTCTCTGCGCACTTCTCTGGCATTCACCCTGATGTGGCTCAGACGAGCTTGAACATGCCCGGGTTTTCCCTTACTCTGCTTCTACTCCCGTCATCTTCCTCAACTGCTGCGCCGCCGGAGGACGTTATACTTCACCTCCTTGATGCGAGCACTTCTGCCCCCGGCTGGAAATGGACATCTTGTGCACCCCCATCTGAGCTACCACCACCTCCAGCTCCCCTCATATCCGAACGCGCTGCGGACAACGCACTGAAAGTGCGTGCGCAGGACGTACAAGGGTTTGTCCTCGCGGTGGAGAGGGCATGTAACGCGCTGGACAAGGCTGAACCGGAGATCACCAGAATGGACACCATTTCCGGTGACGGAGATTGTGGCCTGACGTTGCAAACGGGTGCAAACGGTATGCAATCCCACGAAATACCACCCTTTATTCTCCCATGCCGACCGTACTCCCAGCTGTACTCGCGCGTCTCCGCGCAGGCTCGATCGGCGGCGAAGATATCATCGGAGCCCTCATCGCCGTGTCTGAAGTGGCGGCAGAAAAGATGGGTGGCACCAGCGGCGCACTGTACTCGTGAGTTCGCCTGACACTTGCTCCAAGGGCTATTATAACCAATCCGGGGACAACCAGCATCTTCTTTTCCGCTCTTGCCCAGGCGCTCTCTACCTCGTCTGCGGGCGTTGTTGCAGTGCACGACTGGTCTCGCGCCGTCTCCGCAGCGCGCGAACAGCTGTATACGTACACGCGGGCGCGCCCTCCGTCTCGCACGCTCGTCGATCCGCTCGCGGCGTTCAGCGATACGTTCACTGCAAACCCGTCGGGCTTGCGATCTGCCGTTAAGAAGGCTGCGGAGGCGGCAGAGGCAACGCGGGACGTCGAGGCCCGCGTCGGGAGAAGCGCTTACGTTGAGGCAGGACTGCTTAAGCGGGAGAGGGTACCGGACCCAGGTGCTTGGGGCGTTAAGGTGCTCCTGGAAGCATTGGCTGGCGCTGGGAGCACTTGAGTCATCGTGTTTTGTTGCGCATATGCTTTGATTGGCTCTGGAGGACGAGCTGATGCTTGGTATAAAGTGGCAAGTGATAGTGTATTATTTAAATTGAACGCTGTGCTATGAGTCGAATGGAAGGTACTCGCTTTGACATCATCTCGTCTTTCTTGTCCCTTTACGGCCGCCTTCCTAAGGGTAAGGACGGACATCATCGTTTCATCTTCCTGTCGATGCAGCGGCGAACCCGACTCTTTATCTGTGTTTCAAACTTCGGAAATTGGAACTTGCGGTTCACATGCAACATTACGACTACGAAAAGTTTGACGCAATCCCACTTTCCGTTTCTCCAGATCAGGGCGACAGGGCCCACGACAGGCACCCGATTGGAAGGAAGATCGCCCGGCTCCAAAGTCATTCATATGGCGCATCGCGGAACGGTGGTCCGTGCTCTCCTGCGTCGTGCATGCTCCTACGGGTACTGTACGCACCCGAGTAGAATACCGGATAATACCGGCGACCTAGTCGAGCTCTCAGATCTCAGGCCTAGGTCTCAGCGCTAACTCGCATGATCTCGAGTTTTGGTCGCCGGTCCCGTGGTGGCGTGCCGATGGATCAATGGACGCCTCGCGACGCGGGGCGGCGGGGCCGCCCGACGTTGAACGCGTTCGCTCGTAAGTTATACATCCACATGGCGGAGCCCGGGCCGAATACGTTCCCAAGGCGTACAGTATGCCAACTTTTCTTTTTTTGCTTCGGGCCAATACGAAAAGGAAGATTTGATTTTTTCTAGTAGGAGCATCACGCGTGAAGAGGATGAATCAGAAGAAAATGCATTTGTTGTTAAAACATGTCACAGTATTAGGAGTACAGTCGGTCGTCAACGTTTCCAAATCTTCGTATATGCCTAGTCCAACATACTACTATGCTGGGCTAGACATATACGAAAATTGGAAACATTAGCTGGTCGAGCCAATTACAAAAAAGGAAAAATGAGGCAAGTAGGTAAGTTAGGTAAGGCCAGACAGGGCAACTTGAAGCAAGGGGAAATGGCTACGAGTTAGAAAAAAAAGTAAAAAGAAAAGAAAAGAGAAAAAAGAGGGCCGCCCGCCCACCCCACCTACCATGATACTCACTTTTTCGTCTTGAAAGTAAACCTGCTCGTATCAAGGCAAAAAGAAAAGAAAAACTGGAGGACCGCCCGCCCACCCACTAATACGTACCATGGAAGTGTTGATGCACACGGCTTGATGCACGCGGCTTGAAGGTTAGGATGTTCTCCGACTAAGAGAAGGGAAAAGAAAAAGAAAAATACTCACGTCCCACCCACCATCCCGCACTTACCCCATCACCAGTATTATGTCGAGTCACACTCACACTCACACTCACTCAGACTCGGACTCGGACTCAGTCGCTCAGATCTCAGACTCACTCACTCAGACTTAGGCTCACTCACTCAGACTCAGACTCTCAGGCTCACTCACTCAGACTCAGACTCTCAGGCTCACTCACTCAGACTCAGACTCTCAGGCTCACTCGCTCGGACTCGGACTCACTCGCTCAGACTCACTCACTCACTCACGGTCGAAAATCACGCGTCACACGGGGTCAGTAGCACCTCGGCGGCGAAGGTGCGAGCAGGGGCGCACAACTTCCGCCGGAGATGTGAAGGGTGCCGGAGGGAGAATCAGACGTCGGGCTCACACGAAGGGACGGCAAGATCACACGAGAGGCACGCGGGAAAGTCACACAGGGCGAAGGTCGCGCCCGCTTGAAGCAGACCCCGGTAGAGTTCAGTGCCGAGTAGTCGCCAGTCTTCAGGGGTCGGTGTCGAGAGCCTAGGTCGGTAGAGTTGCGGCGCAGGCCGCGCCCAATCGAATCGGACCCTAGCAGAGTTCGTCGTCGAGGAGTGGGCAGTTTTCGGGGACGGTGTTTGAGAGCCTAGTCAGTAGAGTCGCGCCGCATCCTTGTGAGTTGTAAGTCAGACTGGGCGTAGGCCGCGCGCGCTTGAAGCGGGCCCCAGCAGAGTTCGGCGCCGAGTAGTTGCCAGTTTCCAGGGGCGGTGTCGAGAGCGGCAGTCGGTAGAGTTGCGCCACTTCCTTGCGAGTTGTATAACGCCGCTGTTCGGCCAGATGATGGGAAGCCGAAACTAACTCCAAGAGCAACGAGAGGAGTGGGCGTCGGGGCGTTGAAGTAAACGTTGATCCGGTGATCCGTTGACGCCTCGCAGGGTCATTTCCATCCTGTTGTTGGCGACGAGTAGAGAACGGGATCGCCGCAAAGAAGGTGATCGACGAGGTAAAAATGCTGCCGTGTAGGTTGCCAGAAACAGCGGAATGGGACTCCAGGGGGACAGAGGATGGCTCCCAGGAAGGCGAGAGAGAGAGCGAGAGCGAGAGAAGGGGGACAACGAGAGGCGTCCGAGTGTATGAGCCTATATATATGCGAGAGGGCCAACTTGAATGACATTCGACGTTTGTGGTCGTCAGCCATAGCCCGAAGCGTCCATCGACAAGGCGGAGAACCCAAGGGAGAACCCGTTCTTGACATGGACCGGTGCTGGTGCCGGTATCACGTGACCATAGCGTAAAGCCTCATAAATCCATAAGATCCTCGGTATTGCCTGACCGCACGCGGGGACGAGATCCGTAGTGGGGAGTGTGGATCTGACGAGTACTGATCGCCGAGTGAAGAGTGAAGTACCCGAAAGGCGTGTGAAGTCCGTAGATGGCGGCGGGCGGCGGGAGGATATATGTTCGAGGGTGAATGTTCCGGTATGATGATCGGGGTGCCCACGCGGTAAGCGATGAAGGAGAGAAGACGCCTTGCATCTAGTAATATACCGAGTGACGAGAAAGAGACGCTGCCGAGAACGAACGGCGGAGGGTCATAGGTTCGTGGGCATCGAGCGGAACGACGGTCGAGAACGTCCACCGCGCTTTGCTGGTAGTGCAAAAGAGGAGAGAGAGGCGGTGGTAGAGAGGCATCCCCTCACTCCCATGGCGGGGACGAGGAGAGAAGAGAAGAGGCGATGGGACAAGTAGAGCGAAAACCCACTCGTATTTATCTGTTTCTCAAGCGCCCTTGTCAGCCGCCCGCCGGTCGGCCGCGCTGAAACGCTCTTATGGTATGCATCCGTTTTGTTGATGAGGATACAAGCATTCCATCGCGTCGCGTCGCGTCAGCGTGGTCAGCCCCCTTTAACGGTTTCACGTGGGTTTCAAACTTCCGGCTTCAACTACTACGAGGTTCTCATCAGGCGTTCAGGAAAGCGCGCGGACGCGAAAGAGTGGGCCCCGCTGATGCACCATCAGGTTCGTTCAGCCTCAGTTTACTAGGCAAGTTCATGGATGCCATTGAGATGCTACAATACTAAAGGGACCCGTATAAGCACAGGGAAAGAAAGAGATGTGAGGATATAAGTCTAGCGGTTACCACCCTCCCTCGAGGGATCCACCACGTCTATAGCAGGAAACGCGCTTCATCGCCAAAGTCAAGCGTGTCGCGCCTCTGTGGCTTCCTTCTCCCACGCCCCACGAGTGGCGGCACGAACGCGCATGCTGAGGCTACCAAAGCTATCCAGGGCCGGGCGCACATCGAGCGAGAAGACGGGCGATCCATCCGGAAGCGGCGGTGCGCCATAATAGTCAATGACGTATCGAACTTCTTCGCCCGTTGAAGGACGCCGGACAATCCAGTCGTGGCGGTCAAATGGAGGTTCGTCACTGGTAGAGAGAAATGATATCAGTCTCATCATCACAGGGGGTCAGTGCGGCATCAAGACATACTTGAAGCGGTCTGGTAAGAGCCAGCCGGCAAATAGCCAGAACCTTGCCTTTGGCGATAGTTCACCTGGTCGTCCCTTGAAGCGCACCAGTTGCAGGTTCTCGTCCCTGTCAAATCCCAGACGTGTTAAAAACATCCATCCAGTTGAGTGAGAAAACCGCACTTGTTAACTTGAGCCTCCCACTTCTGCACTTCTTCCCAAGCCTTCTCGTTCAAAAAGTTGTGGATCTGCACCATGGTCTCGACTTCGTTTTCAGGAGTTTCCCATCCCTTCCGGACCAACGCGTTGTAGAATTGCTGCGGAGAGGGGTACTCCCACTTCCCTGCAGCATCGCGGGGTATTGAAGATGCGGTGCGCTCAGTGGGAAGCTCCAGGGACTGTGACGGTGCGCGCTCCTGGGTGAGAATGGGGAGGTGGTTTCGCGGATCGATGGTTTCCGGCTGTTGTACGGGGCATTGAGTGGGTGCTGATGAAGATCTTGACGAGGACGAGTGGTCAACGGGACAGCTGGCAGCAGAAGACGAGGATCGGGCGCCGTTAGCTAGGGATGCATGATTCACTGGACACGCTTCTGGATGTTTTGCGGCCGAGTGATCCACTGGACAACCTGCGGCCGACGATGAGCTGGCAGGGTGGAGGGTAGAAGAAGCCGTCTGGCCCATGCTGGGAAAGGGAAGTGGAGCCTGTCAAGATTTTACACGAGAAGCGAATCACGTGGCCGGCCGATGGCGGAAATTTCTTATCACCTCGGATCCTTTTTTCTTTCCCACTCTCGACGGTTGCGTGTCCCGCTGTAATCTCCACTCAGACCGATGGTGCGTGGGCTATTCCGTGTGCTCTTGGACACAAGGAAGGTTCTCTCTTTATATAATGTACTATAGTACTGCGCGCTGCAGCTCGCGCTCCGTTCACTGTGTGGCACTGTACACCTCTGTCAGTTGCAAGGCCTGTTTTCTACCATGCTCCAAGTACAGCACATTATCCGCGCCACTTGCGAAATGCCGCCGGAGAGATTCGATTGCAAGCGGGCCCAAAGTTGAAGTTGGGAGCGATGGCACAATGCACCCTCGTGGGAACCACTTTACTTCGTTCCGCTCTGAGTGATGTGAAAGGGCGCCGCTGGGATGCCGGGAGCTGTACAGGACTGTTACCACTTACCACCACTACAGTTACAGTACAGTGCGATGTCGGCTCGGACAGCCGGGGTCACGCCCCACGGGACCCTGCCCAACCATTCCGCGGCTTGCGATGGCGTCGTAATTGGGCCGATCAATCACCCAATGAGAGCACATGCGTAATTGAAGTACCAAACGGGGCTGGCGTCTGTGAGGGGAAGTGAGGGGAGGGGGTTGTGGGGCGACAATGAACCTCATCACCCCGCTGTCCTCGTGCTACTGCGATCGTGCTGGATTCGCTTGAAAAATGCTCCATTTCCTAGACCTGTAGCTGGGGTATCTGGTCGGCGGTCAGCCCAGCCCCGGGTCTGATAGAATGTGAAGTCCGTGATGGCGTACGCCACCTGGAAAGAATGCGGTGGCACAGAATTACGGAAAAACATCAGCAGTGTGTTGGTTCCCCATTCCTGTTGTTGCCAGAGTTACGCGAGACGTTTTATTTCCCCGAGGGGAATGATCCTTCGTTATGCAAAAATAGGATTTGAGATCGAAATTTGCAAATTCTCCGTGGCTGGCTGCGACATTACCTGAAATGGTGTTTCATGTTAGTTGCCCTGCCTTGCCCCTCACCGAAGCCTCACCCCGCGGCCTCCAGGTTCCTCGGGGTGGACACCAGCACCCCGATTTCCCTGATCAGAGCTGGGACCCGAAAAGTAAACGTAGCATTGGACCGAAAGTTCGGAAAATCGAGACTCATTTCACGTTGTCGATCTGATTTCCGTTCCACTCAAGAGTCTCGGGCAGCGTCAGCGTTGATAGTTGTTTAGAACGCTTCACCAGCTTGACGATGGTGCACTAGTCAAATGGTGGTTGGCATAGAATAGACATGGCGAACCTATCCGGTTAAAGTGGCTTAAGAACTGTCTTACTGTAGGAAGTCAGCATTAGTCGTTCCCAACTACTATGCCAGCATGCGGTAAATCCTTATTATCCCATGTGAGGTACTTGGGCATCTTGAGGTCGAAGCTGTGGAGTAGAAGTTGCACACGCAACCAAAGGGCCCTCCATCGTACGTACCTTGCAACAGAAGCCTTAACGACATTTCCGGAGACAGCCAGTGCTTCGCAAACGCATACGACAAAACCGAGGAAAAAGGAAGACGAGAGGGATTAAAGTAGAAATTTGATGGCATCAGCGCGTATGGCTGTGGTATTAGCTCTAGAGTAAAGGGACGGTGACATGAAACGCAGAAACTTCGCACTTATTTTCCTTGGGTCTTCTGACCGTCACTGTAACTGACGACTCGGACGAACCGCCATCTCTAAGGGGGGCAGATCGTTCACATGCACCCGATATGTGTCCTTGGGCCTTTCAGGTGACACCGCAAGTTGGAGAGATCTGATAATGGCTTGACGAAGGCCCGAGGACTTGGGAAAAGTGACAAGTCAGGTGAACTGGCCTCAATATTTCATGCGGGGGCGCGTGAGACGCTTTTTCGGTCGGTAATACCCGGTCTGGTCAAGAGTCGACGACATTGTGGGGCTCCCGACGAGATTTTTGATCCGGGACAAAGTATGCAGATCGCACCAAGAGATGTGGGGAGCAGCAGGGACGAAGAAAGAAGTGAGTAGCACGCTGCCCGGTCCCGCCATGATGACCTGCACCTCTGCCCGTGTGGGGAACGCGTCCAAGCAGCCCACCACGTCATCGTCGCTTGCCCACTACGTGCCGCGAGGCTTTTGGGTACATGTCAGGCCGTCATTGGCTTTGTAGCAGGTCGCGGGCATCTCATCTCGCGTATATGCCCGAGTGTCTGGGGTCCTTTCGATCTCAGATCTAAGAGCATGTGGAACGTCCAACAGTTTCTCAACTTCTGCTTCCAAACCGCCAGATCTCTCCAAGCCCGCCTGGCATAAATAGGCTCCACATTTTCTCATGTCTTTCTTCTCAACGGTCTTTCTCTCGCCCCCTCTTCCCCCGTTCCTACCCTTGTCAGACAGACTGTTACGTTCAACATGCCTGGTGGTCCAGTCGCAACAGGTGGGGGCATTGGAGCCAATGCGCCTAAGAGCAAATTTGCTGGCGTTTTTATGGTCTGTCCTTTCTACCCTGCTCTCTTTGCCTCACCCTCTTATCCGCTTGTTCCCCTCTCAAGTCCGCTTTCGCTGCGTTCGGTGGTATCCTCTTCGGTTATGATACTGGTACCATCTCCGGCCTTCAGCAGATGCCTAACTGGCTTCGTACTTTTGGTCACGCCGTTCCCGTCTCTGCAACCTTCCCCGACGGCTACGGCATCACATCGGGTCAAAGGTCCCTTGTAGTCTCGATTCTCTCTGCTGGCACATTCTGCGGTCCGTTTAATCACCCTACTCTTTTCTGCCATCATTTGATATCATTCTTTAGGCGCCCTATCTGCCGCCCCTGTGGCCGATATTGTGGGCCGTAGATCGGGCCTTGTCGTATCATGTTTCGTTTTCTCTATCGGCATCGCCCTTCAGACCGCGGCAACCTCGCTTTCTCTCTTCATCGTTGGTCGTGTCATTGCCGGTCTCGGTGTCGGTTTGGTCTCCACCTTGGCTCCAATGTATCAGTCCGAGTGCTCCCCCAAGTGGATCCGTGGTGCCGTCGTCGGTCTCTATCAGTGGGGTATTACTATTGGGCTCCTCCTCGCCGCCATTATCAACAACGCCACAAAGAACCGACCCGATCACTCGTCGTATCGCATTCCCGTTGCTATTCAGTTTGTCTGGGCAGCAATCCTTGCTGGTGGCATGGCCGTCCTTCCCGAGGTGTGTACTTTCGCATGAATTGGCTCTCTTGCATCTCAAATACATTATCCCAGTCCCCTCGTTGGCTGATCCGGAACCATCGTGATGCCGATGCCGCTCAGGCACTTGGTCGCCTCACCTCGCTTCCCCCTGACGATCCTGAGGTTCTTTATGAGCTTGATGAGATTCGTCTCAATTTGAAGCGCGAGGAGGAACTTGGTAAAAGTTCCTACCTTGACTGCTTCCGATCCTCAGACAATCGCATGTGCTTCCGGACGCTCACTGGTATTTTCCTCCAAGCCTGGCAGCAGCTTACCGGCGTCAACTTTATCTTCTACTTTGGTACAACGTTCTTCACCAACGCCGGGATTCACAACCCCTTCCTCATCTCTATTGCCACTTCCACAGTCAATGTCGGCATGACCCTCCCCGGCATTTGGGGTGTCGAGCGTTTTGGTCGCCGCCGTCTGCTTCTTGTTGGTGCCGTTGGCATGACCGTCTGCGAATATATGATTGCCATCATTGGTTCGGCTACTAAACAGACCAACCAGTCTGCACAATCCGCGGAGGTCGCTTTGGTTTGCTTCTACATCGCCTTCTTCGCGTCCACATGGGGACCTATAGCCTGGGTCGTCACCGGCGAGATCTTCCCTCTCAAGATCCGTGCCAAGGCAATGTCACTCTCGGTCGCGTCCAACTGGCTTTGGAACTTTGCCATCGCTTATGCCAGTGAGTTTCTTTTGTTGCTCCAGTGCGCGTTCGCGCCGATTCTTATCCTATTTGGCAGCCCCGTACTTGGTCGACTCTGGCAAGGGAAATGCAGACCTGGGCACTAAAGTGTTCTATGTCTGGGGTACGACGTGCTTCTGCTGCATCATCTTTGCATACTTCTGCATTCCCGAGACGAAGGGTCTTTCTCTCGAGCAGATCGATCTGCTATACCAGAACGTGGCTCCCATCAACTCGGTCTCGTACCGCAAGCGACTCATCGCTGAAGGTACCGTGCTTTCAGAAGCCAAGGCGCTCCCCGCTACCAGGAGGGATGACGACGTGGCATCACACGAGAAGGTTTAAGATGTGCGCCGTGCGCAGTCTAAGGCTACGGTTAACTCCTCTTCTTACCACCTCGTAACCGCACTATGTGGTTTTTCATTACATTCGAGCCACACATCTTGTGCTTACACCTTAGGAACGTTTGTTGATTGTTTAATTATGGGTCGACCGAAAAACGGACGACTCATTGTATTAACTCGTAACGCATATAAGTGATGTCCTACCACCTGTTGAAAGGTTTTTCTAAGTCAGATACGAAGTCAGATACGCAGCCTGGTAAATTTCTAGTGATTTGGGGGTTGTCCTTTGTCGCATCTTATGAGCAAGTGACGACTAGAAAAATTTGACCAACAAGTTCTCCGCGGTGCGGTCGCAGTTGGGAGTGTGCAGTGCCACGTGGTGACGTGGTTCACGATCTGAAGTTGGCAGGAGAGTTGAGCCAGCTCAGACCATTAACTCACAGTAGATCGGCTCAGATCCCATTTCTCTTTCCCTTTTCTGGGGTGCTTCCAATTCGAGTTTACTCCGAGTCCCACTCGGCGGTGTCACGCTTGGCTCCCTTTCTCCTGCCCTGCTCTTCCAAAATAGGACGAGCGGAACTGAGCCAGACCGTAGCTCGTCATCGATGTCATCTCGAGCCATCATCTTCTCGAGAGCCCGAGAGTTGGAGCGCTGTTGCCCGCCCTCGTGAGTGCTGTCGGCGTATTGTACCCTCGACAATTATTTTTGCGTCTATTCTTGTCCACTGGCAATGCGGCACCCCCCGTTTCCTATTGTAAGAAAGTGTCTTACCTGCATTTACTTTATTATTCTGTCACTCATGGACTTCCATGAGTTTCATTACGGAACGCCGTCAAAGTGTCATCTTGCGCTAACTTTTTGTATGTTTACGCCGTCATGCACCCTGTCATGCACCGCACTAACCCCTTTGGGAACTTGTACTCACATTTATATATGGTGGCAAAACCAACGCCCGCAAATTTTCGGTTTTTCATTTTAGGTGTTCTCTTGCACATGCATCACATGCAACCGGGAGCTCACATGCCTCACATCTGCAAGAGACGGGCACGGGCACTCGACCATCCCACATCCTCGGAGCTTTCAACACAATCTGTCTTCATGGCTACCTAACTCCATCTGGCCCACCGTCGGGTACAGTATCCCTCATCTGCCGTATTACCCAACGGTAGTGGGCTTTGTTCAGGAAAACAACAACTGACATCGGCGTAATACAATATCGAGTCCTCCATGCATTTTAATCAAACCAAGAAGCAAAACCGAGATGGAAATGCCGCCCCATCTAAGAAGCGCAACGGTGCACCATGCGGGCATCAGATGGCGCCAATCTTTTCTGTAATGACTTGACGTCACTGGCAACTCAATCAAACGCGCGCTCTGCCCTATCATGCGTGCGCAAACACAGCATCTTGACGGTGCACCCCTGCGAACTTGGTCCCTCTACTTCAGAAACGGTCATTCATGGTTCACTGGAAGGCCAAGAGCGCGCCGGCAATACACCCTCACTCACTTCATCACTCGGCTTTCTTGGCGGCGCCAATGGACTTTCATGCTCGGCACCTTGAGAAGTCAGATGCACGCGCCAGTAATGTATGGACTGTTCTGGCCTACAAATCAAAGGATTCACCTGGTTCCCTTAGGGACCATGAGCCAATCCTCTCGCAACATCCAAGGGCACCAGCTGTTGCATACTGTCTATGCTGAGGGGCAAGAACCAGAAGGCTTATAAAGCAAGCGATGACATCGTATCCACTCCATGCCATCATCTATAAAAGCAACTTAATGAGGGGTATCTCCGAACAGAAGCATGAGGATGGTGCAGAGCACACGCAAACAGAGTTTCATGAAGTACAATACCTGACTCTGGGCCAGTTATAGTTCAGTGCGGCTCGGCTCAGCTCTCTGGCAAAACTAATCTGAACGGGTGACCCAGACCGAGATGGCAAACCTTCAATATACAGTATATAAGCTCCAATGTTCCTGAATGACGACAAGGGGCGAAAGATTCGACCGGTAAGAAATCTGCGGCGTACCGGACCCCGCAGACCATGTGTTTCGTTGCATTTCGAGCATTCCCTCGTGATCTAGACTGTGACGTAAACCCATTAAGTCGGAAACTTTTGGGTTCGGACCCCAGATGGGGCCAGGCATGAGCAGTGTGGGTGTGGTGGGTACAGTATGCCGTTACCCCACATGCCCCGCACTTATAAGACAAACCGTGAGATCGCGTGGGAGTGCGCTTTCCGCGTGAAGATATTAGATGTTCGCCCAGTCGGCGATTTCGGACATGGCCCTGGGGCTTTTTGTAAGCTTTGTTCGTCAGCCTTGTTTTGCCGGTTTTCTCTCTTGTAAGTTTTGGCAGAAATGTTGAACAGCGACTTGGCGCAGGACGTAAAAAAAAGAGTCGGCTAGGAGGCTGGGAATATGAAAAGTTTGATCATGCGGACGATACAGCTGATTGTGGAATCTTTTACTGTAAAAGCCTCATTGTGTGCCCGGTTGGGGTAGGATGATGCGGTCGGTGTTGATATATGGAAGCTCAATGAATCATGTGCGCATCAGTAATGGATGATGCTGGCTCGTCTGCCTGCACGCACTGTCACGTTGCACGTACGGGATTCGGGCGATCGATCATTCGTATAATGGTGTCTGTTGCATGCGGATGAACGGTGATCGTACCGGTGTCGACTCACCTAAGTTATTACGATCGAGTTGAGGAGTTTTTCTTTCCTTCCGAAAAGAACGGGTTACTTTGCATGTTCCGATGGTCGACATTGAGTGCGAATTTTCTGGCGCGATGGTCCTGGTACTGCAATAGATGGCAAACGAAAGATGGTCGGGTCCGTCACGGTCAAGACTGCTGATGTCCAGGAGTTCCGGTGTACGACTTGGACCAGTGAGCCTGAGCATATTCGATTCTTTGCGTTAAGCCACCATTATTGTGACAGAAGCAGAAGAAATGGTAGCCAGCAGCACGTGGAGCAGCAGAAAGGACTTATGGGGATAAAAACAACGAATAAATTGCAGGCAGGGCGAACGAAATGATCGTGTAGGACAAAAAAAAAGAAGTACAGTTACGATAACAAGTGTTTGTTTCTATTTGGGCAAACCACTCGTGATGCATGGAACTTACAGTAACTTACTGCCTCTAATTTACTGTAAATTCCCCGGGATTCCCTCCTGAAAGGGCTATGCTCAACCAACGCTTCCGGCACTCCGCCCTATTATCTAGGTTTGCAAGGCGGACTGCAGTGCCCGCGGCTCGGACGACTCGCCTGTCACAAACATCGTTCATGTGAACCAAAGCCCACAGCCAAAAACAAGGCGATACGTACTCTACACAATTTGTTTTACGTAGTCAACAGTGAGCCCAATTCTGCGCATAACAACTCTCACGAGGATGAGCGAGTCCAACAACAAGCACGATAAATAGAAGACCATTGAGAGGATGTCAGCGTACCCGCCCACTCGTGAAAAATCTCTCAGCACCGCCACAGAACACCTGCCAACCACTGGGCATCATAACAGGCACCTCCTCATCATCGTCGTAGTTGATCCGCACGCTCGTATACCTCCCATCGACCGTAACCTCATCCAATAAATCTTCTACAGTCTCGCCACTGCCGCTGGAGTCACCGCTACCCCACTTCCCACCGCGCGGTCGGTTGCCGACAAAGTATACCCGGACGCCTGGGACGTCCGAGATCAATGCCATACGCTCTTCAAACGCAGAAGAAAAGGCGATCCTGTCGTCACCGGTGCGGATGGTTATTGGCCCACGAAAGCAGCGGGGAAGCGAGATATATATATCTTTGTAGTTAGCACGCAGCTCCATGTCGAGGAATGCACGGCTGCTTTTGTCGGGGGAGAAAGGGTCGTGCTGTTATGTCACATCCTTTAAAGACAAGGGACGACGCTAGAATCGAGAGAGAGACGTACGACTATTGCGCGCACCATGCCGTTACCGCTGCACAGGTCTAAGGAGGCTCGCTTTGACTTGGCACTCTTATCATGTCTGATCCATACTTTCAGCATTGATGGATCCGCTCGTCGTATGGAGGGTGAGGTTCTTGCGGTCTGTGTCCGAGGCGATGCCAGGAGACGGTGGAGGTGGCGGCAAGGAGAGGTCGAGGATGAACTGCCCTTTCAGCGGGATCGCTTGCAGTGGGGCCCATTTGGATATACAAACGTAGTTGGTGGGGACAATGCTACGTCTGTCGCCCTCATCCTAGATTTTCAAAGGACAGAAATTAGAACTCGCTCGTTTGCACGGATGGATTTCAACATGTTCGGTATGAGAGGACACGTACGCCAATGCAAGTCTCCGTTTCTTCGTCAATATTACTTTCCTGCAGTTGGAGCTCGCTCCAAGTATTTGGTTCGTCCCTCAAAGTCACCATTGGTGTGGCGGCAGTACAATGAGGTCCAAGGGGGAGAGGGTTTGTGCCAGGGGCAAGAAAGCGCTGGAACGGAGGCTCTGGACGGGTACAGCCAAAGACGTAACAGCGCTTACCGATCGTAGAGCCCCTTGACGGCCACATCCTGGAGAATGATTTTCTCCTTTACATAGCCAAACCACACTCCGAGGCCGGGCTAATGATACAGTATGCATGGAGCCAGATGCGTGAATTCCCGTTCACATGGCAGGCCAGTGATGGGTACAGTGTCCGGCCTATGCTCAAGGCGGCGGAGGTTTCGCTGGGGTCAGATTCGAGAGTATCAACAACTATCCGACTCATCCGAGGGGAAGGGGAGAAAGGAACACGTATACCGAAGTGTTGCCGAAATCCTGTCATCGCCGCGAAAAATCCAGCAGCTGCTGTATGATACAATCATACAAATTTGCTCCTACTGTACAGTACTAGTAGAGTCCATGCAATGAGTCTTATTCCTTTTACATGTAAATAAACTTGGAGATAGTCTGTAGTTGTTGGAGTTCCTCGGACGGATAGAGCTAGAGACTCGCAATCTTCGAATCACGCCAGTACTTCTCGCGCGAAGCCGACACCGTACATGGCCTGTCCCGATACGCGCTGCCCAACGACGCTCGCTCAATACTTCGCCATGACTGCCTGCTTGATAAATTGAAGCTGCGCCTTTCCTCCTTTCTCCGCGCGGCGTGGCATTGTACGTCAGAAGTCGCGAGCTCTCGAGGTCCATGGCGGCCTGCGCAATCTGGAAAGCCATGCCCCAGAAGCCTGAGGTACCTACTGGCTGTCCGAACTGCGTGCGCTCGTACCGCCTTGTTGGATGCTCCTAGCATGTTGCCTTTTGTAAAGTAGTAGAAACGTGGGAGTACACAACCGACATTGCAAAGGAGAACAAAGCTTAACTACTATAACAAAGGGAGAACTTCCTCAAGAGAGAGAGAGAGAGAGAGAGAGAGAGAGTAAAGGTAAGTACTGTTCTCATTATGCATCATGTGTCATGTCCGAGTAGGAACAGTTTGACAATAAAACAGCATATAAACACACCGGTCGTCCACCTGCTCATTTTCACTGCCCCCAAACAGGTCCTCGTGCCGCACCCTACTCACAGCTTCATCATCAATATGTAGCCAAGCTTCCCCATTATCGCTGTCTCCGTTCGGGTGAAGCACGTCGACTGTATAGTGCCCGCTGCCTGCGGACTTACTGTGGTGGTAAAGGACCCCATACAGCTTGTAGCGCACCGGCTCCGCGAATTTCCCGGCAATGGGTGCCATGATTTCTGCACAACCAAGACACGAGGGTTTCTTAGCCTTGGCCAGCACGGGCGAAACGAACGAGAAAATCGTACCGAGTGGGATTTCGAGATCTGGCGCGAACTGAACATGTTTGCTGATCTTAACTACACCACCCGCGGCCACATCATATAGGAACCGCTTAAGATGGAGCACGAGAACGGGTGGAAGCACCTCGATGAGCACTTGCTGGCTCGCGTCGCTAATGCCAGACGGACCAAGCTCTACCGGTTGCAGGTGCGACATGCGTCCGAGTGCGTCTTCTATAGCATGCACCGAATCGTGCTTTTGAAGTGTTTCAATGTCAGTCACTAGGACACATGTGTGGGTAGAGGCGGAAAAAACGGACCTGGATGTCGAGTTGGAGTGATCGCCAATCTTCAATGTTGACAGTGTCGGGCTGGTTTGGCGCGCGCACGGTCGAGCGGAACTTTCCACCGAATATGCGCATCAGGGGCGACTCGACTGACTCGGCCTACCCATGACCACGCTTCGGTCAGCAATGCCAAGCTCAACGCAGAGAGATGAAATAATTGGCGCACCGTGAAGCCTCGTTTTCCCACCTCAGTCTGGCTTGACTGAGACACCTCGCGTTCTTCTACTCCGGGCGCAGTAGTGGCCGACTTGTGACCACTAATAGAAGCGAGTAGCGCGAGCAATTCTTCATCGAGCGCGTCGAGGTAGAGGCGGAAAAACTCTTCCGCATCCTGCTGTTGGCCCTCCTGTATACATTAGGTCAGCACAGATATAGTAACAGCTGGGCGCTAACAGGAAGAACGTACCAGGAACGTTTTGAACTGCCTCTTCTCCTTCATCGCATTATACATGTACATTGGTTTGAATGAATCCACAGCATTGTATTCTTTCGTCGCATCTTCGTCTTCCTTTGGCTTTCCTGCAACCTGTTGCGGAGGCTGTTATGGCGGAGGTGGCTCCTTGAACACGAATTCCTCAAAGAAGCTCAACGTAGCATCCACCAGTGGTATCGCGCAATCACTAGTCTCTGGAGCCCCTGCTCGATGCGGGCCTTTCAGATCGCCCAGTTCTCTAAATAGGTCCCAGAGCGGAGGGGAATGCACGAGCAGTTGCAACACTGCATTCGCAAAGCACATACTTCCAGTATTCACGAGTCCACGAGCACGTAGGTGCGGCACTGTGGCGTTTCTGGTTGAAAGAGAGGGCGTCGTGCTGCTAAGGAGAGCAAGGAACTCCGCATTGGGCAACGGTGGGACACTGGACGGTGGAGGAGAGGCAGGGATGGAGATGGACGAAGCAAGGAGTAAAGGATTGGAGGTAGAGGCGGCATCCGCGTCGCAAGATTTCAACGACTCGTTTAAAACAGGTGGTGTGGAAGGTGTAGGCATGGACCCGATCGACAAAATGTCTGGTTCTACCCTTGGTACGACTATATCCCGCTGCATGGTTCCTTCCAGAGAATGAGATAATGTGGCAGCCTCTGGGATGTCTTGCAGCGCAGTGGCTACAGCAGCCGGTGGTGATGCATCTGTGGGATGTGGACTGGTGTGAACTGGTAAGGCGGGTGAAGTGGCTGTGGAGGCCTGAGAGCCGTCTCCGATTTCTGTAGGTGTCATCGTATGAGATGGCGAAGAGAGTCCTACGATGATGCTTGATTTATTGACTTGCCGTGAAACGGAGCTACCACTAGAGGTAGAGTGATGAGACGAGGCATCGGGCAAATGAGCAGATTGAGTGGGAACAGGAACACGAGCGATCGAGTCTGGGCGATGACTGGCGATATCGCACAATGGATACGACAATGGCTCGTATAGAATGTTATCGAAAGGATCGGTGGAAGGGGAAAACACAGTTGGGGCAGCATCGGAACCTTGATGCAAAGCGAGGTAATGACCGCGTATTTCTCGGAGAATACAGACAGGAGTGCTGTAACGCCCTTTCTTTGCTTCTTGGACCATTTCGTTCCAGAGTGTACAGAAGTCGTGCTGCAGTCCAGAAAGAGTATTGCGTATGTCGATTTGGGTAAATTCCCCCAAAACGCCCCAAAAGTAGAGATCGGAGAGAAAGGCTTTGCGAGTAACTTGGATTAAGATGGAAAGTGACAGACTATCATCACCATGGGTGACGATGTCCCTAAGGTCAAGCTCCGGTATGCCATATAGACGGGCAGCAAGTTCAACCCAACGGTCATCACGTTCTCGCACAGTCACAAGGACCTTGGCAACTATGCTTTGCGCATACTGAGCAATAAGTCGATCATTGCTATTGCACCAAGGTGCCAGAGTGGCACGTGATCCCAGTGGTAAAATAAGATGTTTGTAAGGACTGACCAGACATGGGAAACGGGTATCAAGTTCATTGCATTCAAGGACATGTCAAGCCGACGAAGTTTGACCGAGTCGATGACCGAATTGGATGATAACGTGCGGTCCAAGAATCCATCCAATGCAAAGAAGAGCCTTCCCCGAATGTCAGTGGTGAGATGTTCTCGGAGATCTTCGACCAACTTTGAGTTGAAGAAGCCAGGGATGGCCTCAATGAACCTTTCCAGTGAGTCATCGTCGCCCAGAGCACTGATGGTCCAGTCCAAGATACCGACGTCGATCTTCGATGACAGTTCCGACGCCGTTTCCTCCGCTTTCTTCTCCACACCCCCCAACATCCAACCGCGATAACGGTACATCAAGCCACAATAGCGCTGCCAGGTCGCAATGCTACTGTATCTACGGGTGGTGGATACGAGAACTTTAAAGGCTACATATCGTATACTGGCGTACGAAAACCAGGTTAGTATAGAAAGCGGTGAATAGTACGGGCTATCCTGCCGAATTAATGGCAGCAGTGTAATCAACCCATACACCATTGAGAAAAGCCCGATCCACGAAACCACGCAGAGGAAGACTTCCCGGTCAACATTGAACAGAAAGATGACCAGTCCGCCAAAGAAGAGGAACAGGGAGAGGTGTAGCAGCGCCGGCAATCCTTCAACTGCCCAGGGCATATGCATCTTGTCCACTCCGTCGGCAAAGAATGCGCGGATCCGCGCTCGTTTCTCTGGACTGCACCGCGCAGGCTGAGTAACACGGATATATCGACGCGCCCATTGATGCAACGATGTTGCCCACAAAGCACAGCTAAGGCTCATCACCAGGCTCAAGAACCAGAGGGAATTCACCCAGACAGCATATCTCGGAGGAGAGAACGGGGGTGGTTTAGCGACAGGGGAGGGGATGGAAGGACGTGTTGCGTTCGGGTCGGCGAGAACCCCATAGATGTTCCCAAGATAGAATGCAGAGGTATCCTGGCTGTTTGGCCTGAGGTCCTGGACGGTCACACCAAGGAGCGTAGCAACGGCAGCAGAGAATAGACCGGTCTATAGTGTTCCAGTTTATGCACGAGCAAACATGAATGGCAATACGAAGACTCACAAAAATGAGGATGCCATCAGCATCGTTTTTCCAGCGCTCAGCATTCTTGTTGTCCTCTTCCTCTGCGGTTTTGGAGTATATGGAAAAGAGCGGTCCAGAGCTGTCACCAAAATTGGATTCTACTTGTGATGGCTGATTCGGTGCTGGCAGCGCCTGATTGCCTTCTATTTATATACGTTTGTGAACCTGAGGGAGGGCATGTCAAAGCGACAGGTAAAACACACCTGGGTTGTTTCCCCTTTCGGGGTCTCCATGAGTAATTTCAGACATTGAAGAGATATGGGCCTGTGAGGGTTTAGGCTTTTAAGACGTTTAGGGATGACTCGATGGAGACCTCGAGAATTCTGCAGCATACTGTAGAAAACGCGTTCACCCGCTGAGAGCTTACGTAAGTCTTGAGCGCTCAAGATGGCAACGATTTCCAAGAATTTGGTTTTTACATGCAAACAAAAACCTTGCGGATTTCTGTATGCGACGCTGATCGACCTTGTTAGCCATGCTCAGATGCGGGCCCGTCATCAAGTCTCCCTACCATACTCCTGTACCGCCTTCCCCCTTCCATTATGTCATACGGACTCATACCTGCCCTGGTTCACTGCAGCACTCCGACACCCCCTTGCATCGCAGTGGAGCAAAGTCAAGGGGGGCTGAGAAAGCGCTGTCACGGAGGAGGGTCTGGGCGGGTACAGCCGATGATGTTACACCGGTCCTTGGCGGCCCCATCTTGGAGAATGGTTTCCTCCTTTACATGGTCAAACCACACTCCGAGGTCGGGTTAATAATACGGTACTCATGGTAACATACTGTACGCGTGAAACGGGATACATTTCCGTTCCCGCGTCACGCTTACAGTAGTAGAGTACAGCGTCTGGCCTATGCCCGAACTCTTGCTCGAACTGGTGAAGGTTGCCCCACTGGGGTCAGATTCGATTTATGAACAACGATCCAGCTCATCCGAGGGGGGAATGGGAAAAAGTAACACGTAGCAGATGTAAGCGAAGTATGGCCGAAATTCTGTCATCACTGCAAAACAGTCCAGGTCCCCTTCTGTCATCAGGAAAATGACCAGTAGTACTTTTAGCTGTGATACAAATTTGCTCCTGCTGTGGTAGCGTTGATGAAATGAGTCCTATGAGTAATCCTTTGGAGATAGTCTGTAGTTGGATGTTGGAGTCATGATGGCGCCCAGTACTCAGGTAGTAAGAGTCGATCAGAGGACGTGGAACCTCCGGCGGACGGATAGACGTCGATAGACACTCACGATCTTCGAATCATGCCAGTACTTCTCGATGCCTGTCTCCCGCGTGAACCCGATGCCGCCTGCCCATTCTATTGCGTGTCCAGATAGGCACGGCGCGGCGCACGACGCAGTTCTCCCAATGCTTCGCCATGGCCATCTGCTTGATAAATTGAAGCTGTGCCTTTCCTCCTTTCTCAGCGCGTCGCGCGGCATTGTACGTCAGAAGTCGAGGTCGATGGCAGCCTGCGTAATCTGGAAAGTTATGCCCTGGAAGGGACTGGTTGTCCGAACTGCTTGCGCTCATCTGTATAGAGAAGGAAATGCCTTGTTGGACACTCCCTGGGCGAGGCCGGGCATTTGTGTTGCAATACTAGTGCGTCCTAGCATGTTGCCTTTTGCACAGTGGTAGAAACGTGGGCGTATACAACTAATATTGCAACAGAGAACTACTATAACAAAGGGTGAACCTTGGGGTGAAAGTCCTCGAGAGAGAGAGAAAGTAAAGGTAAGTAAGTCATCATGCATCATGAATCATGTCTGAGTAGGAGCAGTGCGACAATAAAACAGCATATAAACACACCGGTCGTCCACCCGCTCACTTCCACCGCCCCCAAACACGTCCTCGTGCTGCAACGTACTCACAACTTCATCATCAATATGTAGCCAAGCTTCCCCATTACCGCTGTCTCCATTCGGGTGGAGCACGTCGACCGTATAGTTTCCGCTGCCTACGGACTTGCCGTGGTGGTAAAGCACCCCATACAGCTTGTAGCACACCGGCTCCGTGAATTTCCCAGCAATGGGTGCCATGATTCCTGCACAACCAAGACACAAGGATTTCTTAGCCTTGGCCAGCACGGGCGAAATGAACGATAAAATCGTACCGAGTGGGATTTCAAGTTCTGGCGCGAACTGAACAGGCTTGTTGATCTTAACTATGCTATCCGCGGCCACATCATACAAGAACCGCTTAATATGGAGCACAAGAACGGGAGGGAGCGCCTCGATGAGCACTTGCTGGCTCGCCTCGCTGGAGCCAGACGAACTTAGCTCCACAGGCAGCAGGTGCGAGATGCGTGCAAGTGCATTTTCTATATCATGCACCGAATCGTGCTTTTGGAGAGGTCCGATGTTAGTCACCAGGACATTCTGTGGGTGGAATGGGAGGCAAGAAAACGGACCCGGATGTCGAGTTGGAGTGATTGCCAATCTTCAATGTTGACAGTGTCGGGCCTGTTTAGCGCTCGCACGGTCGAGCGGAGCTTTCCGCCAAATATTCGCTGTAGGGGCGACTCGATTGACTCGGCCTAATCATGACCGTGCGTCCGTCAGCTCAACGCAAAGAGGTGAAATAATTGGCGCACCATGGTGCCTTGTTTTTCCACGTCAGTTTGGCCCGACTGAGACACCTCGTGTTCTTCTACTCCGGGCGCAGTAGTGGCCGACTTGTGACCACTAATAGAAGCGAGTAGCGCGAGCAACTCTTCATCAAGCGCATCGAGGTAGAGACGGAAAAACTCTTCCACATCCTGCTGTTGGCCCTCCTATACACATTAGGCCAGTACGGATCAGTAACAACAGAGCTGTATGTGGCACGGGAACGTACCAGCAATTTTTTGAGGTGCCTCTTTTCCTTCATGGCGTCATACATGTACATTGGTTCGAATGATTCATCAACGTTGAACACTTTATTCGCTTCTTTTTCTTCCCTCATCTCCCACCCTGAAACCTGTTGTGGCGGCTGTTGCGACGGAGGTGGCTCCTTCTCCTTAAACGTGAATTCCTCAAGAAACCTCAATGTGGCATCCACCAGTGGTGTCGCGCCACCATCAGTCTCCGGAACTCCGGCTCCGCGCTGCCCCTTCAGATCGCACAGTTCTCTGAACAGTTCCCAGAAAGGAGGGGAATGCACGAGCAGTTGCAACACTGCACTCACAAAGCACATACTCCCGGTATTCACAAGCCCGCGAGCACGTAGGCGCGGCAATGTGGCGTTGTCGGTCGAACGAGAGGGTGTCGTGCTCCTGAGGAGGGCAAGTGATTCCGCATTGGGCAACGGTGAGACACAGGACGGTGGAGGTGAGGTGATGGAGAAACCGACGATGGGCGAAACAGGAAGCAAGGGATTGAAGGTAGAGGCGGTACCTGCGTCGCAAGACTCCAGTGACTTGATCAGAACAGGTGGCGTGGACGCTGGAACTGGTACAAGTGTAGGTGCAGGTGTAGGTGCAGGCAACGACGCGGTAGACAAAATTTTAGTAATGTCTGGTTCCGTGCATGGTGCGACTATATCCCGCTTCGTACTCCCTTCCAGAGAATAAGGCAACGTAGCGGCCGGGGAAATGACTTGCAGCGCAGCGGCTACAGCAGCCGGTGGTGACGTATCTGTGGGATGTGGACTGGTGTGAACTGGTAAGGCGGGTGAAGTGGCTGCGGGAGGCTGAGAGCTGTCTCCGATTTCGCTAAGTTTCGTCGAATAAGATAGAGAAGGGTGTCCTGGGATGATGCTTGGTTCCTTGACTTGCGGTGAAACGGTGCTACCGCTAGAGGTAGACTGGTGGGGCGAGGCGTCAGGCGAATGAGCAGGCTGGGTGAGAAGAGGGACAGGAGCATGAGCAATCGAGTCTGGGCGATGACTGGCGATTTCGCACATCGGATACGACCATAGCTGCCACAGAATGTTATCGGAATCATCGGTAGAAGGGGAAAACGCAGTTGGGGCAGCATCGGTACCTTGATGCAAAGCGATGTAATGATGGCGAATTTCTCGGAGGACACAGACAAGAGTGCTGTGAGGACCTTGGTTCTTTGCTTCTTGGACAATTTCGTTCCACAGTGCACAGAAGTCATGCTGCAGTCCAGAAAGAGTATTGCGTATGTTGAATTCGGTAAATGCCCCCAAAACGTCCCAACGAAGATCGGAGCGAAAGACTTTGCGAGTAAGATGGATTAAGATGGTAAGTGACCCACTGTCGTCATCATAGGTGAAGATGTCCCTAAGGACACGCTCCGGTAGGCCATATACGTGGGCAGCAAGCTCGAACCAACGGTCATCGCGTTCCCGCACGGTCCAAAGGACCTTGGCAACTATGCCTTGCGCATACAGAGCTGTGAATTGATCGTTGCTTGTGCGCCAAGGTGCCAGAGTGTGCCATATCTCGATGGTTTTTGGCACTTGATCCCAGCGGTCGAATAAAATGTTTGCAAGGATTGACGTAACGTGGGAAACGTGTATGAAATTCATTGCACTCAAGGTGATGTCGAGCCGACGAAGTTTGACCGAGTCGATGACCGAATTGGATGACAGCGTGCGGCCCACGAATCCATCCAATGCAACAAAGAGCCTCGTCGAAAGGTCATCGGGGAGATGTTCTCGGAGATCCTTGACCAATTTTGAGTCGAAGAAGCCAGGGATGGCCTCAATGAACTTTTCCAGTGATTCGTCGTCGCCAAGAGCGCTGATTGTCCAGCCCAAGATCCTAACGTCAATCTTCGATGACAGTTCCGACGCCATTTCCTCCGCCTTCTTCTCCACACCCCCCAACATCCAACCGCGATAGCGGTCCCTCATTCTATAACGGTGCACCCACGTGTTAAAGCTACCGTCGATGAAGAGGAGAACTGTAAAGGTAACATATCGTATACTGGTGCACAGGAACCAGGCTGGTACAGAAAGCGGCGAATAGTACGGGCTATCTTGCCGAATTAATGGCAGCAGTGTGATTAACCCATACACCCCCGAGAAAAAACCGATCCACCAAACCACACAGGTGAAGACTTCCCGGTCGACATTGAACAGGAAAATGACCAGCCCGCCAAAGAAGAGGAACAGGGAGAGGTGTAGCAGTGTCGGCAATCCTTCAACTGCCCACGGAATATGCATCTTGTCCACTCCGTCGGCAAAGAATGTGCGCATCCGCGCTCGCTTCTCTGGACTACACCGTGCCGGCTGAGTAACGCGGATATATCGACGCGCCCATTGATGTAACGATGTTGCCCACAAAGCACAGCTAAGGCTCATCACCAGACTCAAGAACCAGAGGGAATTCACCCAGACAGCATATCTCGGAGGAGAGAATGGGGGTGGTTTGGTCACGGGCGAGGGGATGGAAGGACGTGTTACGTTCGGGTCGGCGAGGACCTCATAGATGTTCCCAAGATAGAATGCAGAGGTATCCTGGCTGTTTGGCCTCAGATCTTGGACGGTCACACCAAGGAGTGCAGCAACAGCAGCAGAGAATAGACCGGTCTACAGTATTTCCAGTTTATTTCACAAGGAGGCATGAATGGCAACAGGAAGACTCACAAAAATGAGGATGCCATCTGCATCGTTTTTCCAGTTCTCGGCGTTCTTGTTGTCCTCTTCCTCTGCGGTTTTAGAGTATATGGAGAAGAGGGGCCCAGAGCTGTCACCAAAGCTGGATTCTCCTTGCGATGCCTGATTCGGTGCCGGCCCCATCTGATTGCCATCTATTTTATAGACATTTGTGAACTTGAGGATTCGGGGAGGACAGTTCAAAGCCTTGGTCAAAGCGACAGGTAACACACACCTGGATTGTTCCCCTCAATGTCTTGATGAGTAGTTTCGGGCATTGAAGAGATGTGTGATATGCAGCGTTCAGGGGTAACTCGACGCAGACCTCGAGAACGCTGTACGCGTGAAAAGCGATGTTGAAGTTTACTGCCGCATAGAGCGCTTACGTAACATATGAGCGACGTTTGTCAAAAGTTTAAATTGGCCGTCACATAGCAACTGACACTCACCAATCTGAACGCCATCAAGTCTCCCTACGATTCTCCAGTACCGCCATCCCCTACAAGCAGATATCCTTTGTCCGGTTATTCATATACACCACCGTCATCCGCGCGTTCATATACAACCTTGTCACACTTTTTGTGCCCCCAGTTTGCTCTCCCTCACACTGCAGTCATAGTCGTTCTGGATGGGACAGGGCCGTGGTCGTTCCTCGAGGATCTAAACCCCTGCCTCGTCTGGATCGAGCATTGCGTCCAAGGGGACGGAGCGCGCGAGCTCGAGGTTATCTATGGGGAACACCATGAATGCTGTGCGTCCGTCTCTCATTGGTTCGTCTCCCTCCTTCGGCAGTACACAGTACAGTACTGACCTATCCCCATCGTCATGGTAGGTCAGGCACACCCCTAACCCCAATATGAGCCGCCCACCGACCCCATTCTTGCGACGTCCAGTGCGCTGCAGGGCACAACGCCACAACCGACAACGCGCAGCATCTTGCGACTGTATGCGCTTCACGCCCTCTTCGTACGTCCAGCTCCAGCTCCCGACAGTGTGTTCGACGGTGCAGCTTCACCGGCATGCGACCCCATTTTCGTTCTTATACATGCCAAACACACTCGATCGTGACTTGTCGTTCCCGCGGGGTGCGCTGTGGCAAAATCACGGTCCTACGAGACGGCTTCGATGAGAATGCGTGTGGCGAGGCGTGGGAGTACGACCTCGTTCGATTCTGGTGTTGATGATGGAAGCAGGGAAGCAGGCGTGCGGAAACAGTGCGCTGCGCCCCTGCAGGACCAAGGTCCCGAGGCACGCGTTTTCCATTCCCTTACTAACTTTGCACCAAGGAGCTGATTCAGATGCCGAATACCATAGCCGACCCCACGCCCACCGTTCAATAATACCGGAAGGAGCCATTCTCGCGAAGAACTACGACGAGAACGCGCTACGTGCCGACCTCGACCCCCACTGTATTTTCTGCAGTCTCGTGGACGCCCCGGCTTCGCCGACCAAAGGCCTCGTTGGACCACTGAGTTCGTTGACCTTCTCGCCGCCGGCGGTTGAGCGCGTGCCCAAGATGGAGGGCTGCGGAGGTAGGCGCGCGGGGGCCGCCTCGGGTCTGACGAGACAGACACAATACAAGGTGTTGCAGAATGTCATCAAGAGCCTGTTGAACGCCAAGGACCACGTCATGGGTCCGGGTTCCTCCTGGGCTGTGGGCCCTGGCGCGGCCGCAAGGAAGGCTGGTACTTCGATGGGGCCAAGGACATCGGGCAATGGTGGTGGTGCAGGTGAGGTGGTGCGCAGGCAGGCATGGGACTCGGGACGGGTGTGCGAGATGAGACTGTTCAGAGGACCGTCACGATGCACAACAGGGCGTGCCTGACATCACGTGCATGATTACTCCGCAGAAGAACGATCCCATTGAGCGCCACATGCTGCAGCCACCTCAAACTTCAGCTCCTTGCGCTCAACAAACGACGGAGAATCGGAGATGTCCTCGAGATCAGGAGAAAAGTTAAATAGGTCATTATGTCTGAGTAGGAGAAGTGCGACAATAAAACAGCATATAAGCACACTGTTCGTCCACTCGCTCATTGTCATGGCCTCCAAATACGTCCTCGTGCTGCACTGCGATCACACCTTCATCGTCAATGTGGAGCCAAGCTTCCTCACCACCGCTGCCTCCGTTCGGGTGGAGCACGTCGACGGTGTAGCGCCCGCCGCCTGCGGACTTGCCGTGGTGGTAAAGCACTCCATACAGCTTGTAGTGCACCGGCTCTGCAGATTTCCTGGAAACGGGTGCCAGGATTTCTGGACCAACCAAGCCATGAAAAACTCTCAGCATTGGCTAGCATGGGGGAAACGAAGAAGAAAATCGTACCGAGTGGAATTTCGAGCTCTGGCGCGAACTGAACAGCTTTGCTGATCTTAACTACGTCATCCGCGGCCACATAATACAGGAATCGCTTAAGGTGTAGCACGAGAATGGATGGGAGCGCCTCGACGAGTACTTGCAGGCTCGCCTCGCTGAAGCCAACTGGACCGAGCCCCACAGGTTGCGGGTGCGAGATGCGTGCGAGTGCGTCCTCTATGTCGTGTACTGAATCGTGCTTTTGGAGTTCATGTCAGTCACCAGGACATTAAGTGGGTAGAACTGGAGGAGGGAAAACGGACCTGGATGTCGAGTTGTAGTGATCGCCAATCTTCGATGTTGACAGCGTCGGGCTTGTTTAACGCGCGCACGGTCGAGCGGAACTTTCCGTCGAATATGTGCATCAGGGGCGACTCAACTGACTCGGACTAATCATAACCATGCATCCGTCAGCTCAACACGGAGAGAGGTGAAATAATGGGCGCACCATGAAACCTTGTTTTCCTACGTCAGTCTGGCCTGACTGAGACACCTCGTGTTCTTCTGCTCTGAATGCAGCAGTGGCCGACTTGTGACCACTATTAGAGGCGAGTAGCGCGAACAACTCTTCATCAAGCGCGTCGAGGTAGAGGCGGAAAAACTCTTCTGCATCCTGCCGTTGGTCGTCCTATATACATTAGGTCAGCACAGATTAGCAATAGCAACCACGAGGCAGAACGTACCAGGAACGATTTGAACTGCCTCTTCTCCTTCATCGCATCATACATGTATATCGGATCGAATGAATCCACAGCATTAGATTTTTTTGTCACATCTTCGTCTTCCCTCGGCGTTCCCCCTGAAACCTGTTGCGGCGGAGGTGGATCATTCCAAGGACCCTTCTCCTTAAACCTGAATTCATCATAGAATCTCAACGTAGCATCCACCAGTGGCGTGGCGTCATCACTAGTCTCTGGAACCCCTGCTCTGCGTGGCCCTTTCAGATCGCCCAGTTTTCTAAATAGGTCCCAGAAGGGAGGGGAATGCACGAGCAGTTGCAACACTGCATTCGAAAAGCACATACTCCCAGTATTCACAAGTCTACAAGCACGTAGGTGCGGAAGTGTGGCGTTGCCGGTTGAAGGAGAGGGTGTCGTGGTGCTGAGGAGGAGGGTACGGGACTCCGCATTGGGCAAGGGTGGGACACGGGACGGTGGAGGAGAGGTGGGGATGGAGAAACCGACGATGGGCGAAGACGGGAGCAAGGGATTGGAGGCGGAGGCGATGCCTTCTTCGGAAGACTTCAACGACTTGTTTAAAACAGGCGGTGTGGATCGTGTAGGTCCACGTATGGACCTGGTAGACAGAATGTCTGGTTCTGCGCCGGGTATGACTATATCCCGCTGCATAGTTCCTTCCAGGGGATGAGGCATCGTAGCGGCCAGGGGATTACCTGGCAGCGCAGTGGCTAAAGCAGCCGGTGGTGACGCGTCTGTGATATGTGGACTGGTGCGAACTGGTAAGGCGGGTGGAGTGGCTGTGGCGGCCTGAAAGCTGTCTCTGATTTCACTGGGTTTCGTCGGATGAGATGGCGAAGGTCGTGCGATGGTGCTCGCTTCCTTGACTTGCCGTAAAACAGTGGTACCGCCTGAGATAGAGTGGTGGTGGTGCGGGGAATCGGGGGAATCGGCGAGAAGAGGAAGAGGAACATGAGCGATCGAGTCTGGGCGATGACTGGCGATGTCGCACAATGGATACGACGATGGCCGCCACAGAATCTCGTTGTGATCGTCCGTGGAAGGGGAAAACGCAGTTGGGGAAGCATCGGTACCTTGATGCAAAGCGATGTAATGATGGCGAATCTCTCGAAGAATACGCACAGGGGTGCTGTAAGGCCTTTGCTTCTCTGCTTCTTGGACAATTTCGTTCCAGAGGGTACAGAAGTCATGCTGCAGCCCAGAAAGAGTATTACGCATGTCGATTTGGGTAAATGCCTCCAAAACGTCCCAATGAAGATTCGAGCGAAGGGCTTTGCGAGTAAGATGGATTAAGATTGCAAGGGACCCACTATCATGATCATGGGTAAGGATGTCCCTAAGGACACGCTCAGGTAGGCCATATACATGGGCAGAAAGTTCAACCCAACGGTCATCGCGTTCCCGCACAGCCCAAAGGACCTTGGCAACTATGCCTTGCGCGTACCGAGAAGTATCTTGATCATTGCTAGTACACCAAGGTGCCAGAGTGTGCCATATCTCGATGGTTTTGGGCACTTGATCCCTGTAGTTCAATAAAATGTCCGCAAGGATTACCCGAAGACGGGAAAAGTGTATCAAGTCCATTGCACTCAAGGTGATTTCAAGCCGACGAAGTTTGACCGAGTCGATGACCGAATTGGATGTCAACGTGCGGTCCAAGAATCCATCCAATGCATCCGAGAGCCTTCTCGATAGGTTATGGGGGAGATATTCTCGGAGATCCTTGACCAGCTTTGAGTCGAAGAAGCCAGGGATGGCATCAATAAACGTTTCCAGTGAGTGATCGTCTCCCAGGGCACTGATTGTCCAGCCCAAGATGTCCATGTCGATCTTCGATGACCGTTCCGACGCCATTTCCTCCGCCTTCTTCTCCACACCCCCTAACATCCAACCATGATAAAGTTCCATCAAGTCACAACAGCGATTCCAGGTCGCAAAGCTACCGTACCTATAGGTAATGGACGCGAGAACTTTAAAGGTTACATATCGTATGCCGGCATACGAAAACCAGGCTGATATAGAAAGCGGGGTGTAGTACGGGCTCTCCTGCCGAATGAATGGCAGAAGTGTGATCAGTCCATATACCATTGAGAAAAACCCGATCCACGAAACCACGCAGAGGAAGACTTCTTGGTCAAGTCCGCCAAAGAACAGGAACAGGGAGAGATGCAGCAGCGCCGGCAAACCTTCAACTGCCCATGGCATATGCATCTTGTCCACCCCTTTTGCAAAGAATGCACGCATCCGCGCTCGCTTCTCTGGACTGCACCGTGCAGGCTGAGTAACACGGATATATCGACGCGCCCATTGATGCAACGATGTCGCCCAAAAAGCACAGCTGAGGCTCATCACCAGGCTTAAGAACCAGAGGGAATTCACCCAGACAGCATATCTCGGAGGAGAAAACGGGGGTGGCTTAGCGACAGGGGAGGGGATGGAAGGACGTGTAACGTTCGGGTCGGCGAGAACCCCATAGATGTTCCCAAGATAGAATGCGGAGATATCCTGGCTGTTTGGCCTGAGGTCCTGGACGGTCACACCAAGGAGTGCAGCGACTGCGGCAGAGAATAGACCGGTCTATAGTGTTCCAGTTTATGCCACAAGCAAGCATAAATGAAAATACGAGGACTCACAAATATGAGGATGCCATCTGCATCGTTTTTCCAGCGCTCGGCGTTCTTGTTGTCCTCTTCCTCTGCGGTTTTGGAGTATATGGAGAATAGGGGTCCAGAGCTGTCGCCGAAATTGGATTGTGCTTGGGATGGCTGGGATGGCTGAGTCATTGCTGGTCGAGTCGGGTCGCCATCTATGCTTGTGAAGTTTGGTGGGACAAGTCAAAGCGACAGGTGACACACACCTGGATTGTTCCACCCCTCGAGGTCTGGGTGAGTAGTTTGAGACATTGATGTGATGTGAGGGTTTAGGCCGTTTAGGCCTTAGGGATGACTCGACGGAGACCTTGAGCCGCATATTCACTGCTGAGCCGAGGAGACGCGCCGCGGAAAGCAAATTTCAAATTCGGATTCAAACACTACACCGAGCGCTTATGTAAGCTTGAACGGTTGAATCTGGTGTCTGCGAACGATGAGATGAGGGAGAGAAGCAGGCCCGCGGAAACAGTGCGCGGCTCTCCTACAGGACCAAGGTCCCAAGGTAGGCCTTTTCCATTTCCCTGGTTAATCAGCTGATGCCGATGCCGACTACCATAGCCCATTCCCACCGTTCAATAATTCCAGAAGTGGCCATCCTTGCGAAGAACTACGTGCGCCGTGCCGACCGCGAATTGTGCGGGATTTTCTGCAGTCCAATTGACACCTTGGCTGCACCGACAGCCGACCTCCGAGTCGTCGGACCACTGGGTTCGTCGACCTCTCACTGCCAGCTGTTGAGCGCGCGCCAGCCAAGATGAAGGGCGGCGGCGGTAGGCGCGCGGGCTCCGCCTCGGGTCTGACGAGACAGACACAACACGAGGTATTGCAGAATGTCAATCAAGAGCCTGTTGAACACCAATGACCACACCGTGAGTCCGCGTTCCGAACGTTCCTCCTTGGCTGTGAGCGCTGTGAGCGCTGCCGCGGCCGTAGGGAGGGCTGGTACTTCGACGGGGCCTCAGACTTCGGGCGGTGGTGGTGTAGTTGGTGGTGCGTAGGCAGATGCAGGCAGTGGCCACGATATTTCACACTGAGCCCCTGGACATCTAGTGTAAACTGAGGCGGTGCGTCGTTGAAGCTTTCCCATTTCGATATTCTGAAACAGTCTCCGGGCCAGTCCATGTGTGGGTTCCGCGTTCTTGATTTTTGCATAATCTACACCTCTGTCGACTTGGTAGATGTCAAGGAGTCAGGGATCGTGCTTAGTTTTTGGTGGTTCTGGGTGAGCTGGCAAATATTTGTGAGATGCGTAGAGGCACTTGAAGAAGGTGAAGCACGGGATTGATGGTCCAACTCTTTGGAACGAGGTTCCATTTACAATACTGTACTGACTAGCTGTGAGCGGTGCGTTCTTATCAGGAAGGGTCTGATCTCCCTGTCGTAGCAAAGCGACTGATGCCTTTCCGACATGTCGAGTGCACACACACCACAGTGCGAATCAAGGCGAGCATGCCATCAGGTGAGGTGAGCGCGGCAGTCATTATAGACGGAAGGCGATCTTGTAACAGAGGCGCACTAAGCAAGTCAAGACAAATGACGGAGAACAGGGAGAAATCAGTATAAAGAAGGGGAGATCTCCAAGAGGGCAAGACAAAACTTAAGTAAGTCATTATATCTGAGTAGGACCAGTGCGACAATAAAGCAGCATATAAGCACATCGGTTGTCCACCCGCTCATTGTCCTGGCCTTCAAATACGTCCTCGTGCCGCACCGCACTCACAACTTCATCGTCAATGTGCAACCAAACTTCTTCATCACCGTCGTCTCCGTTCGGGTGGAGCACATCTACCGTATAGTGCCTGCTCCCTGCAGACTCGCCGTGGTGGTAAAGTACCCCATACAGCTTGTAGTACACAGACTCCGAGTCCGCAGATTTCCCCTTTGATTTCCCGGAAACGGGTGCCATGATGTCTAGACCAACCGAACCACGAGGGATTCCTCAGCCACAGCTAGCACAGGGGAAACGAAGGAAAAATTCGTACCGAATGGGATTTCGAGCTCTGGCGCGAACTGAACAGGCTTGTTGATCTTAACTATGCCATCCGCGGCCACGTCATACAGGAACCGTTTAAGGTGTAGCACGAGAATGGATGGGAGCGCCTCGATGAGCACTTGCTGGCTCGTCTGGCTGGAGCCAGATGGACCAAGTTCCACAGGTTGCAGGTGCGAGATGCATGCGAGTGCATCTTCTATAGCGTGTACCGAATCGTGCTTTTGGAGAAGTTCGATATCATTCAGGACATTGTGTGGGTGGAATGGGAGGAGGGAAAACAGACCTGGATGTCGAGCTGGAGTGATCGCCAATCTTCAATGTTGACAGTGTCTGGCTGCTTTGGCGCGCGCACGGTCGAGCAGAACTTTCCACCGAATATGCGCATCAAGGGCGACTTGACTGACTCGGACTAATCACGCGCGTCTGTCAGGTCTACGCAGTGAGAGGTGAAATAATTTCCGCACCGTGAAACCTCGTTTTCCCACGCCAGTCTGGCCTGAATGAGACACCTTGCGTTCTTCTGCTCTGGGTGCAGCAGTAGCCAACTTGTGACCAGTAGTAGAAGCAGGTAGCGCGAGTAATTCTTCGTCGAGCACGTCGAGGTAGAGGCGGAAAAACTCTTCCGCATCCTGTTGTTGGCCGTCCTGTATACATCATTAGTAACAGCATGGCGTTACGAGGCAAAACATACCAGGAACGCTTTGAGCTGCCGCTTCTCCTTCATGGCATCGTATATGTATGTTGGTTCAAATGAATCCACAGCATCGTGTTCTTTCGTTGCATCTTCATCTTCCCTCAGCTTTCCCCCTGCAATCTGTTGCAGTGGCTGTTGTGGCGGAGGTGGCTCCTCCTTCAACATAAATTCCTCAAAGAACTTCAACGTAGCATCCACCAGTCGTGTCGCGTCATCACTAGTCTCTGAAACCCCTGCTCCGCGCGACTCTTTCAGATCGCCCAGTTCTCTGAATAACTCCCAGAAAGGACGGGAATGCACGAGCAGTTGCAACACTGCATTCGCAGAGCACATACTCCCAGTATTCACAATTCCACGAGCACGTAGGCGTGGCAGTGTGGCGTTGCTGGTCGAACGAGAGGGTGTTGTGCTGCTGAGAAGGGCAAGGGACTCCACATTGGGCAGCGGTGGGACACGGGACGGTGGAGGAGAGGTGGGGATGGAGAAACCGACGGCGGACGAAGCAGGAAGTAAGGGATCGAAGGTGGAGGCGGCACCTGCGTCGCAAGATGCCAATGAGTTGATTACGACAGGTGATGTGGATGCCGGCACTGGTACCAGTGTATGAGTAGGTGCAGGCAACGACGCGGTAGACAAAGTTCTGCTAATATCTGGTTCTGCGCACGGTGCGACAACATCCCACTGCGTAGTGCCTTCCAGAGGATGAGACAATGTAGCGGCCGGGGGTATGCCTTGCAACGCGACGATTACAGCACCTGGTGGTGACGCATCTGTGCGATGTGGACCGGTGTAAACTGGAAAGGTGGGTGAAGTGGCTGGGAAGGCCTGAGAGCTGTCTCCGATTTCGACAAGAGTCGTCGAATGAGATGGCGAAGAGTGTCCTATAATGATGCTTGATTCGTCGACTTGCCGTGAAACGGTGCTACCGCCAGAGATAGAGTGGCGAGACGAGGCATCGGGCGAATGAGCAGATTGGGTGGGACGAGGAAGAGGAGCATGAGCAATCCAGTCTGGGCGATGACCAGCGACGTTGCACAATGGATACGACGATGGCAGACACAGAATGAGGTCGGAATCATCGGTGGAAGGGGAAAACGCAGTTGGGGCAGCATCGGTGCCTTGATGCAAAGCGAGGTAATGATGGCGAATCTCTTGGAGAATACCGACCGGAGTGGCGAAACTCCCATTCTTTGCTTCTTGGACCATTTCGTTCCAGAGTGTACAAAAGTCATGCTGCAGTCCAGAAAGAGTATTCCGTATGTCAAATTGGGTGAATGCCCCCCAAACTTCCCACTGGCAACGGAGATTGGAGCGAAGGGTTTTGCGAGTAACTTGGATTGAGATGGCAAGTAACCCACTGTCATCATCGTGAGTGAGGATGTCCCTAAGGACACGCTCCGGTAGGCCATATACGTGGGCAGCAAGCTCGAACCAACGGTCATCGCGTTCCCGCACAGTCCAAAGGACCTTGGCAACTATGCCTTGTGCATACTGAGCAGTATATCGATTATCGCTAGTGCACAAAGGTACCAGAGTGTCCCATATCTCAACGGTTTTTGGCACTTGATCCCAGAGGTCGAACAAAATATCAAGGATTGCCGAAACATGGAGATCGTGTATGAAGTTCATTGCACTGGAGGAGATGTCAAGCCGACGAAGTTTGACCGAGTCGATGACCGAATTGGATGACAACGTGCGGCGCAAGAATCCACACAATGCAGCGGAGAGCCTTAGCGAAACGTCATCGGGAAGATCGTCTCGAAGATCCTTGACCAAATTTGAGTTCACGAAGCCAGGAATGGCCTCAATGAACCTTTCTAGGGAGTCATCGTCGCCCAGAGCACTGATTGTCCAGCCCAAGATCCCGATGTCGATCTTCGATGACTGTTCCGACGACATTTCCTCCCCTTTCTTCTCTACGCCCCCCGACATCCAACCGCGATAACGGCCCCGCATATTATAACTGCGTTCCCAGGTCTCAGGGTTATCGTAGCAGTCGATGGAGAGAAGAACTTTAGAGGTTACATATCGTATGCTGGCGTACGAAAACCAGGCTAGTATAGAAAGCGGTGAATAGTACGGGCTATCCTGCCGAATTAATGGCAGCAGTGTAATCAACCCATACGCCATTGAGAAAAGCCCGATCCACGAAACCACGCAGAGGAAGACTTCCCGGTCAACATTGAACAGAAAGATGACCAGTCCGCCAAAGAAGAGGAACAGGGAGAGGTGTAGCAGCGCCGGCAATCCTTCAACTGCCCACGGCATATGCATCTTGTCCACTCCGTCGGCAAAGAATGCGCGGATCCGCGCTCGTTTCTCTGGACTGCACCGCGCAGGCTGAGTAACACGGATATATCGACGCGCCCATTGATGCAACGATGTCGCCCACAAAGCACAGCTAAGGCTCATTACCAGGCTCAAGAACCAGAGGGAATTCACCCAGACAGCATATCTCGGAGGAGAGAACGGGGGTGGTTTGGCGACTGGGGAGGGGATGGAAGCATTCGGGTCGGCGAGAACCCCATAGATGTTCCCAAGATAGAATGCAGAGGTATCCTGACTGTTTGGCCTCAGGTCCTGGACGGTCACACCAAGGAGTGTAGCGACTGCGGCGGAGAACAGACCGGTCTATAGTGTTCTAGTTTATGCACGAGCAAGCATGAATGGCAACGCGAGGACTCACAAAAATGAGGATGCCATCAGCATCGTTTTTCCAGCGCTCGGCATTCTTGTTGTCCTCTTCCTCTGCGGTTTTGGAGTATATGGAGAAGAGCGGCCTAGAGCTGTCACCGAAATTGGATCCTCCTTGCGATGGCTGAGTCGGTGCTGGCTGCGTCTGATCGCCTTCTATTTATACGTTTGTGAAACTGGGAGAGAGCATGTCAAAGCGACAGGCAAAACACACCTGGATTGTTCCCCCTTTCGGGGTCTCTGTGGGTAGTTTCAGACATTACTGCCTTTCTCGGAACTTAGGGCGCGGCCGATTTTTTTTTTGAAATCACAAGTTTTTTTTTGCTGTAAAGTAATTCTCTCGTAGCTCACTCAGTTCTCATTGTATCAACATGATCTTTATATATTCGTGACCGCTGCTAGGTGTTGTACCTACCTATAACATTGAAAGTGCGAAAATTGTAGTTGTCAAAATTGGGGTGAGTCATCTGTCCGACTCCGTCACTCATCCAAGTCACGCTCCTACGACACCCATGGCTGCTCATCAAGTGGCAACACCCAAGCACAAAAGGGATTCCACGGACCTCAAAATCACTCTTCCAGCTCGTCCTGCTGCTCCTGCACCATTTGAGGCTGTCCAGTCGGACTTTGCTGACTTGGCAGATGAGATGGCTGTGGACCCTCTTTCCAGTGAATCCGAAGACACACTCTTCCCTCCATTATCAGTACTCTTAGAAAATCCTCCGGCCAAGGCTGCCAAGAATCCTCACAAGCCAAAGAAAGCGAAGAAGTCATCAAATCGGTGTGGTGACAAAGATGTCAACTCCGATGGTCTTGAGACTCGGATGGGTAATCTCACAGCTTCTGATGACTCAGCCTTGCCAGTGAAAAAATCCTGTAAACATGCAAAGGCAAGACCCCCAGTAGATGTGCCAAAACCAGAGGATTTGAGTGAGCACATCCCGAACTAAACCATTGCACACTAATATTGAGTTTTATGGCACTCACAGGTATTGTTCTATTGATTCCACAGTCCACAAGTGATGGGCACCACCGCCGAACATTGTCACATGCTGTGACATTCGAAGAAGTGCTTGAAATCATGTACGACATTATCGGGTGCAGTGACATCTGCCGAAGCCAAACCTTGCATATAAGCTGGCATCTGCCGCATCAAAAGCGGATCCCATCACTCTGGGCTCAGCAGAGGACTGGAAAGGGTGCCTGGAAGACGTAGCACAGATTCAAGTGAAGAAAAAGGCTACAGTACAGGTAAAAATCATTGTTGGCGAGCAAGTATGTCATGTCTTTTTTGTGATGCACAATTTTGATTGATTGTCATCCCAGTACATGGCATCCTTGTGTGTAAACTTGAAGGGGAAAAAGGGTGGAAAGGGCACGCAGAAGGGTGGGAAGTCAAAGACAAAGCAAGCAATCCTGGACCTTGACAATGAAGACGATGAAGACGATGAAGATGACAACAAGGGGGGAATCATGGAGAAGGAAAGAAAGTGTATTGAGGAGCTGCAACAAACATTGAGTAGATGTCAGTTGTGTGGGCTGACAAAGTTCTGCAAGATTGGAAAGAGTGGCCAGCATGTCACACTGACTTTCAATCAACTTCGAGGCTGGGCATTGGCACTGGTACTACTTTCCCCTCTTATTTGCTACAGTGACTGAGTTGTACACATGCCAGGCCAGCGGAACCCATCAAGTTACACCTCATACACCACCAAAGGGAGATCTCTTTGTGCAGTGTTCCACTCTGATCGGCCTCCTACTACACCTGGCCCTTCTTCATCCACTATGCCATCCACACCAATGATCGGGACACCTGGGGGGATGTTCAACCCATATGCATTCATACCACTGCCTTGGTTCATGCCTAGTGGTGGTGTGCTACCCTATCCAGCCACCCCAACACCGGTGCCACAACCACTGTCAGCTCAGATTGATGCCACTCCATCTAGTGATCCTTCTGACGAAATAGGTGTCAATCATTATCCTGAGATCCTAGCATTTTTCACAATGCTTGACCAGAAGCACCCACAACATAACCTTGTGAAGTGCGTGCACGATTTTGAGCTTATGGACTTCTATCACATCAACGAGATTGTGACAATCAGTGTTGAACATCTCTGCAGTGTGGAGTTTGGCCTTACATCTGGAAATGCACAGTTTATTATCAAAACCCTCAAGGCCGAAGTAAAGTGTATTGATCGTGCTCAAAGGAAGAGCTGATAATTTCCCTATTTCACTAATGTGTAATACATCAGCATGTACATAAATGTGAGTGCAATGCTCAAATACAGCTCCATGCCTACAGCCCTCAGCTCTATCCTCGTTATTATAATGCTAAATATATCCCGAGTCATGAAACCAACCACAACACACTTCTGGAGTGACCTGATCAAGAACATTATAAAGGAAGAGATATGGTTCTATTTCATCACCAATCTCCACAATGTCCTGAAACTGATGACCATGGTGACAGATATAGTGCTTTGCAAATGAGAAACATTCTTCGATGGGGTTGAGATCGGGAGAATATGGGGGGAGATAAACAAGCTTGATTCCGCTAAATGACATATCAGAATGGTGCTGCATCAGCACATAAATACACGGACCGTTCGATGCACAACTCTTGAACCCCAGGGATGTGATGGATCTGACAGTTGTCAAGAATTAGAACACTGTGAGGGGCGGGGTAGGGATTCATGACACCGAGAACGCCTTCGAGCCATTCCATGAATTGGTTGCCGTTGTAGCTGCCAATCTTGATGTGGCTGTAGATAATGCCGTCAACCACAATGGCAGGAAGTATTGAGTAGCTAGTAATCAATGAGTAAGCATACTGTGATGTATATTTGATCTAAGGGCATACCGGGTTCCACGTACAAAATTGCAACACTTGCATGCTCAAAGGCCTTGGACAGACCACCCATTGGCTCTGTAAGTAGTTAGTACATTGATAGCCACTTTGTCACCAGCAACAAGGTATTCTGCTGGGTATGTGCCAATTTCGAGTGCAAAGGCATTCCGAGCTTCCTGGCAGCGCTCTGCTGCAGTCCGAGAAAGCTAGATCATGCCATTGGGATTACATTGAAGGGGTATGCCATTGTAAATATAACATTACCTTCTTTGAGCTTATTCCGAGCCTCTTGAGCGTTTGGGAAATGGTATTGAGGGATGCTGTGAAATTGTGCTGCTCCTGCAGCTGCTCTTGGATCTTGTCTAGATAGATATCCGGAGAATGTTCCAGTAGTGCCAGCATGAACTAATACAGGGTTTGCAGGTCAGTGCATGAATCAGGATTTGGGACAATGGAATAGGTATCAGCACACCCGAGTTTCATGTACTGACAACAGTGGTGCTCTACCCTGATGCTGCCAGTCTCGACAAACCTCCCCAATCTCATTCCAGGTCCTCTTGACACGCTGTACAACCCGTAGTGGCATGTCAAGGTCAGTTGTGATGTCTTCTGACCGCCTATGGAGTGTGTAAGCCTGGTGAATGACCCGCTGCTTGAGGTCGGCTGAGTAGTGTCTTCGAAGTGGGGCAACTTGAAATGGCCGTTTCCTGGGCATTTTGTAGGGGTAGTAGAAGTTGTGGAACGTCCAAACATGAGGGTTGTTGGTTGTTGGTTGGTTGTGGCACGTTGACGAAATTTGTCAATTCCATTTTTGGGAATTTTGCACTTTCAATGTTATAGGTAGGTACAACACCTAGCAGTGGTCACAAATATATAAAGATCATGTTGATACAATGAGAACTGAGTGAGCTACGAGAGAATTACTTTACAGCAAAAAAAAAACTCGTGATTTCAAAATAAAAATCGGCCGCGCCCTAAGTTCCGAGAAAGGCAGTAAAGAGATTTGAGGGTTTAGAAATGCGGTGAGTCGACGGAAGAATTCTGCAGCCACACGGAAAACGCCATTGAGCGCTTACGTAAAACATGAGCGCTGAGCGCTGAGCGTCTACATGTTTTTCAAGACCTTGATTTTGACGCTCACTACACTGAACGTCCTTAGTAGACCCGCTCAAATGCGGGTCCGTCATCAAGTCTCCCTATCATTCTCCTCTACTGCCTATCTCTATTATACATACCCTTGGCCCTATATACTCTGGCCGGCTCATCTGCCCGAAGAGGTTCCTGTCCGGAAGGCTTGTTGATAGCAAAATGACCAGCCAAGCCGATGTCTTTTGCGCAACATCTCCCAACGACAGTGACTCAATGTGATGTAGGCCAGGTGAGTTTACAGTAATCGACATACTCTCTGATTAACTCCTACTAGCAATCTACATTTACGACGTCCCACCTCTGGAATGGCAAGGCAATATCGAGAACGCGCTATGGCTGGGATTATTACACCCATTTCCTACTGTGAAGAATATCTACCTATCCGGGGAAGTTGTGCCAGCCATCTTGCCTACGGCTCTGCAAGAGCTCGTTGGGGGCGGAACGAAGCGATGCCCGAGCTGCAGAATATTCTCTTGGAGCAGCTTCAGCCATCGGGACCCGTCCGGGAAGGCATTGCCGTTGGGCGGTTTGTTATCGCGCGACAGTTCACCAGTCCGTTACCCGCAGGGAAATAATTTTAGAGGATAAGTGCTCTCTGTATTCTATCTCACAAACACTTTGGTTTGGGCTGGTACACAACTTATTTACAGTCAACGGTGATCCTATATTGGCAGACAACTTTCACTAGACCATCGAGAGGATGTCATACTACTCGCCCAGTCGCGAAAAATCTCTCTGCACCGCTCCAGAACGCCTTCCAAGGATCGGGCAGCATAAAAGGCACCTCCTCCTCGCCATCCCATCTGATCCTCACGCTTGTATACTTCCCATCGATCGAAATTTGGTCCAATAAATCTTCTACAGTCTCACTGTTGTCGCCGTTGTGGCCATTACGCCACCTCCCACCGCGCGGTCGGTCGCCAACAAAGTATACCCGGTCACCTGAGACGTCCGAGATCAAAGCCGTACGCTTTCCGAACGCAGGAGAAAAAGCTATCCTGTCGTCACGAGTGCGGATGGTAATTGGCCCGCGAAAGCAACGGGGAAGCGAGAGATATACATCTCCATGATTAGCACGCAGCTCCATGTTGAGGAACGGAAGTGTACGGATGCTTCTGTCACCAGGAGAGAAACGGTCGTGCTGTTGTGTGTTTGTATTTTTTTTTCCCGTTTCGCGATTTGAGTACAAGGAACGGTGCTGTAATCGAGAGAGCGGCGTACCACTGTCGCGCGCACAGCGCCATTATCGGTGCTCAAGTCCATGGAGACTCGCTTTGACTCGGTGCTCCCATCGTGTCTGATCCATATTTCAGCGGTGACGTGTCCGTTCGTGGTATGGAGGGTGAGGTTCTTGCAGACTGTACCAGAGGCGACGCCAGGAGGCAGTGGCGGTGGCACCATGGAGAGGTCGAGGATGACCTGCTCGTTCACTGGGGAATCATGTTTTGATATATGGAGGTAGTTAGTGGGGGGGATGGGGGGGATGCCGGGTCCGTCGACCTCGTCCTGAAAAAAGACAGAAATATTGTAGAACTCGCTCGACGGCAAGAGTTCCTAGGACGCCACGTACGCCAACGCAAGTCTCCGTTTCTTCATCGATATTGCTTTGCTGCAGATCCACTTCCCCCCAAGCATTCTGATCTTTAACTATTACCATTGGTGGGGCAGTAGCACGATGAGTCTGTAGGTGAGAGATGGCGTGGCACCGAAAGGAAAGAAAGCGCTTGGGCAGAGGGTCTGGACGGGTACCCAGGGCGTCATAGCAATACCAATTGCAGGTATGGAGAGCGCCACGGCAGCCGCATCTTGGAGAACAAGATATGTACCATTGCTGCGCTCCGGGATCGTTTCAAGATTGGGAAATACGCGTGTCATCGAAGGAGAACAAGCAAGGGAACTTATTCTGAATGAAAGGAGATGGACTTGAGGGAAGGAGAAGGAACTATGCATGTGAGGGTTGGGACACTTCGGGGGAGGTCAGGCTCACGCGCTCAGGCAGCACGGCTTCACGTGACTTTGTTTGGTTGTGGGACGCCTGGCGGAGGATACCGAAGAAGCCAAGAAGCACCCCTCGAATCTGCCCTCCTCCAGCCAGCTGCCGATGCCAGCAGGGCCACGCACAGATCTTGCAATACGACGGCCGACATACATGACAAACGAGATGACGGCCCATTCCTCGCCTGGCCCTGCCTCACCCAACAACGCCGCCCCCCTCCCACAAGCAGATATCCTTGCCTGGTTATCCATATACACCACCGTCATCCGCCCGCCATTTATATACGGCCCTCTTATCACACTTCTTGCGCCCTCAATTCGCTCTCCCTCACTACAGTCATAGTCGTTCTGCACGGGACACGGCCGTGGTCCTTCCTCGAGGATCCCCGCCTCGTCTGGATTGAGCACTGGATCCAAGGGGACGTAGGGCGCGAGCTCGAGATTATCTGTGGGGAACACCGTGAACGCTGTCCGTCCGTCTCTTTCTGGTCCGTCTCCGTCCTTCGGCAGTACTGACCTATCCCCGTCGTCATGGTAGGTCAGGCACACCTCTAGCACTATACTGAGCCGCCCACAGAGCCCCTTCTTGCGATGTCCAGGGCGCCACAGGGCGCTATCCTCCACTAAGCCCGGGCACGTTCACGCAGAATTGCAGCAGGCGTGTTCATCATCGTCATGTGCTCCAAATCAGACTTGATCGATGATAACAGTGACCTTTTCGGCGCAGTTGGTTTACGGGGCTGATATCTAATGTCAGTATTATCGAGTGAAAAGGGGAGGAGTGGGAGAAGGTACAGATGGGTCATGGAGATACTGCGCACAGTCTACCTCAAGTGTACGCCTCCTAATATTCATCACTTCGATTTCCTCTTATCTGTCTTTGTTAAATATCAGATAGCGCGGGCTTATCTTTCAAAACGCAGCAACCGACAACGCGCAATGTCTTGCGGCCGGTACGCGGTGCACGCCCTCTTCGTACCCCCCGCTCCAGCTCCCGACGATGTGTTCGACGGTGCAGCTGCACCAGCACGCGACCCCATTTCCATTCTTAAACCATGCCAAACTCTCTCGATCGTGACCGAATGGTCGTTCCCATGGGGTGGGCTGTGGCAAAATCACGGTCCTACGAGACGGCTTCGATTCGAAAGCGTGGGGCGAGGCGTGGGAGCACGACCTCTCGTCCGAGTCTGGCATTGACGATGGAGGGAGCGAAGCAGGCGCGTGGAAACAGCGCGTGGCGCTCTTGCACGACCAAGGTACCGAAGTATGCCCTTTCCATTTCTCTGATAACTTTGCGCTAATGAGCTGATGTCGATGCTAACCAACATAGCTGACCCCACTCCCATCGTTCAATAACACCGGAAGGAGCCATCCTCGCGAAGAACTACGACGAGAACGCGCGACGTGCTCGACGCGACCCACACAGTATTTTCCGCAGTCCAGTGGACGCCTCGGCTCCGCCGACCGCAGGCTTCGTCAGGCCACTGGGTTCGTCGACCTTCTCGTTGCCGGCGGTTGAGCGCGCGCCAGCCAAGATGGAGGGCGTCGGCGGTAGATGCGCGGGCTCCGCTCCGAGTCTGACGAGACAGACACAACACGAGGTTTTGCAGAATGACATCAAGAGTCTGTTGAACCCCAAGGACCACGCCTTGAGTCCAGGTTCCTCCTCGGCTGTGAGCCCTGGCGCGGCCGCAGGGAGGGCTGGTAGTCTGGTACTTTGATGGGGCCGAGGACTTGGGCGGTGGTGGTGCAGTTGGTGGTGCGTAGGCAGATGCAGGCAGTGGCCACGATGGCAGTGGCCACGATCTTTCACACCGAACCATTAGTCATGCAGTGTAAATTGAGGCGGTGCGTCGCTGCTGTTTCCAAAGTTTCCCATTTCGATGTACTGAAATAATCCAGGCCAGTCCGGGAAGTACGCGGGCGGCACTTTGACAGATTACGAGTCGACAGCTTCCTACTGATCCAGGAATCGTAACGTGCGGTCCAATCTATACTGCTCAGTACTGCTGGAATTTGTTGATATCACGTGCATGCTTATTCAACAGAAGAAAGTCGAATTCTCCAGGCACCACCCTGGTAGAGCCAGCGAGCGTCTCTTCCTCTTCCGACTTGAAGCTTGAAGCTTGAAGCTTGAAGACTTGAACTAAAGGTGCTCCACCTGCCGCAAACCCGTCGCCTCGAATTCAGCTCCTTGGACTCCCGAACGCGCAAACGGTTTCAATCTCAGCCCACTGCTCGAGGGCAGATCGAACAGGTCGTATCTGTGTGGGTTCCGTGCTTCTTGATTTTTGCATAGTCTACGCCTCTATCGACTTGGGCGATGTGAAGGGGTCGGGTATGATGCTTAGTTTTTGGTGGTGCTGAGTGTGCTCGCAATGTAATGAGATGTGTGAGAGGAACTTGAAGAAGGTGAAATACAGGATTGATGATCAGGAAGGGTCTGATCTCCCTCTCTCAGAAAAGCGACGGATGCTTTCCGACATGTCAAGTGCGCACACACCACATTGCGAATCGAGGCGAGCATGCCATCAGGTGAGGTGAACGCAGCAGTCATTATAGACGAAAGGCGATCTTGTAACAGAGGCGTGGACACAAAACAAGTCAAGACAACCGACGGAGAACAAAGCGAAATCGGTATAAAGAAGGGGAGATGTCCGAGGGAGCAAAGGAAGGTTAAATGAGTCATTATATCTGAGCAGGAGCAGTGCGGCAATAAAGCAGCATATAAGCACACCGGGTGTCCACCCGCTCATTGTCCTGGCCTTCAAATACGTCCTCATGCCGCACCGCACTCACAGCTTCATCGTCAATGTGCAACCAAACTTCTTCACCACCGCTGTCTCCGTTAGGGTGGAGCACGTCTACCGTATAGTGCCCGCTGCCTGCAGACTCGCCGTGCTGGTAAAGCACCCCATACAGTTTGTAGTGCACCGGCTCCGCAGATTTCCCCATTGATTTCCCGGAAACGGGTGCCATGATGTCTAGACCAACCGAACCACAAAGAATTTTTCAGCCATGGCTAGCACAGGGGAAACGAAGGAAAATTTCGTACCGAGTGGGATTTCGAGTTCTGGCGCGAACTGAACAGGCTTGTTGATCTTAACTATGCCATCTGCGGCCACATCATACAAGAACCGCTTAATATGGAGCACGAGAACGGGAGGGAGCGCCTCGGTGAGGACTTGCTGGCTCGCCTCGCTGGAGCCAGACGAACTTAGCTCCACAGGTCGCAGATGCGAAATGCGTGCGAGTGCATCTTCTATAGCATGCACCGAACCGTGCTATTGGAGAGGTTCGATGTCAGTAACTAGGACATTCTGTGGGCGGAATGGGAAGAGGAAAAACGGACCTGGACGTCGAGTTGGAGTGATCGCCAATCTTCAACGGTGACGGTGTCGGGCTTGTTTGGCACACGCACGGTCGAACTGAACTTTCCACCGAATATGCGCATCAAGGGCGACTCGACTGACTCGGCCTACTCATGACCATGCGTCCGTCAGCTCAACGCAGAGAGGTGAAATAATCGGCGCACCTTGAAGCCTCGTTTTCCCACGTCAGTCAGGCCTGAATGAGACACTTCGCGTTCTTCTGCTCTGGGTGCAGTAGTAGCCGACTTGTGACCACTGGTAGAAGCAGGTAGCGCGAGCAATTCTTCATCGAGCGCGTCGAGATAGAGGCGGAAAAACTCTTCCGCATCCTGCTGTTGGCCGTCCTGTATACATTATTGGTAACAAGCAGCGCACTACGAGGCAAAACATACCAGGAACGCTTTGAACTGCCACTTCTCCTTCATGGAATCGTATATGTACGTTGGTTCAAATGAATCCACAGCATCGTGTTCCTTCGTCGCATCTTCATCTTCCCTTGGGATTCCCCCTGCAACTTGTTGCGGCGGCTGTTGCGCCGGAGGTGGCTCCCCCTTAAACACGAATTCCTCAAAGAACCTCAACGTAGCATCCACCAGCGGTGTCGCGCCATCACTAGTCTCCGAAACCCCTTCTCCGCGCAGCCCTTTCAGATCGCCCAGTTCTCTAAAAATGTCCCAGAACGGAGGGGAATGCACGAGCAGTTGCAACACTGCATTCGCAAAGCACATACTCCCAGTATTCACGAGTCCACGAGCACGTAGGCGCGGCAGTGTGGCATTGACGGTTGAACGAGAGGGTGTCGTGCTCCTGAGGAGGGCAAGGGACTCCGCATCGGGCAAAGGTGGGATACGGGACGGTGGAGGAGAGGCGGGGATGGAAAAAGCAGGAAGCAAGGGATTAGAGGTAGAGGCAGCACCTGCGTCGCAAGATTCCAATGACTTGTTTAGAACAGGTGGCGTGGACAGTGGAACTGACACAAGTGTAGGTGTAGGTGCAGGCAATGACGCGGTAGACAAAACTTCAGTAATGTCCGGTTCGATGCATAGTGCGACTATATCCCGCTGTGCAGGTCCTTCCAGAGGATGAGACAATGTAGCGGCCGGGGGGATGTCTTGCAGCGCAGCGGCTACAGCACCTGGTGGCGATACATCTGCGGGACGTGGGCTGGTGTGAACTAGTAAGGCGGGTGAAGTGGCCGCGGGAGTCTGAGAGCTGTCTCCGACCTCGCTAGGTATTGTCGAAAGAGATGGCGAAGGGGGTCGTGCGATAATGGTTGCTTCATTGACTTGCCGTGAAATGGTGCTGCCGCCAGAGATAGAGCTGTGGGGCGAGGCGTTGGGCGAATGAGCAGGTTCGGTGGGAAAAGGAAGAGGAACATAGTCTGGGCGATGACTGACAATGTCGCACAATGGATATGACGATGGATAGAACAGAATGCGATCAAGAGGACCAGTGGAAGGGGTAAACAAAGTCGGGGCAGCATCGGTACCTTCATGCAAAGCGATGTAATGATGGCGAATCTCTCGGAGAGTATAGATAGGAATGCTGTAAGCCCTTCGGTTCTTTGCTTCTTGGACAATTTCGTTCCAGAGTGTACAGAAGTCATGCTGCAGTCCTGAAAGAGTTTTGCGTATGTCGATTTGGGTAAATGCCTCCAAAACGTCCCAAAGGAGATCAGAGCGAAAGGATTTGCGAGTAAGATGGATTAGGATGGCAAGTGACCCACTGTCATGATCATGGGTGAGGATGTCCCTAAGTTCTCGCTCCGGTAGGCTATATACACGGGTAGCCAGTTCAACCCAACGATCATCGCGTTCCGGCACAGTCCAAAGGACCTTGGCAAGTATGCCTTGCGCAAACAGAGCAGTAGGTCGATCATTGCTAGTGCACCAACGTTCCAGGGTGTGCTTTATCTCGATGGTTTTTGGTACTTGATCCCAGTGGTTGAGGCAAATGTTTTTAAGAATTGACGTTACACCGGAAACGCGTACATTTATCAAGTTTATTGCACTCAAGGACATGTCAAGCCGATGAAGTTTGACCGAGTCGATGACCAAATTGGATGACAATGTGCGGCCCAAGAATCCATTGGTTGCATCCAAGAACCTTCTCCAAAGGTCATCGGGGAGATGTTCTCGGAGATCCTTGACCAACTTTGAGTTGAAGAAGCCAGGGGCGGTCTCAATGAACTTTTCGAGTGAGTCATCGTCGCCCAGGGCACTGATTGTCCAGCCCAAGATCCCGACGTCGATCTTCGATGACTGTTCCGACGCCATTTCCTCCCCTTTCTTCTCTACACCCCCCGACATCCAACCGCGATAACGGCCCCGCATATTATAACTGCGTTCCCAGGTCTCAAAATTATCGTAGCAGTCGATGGAGAGAAGAACTTTAGAGGTTACATATCGTATGCTGGCATACGAAAACCAGGCTAGTATAGAAAGCGGTGAATAGTACGGGCTATCCTGCCGAATTAATGGCAGCAGTGTAATCAACCCATACGCCATTGAGAAAAGCCCGATCCACGAAACCACGCAGAGGAAGACTTCCCGGTCAACATTGAACAGAAAGATGACCAGTCCGCCAAAGAAGAGGAACAGGGAGAGGTGTAGCAGCGCCGGCAATCCTTCAACTGCCCACGGCATATGCATCTTGTCCACTCCGTCGGCAAAGAATGCGCGGATCCGCGCTCGTTTCTCTGGACTGCACCGCGCAGGCTGAGTAACACGGATATATCGACGCGCCCATTGATGCAACGATGTCGCCCACAAAGCACAGCTAAGGCTCATCACAAGGCTCAAGAACCAGAGGGAATTCACCCAGACAGCATATCTCGGAGGAGAGAACGGGGGTGGTTTAACGATAGGGGAGGGGATGGAAGCATTCGGGTCTGCGAGAACCCCATAGATGTTCCCAAGATAGAATGCAGAGGCATCCTGGCTGTTTGGCCTAAGGTCCTGGACGGTCATACCAAGGAGTGTAGCGACTGCGGCGGAGAACAGACCGGTCTATAGTGTTCTAGTTTATGCACGAGCAAGCATGAATGGCAACACAAGGACTCACAAAAATGAGGATGCCATCAGCATCGCTTTTCCATCGCTCGGCATTCTTGTTGTCCTCTTCCTCTGCGGTTTTGGAGTATATGGAGAAGAGGGGTCCAGAGCTGTCACCGAAATTGGATTCAACTTGCGATGGCTGATTCGGTGCTGGCTGCGCAACCTGCGCCTGATCGCCTTCTATTTATACGTTTGTGAAACTGGGAGAGGGCATGTCAATGCGACGGGTAAAACACACCTGGATTGTTCCCCCTTTCTGGATCTCGGTGAGTAGTTTCAGACATTAAAGGGATTTGAGGGTTTAGAACGCTTAGGGCTGAGTCGACGGATGCCTCGCTATGTGCGGCAGTGTGCGGCCCGCACAGACATTAACGCTTACGTAAACATGAGCGTCTACGGAGCCGGCAACGTTTTTCGAAAAGAATTTGGTTTTGACGCTCGCTACTCTGAACGACCTTAGCAGCCCCGCTCAAATGCGGGCCCGTCATCAACTATTCCTACCAAACTCCTGTACCGCCCTTCTCCATCATGCCTACCCTTGGCCCTGCCTACTCTGGCCCGCTCATCGGTCCTAAGAGGTTCCTGTTCGGTAGGCTTGTTGATGGCAAAATGACCAGCCAATGTCGATGTCTTTTGCGCAACATCTCGCAACGACTGCTGAGTGACTCGATGCGATGTAGGCCAGGTGATTTTACAGTGATTGGCACGCTCCCTGATGAAGTCCTACTATCAATGACGTTGGAGGGCGGACCTCTACATCTACGACGCCCCACCTCCGGAATGGCAAGGCAACATCGAGGACGCGTTATGACTGGGACTCTTACCCACTTTCTGATCTGAAGAATATCTACTTATCCAGGGAAGTTGTGCCAGTTATCGTGCCTATGACCCTGCAAGAGCTCGTTGGGGGCAGAACGAAATGATGCCCGAGCTGCAGAATATTCTCTTGGGGCAGCTCCAGCCATCGGGACCTGTCCTGGAAGGCATTGAAGTTGGGCAGTTTGTTACCATGCGACAGGTCACCGGTCACCAGCCATCCTATAGCCGTTACCCACAAGGAAAGAAATTGAGAGGATGACGATTGATAAGTGCTCTTTGTATTCTATCTCACAAACGTTTTGGGCTGGTACACAATTTATTTACAGTCAACGGTGAGCCTAAATCGGCAGATAACAACTTTCACAAGACCATCGAGAGGATGTCAAACTACTCGCCCTGTCGTGAAAAAACTTTCTGCACCGCCCCAGAACGACTTCCAAGGATCGAGCGGCAAAAAGGGCACCTCGTCGCCGTCCCAATTGATCCGCACGCTTGTATACCTCTTATCGATTGAAATTCGTCCAATAAATCTTCTACAGTCTCGCCGCCGTTGTCGCTGTTGTCGCCATTGCCCCACTTCCCACTGCGCGGCCGGTCGCCGACAAAGTATACTCAGTCACTGCCACCTGAGACGTCCGAGATCAAAGCCGTACGCTTTCCAAACGCAGGAGAAAAGGCGATCCTGTCGTCACGGGTGCGGATGGTATTATGGTAATCGGCCCGCGAAAGCAACGGAGAAGCGAGAGATATACATCTCCATGGTTAGCACGCAGCTCCATGTTGAGGAATGGAAGAGTACGGATGCTTCTGTTATCGGGAGAGAGACGGTCGTGCTGTTATGTGTTCATATTTTTTCCCCCATCGAACCCGTTAAAAACAAGGGACGATGCTGTAATCAAGAGTAGCGTACCACTGTCGAGCGCACAGCGCCATTCAGTGGATTGGGGCAAGGGCAGAGAGAACGTGTTTACAATGGATGTACTGCTGGGGCTGGGTCCAAGGGGACTGGGACCACCTGTCGTAAGGGGCTTTTCCGACAGCATGGAAGGACGAGAAGATGGAACCGGAAACAGAACTGCGATACAGTGCCTCATGTCAGGTGCGAAAGCCAAAGAAGGCATATAAGCCAGCACAAAAAATTGACGTCTCGATAATGTATAGCACGACAAATGGAAGACTATTGAGCTTGCCACTGAGAGAACGACGGCGTCAGCATACTCGCCCGCTCGTGAAAAATCTCTATCGAAGGCCCCTGCTCCGTTCGGATTGAGCACTGCGTCCAAGGGGGACGGAGCACGCGAGCTCGATGTTATCTGTGGGGAATACCATGAACGCTGTGCGTCCGTCTCTTTCTGGTCCGTCACCCCTCCGGCGGTGCTGACCTTTCTCCATCGTCATGGTAAGACAGACACAGGTCTAGCATTATACTGACACGTCCACCCCTTCTTGTGACGTCCAATGCGCGGCGGGGCACTATCCTTCCACCAAACCCGGGCACGTTCACGCTGAATGCGGCAGGCGTGCCCATCGTCGTCGTGTGCACCAATTCAGACTTTGTTCATGATAACAATAACCTCGTCGACGCAGTTGCTTTATGGGGCTGATATTGGATATCAATATGGTCAAGGGAAAGGGGGAGTGGGAAGTAGACACAGATGGGGTCATGGGGTTACTGCGCACAGTCTGCGTCAAGCGTACGCCTCCTAGTATTCATCAGATTGACTTCCTCTTATTCGTCTTTGTTAAATAATAGATACAGCAGGCTTATTCTTCCAATTGCCGCAACTGACAACGCGCGATGTCTTGCCCCCGTATGCGCTGCACGCCCTCTTCGTGCACTGGCAGCACCCCGCACCACCCCGCGGGGTGTTCGACAGCGCGGCTGCACCAACACCAGCACCCGACCTTATTTTCATTCTTGCACATGCCAGACTCTTTCGATCGTGACCGAATCGTCATTTCCGCGGGGTGGGCTGGGGCAATATCACGGACCTACAAGACGGCTTCGGTGCGAAAGCGTGGGGCGAGGCGTGGGAGCACGAGTTCCCGTTCGAGTCTAGTGTCGACGATGGAGAGAGCGAAGCAGGCGCGCGGAATCAGAGCGCGGTACTCTGCAGGATCAAGATCCCGAGGCATGCCTTTTCTCTATTCCCCTTCTAACTTTGCACCAAGGAGCTGATGCCGACGCTGATTATCATAGCCGTTCAGTAATGCCGGAAGGAGTCATCCTCGTGAAGAACCACGACGAAAACGCGCGACGTGCTGACCGCAACCCGCGCGGCATTTCCCGCAGTCACGTGGACGCCTCGACTCCGCCGACCGCCGGTCGTCGGACGACTGGGTTCGTCGACCTTCTCGCTGCCAGCGGTTTCGCGCTCACCAGCCAAGACAGAGGGCGGAGGCGGTAGGCGCCCGGGCACCGCTCCGAGTTTGACGAGACAGACACAATAAGAGGTGTTGCAGAATGTCATCAAGAGCCTGTTGGACACCAAGGGCCACGCCGTGGGTACGGGTTCCTCCTCGACTGTGAGCCGTGGCGCGGCCGCAGGGTAGGCTGATAGTATCCCGACGGGGCCGAGGACATCGAGCGAAGGTGGCGCAGGTTAGACGGTGCACAGGCATGGGACTGGGGACGGGTGGTGCGCAGAATGAGACACAGTTAAGAGGGCTATCACGATGCACAATGAATGTGTTCTTATCCAGAAGTGTCTGATCTCACTGTCTCAGCAAAACTACTGGCGGTTTTCTGACATGCGAAGTTGAAGTACGCATACACCGTAATGCGAACCAAACTAAAGGTGGAGGCGAGCGTGCCATCGGGTGAGCACAGCAAGGAGGCGGTCGTATAGCAAGAAGCGTGGAAACTTCCTTCTAACATCACGAAGAGACAAACGACAAATAACGAGAGATGTCTTCGAGAATAGTTACATAGGTCATTATGTCTGAGTAGGATCAGTGCGACAATATGACAGCATATAAGCACACCGCTCGTCCACCCTCTCATTGTCACCGCTCCCAAAAACGTCCTCGTGCCGCACCGCGCTCACAACTTCATCGTCAATACGTAGCCAACCTTCCCCATTTCCGCTCTCTCCGTTCCGGTGGAGCACATCGACCGTATAGTTCCCGCCGCCTGTGGACTTGCCGTGATGGTAAAGCACCCCATAGAGCTTGTAGTTCACCGGCTCCGCAGATTTTCCGGCAACGGGTGCAAGAATTTCTGGACCAACCAAGCCACGAAGCACTCTCAGCCTCGGCTAGCACGGGGTAAACAAAGAAGAAAATCGTACCGAGTGGGATTTCGAGCCCTGGAGCGAACCGAACAGGCTTGCTGATCTTAACTACACCATCGGCGGCCACGTCAGACAGGAACCGCTTAAGGTGGATCACGAGAACGGATGGAAGCGCCTCGATGAGCACTTGCTGGCTCGCCTCGCTGAAGCAAGACGGACCGAGTTGCACAGGTTGCAGATGCGAGATGCGTGCGAGTGCACCTTCTATAGCGTGTACGGAATCGTGCTTTTGGAGAAGTTAGATGTCAGTCACCAGGACATTGTGTGGGTGAAATGGGGAGGGAAAACGGACCTGAATGTCGAGTTGTAGTGATCGCCAATCTTCAATGTTGACAGTGTCAGGCATGTTTGGTGCCCGCACGATGGAGCGGAACTTTCCACCGAATATACGCTTCAGGCGCGACTCAACTGACTCGGCCTAATCATGACCATGCGTCCGTCAGCTCAACGCAGAGAGAGGTGAAATAATGGTCGTACCATGAACCCGCGTTTTCCCATGTTAGTCTGGCCTGACTGAGATACCTCGCGTTCTTCTTCTCGGCCCACTCCGGGCGCAGTAGAGGCCAACTTGTGACCACTAATAGAAGCAGGTAGCGCGAGCAATTCTTCATCGAGCGCGTCGAGGTAAAGGTGGAAAAACTCTTCCGCATCCTGCTGTTGGCCGTCCTACATACATTATTAGTAACAGCAGGGCACTACGAGGCAAAACATACCAGGAACGCTTCGAGCTGCCGCTTCCCCTTCATGGCATCGTATATGTACGTTGGTTCAAATGAATCCACAGCATCGTGTTCTTTCCTCGCATCTTCATCTTCCCTCCGGATTCTCCCTGCAATCTGTTGCGGCGGCTGTTGCGCCGGAGGTGGCTCCCCCTTAAACATGAATTCCTCAAAGAATCTCAACGTAGCATCCACCAGTGGTGTCGCGCCATCACTAGTCTCCGAAACCCCTGCTCCGCGCGGGCCTTTCAGATCGCCCAGTTCTCTAAAAAGGTCCCAAAAGGGAGGGGAATGCACGAGCAGTTGCAACACTGCATTCGCAATGCACATACTCCCAGCGTTCACAAGTCCACGAGTACGTAGGCGCGGCAGTGCGGTGTTGCCGGTTGAATGAGAGGGTGTCGTGCTGCTGAGGGGTGAAAGGGACTCCGCATTGGGCAGCGGTGGGACACGGGACGGCGGAGGAGAGGAGGGGATCGAGAAACCGACGATGGGCGAAGCAGGGAGCAAGGGATTGAAGGTAGCGGCAGAACCTGGGTCGCGAGATTTCCATGACTCGATTAGAACAGGTGGCGTGGACGCAGGAACTGGTACAAGTGTAGGTGCAGGTGTAGGTGCAGGCAACGACGCGGCAGACAAAATTTCAGTAACGTCTGGTTCTGTGCATGGTGCGACTATATCACGCTTCGTAGTCCCTTCCAGAGGATAAGGCAACGTGGCGGCCGGGGAAATGTCTTGCAACGCAGCAGCTACAGCAGCCGGTGGTGATGTATCTGTGGGATGTGGACTGGTGTGAACTGGTAGGGCGGGTGAAGTGGCTGCGGGGGGCTGAGAGCTGTCTCCAATTTCGTAAGGTTTCGTCGGATAAGATAGAGAAGGGTGTCCTGCGATGATGCTGGGTTTCTTGACTTGCGGTGAAACGGTGCTACCGCTGGAGGTAGACTGGTGGGGCGACGCGTCAGGCAAATGAGTAGGCTGGGTGGAAAGAGGGATAGGAGCATGAGAAATCGAGTCTATATCGCACAATGGATACGACAATGGCTCGTATAGAATGTTATCGAAAGGATAGGTGGAAGGGGAAAACGCAGTTGGGGCAGCATCGGTACCTTGATGTAAAGTGACGTAAAGATGGCGAATCTCTCGGAGAATACGGACAGGAATGCTGTAAGGCCCTTGCTTCTTTGCTTCTTGGACAATATCGTTCCAGAGTGTACAGAAGTCATGCTGCAGCCCAGAAAGAGTATTCCGTATGTCAATTTGGGTAAATGCCTCCAAACCGTCCAAATGGAGATCGGTGCGAAAGACCTTGCGAGTAAGATAAATTAACATGGCAAGTGACCCACTGTCATGATCATGGGTGACGATGTCCCTAAGGTCTCGCTCCGGTAGGCCATATACACAGGCAGCAAGCTCGAACCAACGGCCATCGCGTTCCCGCACAGTTGCAAGGACCTTGGAAACCATCCCTTGCGCGTACTGAGCAGTAGATCGATCATTGCTAGTGCACCAAGGTACCAGAGTGTGCCATATCTCAACGGTTTTTGGCAATTGGTCCCAGCGGTCGTATAAAAAGTATCTGAGGATTGAAAAAGCATGGCGATCGTGTATGAAGTTCATTGCACTGGAGGAGATGTCAAGCCGACGAAGTTTGACCGAGTCGATGACCGAATCGGATGACCACGTGCGGTCTAAGAAATCAGCCAATGCACCGGAGAGCCTTGCCGAAACGTAATTGGAAAGATGTTCTCGAAGATCCTTGACCAACTCTGAGTTGAAGAAGCCAGGGATGGCCTCAATGAACTTTTCCAGTGAGTCATCGTCGCCCAGAGAACTGATGGTCCAGCCCAAGATGTCGACGTCGATCTTCGATGACTGCTCCTCCGCCGTCCACTCCGCCATCGCCTCCACACCCCATAACATACAACGACGATAAAAATACTTCGAGTTATTAAAGCGATCCCGGGCGTTATTCCAACCCCGACTAGCGGTAATGGAGGCGAGAATTGTAAAGGTTACATATTGTATGCTGGCGTACAGAAACCAGGCCGGTGCAGAAAGCGGTGAATAGTACGGGCTATCCTGCCGAATTAATGGTAGCAGTGTGATCAACCCGTACACCCCTGAGAAAAACCCAATCCACGAAACAACACAGGTGAAGACTTCCCGGTCGACATTGAACAGGAAAATGACCAGTCCGCCAAAGAAAAGGAACAGCGAGAGATGCAATAGCGCCGGCAATCCTTCAACTGCCCACGGAATATGCATCTTGTCCACGCCATTCGCAAAGAATGCACGCACTCGCGATCGCTTCTCTGGCCTGCACCGTGCAGGCTGGGTAACACGGATATATCGACGCGCCCATTGATGTAACGAGGTTGCCCACAAAGCACAGCTAAGGCTCATCACCAGACTCAAGAACCAGAGTGAATTCACCCAGACAGCATATCTCGGAGGAGAGAACGGGGGTGGTTTAGCGATAGGGGAAGGGATGGAAGGACGTGTTACGTTCGGGTCGGCGAGGACCTCGTAGATGTTCCCAAGATAGAATGCAGAGGTATCCTGGCTGTTCGGCCTGAGGTCCTGGACGGTGACAGCAAGGAGTGCAGCAACGGCGGCAGAGAATAGACCGGTCTATAGTGTTTCCAGTTTATGCACAAGCAAGCATGAATGGGAAACGAGGACTCACAAAAATGAGAATGCCACCGGCGTCCTCTTTCCAGTTGTCAGCGTTCTTTTTGTCCTCTTCCTCTGCATTTTTGGAGTAGATGGAGAAGAGCTGTCCAGAGCTGTCACCGAAAGTGGACTGTGCTTGCGATTGCTGATTCGGTGTCGGCTGCACCTGATCGCCGTCTATTTATATAGATTTGTGAACTGGGGGAGGGCATGTCAAAGCGACGGGTAAAACACACCTGGGTTGTTCCCTTTTTCGGGATCTCGGTGAGTGGTTTCAGACATGGAACTTGAACTGGTTTGAGGTGTAGGTTTTGTAGGCCACGAGATTTAAGAGGGTGGGAGTCGGCACGAGCGATGTGGACGCTACTACCACCTGATCACCGTCGTCGGACTTGCAAGAAAAAGGAGAACGGGAACGAGAGCGATGTGGGCACTTCCACCTGATCGCAGTCAGAGTGGGGGCAAAATCACGGGGGATTCAAGAGAGGTGTGTTTATTTACATTCATGTACCGTAGTAAGGGTCATCTAAGCGACGTCGTTCAAAGAATGAATGAAAGAGTGCTGGAATGGATGGTTCCGAGAGAGTTCCGACTCCCAAGCAGATGTCAGGCCTTGTGTCAGGCCGAGCAGGTGTCAGGCCTGTCATGTCGGCTGGCCTACAGTAGGCGGACCTGACGGAGACACGGTACCGCGCCGGAACCCAACTGGCAAGACTATCTGCCCTCCTCCAGAAACCAGCTGCCAATGCCAGTAAAGATGAGCCACGCACAGATTTCGCATCAGGATACCACTGGGCCGACATATATGACAAACGAGATGAAGGTCTGCCCTTCGCCTGGTCCCACATCACAAACGCTGACAACCCAGCACGTCCCCCTTCCCTGCCTGGTTATTCATATACACCGCTGTCATCCGCCCGTTCCTCTTCAGCCCTCTTGTCACACTTCTTGGCCCTCAACTCGCTCTCCCTCACACTGCAGCCATAGTCGTTCTGGACCGGACACGGCCGTGGTCCTTCCTCGACGATCTAAACCCCAGCCTCGTCTGGATTGGGCACTGGGTCTAACATGGGGTCCAAGGGGACGGAGCGCGCGGGCTCGATGTTATCTGTGGGAAACACCGTGAATGCTGACCGTGCGTCTCTTTCTGGTCCCTCTCCCTCCTTCGGCAGTATTGACCAATCCCCATCATCACGGTAGGTCAGGCACACCTCTAGCTCTACTGAGCTGTCCACCGGGCCCCTTCTTGCGACGTCAAGTGCGCTGCAGGGCACTATCCTCCCACTGGGCCGAGCGCGTTCACGCAGAATGCAGCAGGCGTGCACGTCATCGTCGTGTGCACCAAGTCAGAATTGGTCGATGGTACCAATGACCTTGTCGGTGCAGTTGCTTTATGGGCCTGATATCGATATCAATACAGTCAAGGGAGTGGGAGAAAGCATAGATGGGGTCATGGAGATACTGCGCGCAGTCTACCTCAAGTGTACGCCTCCTAATATTTATCGCTTTGATTTTCCCTTATTCGTCTTCGTTGAATAACAGATATCGCGGGGTTATTCTCCACAACGCTGCAACCAGCAACGCGCAATGTCTTGCGTCCGTACGCGCCGCACGCACTCTTCGTACCCCCGCTCCAGCTCCCGAGAGTGTGTTCGTCGACGCAGCTACACCAACACGCGACCCCATTTTAGTTCTCACACATGCCAAACACACTCGACCGTGAGCGAATCGCCGTTCCCGCAGGGTGGGCTGTGGCAAAATCACGGTTCTACGAGACGGCCTTGATGCGAAAGCGTGGGAGTACGACCTCTCGATCGAGTCTGGCGTTTACGATGGAGGGTGCGAAGCATGCGCGCGGATACAGTGCGCGGCACTCCTGCAGGACCAAGGTCCCGAGGTGCGCCTTTTCCGTCCTCCAATAACTTTGCGCTAATGAGTTGATGCCGATGCTGACTACCATAGCCGACCCAACTCGTAACGTTCAATAATACCGGAAGGAGCCATCCTCGCGGAGGATGAGAACACGCGACGTGCCGACCGCGACCCGCGCGGCATTTTCCGCAGTCCCGTGGACGCCTCGGCTCCGCCGACCGCAGGCGTCGGACCACTGGGTTCGTCGACCTTCTCGCTGCCGACGGTTGAGCGCGCACCAAGATGGAGGGCAGGGGTAGTAGGCGCGCGGCGCCGCTCCGAGTCTGACGAGACAGACACAACACGTAGTGTTGCGTGATGTCTTCAAGAGCCTGTTGAACACCAGGACGACGCCGTGAGTTCGGGTCGTGGTGGTGCAGGTGAGGCGATGCACAGGCATGGGACCGAGGACGGGTGGCGGTGCGAGATAAAACACTGTTAAGAGGGCAGAGCGGGGCTCTGAATCCCATGATGTCACGGTTGCACGCCGAACTTGGCATGAACGAGCGAAATCCTGCGGGTCATCGTTCGTTTCCGTGTGTAAAGTTTCCCGTTTCAATGTACCGAAACACCAGCCGGTCCCCGGCGTTGAAAACGCGGGAAAGGGTCCGTGAAATTCAATTCCATCGGGAGCGAGTCCTACGTGGGCGGCATTTTAGACAGATTACGAGCCGATGGCTTTTCCCAGAATCGTACCGTCCAACATCACGTGCATGCTTACTCAGCAGGCAACGGGGATCATGAGCGCCGCTTCCGACTTGCAGCAGGCGCCCTGGTGTTTCCACCTGTCGCAGCCACCTCAAACTCCAGCTCCTTGCGCTCCACAAACGACGAATAACGGGAGATGTCTTCGAGATCAAGAGAATAGTTACATAGCTCATCATGTCTGAGTAGGATCAGTGCGACAATAAAACAGCATATAAGCACACCGCTCGTCCACCCTCTCATTGTCACCGCTCTCAAACACGTCCTCGCGACACACCGTACTCACAACTTCATCATCTATACGTAGCCAACCTTCCTCATTTCCGCTGTCTCCGTTCCGGTAGAGCACGTCGACCGTATAGTGCCCGCTGCCTGCGGACTTGCCATGATGGTAAAGCACCCCATACAGCTTGTAGTGCACTGGCTCCGCAGATTTTCCGGCAACGGGTGCCAGCAATTCTGGACCAACCAAGCCACGAAGGACTCAGCCTTGGCCAGCAAGAGGAAAAGAAGGAGAAAATCGTACCAAGTGGGATTTCGAGCTCTGGTGCGAACTGAACAAGCTTGCTGATCTTAACTACGCCATCCGCGGCCACATCATACAAAAACCGCTTAAGGTGTAGCACGAGAACGGGTGGGAGCGCCTCGATGAGCACCTGCTGGCTGGCCTCGCCGAAGCCAGACGGACCGAGCTCCACAGGTCGCAGGTGCGAGATACGTGCGAGTGCATCTTCTATAGCGTGTACCGAATCGTGCTTTTGGAGTTCAATGTCAGTCACCATGACATTGTGTAGGTGGAATGGGAGGAGGGAAAACGACCTGGATGTCAAGTTGTAGTGATCGCCAATCTTCAATGTTGACTGTGTCGGGCTGGTTTGGCGCGCGCACAGTCGAGCGGAACTTTCCATCGAATATGTGTTTCAGGGGCGACTCGACTGACTCGGCCTAATAATGACCATGCATCCGTCAGCTCAACGCCGCAGAGAGGTTAAATAATTGGCGCACCATGAGGCCTCGTTTTCCTGCGTTGGTCTGGCCGGGCTGAGACACCTCGCGTCCTTCTGCTCTGGTTGCGGCAGTGCCCGACTTCCGACCGCTTATAGAAGTGAGTAGCGCAAGCAATTCTTCATCAAGCGCGTCGAGGTAGAGACGGAAAAACTCTTCCGCATCCTGCTGTTGGCCCTCCTATACACATTAGGCCATCACAGATCAGTAATAGCCGGGCGCTACGTGGCACGGGAACGTACCAGCAATTTCTTGAGCTGCCTCTTTTCCTTCATGGCATTATACATGTACATCGGTTTGAACGAGTCCTCGTTGAACTCTTTCTTCGTTTCTTCATCTTCTCTCGCCTTCCCCCCTGCAACCTGTTGTGGCAGTTCCTGTGATGGAGGTGGTTCCTTCTGCTTAAACATGAATTCCTCAAGGAATCTCAACGTAGCATCCACCAGTGGTGTCGCGCCATCACTTGTCCCCAGAACCCCTGCACCGCGCGGCCCTTTCAGATCGCCCAGTTCTCTAAATAGGTCCCTGAACGGAGGAGAATGCACGAGCAGTTGTAACACTGCATTCGCAAAGCACATACTCCCAGTATTCACGAGTCCACGGTCACGTAGGCGCGGCAGTGCGGCGTTGCCGGTTGAATGAGAGTGTGTCGTGCTGCTGAGAGGGGAAAGGGACTCCGCATTGGGCAGCGGTGGGACACGGGACGGTGGAGGAGAGGCGGGGATGGAAAGACCGACGATGGACGAGGCAGGGAGCAAGGGATTGACGGTAGAGGCGACACCTGGGTCGCAAGATTCCAATGACTTGATTGGAACAGGTGGCGTAGACGCCAGAACTGGTACAAGTGTAGGTGCAGGCAACGACGCGGTAGACAAAATTTCAACAAGGTCTGGTTCTGTGCATGGTGCGACTATATCCCGCTTCGTAGTCCCTTCCAGAGGATGAGGCAACGTAGCGGCCGGGGAAATGTCTTGCAACGCAGCAGCTACAGTAGCCGGTGGTGATGTATCTGTGGAATGTGGACTGGTGTGAACTGGTAAGGCGGGTGAAGTGGCTGCGGGGGGCTGAGAGCTGTCTCCGATTTCGCTAAGTTTCGTCGGATAAGATAGAGAAGGGTGTCCTGGGATGATGCTTGGTTCGTTGACTTGCGGTGAAACGGTGCTACCGCTTGAGGTAGACTGGTGGGGCGAGGCGTCAGGCGAATGAGCAGGCTGAGTGGGAAGAGGAAGAGGAGCATGAGCAATCGAGTCTGGGCGATGACTGGCGATTTCGCACAGCGGATACGACGATGGCTGTGACAGAATAGGGTCGAAATCTTCGGTAGAAGGGGAAAACACTGGTGGAATTTGTCGCGTCGCGGGTCTGTGCGCAAGCACCCCTCGATGCAACACCTCGCCCCGGGGCTCTGTCTGGAACAGACCCCAAAGCCAATTTTTGGACCCTGTTACGGGGCCTCGCGCCCATTACTGTACGCTCGGCCAATCCCCTTTGTTATCTCCCTTCCTTTGTCTTACTCTTCTGCCATGTCCCATTCCCCTATTCTTACTATACACTTGACTCAAGCATGCCCCACCCAAATGGACACGCGTCCCCATTATCCCTATCACGCGCCGCTTACTATAATAGCAAACGCGACTCACTTTGGTACCTTACTATAGGGCTTATTATTACCAGTACGAGACATGTAGCACAATAACATGTAATAGCTTATATAGCGCGATGTGCGCCTAGCTGAATGTTCATCCAATCTGTCTCGTTCGTTCTGTCCTCCCTGCGTGCCTCTAACTTTCTTGCGTACTACCCCTTCCCATAAACCTTCCCGCCCACTAAACACAGTCGGGGCAGCATCGGTACCTTGATGCAAAGCGACGTAATGATGGCGAATCGAGAGGAGAATATAGACAGGCGTGCTGTAATACCCTTGCTTCTTTGCTTCTTGAACTATTTCGTTCCAGAGTGTACAGAAGTCATGCTGTAGTCCAGAATGTGTATTGTGTATGTCGAATTTGGTAAATGCATCCAAAACACCCCAGTGGTGATCAGAGCGAAAGGCTTTGCGAGTAAGATGGATTAGGATGGCAAGTGACCCACTGTCATCATCATGGGCGACGATGTCCCTAAGGTCACGCTCCGGTAGGCCATATACACGAACAGCAAGCTCGAACCAACGGTCATCGCGAACCCGCACAGTCCAAAGGACCTTGGCAACTATCCCTTGCGCGAGCTGAGCAGTTTCTTGATCATTGCTAGTGCACCAACGTGCCAGACTGTGCCATATCTCAACGGTTTTTGGCAATTGGTCCCAGCGGTCGAAGAAAGTGGGACGAAGGATTGACGAAACATGGAGATCGTGTATGAAGTTCATTGCACTCAAGGAGATGTCAAGCCGATGAAGTTTGACCGAGTCGATGACCGAATTGGATGACAACGTGCGGCGCAAGAATCCATTCAATGCAAAGTAGAGCCGGTTCGATAGTTCACGGGAGAGATGTTCTGGGGGATCCTCGACCAACTTTGAGTTGAAGAAGCCAGGGATGGCCTCAATGAACTTTTCCAGTGAGTCATCGTCGCCCAGAGCACTGATGGTCCAGCCCAAGATGTCCATGTCGATCTTCGATGACCGTTCCGACGCCATTTCCTCCGCTTTCCTCTCCACACCCCCTAACATCCAATCACGATAAAGGTACTTCAAGCTAACAAAGCGATTCGAGGTATCATAAAAACCGTAACTATAGGTGATGGAGGCGAGAATTCTAAAGGTTACACATTGTACGCTGGTGTACAGGAACCTGGCTGGTACAGAAAGCGGTGAATAGTACGGGCTATCTTGCCGAATTAATGGCAGCAGTGTGATCAACCCGTACACCCCTGAGAAAACCCCAATCCATGAAACAACACAGGTGAAGACTTCCCGGTCGACATTGAACAGGAAAATGATCAGTCCGCCAAAGAAAAGGAACAACGAGAGGTGTAGCAGCGCCGGCAATCCTTCAACTGCCCATGGAATATGCATCTTGTCCACACCATTTGCAAAGTATGCACGCACTCGCGATCGCTTCTCTGGACTGCACCGTGCAGGCTGAGTAACGCGGATATATCGACGCGCCCATTGATGTAACGAGGTCGCCCACAAAGCACAGCTAACGCTCATCACCAGACTCAAGAACCAGAGTGAATTCACCCAGACAGCATATCTCGGAGGAGAGAACGGGGGTGGTTTCGCGACAGGGGAAGGGATGGAAGGACGTGTTGCGTTCGGGTCGGTGAGGACCTCGTAGATGTTCCCAAGATAGAATGCAGAGGTATCCTGGCTGTTGGGCCTCAGATCCTGGACTGTGACAGCAAGGAGTGCAGCAACGGCGGCAGAGAATAGACCGGTCTATAGTGTTTCCAGTTTACGCACAAGCAAGCATGAGGAACACGAGGACTCACGAAAATGAGGATGCCACCGGCATCCTCTTTCCAGTTGTCAGCGTTCTTTTTGTCCTCTTCCTCTGCATTTTTGGAGTATATGGAGAAGAGGGGTCCAGAGCTATCGCCGAAATTGGATCCCACTTGGGATGGCTGCGGTGGTTGATTCAGTTGCTGCGTAGCCTGCGCCTGGTTGTCTTCTATTTATATACGTTTGTGAACTTGGAGAGGGCACGTCAAAGCGACCTGGGATGTTCCCCCTTTCGGGGTCTCGAGTTTCAGACATTGAGGTAGGCCTGAGATCGTTGAGATGACTCGACAGAGACCCCGAGAATTCCCCAACCACATGCTTGGCCGCATGAAACAGCGCTTACGTAAAACTGGAGAAGACGGAAAGTTCGCCTAGATAGCAACGATTTTCACACCCGATGTGGCCTCATGTCAGGTGTGAAAGCCAAAGAAGGCATATAAGCCAGCACAAAAAATTGACGTCTCGATAATGTATAGCACGACAAATGGAAGACCAGTGAGAGAACGACGACATCAGCATACTCGCCCACTCGTGAAAAACCTCTCAGTACCACCACAGAACGCCTTCCAAGGATCAGGCATCATAAAAGGCACCTCCTCATCGCCGTCCCAGTTAATCCGCACACTCGTAAACTTCCCATCGACCGAAATATCATCCAACAAGTCTTCTACACCCTCGCCGTTCCCCCACTTCCCACCGCGCGGTCGGTCACCGACAAAATAAACCCGAACGCCTGCGACGTCCGACATCAAACTCGCACGCTTTCCAAACGCAGGAGAAAAGGCGATCCTGTCGTCGCCGGTGCGGATGGTAATTGGCCCGCGAAAGCAGCGGGGAAGCGAGAGATATACGTCTCCGTAGTTGGCACGCAGCGCCATGTCGAGGAATGGAAGTGCACGGCTGCTTCCGTCATCGGGGGACAAACCGTCGTGCTGTTCATGCATAGTATTCGTCAAAGATTATCTCCCACCGTTCTCACCCTTTTTAAAAACAGGGGGACGAAGCTGGAATTGAGAGTGTGGCGTACCACTATGGCGCGCACTGCGCCGTTGCGGCTGTACATGTCCAACGAGACTCGCTTTGACTTTGTGCTCCTATCGTGTTTGATCCATATTTCAGCAGTGACGTGTCCGTTCGTCGTATGGAGGGTGAGGTTCTTGCGGACTGCGTCTGGGGCGATGCCAGGTGGCAGTGGCGGTGGCGCCAAGGAGAGGTCGAGGATGTACTGCCCGTTCACTGGGGCATCACGCATGCCCTCATCCCTTGATATGTGGAGGTAGTTGGTAGGGGGGATGTCGGGTCCGTCGACCTCGTCCTAGATTTTCAAAAAATTATTGAACTCGCTCGTTGCCAAGAGTCCCAGGACACCACGTACGCCAACGCAAGTCTCCGTTTCTTCATCAACACTGCTTTTCTGCAGATCTACTTGGGCCCAGGTATTCTCTTCGTCATTCACAGTTACCATTGATGTGGCAGTGGCGCAATGGGTCCGAAGGGGAGAGAGATAGTAGCGCACCGAAAGCGCTGGAACGGAGGTCTAGACCGGTATGGCCAAAGGCGTAACAGCAATACCAATTGTAGACATGATCAGCGCCTTGGCAGCACCATCCTCGGAGAATGTACAGTATTCCCTTTTTACATGGTCAAATGAGGGTCGGGCAGTACGGAGACAAATGGTTTCATCTGCGTGAAACGAGAGGATGATCGACTCCCGTTCACGTGGCGCGCCCTGGGATCACTCAGCCTGTGCGACATTGTGCACATGACATTGAGATTGTCATCACTGATATACGTAGCCCGTTCATCACCACGCTCTATTTCTCGTCCCACACTCTCCATCACACCACCAACCCCATCCAAGCTACTAATCATCCGAAAGATGTCCGATTCCAAGAAATCCAAGTCCGAGGAGGAATGGCGGGCGGTCCTCAGCCCAGAGCAGGTGTGTTCCCTCAAAAGGACCCTAATCGTATTCGAGGATGGTCTCCGGCTTATATGCGAGCGTGCATGATAGTTCAGGGTGCTCCGTTTGAAGGGCACAGAGCGAGCCGGTACGGGGGAGTACGAGCATACCAAAGACGCCGGGGTCTATTCCTGCTCGGCTTGTAACACGCCCCTCTACAAGAGCACCACCAAGTTCGACAGTGGCTGTGGCTGGCCAGCCTTTTTCGACGGTAAGTCTCTTGTCTAGATGTGTGTCTCGCCGTGTTGTTGACTTGACTGGTCTTCATCATGCCAGCCATCCCGGGCGCTGTAACTCGCAACGTGGACCTTTCTCTGGGGGTCGAACGCACCGAGATTGTCTGTACTGCCTGTGGGGGTCACCTCGGGCATGTGTTCAAAGGGGAGGGTTACAGAACGCCAAGTTCGCATTCTTTCTTCTTTCTTTCTTGCAGTTGGCGGGTTCGCTGACCCCGGTTTTCGTGCAGCCAACGAGCGCCACTGCGTAAATTCGGTCTCCCTTAGTTTCGCTGTCGATGACAAAAAAGGTGGGGGATCTGGCTTGCTAGGTCGCATACTGGGAAGCGGATCTTCGAAGCGTTAGGTTGTTGGAATATATGTACACGTGATTCTATCCTGTCATCGATCGTCGTCATCTTCTGTTTTTGGTTGTATCCCGTTGCCTTCCTTCCAACTCCCTCTCATGTCCACCTGTCTTCTGAGGTACTTGCCAGCGTGTAAGAATGTTCGGAATCCAAGACTGGGACACCATTACACAATCCTGGAATTTGGTACGCGGGAATTGTAGTCCAGGATTGTTCGGGAAAATGCGTGGGGCCAAGCGTGAAGCAGTCGTCTCACAGGGCACGGTGACAATATATAGTGTTCGACAAAGCAGTTGGTGTGCTTCGTCAAGCACTACATGTTGTCCCTGTGCCCAGTCACCCATCCTGGAATGATTACGACAATCGTCTGCCCGACTTCTGTAACCCATTCTGGGTACTGTCGTGGCAGGCCATGACCATGTTCCCGGCTGCATGATCACGTTTTCCGTCACGGTGTCCAAGTACATTCGAGGAGGCGTTCAACGGATGGCCTTGCAGTACGTCCTCCATCTTGCTTACGCATTGACTCAATGACATTCTGTTTTCCTCTGAAGATGGTCCTCCGGGCAAATTCCGGCGACTGCACGTTGGAAGAACACTCCCGCGCTAAATCGGGGTGCACTTATCAATCTCATTGGAACATGTTTCCAACGAACAACGAGCGGTCATTTGTGCGTGGATGTTAGAGAGCACTGTGTTCTGATCTTCGGCGGAGTCGCCTGCTGCCAAGTGGCAGGCATCGCAAGTTCAGTCGCCGTGTACCTCCTCGTGCTGTTGCTGCTAATTCAGTCGCAAATGTCAGGACAGCCGCAGCCATCCCAAATATTGCAACTCGGCTCGTGGACTCCGGTGTTCCTTCTTAGTCTACACGACCATCGACTGCCATGTAAACCATCACACTCTCTACTTATCATGTCCTCCCAGACACTCCATGTACTCGATGACGATTGTCAGATATCAGAATCATCAATTTCTGATTAGTTTGAGAGATGCACAGAGTACAGTAACGACGGGACAATACAAGTGACTGAACGATAGAAACCCACGAGAACAAAGCAGTGTGGGCGAGCGAAACCTTGCAAAAAAATTGTGCACGTCATCTGCACGTGATTTCAGGCTGAGGCGGGCCGTTAAGCCGAGATGCCACGAAATTTGGAGGAACGGGCTGATTTAGCTGACAAGTGAGGCTCTCACCGCCCAATGCTCCCCCGTCACCTTCGTCGTACCATTCATGCTCCCACCGCCCACCGCCTGCTCACAACTCCACCCCGTCCACATGCACCGCTCGCAGCCCTGCGTTACCGCCCGACCACAGGGTCCGTAGCGACGTTCCACCACACCTCCCGTCGGAGCAACGAGCTGCCCAAATCCCCTTTCCAGACCTTCGTAGACGTTCTGAGGGAAGAGCTGCGGAAAAACAGGGAGCTGCAGGAGAACGTGAAACAGCTCCAGGGCGACGTGGACAAGCTCCAAGACTCCGAGGCGATGAGAAAGGCCAGAGCCGCGTATGAGCGCGCCAGGGTGCGTATCATCCCAAGCGCCCCTCTGCTCACGAGAGTTGTTGCTGATTTGGGGAGTGTATTTATTTATTATACAGCTTACTTCGAGCATTAAAGAGAACCCGCGGCTGCGTGCTGCTGCCGAGGAACTCAAAAAAGGTGGCGTCAAAGTCGGCGACGCGGTCTCCGAAGCACTCAGGACGATGGAGGAGAGCGACCTTGCTCGCGCGGTATGCCATCCGACCGTACCATCCGAAGAATTCCTCATTTCCCTTTCTTTTTTCTCCCCACCCACTTTTGTAGATATCCAGGGCGACCGCGGCCGTCTCCTCGACGATTGCCTCCACGACAGAGCCCATTCGCAACACCGCGGCGTACAAAACCCTCGCGGAGACGGTCATCGACGCACTTGATGACTCCGGCACGGCGAAACATGCCGGGTTCGAGGAGAAGGATGCACGGCGAGCGCGGCGGCAGCTGCGACTTGCCAAGGCGGGCAAAGAGGGTCGCATCAAGGCGCGCGTCGTTGCCAACCCGGAGTACGTCTTTTTCAACAACCTCTCATGTCCCACTTTTCTTACTGATCTAATCATCCTTGCAGGGCGGGTGAAGCCCTCGTCTTGCATGCCTCTTCTCCACGCCAAGAGCGCTGGCAGCAGCTCAAGGAGACGAACCCGATCCTGCGCAAGGTCGCCGCGCTGCATGTGGCGTACCAGGAATCGGAAAACCCGGTGGTGTCGTCGATGCGCTCGGTGACGTCCACCGTCGCGTCGTGGTTCGACGAAAACGAGACGGCGCGCGTGTTGCGGAGCATGAAGCTGCTCGACCCGAGTTTCTCGATGGAGTCTTTCGAGCGCGAGCTACGCGAATACATCGTGCCCGAGGTCGTAGACGCCTACCTGAGCGCAGACAACGACGCGCTCAAATCATGGTGCTCCGAAGCGGTTCGTCCTGCCAACCAATCAGCGAAAGTCGAGGGGGAAAGTCGTTGATTCTTTTTTCTTTTTCTTTCTTTCTAGACTTACAACGTACTCTGGGCAACGATGGAGCAGTATCTCCGACAGGGGCTTGCGCCCGACTCGAAGGTGCTTGACATCCGGCAGGTGGATGTGAGCACGGGCCGCTTCCTGGAGGACAACACGCCCGTGTACGTGATCACGTTCACGACGCAGGAGGTTCTCCTGTTCCGCGACCGCAAGACGCGCGAGGTCGTCGTCGGCGCCGAGGACCGCGTCGAGCAGTGCAACTATGCGGCTGTGATCACGCGCGTGGAGGAGGACCTTGAGAACGAGCTGACCGGAGGCTGGAAAGTCATCGAGGTTCGCGGTTTTTTTTGTCTTGTGAGAGGACGGGGACTGATGCGGGATCCGAACGAAACATAGATGGCGCGTAGGTCAGGGCGTGCATATCTATAACCTGCCATTACACCTGGACCATATCGACATGGGTCCCCTCAAAAACTAACATTTGTCCTCGCATCACACCTGTTTTGTTGCAAGCACGTATGCCTCATTCTAGTCACTTTCATCGCACCATCACAACCACCACCACTCTAGAAGTATGTACACGCATATATTAATCTGTCGATATTATCGTGTTGGGCTCTTGCGCAACGCTAGATTTTAATCGCGACTTGTGATTCCCGACATGTGACAGCTTTGTCGCAACGAGTTTTGCCTCAGCACGGGAAGAAAAAATGGGAATAACAGTGAAACAGAATTAGATCCGCACAGAAGGGTGAATGAGTATGCAAGAACTAATAGTAGATGCGTACAGTAACAAGTTCGATCGGGGACAGCCCCAAAATCCATGAGCAGAATTAAGACTTCTTCATTTTTGCGCGGCGCTCCTCGATGTCCTGCCTTGTCATGCGGGTGCCCAGAATGACGTCCCAGTGGACGAACCACGGTTGGGAAAAGTTTGACTTGATGCCGATGGCCTGGTGGTGTATGTCATGGTAATCCGCCGTATTGCCGCTGAGCATCTGGAGAGGGTCGAACGGGAGACTGTACCCGCAGTGGTCATCGACAGTCTTGCAGGTGGAGAGAACGAAGAAGAGCATCGCCTGGCGGACGGAGAGGCCTGTGACGGTCTCGGTCAGTAAGGCGCCGAGCGTGTCGAGCACGAAACCCTCGATCGGGTGGTTGTAGAGCGCGCCGAAAGCGTAAGGAACGTAGAGCCGGTGATGAACCGAGTGGAGATGCTTGTATAAAAACCGGTTGAGATGCATCAAACGATGAAGGAAATATTGCCACGTGTCAAGCACCACCCTAATGCAAATTTTTTTAATGAAAATTTGGTCTCATTAGCAAGGTAAAAGAGGTCCGCGGGGAAGGGATTTGACGTACATGGCAAGAAGTAACCGCACAGTGGGGATGACCCACCAATAGAGGAGGTAGGCGAGTGGCGCCACCACCGCAGGAGCGTTTTCGAGCGAGCCAAAGAAGGGGAACGACGCAAGGAAGCGCGCCATGCTGCGCATAGCAACGACATGGTCTACGCGCTCAGAGGGCTCATCGACCCAAACAACGGCAAGGGCAGTCTGGATGACCTGCTGCACGATAACAGCGCGAAAAACCTCGAAGCGCGAGGCGCGGTTGCGGGAGGCTACCTCTGCGGAGTCGTGGATGCGATAGCGGAGGAGCCAGGGCGCATTGGAGAGGTCGAGGAGCTGGAAGAAGGCCGCTGTGAGCCAGTAAGCGGGGACTGGGGCGAGGACGGTGAGGAGGGAGTCGGAGAGGGTGGGGAGGAGAGAGGGGGAGGGGGAGTAGTAGAGCGGGTGGGCGTGGAAGAGCGGGTGCTGCTCTGGTGCGACGAGGGGGGGTATCGGTGCAGTGGTGTGGTTGTGGGTCGAGAACATGGCTGCGCGTGCCCCTGATGACACAGGCACCGGTGACCCCGACCCTCAACGCATCACATGGGATGACATGAGATGACATCTCAGCGTCAACGTCAACCATGTCCCGTTGGATCCCCCTCGAAAGCAACCCAGAGGTACGTTCTGCCCAACGTTAATCTTGCCCGTCCTTCATCTGGTCCGTCCCGCTCTAGCTCTTCAATAAGGTTTGCTGCAATTTTTGGTTGGTTATCCGTAAACATTTCATGCTCCACAGTGGGCGCACCAGGCTGGCTTACTCGAATCTGATGCTGAATTCCAAGACATCTATGGCCTCGATGATGAGGTATGTATTCATAACAACTTCCGCGGCCAGTCGCCCACTCTCTTCTCCAGCTTCTTGACCTCGTCGCTACGCCCGTCAAGGCGGTCATTTTGCTTTTCCCCATCCGCGGTAAACTCGAAGTTCTCAGACAAGAAGAAGAAGAAAAGATAAAGGAAAAGGGTCAAGTACCTATCGATCCTACTGTGTTCTGGATTAAGCAGACCGTACGTCTTGCTGGTGTTGCCCGACTGCAGACAGTGATCACCGTGGGGTCAGATCAGCAATGCGTGCGGCACGATCGGCCTTTTACATGCCTTAATCAACGTAAGATAGGTCATATATCTATTCCGTGCTGTCTGATCCAACATCGCATCGTTGCCGTAGTCGGAGGTCGTGTATGAGCCCGACAGTCCAATCACCAAATTCATCGATTCATGTCAAGGCAAGCGATTCAACCAACCAAACCCCCTCCGATTCCCATTAACCTCGGTCTTCCTTTCTCCCTTTACAGACAAGACACCTTTGGAGCGGGCCAAGTTCCTCGAGTCCGAAGACCTCTTTGCAAACATCCACGCTGCCGCCGCCGCCAGCGGCCAGACTGCCGTCCCAAAGGACTTGGACACGGATCTCCACTTCACTTGTTTCGTACAAGCCCCCGAGGCCTCCGCGCGCGAGGCGGAAACCCCGACGGGTGAACGGCGTCTGATCGAACTTGATGGCGGCCGAGCGGGGCCTGTTGATCGTGGCAAGTCGACAGACCTACTAAAGGTGCGTACTCTCTGCTGGCCAGGCCTTTCATCGATTAGAGGAGGGTTGATGGAATGAATATGTGGGGTTTTTTTACCCAGGACGTAGCAAAGTATGTGAAAGAGCAAATCTTTGCCAAGGCGCCAAGCTCGGAGTTTTGTATGATTGCGCTAGCTGGTGGGTTTCCCGAGGGAGGAAGTGGAGGAGTATGATCAATGTACTATCATGAATACGAACGAGAAGTATGTCAGATGTAATTTCGTGACGCATGTTTTCTGAATTTCCGTGACGCGTCGCGCGACGCCGTCCCGACGTGCTTCAATTGGACTGCAGTACTCAGTCAACTTTCTCTCTCTTCTCTCTCTCTGGATTGACTAACAACAGAATCATGACGCTACTGAATCCACGGCTCACTGGCTAAATCGATAGCCCTCTGCGGGCTGGCTTGCGTTACACAGTATATCAACGGTACAGTATAGAGGCCACATGAATGAACGTTGTAAATACCAACATCGTAGCAACGTAAGCATTATACCCGACCCTCCTTGGTTCCGTAACCCAACAGCAACTGCACGACATCATGGTGTCCTTTCACCGACGCTTCCTCGAGTGGAGTGCGGCCCTGGTTGTTCCGCACATCAATATTCGCGCCGCTCTCGATCAGCAGCTGTACAAGCCCAACGTGTCTTGTTCGCGAAGCTAGACGTAATGGGGTCTGGTTGGTATTGTCACGGCAATTTGCATCTGCGCCATGCTCGAGGAGGACTTGAACGACTTCCTGATGTCCCCGTTGTGACGCGCCATGCAAGGGCGTCCAGTTACTGTGGTCTCGGGTATTCGGATCCACGCCATACTCGAGGAGCACCCGAACAATTTCAAGATCCCCGTTATACGAAGGCCACTGCAACGAGGTCCATCCACCTTGGTCCGAGGCATCCGCATCTGACCCATGATCGAGGAGGGTTTGAACGACTTCCAGATGCCCATACTGTGACGCTGCATGCAGTGGGGTCCAGTTGCTGTGGTCCCGAGCATTTACGTCTATGTCTTGCTCGACGAGGACACGAACCACTTCCGAATGACCCTGTTGTGACGCCTGATGTAATGGTGTGCAGTTATCGTTGTTCCGTGCATCCGCATCCGTGCCACGCTTAATGAGGACACAAACCACTCCCAGGTGGCCCTGTTGCGACGCCTGATGTAGTGTAGTGCAGTTATCGTTGTCCCGTGCGTCGGTATCTGCACCATGCTCGAGGAGGAGCTGAACCACTTCAAAATGCCAACCACGTGACGCTCCATGCAGTGGGGTCCGGTTGCTGTGGTCCCGAGCATTTACGTCTATGTCTTGCTCGAAGAGGACACGAACCACTTCCGAATGGCCCTGCTGCGACGCCTGATGTAATGGGGTGCAGTTATCGTCGTTTCGTGCATCTGCATTCGCACCATGCTCGATGAGAACACGAACCACTTCCGAATGGCCCTGTTGCGACGCCCGATGTAATGGCGTGCAATCATCGTTATCTCGTGCATCAACATCAGCACCATGCTCTAAGAGGATGCGAACAATTTCCGCATCACCAACGTATGACGCCAAATGCAATGGACTGTCCTTGTCCTTGTCCTGGGCTGTCACATCCGCACCGCACTCAATAAGCATTCCAGCAACTTCCAGTTGTCCTTTCCACAATGCCAGATGTAATGGAGTGTCCTCATGGTAATCCTTGGATGCCACATCCGCGCCGCGCCCGATAAGCATGCCAGCAGCTTCCAGTTGTCCTCTGACCGATGTCACATGCAATGGAGTACCCCCATACTCGCCCTGGGCTGTCACATCTGCGCCGCGCTCGATAAGCATGCCAGCAACTTCCAGTTGTCTGCTCCACAATGCCAGATGTAATGGAGTATCCTCATACTTGTCCTTGGCCATCACATCCGCGCCGCGCTCGATAAGCATGCCAGCAGCTTCCAGTTGTCCTCTGAACGACGCCAGATGTAATGGGGTACCCCCAAACTCGTCCTGGGCTGTTACATCCGCGCCGCACTCGATAAGCATGCCAACGACCTCCACTTGTCCCTCTTTTGATGCCAGATGTAATGGGGTCATGTTGTTGGTTAAGTGTCGAGAGTCCACATCCTGTGACCACTGAATGACCAGGAACTCTACCATGGAAGGTAAGCCCAAAAGAGCGACATAATGCAGGGGGGTGCCGTGGAATTGTAAGGGCCTTTCAGCTCGTTCGCTTCGCCTCCGAGTGGGAAATTCTGGGTCGTGTATCCAGACACAGATCGCAAGATGTGGTTTGCTCGGGTCAAACAGTCGTTTCATCCCATCCTCCACATTTCGCGACACATCCTCGAACCGGGCATGGTCAACCCAGTGCTCTGCAGCATATTCGGCGAGAGGATATTTTTCCAGACCGTCGCTAGTGATGACATCCTTATCCAGGTGTAGCAAAATGCCCAAACAAGCTTGTGCAGCAAGGGTATGAGCGGGTGTCATAGAGACATGATAACGGCAGGAAATGATGTCGCTTGCTTGAGCAAGACGGGTGGATGTCAAGAATTCCTTCACCGAAGCGTGAGGGAATTGTATGATCTTTCCCGAAGGAGATCCATCATCGACAATAGCAAGCAAATCGGAGCACGTAGACAGCACCGCGTCGACTGGATCCTGCGAGCGCCAACCCTCCCGAAATCGCGGAATTGGACCTTCCTCGAAACCGAATGCGAGCAAATCGGCGAGTTCCTCGACATAGAGGGGGCGGCGAGCCACAGCAACAAATTGAAATAGACGATGTGCTATTTCCCACTCCGGCTCATTGATCTCTCGCAAGGCACGCTGATATGTCTCGTCGAGCGTCTCTGGTAACTCGGCCAGTGCATGTCGGATACGTGCTGGGATGAGGCCGCAAATGTAGACCACTTGACAATACACCCATCGGAAGCTACATCACAGAAAATGAGCAAATCATCAAGAAACACAGTAATGACACCTTACTTCCCGTCAACTTTTTTTGTGAGGACGTCGATCACTAGTTCCTTGTCCTCCTCTTTCCACCTTCTGCTTTTTCGATTCATGTCAATGACAGACTTGATGTAGTCATCGATGTCCCTCTTTTGCCCACCATCGTCATGTAGGGAAACAGAGCAAAAACTCGAAGGTTCCAGGACAACCGTAATATCAGTCTCCAGTCGGCTGGTGACGCATATGCGCAGATTCGGAAATCGTGACTTGATAAGCTCCTCGATGAGGTTTAGAACTTTGACACGGGCTGACAGCCCTGACGAGATGGCAGATGTGTTTGGACATTCATCCAGGGCATCCACGACCAGATAGAGAGTATGTCCTGAAAGTTTAAGTAGATCCTTTAAACATCCCACAAGTGCATCTTCACTTGGATGACGCGAACCCCTGTCATGTTCTGAGTAGAACTTGGAAAGTATATCACAGCAGGAGTCGGATTGACGACAAAGTTGGACCAGGAGGGCTGAGACCAGTCCACGTAGGTCCCGCTTTTCTTCTTGTCTTAAGTCACAATAATAGAAGGCCAGTGACACAAGCCCGGCTCTCCGCATGGCATCAATGTCCTGGATGATTGCGGAACTAGCCAACACAATCAGTTCTCAAGACAAAAATATCGAGAGGTTAACATACCAAAGGACGCTCTTTCCTGCGCCCGCTACAAAGAGAAATCCATCAGTCTAAACAAAACGTAAGAGCTGGTGACAACGGACGTTTTCCATGAATCCATAAAAGAGAGCTTGACCCGGACCGCTTCCATTCCGAGAAGGTGTCACCTTGGACGAACCACGCCCCGGTCTCTCCGTGGCGTGATTCATGAGCAAGGTTGTAATTTTGCCATGGATCTGGTGCGGAGAGCCAAAGTCGAACATCCTTTTCCATTTCATCACCTGCCAGACAATGTCGGTGAGTCCTGTCAGCAATCGCAACATTAATAACTGACGTTTTGACCTGTTCACGTCGCTCACGATGTCGTGCATAACTTCTGATGCTTAGTCAGACACAGAACTAACCCTTGTCGCTGACAAACATACCCAGGTCATCCCAAACACGGTCGATCGATGCCTTGCCGTCTAGAAAGAAGAAAATTCAACAGCTACCGGGTGACAAGTCGAGTCCGCTTGCTTACCATCCAGGGCCACCCTCATATTCTGGACAAGGCCATACACGACCTCGAAACTCTGCGCTGCGGTCATCCGAGCCTCGTCCAGGGTGAGTCGATCCAGCCTTTCCAGCACCATCTCTTCGTACCCTCCAGAATGCCTCATAAATTTCTCTGGTTGCGTTGAGTCAGGTAAAACGTCATCGAGGAGGAACTCACCTGGCTGTCCTTGCTTCGTGAATTTGGTCGCTAGTGCCAGGATGGAGAGCAGCTCCACAAACGTCTTCACCACAATATCTGTCATAGCCCTTGTAGGAGAGATCTTGGTATAGATGTCGAGGTGTTTCAGAATAGACTCAATCGACTCTAGTAGGTCAACAAGTGGATCGCGTGCACTAACGTCCTCGATGGTCTGAATCGCTTGTATGTCACATAGATATGCGTAGGAACCAAAGAAAGGGACATACATCGAGTAGGATAGCAAGCCCGGCATATATTTCTTTCTCAAGGGAGAATGACTGCAGAATAAGTATCAGAAACATAGAACACCCAATCAGCATCCCCGGACGTACTAGGTCGAGGTTGACGGTGGCGGAGAGCGTACACAGAACTGATACGATACTATTGAGCAACTTTATAATTCTATCGCCGTCTCGGAATTCACTGTGGGCGCGTAATTCCTCTCGAAGAATGGCGGTAACGGACTCGACGGAGTCACAATGCTGAAGCTGGCCAGCCAGGGGATGATTGGCCAATGTTATGTCCGTCTGCTTTTCGTATTCCTGCAAGGAAGCCTCGTACAACACTCGAAGATGAGCCGATCCTGAATGATCACTCATTTTACAGGTGGCGAAGAAATGTGAGTTGAAGGGGCACCAGGGAGTCGGTTATGTGGGGGATTGATGGATAGATAGTGGAATGCGGTGGTAGACGGTCACTGCATGCCTCACTTATTAATAACGCAAGCTAACTGCCTAAACAGATCGGCGTAATATCCGGTGCGTTCACGGGACGGCGAAGGGCCTCGCTCGGTCTCGGCGCCTGTCTTGACGGCGATCACAGCATGACACGTGATGAAGCGTCATGATCCCGTGCTTCTATCCCAGAACTGCGAACACTATACCCGTGGACGTCAAGAACCCTCTCCCGTCTGATCTCAAGATAAGCAGGCCGTTTAAATCCTCGTCCTGTGCATAGGCATGTGCTTCTAAATTTTCAAAAGCTCGTCTCCTTTATAGAACCACATTCTCTCCAGGGCCCGTTGGAGAGGTAGAGAAGATGGAAGAAGGCTGTGAGCTAGTATGCGGGGACTGGGACAAGGACGCCGAGGAGGGGGTCTGATGGGAGGAGAGGAAGAAGGGGGCGGGCGAGTAGTTTGTCGGGTGGGCGTGGAAGATGGGGCATTTTGACGCGGTAAGTGTGGTGTGATTGTGGCTCGAGAATATGACTGATGGGACCCCCTGACACAGGCACCTAACAGATAACACGTTTAGAGCGTCAACGCGTCAACCGTGTTCCGTTGGATCCCCCTCGAAAGCAACCCAGACTATTTCTGTCCAATCGTCAATCTGACACATCCTTCATCCGTTCTTCTCTAGCTCTTCAACCAAGTCTGCTGCATTTTTTGGTATCCATGATCTTTTCACGCCCAAATTGCCACACGGTGGGCACCCAAGGGCGGCTTAATCGAATCTAATGCTGAATTCCAAGACGTATATGACCACCGATGACGGTGTACCGTATGTATTCGCAACAACTTCCGCGGACCTGGCTCCAATCTCTCATTCGATCTCCGGCTTCTTCACTTCGTCGACAAGCCCGTCAAGGCGGTCATTTTGCTTTTCCCCATCCGTGGTTAACTCGAAGAGCTTAGAAACCGAGAAAAAGCAGATAAGGAAATGGGTCAGGTAACTGTGTTCTGTATCATGCAGACCGTGTGTCTCGCCGGCGTTGTTCGACCACAAAGAGTGATCATCGCCTGGATTATCGCAAGGTCAGATCAGTAACGCGTGCGGCACGATTGGCCTTTTACATGCCCTGATAAACGTAAGACGGATCAGATATCTATACTAACTTATTTGATCCAATATCGCATCTTTGCCGCAGTCGCAGGTCATGTTTGAGCCGGACAGTCTAATAACTAAATCCATTGATTCTTGTCAAGGCAAGGAATCTAACCAACTTGTAAAACCCGTCCGATTCCCATTAACCTCAGTCTTCTTTCTCTCTTTGCAGACAAGACACCATTGGAGCGGGCCAAGTGACTCAAGTTGCTCGAATCCGAAGACCACTTTGCAAATATCCATGCTGCCGCCGCAGCCAGCGGGAAGACTGACGTCCCAAAAAGGACTTGGACACTGATCTTCACTTCACTTGTTTGGTACAAGCGAGGCCTCTGCGCGCGAAGCGGAAATCCCGACGGATGAGCGCCGTCTGATCGAACTTGATGGCGGCCGAGCGGGCCCTGCGATCGCGGAAAGTCGACAGACCTGCTAAAGGTGCGTACTCTCTGCTAGCCGGGCCTTTATTCAATTTGAAGAATGAATATGTGGAGTTGTTTACCCAGGACGTAGCAAAGTATGTGAAAAAGCAGATTTTTCTCAAGGCGCAAAGCTCGGACTTTGTATGATTGCGCTAGCTGGTTGATTTTCTGAGAGGGGAAGTGGAGGATTATGATCAGTGTACTATCATGAATATGAGTGAGAAGGATGTCAGATGTAATTTTGCGACGCATGTTTTTCGAATTTCCGTGATGCGTCGCAACGCGCGCTGTACGTTCCGTCATCGCTACGCGCTTCAATTAGACTGCAGTTTTTCAGTCAACTTTTCTTACCACCCGCTCTGTCTGGATTGACCACAATAGAATCATGACGCTGCTGAATTCACGGACACGGCCCACAGGCTAAATCGATAGCCCTTGGCGGGCTTGCTCGCTTCACACAGTATATCATACGGTACAGCATAGAGGCCACATGAAAGAACGTCACATCTACTGTAAGTTTGTAAATACCAACATCGCAGCACATAGGCATTATACCCCGTCTTCCCTGGCTCCGTACCTCGACAGTAACTGCATGACATCGTGATGTTCTTTCACCGACGCTTCCTCAAATGGAGTGCGACCCTGGTTGTTCCGCACATCGATATTCGCGCCGCTCTCGATCAACAGCTGTACAAGCTTGAGGAGTCCTGCTCGCGAAGCTAGATGCAACGGGGTCTGGTCGCCATCGTCAAAGGAATTTGAATCTGCGCCATGCTCGAGGAGAACTTGAACAACTCTCTGATGTCCCTGTTCCGATGCGACATGCAAGGGCGTCCAGTTACTATTGTCTCTGGTATTCGCATCCGCGCCATGCTCGAGGAGCACCCGAACAATTTCAAGATCCCCGTTATACGAAGGCCACTGCAGCGGGGTCCAGCCACCTTGGTCCGAGACGTGCGCATCTGCACCATGCTCGAGGAGAAACTGAACCACTTCCAAATGCCCATACTGTGACGCTCCATGCAGTGGGGTCCAATTGCTGTGGTCACGGGCGCTTGTATCTACGCCGTGCTCGACGAGGATACGAACCACTTCCAAAAGGCCCTGTTGCGATGCCCAATGTAATGGCGTGCAGTTATCGTTGTCCCGTGCATCCACATCTACGCCATGATCGACGAGGACATGAACCACTTCCAGATATCCCTGTGGCGGCGCCCAATGTTGTAACGCCCAGTGTAATGGGAGTGCATTTATCGTTGTCCCGTGCATCCGCATATACACCATGCTCGAGGAGGAAACAAATCACCTCCGGATGGCCTTGTTGAGACGCCCAATGTAATGGAGTGCAGTTACTGTTGTCCCGTGCATCCGCATCCCCGCCGCGCTCGAGAAGGATTTGCGTCAATTCCGCATGTTCCACGGACGACACTAGATGAGATGGAGTCCACCTGAGCCAATTCTGGGCCAACGTATCCGCCCGATGCTCGAGAAGGATGAGCGCCAGCTTCACATGTCCCCCAGTTGCCAGATGCAGCGGAGTCAACCCGCGTCTGTCGGGCCGGGCTCCGACTCTGTCCTGGGATATTACATCAGCGCCGTGGTTGAAAAGGGTTTGTGCGACTTCAGTATATTCCTTGAACGGTGCCTGGTGCAATTGGGTCCACTTGTCCTTGCCCTGGTCCATCCCAGATATGCCGTGATCGATAAAGATGCGTACGAGTTCCACATTTCCCCCGGATAACGCCAGATGGAGCGGATTCCACCCGCCATTGTTCCGGGCCGTCACATCCGCGCCATGCTCTAGAAGCATGCGATCGACTCCCACACAGTCCTCTCGCGAGGCCAGATGTAATGGTGTCTCCTTATCATTGTTCTGGGCCATCACATCCGTGTCGTTCTCGATAAGCATGCGGGAAACGTTCACCTGTCCACGTTTCGACGCCAGGTGTAACGGAGTCTCCCCATCCTTGTTCTGGGCCATCACATCCGCACCGCGCTCAATAAGTATGTGAGCGATTTCCACTGCGTCTTCTCGCGACGCCAGATGTAGTGGAGTCGATCCATTCTTGTTCTGGGCCGCCACATCCGCACCGTGCTCAATAAGCATGTGAGCAATTTCCGCTTCTCCCTGAAACGACGCCAGATGTAATGGAGTCTCCCCATCCTTGTTCTTAGCCACCACATCCGTTCCGTGCTCGATAAGCATGCGAGCAGCTTTCACTTGTCCATGTTTCGATGCCAGGTGTAACGGAGTCTCTCCGTCCATGTTCTGGGCCACCACATCCGCACCGCGCTCAATAAGCATGCGAGCGATTCCCGCTGCGTCTTCTCGCGACGCCAAATGTAGTGGGGTCGATCCATTCTTGTCCTGGGCAGTCACCTCCGCACCACGCTCAATAAACATGCGAGCGAGTTCCACTTGTCCCCGAAACGACGCAAGATGTAATGGAATTTCCTCATTCTTGTTCTGGGCCGTCACATTTGCGCCGTACTCGAGAAGCATGCGAGCGACTCCCACTTTATACGCCAGATGTAATGGTGTCTCTTCGCCCTTGTTCTGGGCCATCACATCCGCGCCGTGCTCGAGAAGCATGCGAGCGACTTCCACTTCGTCCTCTCTCGACGCCAGATGTAACGGTGTCTCCCCATCTTTGTTTTGGGTCATCGCATTCGCGCCGTGCTCGATAAGCATGCGAGCAGCGTTCACCTGTCCACGTTTCGACGCCAGATGCAATGGGGTCGCGTTGTCGGTGAAGTTTCGAGAGTGCACATCCTGTGAGCGCTCAATGACCAGGAACTGTATAATGGAATGTAAACCCCAAAGAGCGGCATAATGCAGCGGGATTCCGATGAGTGGTAAGGGCCTTTCGGCTCGTTCAGTTCGCCTCCGCGTAGGAACTTCTGGGTCGTGTATCCAGACACAGACCGCAAGATGAGGTTTGCTTGGGTCAAACAGTTGTTTCATCTCATCCTTCACATTTCGTGACACACCCTCGAACCGGGCATGGTCAGCCCAGTTCTCCGCAGCATATTCAGCGAGGGGTGATTCCTCCAGACTGTCGCTGGTGATGACATCCTTATCCAGGTGTAGCAGAATGCCCAAACAGGCTTGTGCCGCAATGGTGTGAGCAGGTGTCATAGACACATGATATCGGTGGGAAATATTGTCGCTTGATTCAGCAAGGCGGGGGGACGTCAAGAACTCTTTCGCCGAGATGTGAGAGAATTGTATGACCTTTCCGTAAGGATATCCACCGTCGACAATGGCAAGCAAACTGGAGCATGTAGACAGCAGCGCGTTAACTGGATCTCCCAGGCGCCAACGCTCAGGAAAGTCCGGTATCCGTCCTGCCTCAGTGCCGTAGGCTACTATTAAATCAAGTAGTAGACAAGGTAGTAGATGTCCCAGAATCCCCCCCGCGGCCCCTCATATGACGTCGTCATCGTAGACGCAAGTATCGCAGGCTCCACCTTCGCACACGCTCTCTCCGCCGCTCCCCTCGAATGCTCGCTCGCCGAGCCCAACCATTGCCCAACCACATCGCGTGCTTCTTCAACTGGGCGGAGTTGCCGGGCCGCGCTCAGTCTCGGCACATCATCAATGCCTTCCGCCCAGTGTTGGCGGTCAAGCCGGTCAAGACCAAATTCGGTTGGTCAAGTCAACGTGGTCAATGACTATTCTTGACAAACTTGACCGGTTGACCGGTTGACCAGATATCGTGGCCAAAAAGACCGTTGACTTCTACTAGGCCGCAACCAAGAAGTACCTGTATCAACCAGAGACTTGGTGTTGGAGTCACCAAGGACCGGATTTCAAGCCATCGTGGAACACCATACCAACATGGTAGACGATGATAACCTGGATGACGAACCTCTCTGTGCGTCAGGTATCACTGGCTACCCTGTGTCAGTCGAAGAGCTGTTTGATTTCGGCCGAGCACAGTTAACTTGCATGGAAAGACTGCAAGGCGAAGTTTTGACGAGGAACTTGAGCTGCATGAATTGCTGGACTTTGATGTACAAGGGGAAAGTGACGTAGATTTGGATGTGGATGATAGTACAGGAGCAATATTGCCTTAACTTGTTGAGTTGTTACCTGGGACACAGACAAGATCGAAAAGAAATTACGCTATGTGACAAAGCCAGATAATTTCCGCTGAAGGTGGGTATCCAAAAAGGTTTGTGGGTCCGTAGGAAACGAGCCCGGGAGATGCGCGCGCGCTCCTCCGATCCCCTTCCGGCGGACCTAAATCTGCCGTGCGGCCCTCGTTTCGCACATCAATATTCGCGCTGTTCTCAACCAGCAACTACACAAGCCCATGGTGACCGGCTCGCGAAGCTACCTACAACGGAGTCTGGTCGCTGTCGTCACGGGAATTTGTATCTGCGCCATGCTCGAGGAGAACTTGAACAACTTCCAACTTCCCGATGCCCCCGTTGCGACGCGCCGTGCAAGGGTGTACAGTTACTGTTGTCTCGGGTATTCTGATCCGCGCCACGCCCGAGGAGCAGCCGAACTATTTCGACATCTCCGTTCTACGAAGGCCACTGCAACGGGGTCCAGCCGCCTTAGTCCGAGGCGTGCGCATCTGCACCATGCTCAAGGAGGAACTGAACCACGTCCGAATGCCCATACTGTGATGCTCTGTGCAGTGGGGTCCAGCTGCTGTGGTCCCGAGCATTTACATCGATGCCGTGCTCGACAAGGACACGAACCGCTTCCGGATGGCCCCGTTGTGACGCCCAATGTAATGGGGTGCACTTATCGTTGTCCCGGGCATCCGCATCTGCGTCATGCTCGATGAGAACCCGAATCACTTCCGAATGGCCCTGTTGTGACGCCCAATGTAATGGAGTGCAGTTATCGTTGTCCCGTGCACCCGCATCTGCACCATGCTCGATGAGGACACGAACCAGTCCCGGATGGCCCTGTTGCGACGCCCAATGTAGTGGGGTGCAATTATCGTTGTCCCGTACGTCCGCAACTGCACCGTGCTCGAGGAGGAGGCAAGCGACGTCCATATGTCCCTCTTCCGATGCTAGATGCAACGGTGTCACCATGCTGGTGAGACCCCTAGAGTTCACGTCCTGTGAGTGGTCAATGACTAGGAACTTTACAGTAGTCTGTAAACCCCAAAGAGCGGCATAATGCAAGTGGGTTCCGGTCAGTGATAAGGGTCTTTCGGCTCGTTCGGTTCGCCTCCGCGTAGGAATTTCTGGATCGTGTATCCAGACACAGACCGCAAGGTGTGGTTTGCTTGGGTCAAACAGTTGTTTCATCCAACCCTCTACATTTCGCGACACATCCCCGAACCGGGCATGGTCAACCCAGTGCTCTGCAGCATATTCGGCAGAAGGATGTTCTTCCAGACTGTCGCTAGTGATGGCATCCGTATCCAGGTGTAACAGAATGCCCAAGCAGGCTTCTGCCGCAATGGTGTGAGCAGGTGTCATAGAAATGTGATAACGTCGGTGAATAATGTCGCTGGCTTCAGCAAGGCGGGCGGATGTCAAGAACTTTCTCACGGAAATGTGAGAGAATTGTATGACTTTTCTGAAAGGATATCCACCATCGACAATGGCCAGCAAACTGGGGCATGTGGACAGCACCGCGTATACCGGATCTTCCAAACACCAACCCTCTGGATATATCGGAATTGGTCCTGCCTCGAAATCGAATGCAAGTAACTGGGCAAGTTCGTCGACACGAAGTGGGCGGGAAGCCACTACAGCGAACTGAAACAAGCGATAAGCAAATTCCCACTCTGTCCTATTGATCTCTCGCAAAGTGCGTTCATATGTCTCGTCGAGCGTCTTAGGTAACTTGGCTAGTGCATGTCGGATACGTGCCGGAATGATGCTGCAAATGTAGACCAGCTGACAATCCACCCATCGGAATCTACGTGATAAATCACAGAACTAAGCGAGTTGTCAAAAACTCTGTAATAATGCCTTACCTCCCGTAAGCATTTTTTGTGAGGACCTCAATAACCAGCTGCTTGTGCTCCGCTTTCCATTTTTTGTTTTTTGGATGCATATTAATGACCGACTTGATGTAGTCTACGATGTCCTTCCTGTGTCCTCTCTCTTCACGCAAGGAAACAGTGCGGAAAATTAACGGGTCAAGGACATCCTTGATATTAGTCTCTGGTCGGCTGGTGATACATATCCGCAGAGATGGAAATTGTGACTTGATAAGCACCTCGATGAGATTTAAAACTTCGTCACGGGCAGATCGGACGGCAGGTATGTTTGGACATTCATCCAAACCATCCACAATGATATACACGGGGGATAGTCCAGGGAGTTTAAGTAGGTCCTTTAGACATCCCACAAGTGCATCGTCACTGGGATAACGCGAACCCGTGGCATGTTCCGAGTAGAACTTGAAAAGCTTATCACAGTAGAAGTCGGATTGATGACAAAGCTGGACTAGCAGGGATGAAACCAGTCCACGTAGGCTCGTCTTTTTATCCTCCCTGAAGTCACAATAAAAGAAGGCCAGTGACGCGAGCCCAGCTCTCCGCATGGTGTCAATGTCCTGGATGATTTTGGAACTAGCCAACACAATAAGCTCTCTCAAGACGAAAATATTAAGAGTTCCACATACCAAAGGACGCTCTTTCCTGCGCCCGCTACAAAGGGAAATCCATCAGTCTCTATAAAAAGCGTAAGAGCTGGCGACAACGAACATTTTCCATGAATCCATAGAAGAGAAATTGGTCCAGACCACTTCCATTCAGAGAAGGTGTCACCTTCGACGAACCACGTCCCGGTCTCACCGTGGCGCGATTTACGGGCAACGTTGAAATTCTTCCGTGTTTCTGGTGGAGAGAGCCAACTTCGAACAGCTTGTCGCACTTTGTCACCTGCCAGACAATCTCCGTGAGTCCTGTCAGCAATCACAAAATTAAGAAATAACTGACGTCTTGACTTGTTCACGTCGCTCAAAGTGTTGTGCATGAGTTCTGTTTCCTAGTCAGACACAGAACGAACTCATTGTCACTAACAAACTTACCCAGGGCATCCCAAACACGGTATATCGATGTCGTGCCGTCTAGAGGGAAGAAAACTCAACAGACAGCGAGTGGCAAGCCGGGGCCGTTTGCTCACCATCCATTTCTACCTTCATATTCTGGACAAGACGATAGACAACCTCGAGTATCGGCAGTGCGGTCATCCGAGCCTCGTCCAGGGTGAGTTGATCCAGCCTTTCTAGCACCATCTCTTCGTACCTCCCTCCAGAATGCATCCTTACAGTTTTCTCTGCGTTGCATTAAGTCAGGTAGGACGTCAGCGAGGAGGAACTCACCTGGTTGACCTTGCTTGATGAGTTTGGTCGCCAGCGCGAGGATGGTGAGCAGCTCCACAAGCGTCTTCACGACAATCTCTGTCATAGTTGTGGTAGGAGGGATCTTGGTATAGATGTCGAGGTACTTCAGAAAGGACCCAATCGAATCGAGTAGGTCAACAAGTGGATCGTGTGCACTAACGTCCTTGACAGTCTGAGACACTTGGATGTCATGTAGATACAAGTAGGAACAAAAGAAAGGGGCATACAGCGAGTAAGATAGCAAACCCGGCATATATTGCTTTCGGGGGGGGGGAATGACTATAGAATAAGCATCAGAGACTTAGAACACCCCATCTGGATCTGGCATCAACTCCCTCGGACGTACCAGGTCGAGGTTGACGCCAGCAGAAAGCGCACACAGAACTAATACGGTACTATTGAGCGACTTTGTAATTCTATCGCCGTCTCGGAATTCATTGCGGGCGTGTACTTGCTCTTGAAGAAGGGCGGTAACGGACTCGACGGAGTCACAATGTTGAAGCTGCTCGGCAAGCGGGTGTTTAGCCAATGCTATGTCGGTCTGCTTTTCATATTCCTGCAGGGAAGCCTCGTACAACACTTGAAAGCGAGCCGATCCTGAATGATCACTCATTTTGGGATGGCGAAGAAGTGTAAGTTTGAAGGGGGGATCGGTTAGGTGGATAGTTGGAATGCGGTGATAGAGGGTCAGCGCATGCCCATGATGCGCCAAATACCGATAGCCTAAACAGATGGGCGTAACGTGCGGTGCGGATGCGTGCGTTTACGGCACGGGACGGCGGGGCGAGACCGACGGACGCCGAGCTGTCATAGCCGCGGGTAGAGCAATCCGCGATTACCCAAAAAGGCCATAACGATGAGAATAAATTACAAGTGACACGATTTTGACTCTTTTCTTTCTCCAGTCCTCGCTTCCCTCTCAGCGAAAGACTAAGGGAAAGGGTGAGTGAGTACTATTAGATGTCCCAGAATACCCCCCACGGCTCGTCATACGACGTCGTCGTCGTCGGCGCAGGCATCGCAGGCTCCGCCTTCGCACACGCTCTCTCCGCCTCAGCCTCAACATCTCGCGCCGCACCCCTCCGCATTGCCCTCCTCGAACGCTCCCTCGCCGAGCCCGACCGCATCGTCGGCGAGCTTCTCCAGCCGGGCGGCGTTGCTGCGCTACGCTCGCTCGGTCTCGGTGCCTGTCTCGACGACATCGACGCCGTCCCCGTGCACGGCTACGCAGTCCTCGATGCCGGAGAGACCGTGCATATACCATACCCGTCTGGTGCCCAAGGTCGCTCGTTTCACCATGGCCGCTTCATCCAGAACCTCCGCAAACACGCTAAGGCTGCCCCCGGCGTCGACGTCATCGAAGCAACGGTGACGGATTTGATCGAATGCCCGCTTACGCACCGCGTGATTGGGGTACGCGCACGCAGGGACGGCGCGGGGCAGAAGGAGTCGTTTTGCGCCAAACTCGTCGTCGTCGCGGACGGTTGCTTCTCCAATTTTCGCAGCTCTGTCATGGCGGGTACCGCGCTCAGCAAGCGCTCAGTGGTGCGAGGCAATTTTGTCGGGGCTGTGCTAGAAGATGTTTCTCTCCCAATCCCGCAACATGGCACGGTGGCGCTCGTGAAGGGCCATGGTCCCGTGCTCCTTTACCAGATCGGAGAACATGATACCCGCATCCTCATAGACGTCAAGAACCCACTCCCATCTGATCTCAGGGTGAGCAAGCCGCCGTTCCTCCCCAGTGCAGAGGCATGTGATTGCTAAATTTTCCATCTTCCATAGAACCATATTCTCACAAACATCGTCCCGCAACTTCCCGAGTCGCTTCACGAGGCCATCAACACCGCGCTATCGAAGGACCGTCTTCGGCGCATGCCCAATTCGTTCCTCCCACCGATTGAGCAGGGTGGGCCACACACCAAGGAGGGTGTCATCCTCCTCGGTGACGCGTGGAACATGCGTCACCCGCTCACCGGCGGCGGCATGACCGTCGCCCTCGCGGACGTCGTGCTCCTCGCGCCAATGATCGCCGCCGAGCCCGACCTCGCCGACTGGCATGCGCTCACGGACGTTCTCCACCGGTGGCACTGGGCGCGGAAGCCCCTCGCGTCGACGATCAACATCTTGAGCGTCGCGTTATATGACCTCTTTGGAGCAGACGGTGCGTACACCGTGTCCCCCTTCTATCCGCTTTGACGTTTGTCTTACGTGCGGAACATTCAGACGAATACCTCTCCATCCTACGGACTGGATGCTTCAAGTATTTTGCGCGGGGTGGTGAATGCGTCCGAGGTCCAGTCTCTCTGCTCTCAGGGTGAGTCTCCTTCCCTCCTCGTGGGCGCAGTTGTTCACGAATGTTTTTACTCGAACGTCAATAAAACCAGACTCGCACCAGATCCTGTCTTGCTCTTCAACCATTTCTTCACCGTGGCGCTCTACTCGACCTGGGTTCTCTTGGCACATCCACGGAAAGCGTTTGTTCCCGGGAGCAAGAAACTTGAGCTCCTCCGGCCCTCATTGGCAGAATACCCTTTCCTGTTCGTCACCGCAGCGCGGACTGTGAGTTTTCAGTCCAATGCATAGTTCCTGCCCCTGAATTTACTTTTTTTATGGACAGTTCTGGACGGCAATTGTAGTGTTTGCGCCCTTGTTATGGACAGAAATCCGTTGGTGGTAATATAGGGACGCTGAATTGATACCATAGACTTTTTTCGTTCACTTAGATGCACGAATATGTCATTCGTTTCCATCCATACCGTCTACTTATCATTGAGTAATATGTCTTTTACTTCAAAGAGCGCTGCTCTGCGAACTCATTTCTTGGTGTGCTTCCACGTTCTCAGCAAGCTCTTGCCCGTCGAAAAACTCGCGTCAGAAAAGCTATGATGAGAACATTTATGCAACAATTGGCCACTGCTAAAGAACACGAAAGGTCCCAATCGCCTATCATTCCTGTACTTGCTCCTCTGGAGGAAGCCCCTGCTCCTGCTGGCGTTCTTTTCGCGTCGCCTGAACGACGTCATCCACGCGCAATAAGACACGGGAGGCCTATACATACGGGACAAAAAGCGGATGGTCAGGAAAAGGGTTGAGAAAAGACAGTAAAAGGGCTGCACCTCGATGGCAGTTTTGAGGGTTTGGATCTACGTATTAGAAGGAAGGGGAATAAGTAAGTCAGAGATCACTTGCCATTTATATGCGCGGCGCGGCGCAAGGGAGAAGGGGAGGAGTGGGGAGGAACGAACCTTGACACTGGCGGATTCGTACAACTTGTACGTTTTCATGTCTACAATATCGCCCGTCTCGCCATTAATACCCCACGAAATCTCTCCATTCGCATGTTTTGCCTAGAAAGAAAAGAAGAAAATTTTGAAAAAAAGATGTAGCAGAATTAGAAAGAAAGGGAAGAGACGCACGCGAAGCGCCGTGAGGGCGCGGATGGCGTTCCCACCCGCATTTTGCACGAGCGTGGGGTTGAAGACGACGTTGCGCGACGGACATGGCGTCTGCCAGGTTGCGGTCGATCTTGTTCAGGATATCCTTGGATGACCCGCGGAGGAGGATGGTGCATGCTTTCGGGGTCGAGCATTCCGTCAGGAAGGTGAAGTATCTGTGGTGGCGTTACGGTTGGCGACATTTATGTGGGGGGAAAAAAAGGATTTTACTCGTCGCCGATCTTTTCAATGTTGAATAGCCCACACCGGGTGCCGATGTCTGACTCCCGGAAGTCTTCTACACGATTCGCGATTGTGCCACCAACTGCGCGCGCGATCCGGTTGTTGTCTGACTTGCGTACGCGTCGGAGCGCGGAGACATTCGCCTTGGCGAAGAAGTATTGCGCATAATCTGATCGACAAGAGGGGAGCATTCAGTGATTGCGCACAACCAAGGCCCTGCAGAGAACGAACGGCGAAGCTGAGATGCCCTTTTCCGTGATGACGAGGTCGGGGTTAAACTCGAGGATGCGGTCGACCATGGCCTTAACCCCGCTCCTCCTTGATCTGATTGATACGCGCAAAGTCGGCCTCCTTCGAAGTCTCAATGTTCGTCTGACTCTCGCCTTTCTTGTACTCAAGGGGACAGCCAAGAAGCATATTGCGCGGCTTATGTATGCGCCGACGCATCTGCGGGTGCACGATATCCTTGTTAAGCATGACGCCAGACAAGACGCGGCTGTTCTCGATCCACGCGGGCATAGCGCTTGATGTCGACCGTGCGCACGCCCGCGTCGTCGGCCGAGACGGTGCGGATGGCCTCGAGCGCGAGGCGGCACATCAGGTCTGCCCAGCGGATGACGAACTTGGTCGATCGAGCTTTTGATGAGCGCGAGCATCTGCGCATCGTCGCTTGGGTCGACCAGGACGGAGATCCGAAGACAATCTCGAGCGCGGCTTGGAGCGCTTTGTCGTAGGCGGAGACGATGACGACCTGGTGGATGTCACGCTCGAGCTACGAGATGGACTGGGCAAGGATCTCGCCCGCTATACAGCCGTGGGGAGTAGTCGTCGTTCGTCATTTCTGAGTGTACAGAGAAATGCAAGAAGAGGGCGTACCCAAGGCGATTGTCTATCACGCTTGTCGTCCCATCTTCGTCCTGTGTCCTGCTGAGTTCAATCATACCTTTTGCCGCAGTGCGAGCGACATCGATCTTGCGAAGATTCGCATTTCTGTCATTTGTGAGGCTAGGAGTAGATGTAGAAAAGTGGTCTGCTGCAATTGTAGATAGAGTAATGCTGCAAGAAATGGGAGTGTCGTCCTTTATAGAGAGAGAACAGAGAAGTCAGGACTAGTTGAGACAAGAAGGGTTGCAGACAGCGGTCTTGCGTGTAAGGCTAAAGCAAGAAAAGAGTTTGAATTCGAGTCTTTTCAAGACAATGATGCTGAGGCTTGACTGTCTCTTCAACGAGCTGGAGGAGTGCTGGAGGTCGATATATATACACGAGGCCTACGTACTGCAGTAATATGTTGAATGTAGAGTGTCCCGAGAATGAATTGTGTGGGACAGTGGGTCCAGTTGTTGGTACCGAGAGAAGAATACTGGAAAGCGGAAGGACCGAAAAGGAATATTGAAGCAGAGATGGTGTGCGAGGCCGTGGGTGAAGGTCTTCGGGTACCTTACATCATCCCACGCCCAGATCGCCACCACGCAGTGGACTGGCTAAATCGAATCTGATGCTGAATAGCGCTGAATGACAAGGTCTGTGTTTACAAGTTCAGTAACGTTCAGTGGTCATGGCTCCCAGTCGCCAGCTTCTCAACCCCGTCATTAGACCTGTCAAAGCAGTCATTTTGCTTTCCCCATCCGCGGTAAACTCGTAGATATTAGACAAGAAGAACTAGAAAGGGTCGAGTTCCTATCGATCGTAATGTGTTCTGGAATCCGGATCAAACCCGACTATAGAGAGTGGTCGATTGATCATCGGAAGGTCAGACTCGGATCAGCAATGCGTTTGGCCTAAACGTAGGATAGGTCAAATATCTATTCCGTGCTGTCCGATCCAACATCGCATCTTTTGCCGTGGTCGGAGGTGGTGTATGAGCCCGACAGTCCAATCACCAAATTCATCGATTCCTGTCAAGGCAAGCGATTCAACCAACAACCCCCTCCGATCCCCATTAACCTCGGCCTTCTTTCTCCCTTTGCAGACAAGACACCATTGGAGCGAGCCAAGTTTCTCGAATCCGAAGATCTCTTTGCAAATATCCATGCTGCCCCGGCCGCCAGCGGCCAGACCGCCATCCCAAAGGACCTGGACGCGGATCTCCACTTCACTTGTTTCATACAAACACCCGAAGCCTCCGCACGCAAGGAAGAAATCGCGAAAGGCGGGCGCCGCATCAAACTGGATGGCGGCCGAGCGGGGCCAGTCGATCACGGCAAGTCGTCGATGGACCTGCTAAAGGTGCATACTCTCTGTTGGCCAGGCCTTCCTTTAATTTGAAGAGGGTTGCTATGTGGGGTCTACCCAGAACGTAGCAAAGTATGTGAAAGAGCAGATGCTTCCCAAGGCGTCAAGCTCGGACTTTTGTATGATTGCGCTAGCCGGTGGATTTTCTGAGCGGGAAAGTGGAGGAATACAGTATGATCAGTATACTATCATGACTATGAATGAAATTGAAGTGAATTTCATTCGCGGTGCATGTTTCCCCATGTGACGTTTCGACGCTGTTCCGAGCCGCTCGCCGTACTTTAGATCTCCATAATTACTGGCACTCTCCTCTTGTAAAATTTAATCTGGAATGATGCATGATGTCTCCTTTATTCTCAATTTGGGGGGAAGGAGGTCTCCATTTACACGTTGTAGAAAATCAGGAGTAAGGCCGACCTCTGTCTGTTCACCTTACACTCTCAGGAACGGCATGAAATGAATTTCCCAAAAAAAAAAAGCGATATGTACATTCAGGAGGTCGTATGTATTTCCCTGACAGAACCTATCACGCCCTCGAGGGTCAAGTCTGACAATAAGGTTTCACAGTCCGCACGGCAGAGTGCGAGATCGCACCGTACTTCAACTCACACTGCAGCTCTCTTCGAGTGGAGTGCGGTATTGGAGATTGGCCCTCGTGACGAGGAGTCTGAGGGTTGCAATCTGCCGATGAATTGCTGCCGATAGGGACGAGGATAGGCACGCTCGGGAGTTTTTCGCGTGTAGACACACTGCAGTTTTTATACGATGCAAGTACACCAATAAGATTTTTGTCTTGTGATGCGAGGCATGACGATACCAAAACATGAAAAAGATCGAAACCAAGTATGCGAATAACACATCGATTATTAATAACGACGCTTGTTACTTGGGATACAGACAAAATCGAAAAGAAATTACACTATATGACAAAACCGAAACATTTCCTCTGAAGGTGGGGTGTCTAAAAAGGTTGGTGGGCCCGTAGGAAATGAGCCCGGGAGACGCAAGTGATGCTCGTGTGCGCTCCTCCGCTTCCCCTCCGGCGGACCCAAATCTGCCAGGCGGCCCTCGTCGTTTCGCACACGAATATTCGAGCTGCTCTCGACCAGCAGCTGTACAAGCCCAACGTGTCCTGCTCGCGAAGCTAGATGTAACGGGGTCTGGTTGCTGTCGTCACAAAGATTTGCATCCGCGCCATGCTCGAGGAGAACTTGAACAACTTCCTGATGTCCCTGTTGCGAGGCGCCATGCAAGGGCGTCCAGTTACTGCCGTCTCTGGCATTCGGATCCACGCCATGCTCGAGGAGCACTCGAACAATTTCAGGGTCTCCGTTATATGAAGGCCACTGCAACGAGGTCCAGCCACCTTGGTCCGAGGCGTGCGCATCTGCACCATGCTCGAGGAGGAACTGAACCACTTCCAAATGCCCATGCTGTGACGCTCCATGCAGTGGGGTCCAATCGCTGTGGTCACGAGCATTTATATCCATGCGGTGCTCGACGAGGACACGAACCACTTCCAAATGTCCCTGTTGCGACGCCCAATGTAATGGAGTGCAGTTATCGCTGTCCCGTGCATCCGCATCTACGCCGTGCTCGATGAGGACACGAACTACTTCCAGGTGGCCCTGTTGCGACGCCCAATGTAATGGAGTGCAGTTATCGTTGTCCCGTCCATTCGCATTTGCACCATGTTCGAGGAGGAAACGAACAACCTCCGGGTGGCCCTGTTGCGACGCCCAATGTAATGGGGTGCAGTTGTCGTTGTCCCGTGCATCCGTATCTGCGCCATGCTCAAAGAGGATGCGAGCAATTTCTGCATCACCTCCGGAAGATGCCCAATGCATTGGACTCTCCTCGTTCTTGTCCTGGGCTGTCGCATCTACGCCGCGCTCGAGAAGGATGCGTGTCAATTCCGCATGTTCCCCGAACGACGCTGGACGCAATGGAGTCCACCGGAGCCAGTCCTGTGTCGTCGCATCCGCACTATGCTCGAGAAGGATGAGTGCAAGCTTCACATGCCCCCCAGCTGCCAGATGCAATGGAGTCAACCCGCGTCTGTCCTGGACTGTTACATCAGCGCCGTGGTTGAAAAGGGTTTCTGCGACATCAATAAATTCCCTGAACGGTGTCCGATGCAATGGAGTCCACTTGTCCTTGACCTGGGCGATCTCACCTGCGCAGTGCTCGATAAACATGTGTACGAGTTCCACATGTCCCCGGGATAACGCCAGATGGATTGAATTCCACCCGGCTTTATCTTGGACTGTCACATCCGCGCCCCGCTCGATAAGCATGCCAGAAACTTCCACTTGTCCCTTCCGCGACGCCAGATGTAATGGCGTCTCCCCACCCTTGTTCTGGGCCATCATATCCGCGCCGAACTCGATAAGCATGCGAGCAACTTCCACTTGTCCCATTTGCAACGCCAGATGTAACGGTGTCTCCCCATCCTTGTTCTGGGCCGTAACATCCGCGCCGCGCTCGATAAGCATGCGAGTAACTTCCACTTGTCCGCTTTGTGACGCCAGATGTAATGGAGTCTCCCCATCCTTGTTCTGGGCCGTAACATCCGCGCCGCGTTCGATAAGCATGCGACCAACTTCCACTTGTTGCACCGCCACATGTAGTGGAGTCTCCCCATCCTTGTTCTGGGCCGTCACATCCGCGCCGTGCTCGATAAGCATGCGACCAACTTTCACTTGTCCATACTTCGACGCCAAATGCAGTGGAGTCGCCATGTTGGTGAAGTCCGGAGAATTCACGTCCTGTGAGTGCCCAATGACCAAGAGCTTTACAATGGTATATAAGCCCCAAAGGACGGCATAATGTAAGGGTGTTCCGGTGAGTGGTAAGGGCCTTTCGGCTCGTTCGGTTCGCCCCCGAGTGGGAAATTCTGGGTTGTGTATCCAGAGACAGACCGCAAGATGTAGTTCGCTCGGGTCAAACAGTCGTTTCATCCCATCCTCCACATTTCGCGACACATCTTCGAACCGGGCATGGTCAACCCAGTGCTCTGCAGCATATTCGGCGAGAGGATATTCTTCCAGACCGTCGCTAGTGATGAGATCCTCATCCAGGTGTAGCAGAATGCCCAAACAGGCTCGTGCCACGAGGGTATGAGCACGTGTCATAGAGATATGATAACGGCGGGGAATGATGTCGGTTGCTTCGGCCAGGCGGGTGGATGTCAAGAATTCTTTCACCGAAATGTGAGAGAATTGTATGACTTTTCCAAAAAGATTCCCGCCATCGACAATGGTAAGCAAACTGGAGCATGTAGACAGCACCGCGTCTACTGGGTCTTCAATGCGCCAACCCTCATGAAATGAAGGAATTGGTCCAGCCTCGAAATCGAATGCGAGCAAATCGGCGAGTTCCTCGACGTGAAGCGGGCGGGAAGCCATTGCAACGAACTGAAACAGGCGATGGGCGAATTCCCAGTCTGCCTTATTGATCTCTCGCAAGGTGCGCCTATATGTCTCGTCAAGTGTCTCTGGTAAGTCGGCCAGTGCAATCCGAATACGTGCAGGGATGGTGCCGCAAATGTAGACCACCTGACAATACACCCATCTGAACCTAGTTCACAGAAATGAGCGAAAATCATCAACAATTTATTATTGACGCCTCACATCCCGTCGGCTTTGTTTGTGAGGACGTCGATAACCAGTTTCTTGTGCTCCGCTTTCCACCTTCTGTTTTTTGGATGCGTGTTAATGACCGACTTGATGTACTCTTCAATATCCTTCTTTTGTCCGATCTCGTCATGCAGGGAAACAGAGCGGCAAGTTAATGGAATGAACACATCCCTGATGTCGACTTCTGGTCGGCTAGTGACGCATATGCGCAGATCTGTGATTTGTGAATGGATAAGCTCTTCTATGAGGTTTAGGACTTTGTCACGGGGCGATGGAAAGGCGGATGATGACCTTGGACATTCATCCAAAGCATCCACGATGATGTACACGGGGGCTAGTCCAGGGAGTTTAAGTAGGTCCTTTAAACATTCCACAAGTGCATCGTCGCCAGGATGAAGCAACCCCTCGGCGTGTTCTGAGTAGAACTTGAAAAGCACGTCACAGTAGGAGTCGGATTGATGACAAAGTTGGACTAGGAGGGATGAGAGCAGACCGCGCAGATCCGTCTTTTGGTCCTCCCTAAAGTCAAAGTAGAAAAATGCTAATGACGCGAGCCCGGCTTTCCGCATGGCATCAACGTCCTCGATAATTGTGGAGCTGACCAACACGTTAAGTTAATGAGACGGGAATATCAAAATTTGGCGAACCAAAAAACGCTTTTTCCCGCGCCCGCTACAAAAAGGAAAATTTTCAGTCTCTTCAAAAGCGTAAGAGCTGGCGACAACAGACGTTTCCCATGTATCCACAGAAGTGATCTGCCAGCCTCAGACGCTTTCCATTCTGAGAATGTGTTACCCTGAATGAACCACGCTGCAGACTCTCGGTGGCGTGATTTGCAGGCTAGGAAGTGATTCTTCCAAGGATCAGGTGGTGACAGCCACCTGGAAGTATCTCGCTGTACAAGGTCACCTGCCAGACAATCTCAGTGATCCCAGTCAGCCATCACAACATTGAAAAATGACTGACGCTTCGACTTGTTCAGATCACTCGCAATTTGCTGCATAGTTTCTTATGATCCGTCAGACATGGAATTGCTTGATTGAGGACCGAAAATCATACCGAGAGCGTCTCTTAGATGGTCGACCGATGGCTTGCCGTCTAGACAGGAGGATCCTCAATACCCTGAGTGCGACAAGTTTATTGAATTCGCTCACCGTCCATTACCACTCTTATATTCTGGATAAGGCCGTGGACGACCTCGAGGGTCTGTGCTGCGGATATCCGAGCCTCGTCCATGGTGAGTCGGTCTAGCCTTTGGAGTACCGCCTCGACGCCCTTATCTCCAAGGAGCTTCTTAACAAGGTTTTCTGCGTTGCTTCAAGTCAGGTAATACAATACCTGTCACAGAAGACGGACTCACTTGGTTTCCCATCCTTAATCTGTTTGGTCGCCAACGCAAGGGCGGAGAGCAGCTCCCCAAGTATCTTGACAACCATCTCAGTCATGGAGTCTGTAGAAGGGATCATGGTATAGATGTCGAGGTAATTCAGATAATGTTCGATTGACTCGAGCATATCAACCAGAGCATCGCAGCTGTCAATTACGCCTTTGACCTCCTGATAGCCTTGGATGTCACGATGGCGCGCGCTTAGGAATTGAAAAGGGCACATACAGAGAGTAGGATAGCGAGGCCTGTGTATATTGCTTTCACAGGCTATAGGGTGAGGGTCAGAGTCATTGGACACTGGTTGGCACCCACGGACGTACCAGGCCGATAGCCCGACCAAAATCTGCAGCAGCAGAAAGTTTATACAGAACCGATACGACATTTTTGAGCAATTTCTTGACTTTGTCTGTTCCCTGGAATTTACTGAAGGCTTGTGTTTGTTCCCAAAGAACGGTGGTAACGGAAGTTACGGAATCGACAGAGTCACGACTCTGGAGGACCTCGGAAAGTGGATGCCTAACCAATTCTATGCCTGTCTGCTTTTCGTAGTCCTGCAAGGCAGCGTCGAAGAGCAACCGTAGACGAGGCGGTCCTGACTGATCGCTCATTTCGCAGGCGGGGAAGAAATGTGAGTTTAAAGGGGGGGATCAGTTATTGTGGGGAGAATGATGGATGGTGATAGAAGGTGTACACGCCTCTCTTATCGATAACGCAGTATATACGCAAGCCAACTGCCTAAACAGATGGGCGTAAGGTAAGGTGCGGCATAGGGCGCAAGGCGCAATGACCAAAAATGGCTGTCGTGAATACATACACGGTTGCCAGTCTCAGATCGTCTCATGCCCGTCTTCCGAGAGTCTTCCGAGTCCTTGTCCCTCAACGAAACAAGAGAGATGTCCGGGCCGATGTCCAAGAGATCCCATGTCTCGTCAAATGATGTCGCCAATCGTTGACGCAGGCATCGCAGGCTCCGCCTTCCACATCTGGCGCCGCACCTCTCCACATTGCCCTCTTTGAACGCTCCCTCGCCGAGCCTGACCGCATCATCGATGCCGTCTCCGTGCATGGCTACGCAGTCCTCGACGCCGGAGAGACCATACATATACCATACCCCTCTGGTGCACAGGGCCCCTCGTTCCACCATGGCCGCTTCATCCAGAACCTCCGCGCGCACGCCAAGACCTCGCCAACTGGCATGTGCTCACGGACGTGGGCACGCAATCCCCTCTCATCGACGACCAACGTCTTGAGCGTTGCGCTGTATGACCTCTTTAGAGCAGACGGTGCGTACAGCGTGTCCCCCTTCTATCCGCTCTGACGTTTTGGTCTTACGTGCGGAACATTCAGACGAATACCTCCCCATGTCTTACGTGCGGAACATCCAGACGAATACCTCGCCATTCTACGACCGTGTGCTCCAAGTATTTTGCGCGCGGCGGTGAATGCATCCGGGGTCCAGTCTCTCTGCTCTCAGGGTGAGTCTCCTTCTCTCCTTGTGGCCACAGTTCTTTACGATGACGACCGATGTTTTCACTCAAAACGTCGATAAAACTAACTCGCACCAGATCCCGTCTTGCTCTTCAACCATTTCTTCACCGTGGCGCTCTACTCTACCTGGGTTCTCTTGGCACATCCACGGAAAGCGTTTGTTCCCGGGAGCAAGAAGCTTGAGCTCCTCCGGCCCTCATTGGCAGAATATCCTTTCCTATTCGTCACCGCAGCGCGGACTGTGAGTTTTCAGTCCAATGCATAGTTCCTGCCCCTGATTTTACTTTTTTTTATGGACAGTTCTGGACGGCAATTGTAGTGTTTGCGCCCTTGTTATGGACTGAAATCCGTTGGTGGTGATATGGGGACGCTGAATTGATACCATAGACTTTTTTCGTTCACTCATTAGATGCACGAATATGTCATTCGTTTCCATCCATACCGTCTACTTATCATTGAGTAATATGTCTTTCACTTCAAAGAGCGCGGCTCTGCGAACTCATTTCTTGGTGTGCTTCCACAATCTCAGCAAGCCCTTCCCGTCGAGGAACTCGCGTCAGAAAAGCTATGATGAGAGCATTTATGCTACAATTGGTCACTGCTAAAGAACCTCAACACGAAAGGTCCCAATCGCCTATCATTCCTGTACTTGCTCCTCTGGAGGAGGGCCCTGCTCCTGCTGGCGTTCTTTCCGCGTCGCCTGAACGACGTCATCCACGCGCAATAAGACACGGGAGGCCTATACATATGGGACAAAGGCCGATGGTCAGTAAAAGAGTCGAGAAAAACAGCAAAAATGAGGCACCTCGATGGCAGTTTTGAGGGTTTGGATCTACGCATGAGAAGAATTGGGAGAGGGAATAAGTAAGTCAGCGACTGTTTGCCCTTTATGTGCGGGGAGGGTGAACTGGAGGGACGAACCTTGACGCTGGCGGATTCGTACAACTTGTACGTTTTCATGTCTACAATATCGCCCGTCTCGCCATTAATACCCCACGAATTCTCTCCATTCGCATGTTTTGCCTAGAAAGAAAAGAAAAAATAGGAAGAAAAGATGTAGCAGAATTAGAAAGAAAGGGAAGAGACGCACGCGAAGCGCCGTGAGGGCGCGGATGGCGTTCCCACCCGCATTTTGCACGAGCGTGCGCGGTATGACCTCGAGCGCGTCCGCGACGGCCCTGAAGGGCCCTGCCTCGACGCCAGTCACCGCACGCGCGCGCGCATGCAGGCCAACCGAGATGGCCATCTCGACCGCGCCGCCACCGGGCACAAGCGTGGGGTTGAAAACGACGTTGCGCGCGACGGACATGGCGTCTGCCAGGTTGCGGTCGATCTCGTTCAGGATGTCCTTGGATGGCCCACGGAGGAGGATGGTGCATGCTTTCGGGGTCGAGCATTCGGTCAGGAAAGTGAAGTATCTGTGGGAGGGAAGGGAAGAGTTATGGTTGGCGACATCTGTAAAGAGAAAAAAAAACGGATTTTACTCGTCGCCGATCTTTTCAACGTTGAATAGCCCACATCGGGTGCCAATGTCGGACTCTCGTAGGTCTTCTACACGGTTCACGATCGTGCCACCTACTGCGCGCGCGATCCGGTTGTTGTCTGACTTGCGTACGCGTCGGAGCGCGGAGACATTCGCCTTGGCGAAGAAGTACTGTGCATAGTCTGTTCGACGTCGGTGAGAGCACTCAGCAACTGCGTACGACTGGCGCTCTGTAGAGAACGAACCTGAGATGCCCTTTTCCGTGATGACGAGGTCGGGGTTGAACTCCAGGATGCGGTCCACCATCGCCTTGACCTGCTCCTCCTCGATCTGATTGATACGCGCAAAGTCGGCCTCCTTCGAAATCTCAATATTCGTCTGGCTCTCTCCCTTCTTATACTCAAGGGGACAATCAAGAAGCACAATACGCGGCTTATGTATGCGCCGACGCATCTGCGGGTGCACGATATCCTTGTTCAGCATGACGCCAGACAAAACGCGGCTGTTCTCGATCTCGCCACCGGGCACCTTCTCCACGCGGGCATAGCGCTTGATGTCGACCGTGCGCACGCCCGCGTCGTCGGCCGAGACGGTGCGGATGGCCTCGAGCGCGAGGCGGCACATCAGGTCAGCCCAGCGGATGACGAACTTGGTCCCGATCGAGCTTTTGATGAGCGCGAGCATCTGCGTGTCGTCGGTCGTGTCGATCGGGACGGAGATCCGGGAGACGATCTCGAGCGCGGTTTGGAGCGCTTTGTTGTAGGCGGAGATGATGACGACCGGGTGGATGTCACGCTCGAGCTGTGAGAGGGATTGGGCAAGGATCTCGCCCGCTATACAGCCATGCGGGAGTAGAAGTCGTCGTCGTCATCATCTCTGAGCATACGAAGAAATACGAGCAGACGTACCCAAGACGATCACGCTTGTCGTCCCATCTCCACACTCCTCGTCCTGTGTCCGGCTAAGTTCAATCATATTTTTTGCCGCAGGGTGAGCGACGTCGATCTCGCGAAGAATAGCATTTCCGTCATTTGTGAGACTAAGGAGTAGAAAAGTTTTTAGGGAACTCCCCGGCAAAATGTCCGACGGCAGACACTCACATAATGCCTCCCATGGGGTCAAGGATCATTTTTAGCATGGCTTTGGGGCCTAAACATGTTCGTATGACATCGGCAACGGTCTGATTTACGATAGGGTGTTCAGCGCTTCCGTGTGAATGGCATCTGAGAACGCACTTTTGCAGCGGTGATATTGGAGATCTGAGCTTTCCGCCCAGAATGCCGCTCGGGTGCGGCATCTGTATTACAGAGTAAGCCCCTGCTGGGAATCTGCATATCCGACATCGATCTTACTCATTACGAACACTGGGGTCGACATATTTGCGTTAGCGTGTTGAAAGGATTGGAGTGGAACGTGTGGATGGAGCGAGCTCGACGCGTCTTTTAGAAAACTACGACTTTACCAGACCCGGAACGCGCTTGGCTCAGAGTGGCCTTTCTCTATCTTAGACTGAACTCTATTACAGTAAATAGGGCCATAAGTGGGGATAAATACAGGTTGGCATGCTAAAACTAAGTATAGGTAGGACATAGGGTTGTACAAACACAGGCATCACGACAGTGACGCCATCATAGGTCCAGACGATCATGGACATGTCATTAAAAGGCCAGAGAGCAAATCCTAAGGCCAAGGAATCAGCGATGCTCACGGAGGCAAGCAGATACCATACCTTTTCTGGAGCAGAGTCGGAGAAGAGCATGATGGGAGTCTCGCCATTGGCAAAGACAAGAGCAAATGCATGAGGGATCGAGCGTAGTTCCTCAAACCCTTCGTACCATTCTTTGGAGGTGGGCCTCGCGTTTTTGAGTACGACGACGTCCGAGGGGATACCACCGACATCCTGTGTTTTCCCGTCAACAAACAAGTTCCTCTTTAGAGTGAAAAAAAAAACTACTTACCACTTCCCGGTGGTAGAGCCTCATGACAGCATCGGTCAGCTGGAAGTATCGCCTTCGCCATGCGACCGACTCCGAGGTCTGCACGGTGACCCACCCGCTCAGGAGCAAGCTATCGCTATCCAGTCGACTCTCTCGGCGTCTCTTCGCAGCCGCCACGCGCGCGGCCTCCCGGCGTTCGGTCCCCCGTCTCTTGAGCTCCTCCTCGGCCCTGGCAAACTCCTCGCGCTTGCGCTCCTCTTCGCGCTTCCATTCCTCCAGCCTCCGTGTCTCTTCGGCCCGCTTCTCCGCACTCCGCCGCCGGCGCTCCTCGAGCTCCCGCACGCGCCGATCCTCCTCGGCACGCTCCGCTTCCTCTCGCGTTGCCCGCACCGCAGCCTTACGCGCCAGATCATACTCCAGCTGCGCCCGCCGCTCCTGCTCTGCCTCGTCGGCTTGCTGTGCTTCTGCCTCGCGCTGCGCCTTGATCCGTGCCTGCCGCATAGCCTCCTCCTCTCGCACCGCACGCTCTTCGGCTTCAGCCGCCCGACGTGCAGCCTCGCGCTGCTCAGAGCGCGTGCGCGGGTCTCCAAAGTTTGGTGGCCCACGCTGGGAGAGGAATGTTGGGGGTTCTGAGGCTGTGCGAGTGACTGGCCCTGGCGCACTTGGGAGCTCTTTTTCACGGCTTTCCGCTTCGGACTGGGAGCGAACCATCGTCATAGTAGGAGGGATGAAGACGGGAGGGGGTGGCATTGCGTCGAGTACTGTGCTGACGGTGATATCCTCGAGGCGTGAGACGGCCAACGTTGCGTGTGGACGCTGAGCACGGACTTTGAGTTGGTTGCTATGCGTGAAGCCATGGAGATGATAGGACGGACCTTGAACCAGGATTGAACGGTACGTGAAGCCATGGATGTTCGTGCTACACAGCAGTTGTTAAAGGTGCAGAACGGTGATGACGAGGCCAACTGCGCACCTTTCCGCAACCCGGATGTGCCTTCGGGAATATAGGTGATTGTGGCAAAGCAGTCTGCGCCGTCGACAGAAAGGCGGCAAAAGGCAAAAGTCACGGACCGTTCTGATTTCGAAATAGATTGCTTCAGTTCGGATAAACCTTGCGACCCGGCCGCGGAAAGCTTCAATCCGGGGGACCACTATCGGGGGTTAATCGCCGACTGATCAGCCCTGGCTCTTCATTATTACGAGAAAAAGCCAACCTTCCCATAGGTGAGGGTGAGCCTGAAGTGAGTTAGTAACGACAGCTGGAAGATAGATACGAGGAGATACCAATCGAGCGCGCCACCTTGGCTTACGCTCCGATAAACCATCCGGATATCAGGGTCAGATGGTTCTGTTCCCGTTGGATCGCTACTGCGAGACATCATAGACACCATGGGAGGCACAGATGGCTGGCGTTGCTGAAAGGGATAGAATGTCAGAGGAGGGGAGGAAAGATGATGGGGCAGGTTGGCCAGATGAATGGCATCGGAAATGAGTAATTATGATCAATCCCGATCATTGTTATGTTACGAGAGTGGCCAATTCACAGCATAAAACAACCATCTACGTACATAAATGCTCCTTGACAACGAACCACGGTGAACTCTCCAACAAGACATTACGCTTGGGCCAGCAGGTCTAGAGGGCGAGAAACGGCAAAAAATAGCACGACATAAACTGACATGCCTCCGAGGCGTTGCCGTCTGGCCCCGCTACGGAAAAAGGCGTGCCGAGTGTCATCAGTATTTGAAAATGACCATGGGATTTTGACAACTTGGACTTGAGACTCGGCGCAAGGCGCGTGAGAGTAAGTCTCGTCAGTTCAAAAGGAGGGTGGTTATAATTTACTGTAATGCATGACGTGACAGGTGCTCTCAGTACTAGAGTGCCTCCCTCTCTGACGACCCTCAGTAGTTCAACGTTAGAAGAGCATAATGTCGAGGATAAGATTGGCGGGACATCCATCATTTCATTTCCGAAGGCGCACATACGGGTAGGTTACATACTGGTTAGCGCCTTCAAATGGCATGGATTCGCAGATGAAGCAGCCGAGAGGGAAGGACATTAGGAAATGGAAGACAGCATACTGTATGGTCAAAGGAAGCATAGACCCTCCCGCTTTGCGAAGGTGGCTCCTAAAGTGGACGACACAACATCGATGAGTATACCGGCTCTCGCAGGGCAGACGTCATGTACTCTTAGATGACTTGATCCCCATCATCAACTGACCATCATACACCTGAAATTTTTTCCAACGGCGGTGAGAAGAGCATTATCAGAAAGAACTGTCTGGACATAGCATATCAGTACAGCAGCGGAGACTTAGAAGAGTATACGTCACAAGCTTCGAAATCAGTGCGCGCTTGATCGGGCTTAATAGAAAAAGGTCGTGCCATCTGGTCTCACAACCCGCCAGACCTGATCCAGAGGGTCGAGCCAGTATTTGCACCCTGCCTCGCGCGCTTGATCGGAAAGTCAGAAGCAGAAAGAAGTAGAAACACTGATGTTATCAGCGGTTCCAGCCATACAGCACCGCACTTGAGGAAGAGGACACGCAGGTTCGTTGCGAGGACCCTGTTTTGACACAAAAGATGCGATATGGCAGTGATATAGCGCCAATTCCGCGATTGTATGCGCACATAATTGACTCGGTAGCTGTATGAGCTTCGTCTCTGCTGTTTAGTAACCAATGATTGTTGTCACAGGTCCATGCATATATGATACTTGAATGAGCGGTTGTGAATGGGGTCCTCACGGATGGAGGCGTGGGCTCATGAGGCCCTGCGACCCCCTTTCGAAACTGGAACGGGTACCGATTCAAAGGACACGTTCTAACTGCTTTTTCGAAATTTCGTACTGCGAAGATTTCAGAAACACTGTCAGGATCGAGCTTGTAAGCCTAGTAGAACATGATACCAGAGCCTAGACAAAGTTCTTGCCTGAGCTTTACCCCCCAAGCACATTAATTGTGGTCGGTGCTATTTGTCACGTTGCACAGACCAGAATTGATGTTGGGGTTCTTGATGACGCTTCCATCTCCTTGATCACAATACCGTACGTGCTTCCTTGGAACGTTAAGGCCCAGAATCCACCATTCGACTTAGAGGGTAACCCGGTTTTGGCCGACCTTGCGTGAGGAGTAGAAAAACGTTGAACCAGCCGTTTTGATACGCGAGAGTACCTTTTCTATGAACCGTTCTTGAGAGAAGGTAACTTTGTCACAAAGTCCCTCGCAACGGCACGTGTTGGCATCAGGCTGATCCGGACCGCGGGACCGATTTCCTTTTCACCTTCAAATGTGTGGTGGCGAAGCAAGGAACAATAACGCATTGTCACAAAGCTAAGTATTGGTGGCGGTTGTCAACCTACCCAGGGCCAACGACTTACAGTAACACCGACTTAACCGAACGCAGTAGCGCCCTGCTCTTCTTCTCCTTTGTTCGGAAGGGTAAACAATGCGGGCTCGGACCACACAATATCCTTCGTAGCTGTGCATTTCATCTCACAAAATAATGTATCCCTGGTATCCAGTATAAAGCACCGTTCCCACAGCGGCCCCAATGCAAGAGTCTCTTCCCTCGCCCACCCATCCACCCATTCTTTCATCACCATCATCACACAATGGCTGGCCCAGTTGTCACACACGCGCCATTCACGCCCATTACGCCCACCCACCACCGTGACGAGCGACCACGGTAAGCACCAGCTCTCTCACCCAGAAGGTTGCACAGTACATTTTTCTCAATCCCTCTGTCCTTAGTCCAAGACATCCGCGTTCCGCTACTATCGAACGCCGTCTAATACGCCTGTGGAAGCGGATGACGGGCACGGTGCGCCGCAACGAGCGCGCTTCCATTTTACCCGACGGTTTCGTGCTCCTGAACGCAGCGGCCGCTCGCCGCCGGAGCATGCTCATGCCCTTTGCAAAATCATGAGCCCCCCGAGCTTGCCCCACCCCGTTCCTGACAAAAATACAAAGAGCCCATTCCTGGCTCCGGTCCTTACTCCTCTGTAGGGTGAGCTGCTTTGGTTCAGCCACCCCTTCCACGTTCCTTGTTCTTTAGACTTAAATATTTTTTTCCGGTGTGGACATACCGGTTGTTGTAAGAACCAGTCTGTCATGCACTGTGCTTTATTTTAGATAGCTCGCTCATGTATAAGGTTGACCCACATTTTTATTTCCTTGTATCCCAGGTTGATTGCCTGGTGTACTGCATCCTTGTTACGGAAGTGGCAAGGCTATCTGTTGTTCCGGAGAGGCGTTACTAGTCGGTATACTCCAAATATTAATATTTACTCTTTATGACACATGGAACTACCTGGCACTGGATCCCAAGAATGGCGTGCAGACGATCATCAAACATTCTCAACCTCCAAAGAATCTCGTTGGTGAATATTGGTGAATAATCGCGTAGCAACTGCAGTAGATAACGGACGGCATCGACCGGGTATCCAACCAACCCCATCCACGAACACTGCCTTACCAGTACCGCACATCTCGGAGTTCGTGGCGCAATTCGTACAGTACTGTTTCCTTGGTCAAAGCTTCTTATGTGGCGGCGGCCGATCACCATCGATCACCTTCCCTATATCCATGACGATTGGAGGCCTGAGAGGTTTGGTTGGTTGTCGTCAATACAGTAACTACTAAAGTAGCAAGTCATCTAATCATCATCCAGACTTACAGAATGGCCACGAAGACGCGTCGTGAGGGCATCGGACGGTTCGATTTCGGATCTCAGACCAGGGGGACAGATGGCATCGGCGATCGACATGAGGGATTCCTCGCGAGTAGGAGGGGCGCGAGGCTTGCGGATCCTCTTCTGTTGCTGCTGCTGCCTCTGTTCTTGATGTTGTGAGAGCAAGAACTGTTCCTTGTAGGTCTGTGGTAGGATCGGGCCAGAGGTCAGCGTTCGATTAGTGGGCCCTGACGAAGGCAAAAATACCGCTACGGCAGCATTCGTGACTCTCTTGCTCGGAGAAAGGTCTTGCGTCAAAGCGGCACCAAACACACTCAGATCGGCTGGGTCGACGCCCTCTGCCAGCAGATTTTGCCGTCGCGACACGTATCTAGGCACAGTACGGAAAATAAGAACGGGGATCAAAGGTTACTTTAGAAAACGAACGTGTACACCTACTTTTGTCGGGTGTCCTCAGGCACGACCACATATTCCTCAAAGGGATCGAAGAACACAACGTGTTCGTTAGCCTATGGAATGCAGACACGTCAAGGGGTTATTGAGTAAAATCAAGGGGGACATCAACGTACGAGTTGTATGAGTCGCTTGGGCACGTCTTTCTCCACGTGGGGTCCAAGCGGGACGAATGCACGTTGGTGCTGTCTCACTGCACATTGTTGAGTCCAACCAATCCACTCACAAATAAAATTTCGACGCGTACTGAGGTCCAGGATAGCGGAGAGGGGAATATGTCCACCTCCGTAACGGCCGTCCTGGCAAAGTTCGCTCAAGGCGAGGGAGACTCCTACCGAACCGAACCGTCATCAACATCGATAAGCCTATCTATCAAACAGCGATGAACGCACCGCGCAGATAAGACCAAAACACTTTCTTCTGATTTGCGCATGCGGCGCCCCCAGTACCACCCTCTTTATTACGAAGAACTTTCGCTTCGTTGTCGTCACACGTTGGCACGCCACGCGGGGCAGTAAGACTGGCGAAGAGCGACGGCCAGGTGGGGTTGACGTTGGCGACGGCCGACTGGAGATAGGCAAGAATCATCCTTTCCAGGGTGCGCCGCGACGCGGCCCAGCAAAAGGCGGCGATGCCGCGCAAGCACAGGAGGAGAACGCGACGCGATTCATGTTCCTTTGCGGAGCCGACTCCGCCGATGCTGCATTCGATGGGGGGAGTGGCAGGAGTGTAGCAGGTTGGAATTGGGGTCACCTTTGTTGTCGTCGTCAACCCTGCTGTGGTAGTGGTGGCCGTCATGTCCATGGCGGGCACAGGGCTATTCGTCTGTTGGTTGGAGGGGTCATGAAAGGGTTGATAGTATACTTTTTATCGTTTGGCCACAAAGGGATTTCTGTGTCAAGCCACCAGACTGCCACCAGGTACTAGTACGTTCACAAAGACACAAATTATAACAAAGGATGGTCGAATAGATTGTGGACGTACAATCCGACGCATGGTGTGACGGTGGACGATGTGCCACCAGTGGTACAGTATTCTCTCGCTCCCGGATAAACCCAGTCAGGTCGATAACGGTTCGAGTGTTGCGCGCATGATTGACCCCGTTGGATAGATAGCTCGATGGAAACAATTGGCTACTATTTGCGGAGAGATTCATGGAGGTACTTCCGCATGAGAGGGTTGGGGATTGCGATGCGGCCGTCATGGTGACGATCGCCAAAAGTGTATATAGGAAGAAATCTATTCGCTATCTAATAATCTATGCGAGGGGAACAAGAGTGGAAGAAGAAGAGTACAGTAGAATCTATTCGCCCGAACGAGCCCTCTCGCCTCGCCTGAGTCGCCTCATTCATCTAGTAGTGGTCGACAATCAATTCACATGACGAAAGCATCTGCCCAATGCCTCAATACACCCTCTCCGATCTTGTGGAACTCGAAATTTTGCATGTCGCGCGCAATGATCGTCGCGTGTGAGTTGCGAATATCGGCGATGTACGCACGTTCCTTCTTGAGCTGCGGTAGTGCATTCAAAAATTTTGCCATTTTTCTCTGGGCAGGAGTAACGCGCGGGACCTTCTTCAACATCTTCGTGCTTTCCTGTGACCGAATGGGGGTGGGGTCATCGATGATATCAACGACGATATCCTCGACCTCGCGCTCGAGCTGCGCAAAGATATGGACAAGTCGCTCGGTCGCTGAAGCATCATCGGCCTCTAGGAGCTTAATGCGGGTGCGAGACTGGCGTGATGAGAGGTACAGCCTGAGTAGTGCAAGGCCAATGAAAGCCGGGAACAAAATTGGGATCAGAGCCAGTGTAACCTGTCAGAGGACCATTTATATGGCTCGTCTGCGCAACGTTCATGTGTACACTCACCATGTTGAACGGAAAGCGACCTTGAACGCGAGGCGCAAAACCTTGAACGCGAGGGGGAAGAGGCGGCCTGTAAGATTTGAACCACTCCCACGAGAAGAGACGAACAGCTCTACGTTTGGGGGGCGGGGTATCGGGTATGGTGAAAGATTTGATAATTGGGAAGTATTTCTCGTCATAATCCCTAATGGGGAGTGAGCGTGCACATTGGTGGACTGTGGAGCAACATACACTGTGAGCCCGTCAGCGCTATGGTTGAGGAATGGGTCCTCCAGATCCACATATGCGGTCATATAGGGAACTGTCAAGTCGTTGATGCTGCATACACAATGAATCCCCGTGCCAGCCGTGGCCGATGATAATGGGACTTACGTATTCGCGTATATGCGAATGTGGGGGAACAGCTTGAGACCTTGAAAGAACACGTATTCTGGGCTGACCATCAGTAAACTAGTACTGGACAAAGAAATACTCCTTACCCGGATCTGCCATGACTTCTAACAGACATTTCCCTGTCTTGGACCATTTATCCACGCCGTAAAACTGTTCCCCAGTTCTACTGAGAAACCTGGGCCCGAAGATTGAGCTGAGTCTTGAAAATAATGAAGGATAGCGAAGTAGTCCCATGTGAGGGGTTGCTATAGTGTTAAAGTTGACTGGGGCGACAGTGGCAAAGAACTTGCGCTGATGGAGAATGCTGTATGAGGGACAGATTCCTGTCGAATAAGCGGGCTAATAAAGGCAATGAAGCGACAAGACACACCCAACAACATAGCGCGCTAGCAATCCTCCCATGCTATACCCTGTAACAGAGAAGCGAGTTACAGTTTTGCCCTCACTCTCTAGTTTCTCTATTTCTTGAAAAATCTGCAGGAAGGCAATTAAAGATGTTATAACGCAACGATGAATAGATATACTCGCCTCGGCAGCGACTCGTTCACCCCCCCAGTCTACGCCATCATAGGTACTCTCAGCCTGGTTAGTCTCTGGAAGCATTATATGAAGTGCCGGTTCATCCGGCTCGGTCAATGCCTCGATACGTGTCTCCTTCATGATGCGGTGCATAGAGGCGAGATTTCGTGGGGTTCCCCACATCCCGTGAATGAGAACGAGTAGGTGGACATTCTGGTTGGACATGATAACTGGGGGGAGAGCTCATCGTAAGCGGTGGAATGGAGGGGGGTTTATATGGTGGTGGTGATAATCAGCTTTGATTACGTGAGACAGTGTGGCCGCGGGTGGACACGCATTGTCCGCCTGGACATTGCCGGACAGAGAGGTCGTGGCGCAGTCAGACACCGCCGCCACGCCTGTTAGGGCCATCTCCCCCCTCCCGCTCCAGCTTAAATACTACTCTCTTCCACTTGCACTCTCCTTTCTTTCATCTTTCATATAACTTATATCCTGTCATCCCCACAATTTCGTCACCAAAAGACTAATTGACACTAATTCACTATTCCATCAATGGCCCAACCTCTATTTGACGAACACCCTCTCCAGGATTACCTCAGGCGTACGTTCTTCACCTCTCACCCGCTTTCCCATCACATCCTAAACCCTTTCACAGAATCCGGCGACGTATTTCAACCCATTCCTGGCGCAATATCCGACCTTTCTGGTCCCTTCACCGAATGCATTGATCCGGAGCCGGAGCCTGACCTCAACTTGTGGTCTTGGTTACCAACATCAGCATTACACCTCGCCGGGGTGAGTCTATCCCTTTCACGTTTCTTACCAAGCGCGTTCCGTTGGATGATCCGGCTGCTGTAAGCGGATGAGCGGCTGCATGTGCTAGCGCTATCAAACCTCAGCGCCCACGCATCCTTCATAAGCCTCGTCCTCGCCGCGGACTTCTTCACCTTCATTTTATCTTTATGACTGTGATGCCTATTATTTCTATGATCCTAAATGTCTTTACTTTCCAGTTCCTCAACACTGTCGTGACCTCGGTACAGAACCAGCACTCGACCCTCCAGGAGTTTTCCGAGCGCTTCAAGTACGACGTCATATCATCCTCACTTCTCTCTTCCTCCATAACCACGCCCTCCTCAACTCGACGACGTTCATTTCCCTCTTCTGATGACCCTCCTGATGACCCTGAACCGAATCCTACGACCCCGCTTCCCCCTCCGTCGCTTCCCCCACCCGCGATCCATCGCAGCCCTGCATGGTCGCTCTTCCTTTTTTGCTTATGTCCAATATCCCTTTTCCTTGATTATTTCATGCTCTACGCTCTATTCGGGGCTGTTCTATATTATCTTGAATCAAATACCATCGCGTCTGGATGTTTTCCCGATTTTATACCACCGGTAAGTGCTTCTCCTTGGGTCTATCTTATCTTGTGCTAATCACGTTAACCGCCCAGACTTTTGGCTCGCTTAAAGATCTCATCGCTGCAGCACATCTATGGGACTCTACCGTACACGAAGCCATCAACCTTCTTGAAGTAGAAGAGTGCATGTACGTATACGTAGCAGCTGTCCGATCATTTGTCGTTAAGCCGACGTTTTTTCATCAGGGCTCCCTCCTCGCCTCCCTTTTCACCTCTTCGCACGGCTCTCCACTCTGCTCTCCAGAGCACACAGACCCAATCCGACAGCGTCAGACATGTCCTTGTTGGACTCACCTCACCCTCTTCACTTGCTCAGCTGTCTGAGATGTATGCACCACCTTCCCCTATAAAACCCCATACCCCACTCCATACGCGTTCTGGTTCCGCCATAACAGCGTCTCGTATCTCTCCTATTTCAACTCCTCCATCAGAAAAGCGCGCAACGTGGACTAGTGGCATATCATTCAGCTACGCCGCACTCGCGAATGCCGGTAGTCCGTCTCGGCAGTCCTTGAAGCGGTGGGAGAAGCGTAGATCGGATTTATCCACGTTGCTCTTACGGCCGAATGGAGCAGCGATCAGTGCGCCCACAACTCCACGACGTGGGAGGTCGCTTAAGGGAGTCGAGGAGGAGAAAAGCAATCATTTGGATATGTCCGATCTCTCTGAGCAAGAAGTGGATGCTGATGCTGCAGTGCCGCTTGAAGAGCGCGGACAGTTTGCGTCCGCCGCTCTGGAATTTCAGCGGCAGAGACGCAGCAGGGGTATTGAAGCATTTTATTCTCCGACTCACTCACCACCTCCCAAGTACACTCCAATTAGTCTGCAACCTCCGCTCTCAACACACATCACCCGTGTTGGGAGCAAATCCTCGCATACCACCCCAACTTCCCCGCGCTCCTCATTTTCTGCTTCGCGTTTCACAGCTATGCAGATACCCCGCCACCCTCTCTCTCTCCACTCACTAACTCTAGCGCTCAATGGTGCACTTGCAGCGCGGCGCTACGCTGCGTCGCATCTCTTAGCGCTACGTTTCGGGAGTGGTGACAGCCTAGATGATGGCGAGAGAGGGAGCGAGAGCTACTGGGATGACGTGCGTGCGGTCATGGCGCTCCTGACTAGCACACTTACCAATGCGACTGGCCCTCTCATCGACGCACTTGACGCTGCCGAGCGCGAACGGTTGCTGACGGAGAACCCGACGCCGACTACGTCACATTCTCGGTCCTCCACTGAGTCCCCTATCCAAACCTCGCCACCCCACCACCAAGAGCAGCGACGACAACGGCAAGCACATAGGTCATCGTTGCACTTTACGTCCTTCGCGCCACTGCCGAGCCACCTCGCGCGCTTTGCAGCTCATGTTGACGCGATGACAAACGCGTTGGACGACGCGCGCGAGTACCTCGCATCTTGCGTCGCATCTCTTCGTGATGACACTGGCACCTTTACCGCCACTGTTGCTGCTGCCAACTCCAGCACCCACACCCACCGCTCTCCAATGCAAGACGTTGTTGACTCCCCTGCTCTGCACGCTTACGAACGCCTCCGCCGCGAGCTTGGTCTTGCTCTGCGTGAGTGCGAGCGCGGAAGGGGGCCGCTGCTTGAGCTTCTTCGCCCGCCGTCCGCGGATGAGGATGAAGAAGACGAAGACGGGGTACCTGCGCTCGGGCTAGACGCGGAGAGTTCGGACTCAGATAAAGACGCGACGCGCGTACGGTCGCCTTCACCCTTCTCGTTGTCGCCGCCGCCGTTATTGTCCGTGCGGACAGACGCTGTGCTCGTGCGGGAGAAGCAGCAGCAACAAGGTGATGAGGAAGAGGACGCAGCGGCGCACGGTGACGTGCTCGTCGTAGGATTCGAGCGTCTCCCGCCACCCGGCATCGAGCAGGTCTTTGAAGCAGATGCCGACGCCGATGACGATAGCAGAGCACTCCGCCGCCCCCGTCCAAAACTATCGCGTGCGGAACGAATCGCAGCCGCTAAAGCTCGACGCGCGGCCGCCGCCGACGTTGTTTCTGGTCTGGGTCTGTCGACATTCGCACTCGACCACGGAGAAGATACGATTGGTGCTGGTGCGGAAAAGCAAACGCGGTGGGGCCCTGGAGGAGATGTTGTGCAGGAACTCAAGGACGTCATTTGGAAGGTGGGCGAACAGCGACGGTTACGGGAGGAAAAAAGACAGCAAGAGGTGTTGGAGCTGGAGCAGCAGGAGGAGGTTGCTGGTACTGACGCCGCGGTCTCCTCTGTAGCGAGCGGGGATACCACCGTGGTCGGGCGAGAACTGCCGTCGCGGACAGTAGAGGACGTGTTCACGTCACCGCCGCAACCACCGCCGGTTCCATCATAAACGGTCATATAGATTAGTTTTGTCCCTGCTGCTCCGTTCGTTTCTGACCAAAAGTAAGAAATGAGAGTGGGTTCATTCTTGTAGGTGGTGACGCGCGATATCACAGATAAATGGGCCTTCCACTGCATGCCTACCCTTCTTTAAATTATTTACTGTAATCGCTGCTGGGCGGTACCGTACGTACGGTAGCCCTAATATGATCTATGTCCATGAGGCGCGGTCGATTCTGATTTGGTTTTTTCCAGTGAGTCAGAGAAGAAAAAGGTGTGACTTTTGATCTCATTGTGCGACGACTTCTGTTGGGTCGCTTCCTCGGCCATCACTACAGGATTTACTGGTTGTTATCACGTCATCGCGGCATCATTCGCGCGCTCACCTCGTTGTCTCTGTCCCATAGTTGCACCGTTGTTCACTCTACCCTACCATCGTCCGTTTGGGACTGTTCAGTTATACGCTGCACTGAGAAGCAACTGATATTACAGACATACAAATCAGGAAACAAGCACAAAGTGGGACTAATCGAGGCGGAAAGAATTGTACAACAACTCCAAGAGGCAATGGTATGAATGGCAAACCACTAAACATTTTTGGAGAAAGACGGGGTACTGCGGGCTGGTTGTTGGGATGTATGCGTCCAAGTTATCCGCGAGCCCACAAATTACAGTAAAGGAGACGACGTGAGAAGATTTATGCGTACTAGGCGCGACACCCGGCAAAAGAAACCAGTAGAGGTGAAGTTGGACGATGGGGTGTGATGGGCACAATCAAGACAAGGGCACAAAAACGTGGGACGCGAGAACGGGAAAGCGGGACGACTGACGAGAGACAAGCTGGGAGACGTTAGGAAACAAGTCAACGCCTAAAGAGACAGCGCTGATGGGGATTGTAGGGGGATCGAACGAATAGATTGATTTTCCTGCGTTCGGTTTTCTGATCGCCCACGGGGGATAGAGGATATATAATGGTGGGCAGCCTACTTCATATCCATAGAACCGTCATGTGCAGCTTGTACAGCTGCCGGATCGAACCAGAGCTCCATATCAGACAGTGGACCGGTACCGAAGTCAAAGTCCCCGCCAGTGTTGGCAAACATGTCGGTCATATCAAACAGCTCTCCCATTGATCCCGGTCCTGGTGCTGGTGGTGGGGGTGCAGGCGAACCATTGTGTACGGCTGTCGGACCTAACCAGAGCTTCGTATCAGTTAGTGAACCGGGACAGAAGTCAAAGTCCCCACCAGTGCTGCCAAACACGGCGGTCAAAGGAGATTGAACGTCCCTCCTTAATCTCGGCCCTGGTGTTGGGGGTGCAAGTGCAGGCCAACTATGCTGTATAGCTGCCGAATCGAACCAGAGCTCCATATCGGACAGTGGACCAGTAGCGAAGTCAAAGTCCCCGCCAGTGTTGTCAAACATGTTATCAAACAGATCCCCCATCGGATCCGGCCCTGGTCGGGGTGTGGGTGCAGGCAAACTCTTATGTACAGCTGTCGATTTGTACCAGAGCTCTTCGAGCTCCTCGAGAGTCGATGGACTGGGACCGGAGTCAAGGTCTGGCAGTGCTTCCAAACACGTGGTCATGTCAAATGAGAAGTCCCCCATTGACCCCGGCCCTGGTACTGGTGGTGCAGGTGCAGACGAACCATTATACACAACTGTCGATTTGTACCAGAGCTCCTCGAGAGTCGATGAACTGGGACCAGAGTCAAGGTCTGGCAGTGCTGCCAAACACGTGGTCATATCGAATGACGGATCCCCCATCGGCCCCGGCCCTGGTGAAGGTTCTGCAGGTGCAGACGTAGGAGGTGTCGTAGGCTGACGCTGAGAATTCATCGGAGGCGCGCTATTATGAAGCGGTCCAGTTATCGGCGCAGACCCCGCTGGATTCAGCGGCGCGTTGAGTTCGCCCTCGCCCTCTTTGCCGCCCAGCTTTGATGGACCGCTCATCCGCAATTGACTGGGCGGCTGACCTGACTGAGTCGGCACGAGCGGCCCGTATAGTCCGTTGGGCACTAGACCAGGGTCGAGGGGAGGAACTGGCACGTTGGGATTGCCTTTATGAGGATTCACCAAACCCGGCCGACCCTGGTATAGCATCTGGGACTGAGCCATCTGCGGATTAATCACACCCATCGGCGGACCATGCCCCATGCCGGGACTCATCGCACGCATCGGCGTCGATGGGACGCCAAATCTATTGGGAGGGGGCTGCCTGCTGGCCGTGGGTAAAGGGGTCCCAGACATGTGTGGACTCGGCGGAAGCGGACTCGATGGAAGCGGGACAATGGGTGCCAACGTTGTTCGAGTGGGTGCTGGTGTTTGCTTCAACTTTGCTGACGCTGTGACTGTTGCTACTGCCGCTGCTGCTGCTGCGATCGTTGCTGTTGCTGGTCAGCAGGGTTCGGTAGGTGCCGGCAGGGACTGATCATTTGAAGGGTACTGTATTGGTTTTGCGCCAGTTCGGAAAACCAAACCCGTACAGTACCTGAGTCAATGAAACCCGTGACCGAAAGCCTGGTGTGACTTGCAACACGTTACGCCGACAGTGGGAAGATAGCTTGGAAGGTGCATCTCCCCTGCATGCCAGTGGCCAGGTGGCTGGCCCAGGGATCGCGCGAGGACTCGGATCCACCCAAGAGCAAAGTCCAGCTCCGCGCCGACAATCTGCGTGTGAGCATCCGCGCCAAGCGCTCCTTCCCCACCGGATTTCGTGTACCGTGACGGTTCCGCGCCGACAGTTTGCGCGTGAACGTCCAGGTCCGGATCTTCAGGGTGGCCCCACAACTCTGCGTCAACACACTGCATGGGTGGCCTCTTCCTCGGCCCTCCAAAAATCCATCTCCTTCAATGTCGATGGCTGACACGGTATTGGCTGCGTCCATGGGGCTTGATCGATTGATCTCGGGCTGCAGTGTTGCACGCAATGACGCTTGTGTGGCTGGCATTGTTGTCGTCCCCTCCTTTTGGGGAGGGGACAAGTCGTGCGACACTTAGGGGGCACAGTGGCCGTCCTGGGCCTCCTCTCCGCAGGGTGGTCCTTGCCCCTGCATCGTCTTCTTACACTTCCAGGTCCAGTGGCCGCAAGGGTCTCATCGGTGAGTGTATTACACCGTTGCACTAACTTGTAATCCAGGGGTCTTCTGTCTATCTGAACGTGTGTTCTCCGGTGGTTACTTTGACTGGCACATGACTTGAGGTGATAGTCGACCGTCATCATCAAGTACCTCTTAACACTATCATTGTGCATGATAAGCACTCTTTAAGATTTGCAGAGCCTCAGTGATAGTCGCCCACTGTACCTTTTACAAGGTTCCGTGGTAGAAGATTCCAGTCACTGTCACAACGGTGGTATGATGTGTGATGACTTCATTCGCTCTACAGTACCCTGTCCATCGTTCTCAGGACTCACTCACACGCTGCACAGAGAAGCAGCAGAGCCGATTGGCTGATATACCTTTGCATGATTACAGTTATACAAATTAGGAAACAAACACAAAGTAGGACTATAAAGGCAAATCAGAGGAGAGCGAAAGTATTGCACAACAAAAGAGGCAATGGCAGGAACGGCAACAACCAAAAAAATGTGGAGGAAGAAGGGGCACAATGGGCTGGTTGTATGCGTCGAGGTATCCGCGAGACCACAATAAATACACAAATTAAAGGAGTGGGGTTAGTGAAGAGGATACATACCGAAGGTGTGCCAGGCGGCACACCCGGCAAGAGCAACCAGTAGACGTGAAGTAAGAAGTCGATGGGGTGTGATGGGCACAATCAAGACAACGGCACAAAAGCGTGGGACGCGGAAAGCAGGATGACGAGAGATAGGCGCACAAGTGGGGAGACGAATGAAACCAAGTCAACACCTAAAAAAACAGTGCTGATGGGGGTGTAGGAGAGTTGAACGAATAGATAGGTTTTCCTGCGTTCAGGTCTCCGATCGCCCACGGGGAATAGAGGATATATAATGGTGGGCAGCCTACTTCATATCCATAGAACCTTCATGTGCAGCTTGTACAGCTGCCGGATCGAACCAGAGCTCCATATCAGACAGTGGACCGGCACCGAAGTCAAAGTCCCCGCCAGTGTTGCCAAACATGTCGGTCATATCAAACAGCTCTCCCATTGATCCCGGTCCTGGTGCTGGTGGGGGTGCAGGCGTAGGTAACGGAGCAGATGCCGTCGGCGGACGCTGAGAATTCATCGGCGTGTTATTATGAAGCGGTCCAGTTGTCGGCCCAGACCCAGCTGGATTCAGCGGCGCATTGAGTTCGCTCTCACCATCCTTGCCACCCGGCTTTGATGGTCCGCTCATCCCCGGTTGTCCAGGAGGCGGCATAGAACCTCCCATTCCTTTGGGCGGCTGACCTGACTGGGTCGGCACAAGCGGCCCGGTCACCCGATTGGGCCCTGGACCGCCGCGTAAGTGAGCTTGTGACTGCGGGTCGAGGGGAGGAACTGGCATGTTGGGATTGCCTTTATGAGGATTCATCAAACCTGGCCGGTATTGGTTCTGGTATAGCATCTGGGATTGAGCCATTTGCTGTGGATTCATCACACCCATCGGCGGACCATGCCCCATGCCGGGACTCATCGCATGCATCGGGGTCATAGGCCCCGGTCCCATTCCCATTTGATGCATCGTCGGTGGGACGCCAAAACCATTGGGAGGGGGCTGCCCGCCAGCCATGGGTAGAGGCCCCCGTACAGACCCGGTTCCGGGCATAGGCTGTGGACCTGGTGGAAGCGGGCCCATGGGTACCATCAGAGGTTGTTGGGGTTGGTGCTGTGGTGGCTGCGGTGTCTGTTGAGGCTGTTGCTGCTGTTGCTGCTGCTGTTGCTGCTGCTGTTGCTGCTGCTGCTGCTGCTGCTGTTGTTGCTGTTGTTGCTGTTGTTGTTGTTGTTGTTGTTGCTGCTGCTGCTGCTGCTGCTGCGGTTGTTGTTGCGGCTGTTGCTGTTGATGCTCCGCAGGGATCGGAGTTCGACGTGGGCGCTTACGGTCCGGGGGGGACTGGTCATTTCTGGGTGATGCTTGGGGCTGACAACCCGGTAATCAAGTCAACCGGCGTAATAATATGTTTGGAGGAACAGTGGCGTACCTCCTCACCAGGAGAGGTGCTAGTCCGTTTTATACGTTGTGACATGGACAACTGCTGTTGCATTTGTTGTGCCATAGGCCCACGATTTTGCAACTGTCCATGCGTGTTGGCTCCCGAAGGGCCCGCAGCGCCACTATTTTGATGATTCTGCCTGAGCTGTGCCGCATGATGAAGTATGTTTCGCTATATGGCAGAACTCAGATACGCGATGGCTGAGTAGTCATGCAAGCGGAAGACGACGACGGACCTTTTCATCGGTGGTCAAGGATTGAACATCTCTATCACCCAAGTTGGCCTGCCGTCTGGCTTCGCCTAACAAATCTGGCGGGTAGGTCGAAAGCTCGGCGTCAACTGCATTGTCGATGTGCGATCGATCTTGTCCTGGGGGCATCCGTCCAGCCAAAGCTGGACTCCGGTGAGGGTTCATCGGATTCTGGGAAGAGACATCGTGGCTGCTAGGTGGACGGCCAAGTTGCTGGTAGGAGAGTGTTGGCGTTGGATGGGCAGAGCCGGGACCGGGACCGGGACCTTGCGGATGCTGTAGGCCATTTGGAGGAAGCATGCCGGACCTGTTGATGTTGTTCATATGGGGAGAGCGACCAAGTTGGCTCATCGCACCCGACGGAGGCTGTGGAGGATTACCCTGGGGCGACGGAGCTATGGTAGGAGACCGATACTGCGGTGCGTTAGGAGGACGTTGCTGGGGACCGAGCGGTGGACGCCCGGTCATTCCTCCTGGAAATGGCTGCCCTGGTGCACCAGGAGGGGCCGGAGGAGGCCCAGGTATGCCATTGGGTTGAGCACCCGGATTGGCGGAGCCATAGGGAGGGGGGCCGGAGAGTGACGGAGGTTGTCCTCCAGGGCCGATTCCATTGATGTGAGAGGCGGATAATGGAGGGCCTGGGACTCCGTTCGGGAGAGGATAACGCGCCGACTGGGGGACACCGGGAGGGGGAACTTGACCTGCCCGTAATTTCAACTGGTTCTGGTGCTAGAAAAGACGAGGTGAGGCGGATCAATGAAGATGTGGACGAGAAGGACCTTATGGTAAAGCATCGCATCCTCCGATCCGGCGCCATTGTTCTTGGCCTGAAATAGCACCCAAAACACACTCCACCACCTAGAGAAAGGATCAGACAGGTCGACAGAAAGAGTAAAGTGGGACGAACTCGAACAGAAGACCTTGCTGAGCGTTGATGGGGGGTTTGGAATCTGGAGAGATGTCGGCCTCGATGACCAGTTCGTTGGCAGTCTTGCGATAGCCTCGCTTTTTGCAGTAGTCCAAGATGTAGATGTTGAACCTGGGGGATGGAGAGGTCAGCGAGAGATGGGGAGACAAGAAAGGAGGGGTACATTTTATCGCCATCCCAGGTGATTTGGTCCGAGTGTGTGGGCATTGGGGGTTGTTGAGGAGCAGATGCGGAGGAAGAATGGGACATAGATTGAGGGGGGCCTGGGGCAGCCATAGGGAACGAGGGAGGGGGGGAGAGAGGGAGTTGGCGGAGGGGGAGAGCTAAGGGAGAGTGGGCGTGGTGCGAGAGAGTCGGGGATTGAAATATTGTATTTGTATGCACTTCTTTTCGCTTCCTGGCCTCGCTCAGTGCCGCCGTACTACAGCTATCTGGAAATCCCACCCCCCAACGATGTACTTCACCTCAACAAGCCGCCGGACTTCTCGCCACCCGCTACTCATCTCCTCAACCTCCCCCACGTCCCTCACCACGTAGATAAAGTCCGCAGGAGATATCAGCGATCGCAATAGCGACCCGATGAGGAACGATATCAGTCCTATCACGATGACCCCCCACAACGTGAATCTCTTCGTCCCCATGCCCGTCCTTTCAACCTCCTTCGAGGTCAATCTAGCCCCAACGGCTGTGTGACCTGTCACTCCTTCTTCCCTTGCCGACGATGTGGCCTTCTCTGATTGCCACTCTGACGTCGACCCGGAACCGGAACCGGTGCCAAACCGTGAGAAGAGCGGGTTCGGATACCCGTTCAAGAATCCGCGCAGTAGTCCGCCACTGCCTGTCCTAGCTATCGGCGTCGTCACCTTGGGTGTACCAGGTAGCGGTGGTGGTTGCTAAATTGACACGTTCCGTTAGTTACGGTGAACCCCCCAGAAATGGTATTAATCGTGCGTGCCTTGCTCGAGGTCTCCTCGTTTCCGTCTTTATCTCCAGCAGCGGTACTCTCCTCCCCATCCTCCCTCTTCGGCACTGTCGCTTCCTCAGATTCCTCACTTGGTTCAAGAAGAATGTCTGCAACTGCGGTTGCCGTGCGCAATTCTGTCGGCAACTCGTCCCCCTCGTATTCGTTAGAATGCCTGAATGTAAGGACGCCACACCAACGCGTTTCGTCAGCCCGGATTTCATTAAACAATAAAAACGTGACGGCGGCGCATGCAGCTCACGCACCTTGATAGTACAGCCATCCACGCCTCCCGATCATCCTGTAGCTCCTCTCTCCCAAGGCTCGTCAGTGATTCCTTCTCCCCTTCCACCTCCACAATGACACCATCGATCGTGACTGTTGCGCCACCCCCTCCTGTCGGTTTCCCACTTCCAACAGCAAGCGCCTGCATGGCAGGTCGGATCTCCACCTCAATCACCGCCCCTTTTTCGCACAGATCAAGCATCCATTGAGGCTTTGGCGGTGGTGCTCGCGTCTCCCCGGTCAGCGGGTCTAACAACGTCGAGATTTGCGTTTGTGCCGTTGGAAGTATTAACCGCAGCAGATGCCGTGGTGGGTGATCCACTGCCAGCCCAGACGAATGAAGTGGTGAAGACGGCAGCGTGTGTACCGTGTACGTGAGAGGTAAGAATGGTACATCTGTTGACTCTAACTCCGCGGCGGTGGTGGCAACTGCGGTATCTCCTGTGGGAGCAGGTAGAGCGGCGGTGGCGGCGGTGGCGGTGGTAGGAAGTAACGAAATAGGCTTGTTTGTATCGTGTGGCCGGGAACGTAAATGGACATGATACCCCTCCGGGTACAGCTTTGAGTCGACCACGACCTCCGCGACGAGCAGGTCTGCTGCCTGCCGTACCTCACCGCGCACCGTGAAAGCCGAGCTAGTAACACGTAACGAACGCTCGCTCGATGGCGACCGGCCCCCAACTACCATTGCAGCCGATATCACCCGCCGTCGCATAGTAGGCGTTACCGTCGACGACGATACGGACCGGCTATGCGGTCGCACCGAGAGCGTCGATGACCCAGTCGTCGTCGAGTCCAACGACGGCACAGGCACCGGCGTAGGTGGCGAGGGTGGCGCAACGCCACCGCTACCATCACCCGCTGAAATAGATGCTGCTGTCGGCGCCACCACGACCACCTTTGACTGATCGAGCTCTGAGCTCACATTCATCGGAGATACCGGGGAGGAAGAAGCGACAGCAGGCACGGATTCGGCAGGGACAGTGAGAAGCAGAACGCCGCGGTAAACGCGGTCGTCTGGCGTCCACCGCGTCTGGACCAGCACGCGGCTCTCGTCGCGCCGTTTGAGCGTCCACGCGTTTGCGCTCGTTGTTGTTGACTCAGGCTGCTCCTCGTCCTCCTCCGCTGCGCGCTTGTTGTTCACGAGGAGCACGCCCGCGGCAGGCAGACGCGTAAAAGGGAGCGACGCGATGCTCTTCACGTATGCCTCGACGGACAATAACGTCTTGACGAGAGTCGTGTTGGTGACTGCGTTGACCGCGGCCGGAAGCGAGCCCGCGTAGTCGGCGGCGACCACGCGTGTGCAGCGCGTGGATGGGATTGCGTAATTTTCCGTCGTGTATGGGTCGAGCGTTTCGAGAATCCACCCATCGATAAACACCCGCCCGATTGGGAGATTGTAAGGGTTGTACTTGGACTTCGTCACCGTGGACGTGCGCACCAACTCGGGTGGGAATGACGCCGAGACGCAGAAAAGCGGCAGTGATCGACCGTCTGAGGAAATTGTGGCGGTGGCGGTGGCGTTGGTGATAGCATTTCCCTCCCTGCTCTCGCGTGCGCCACGTGCAAGGATGGACGCGACGTAAAATCCGCGGTCGCGGAATGGGAAGCTCGCCTTGTTCACCGAGAACGCCGTGTGTGCTCCACCAGCGCCTGCGAACGCCTCGAGCACGTGGGCCTCCACGAATCGCTCATCCCACCGTTTCCGCGCATCGTAGCTCGTCACCACGGCCGCGATCTCTTCTGCAGAAATGCCCTCGATGACCCTTTCACCCTTATAAACTGGCAGAGCGGTTGAGATCTCCGGTGAGACTTTGCGGTGCAACGGGAATCCTTTTTCTGAGATGAGCGCCCAACCGTCTTGGGTACTAGTGGTGGTACCCGATCGCGAATGCAACTCTTGGAGGTATCGCAGCGCGTTGAGAGCATGCTCCATGGGAAATTCAGAAGATGAAGAATACGCCGAGTCGTCCCCGGACGATGGTGGCGATATGGCAGCGACGGCTTGCTGCGTCGACGTCGCCGCCTGTTCCATGGCCTGCATAAGATATCGTCCCAGCGGACTGCGAAGCTTCGGTACCGCAGTCGACCACGTCGCGTTCCTGCTTTCAGAGGTACCCTCCGCCTTTGTAGGACTCGGCGGATCCGCGCTCGATTCGTCGCCCTCCCCATTACTCCTGTGTCGCCGGCGGATCGCACCCAGCACGGGCGGTTGATCGAGCGGGATACGTGGTGGCTTGATGCGTTTTTGCTTGCTGAGCGACTTGATTTCTGCTTCGGGGAGCTCCTCGACGTCCACTGTGACTTTGGAACCGTTGAGCATGACGATGCCGCGTTCACGACCGGGACCCCGTCGCACGATGGCCATCAGGCGTTCCTCACCCGCAAGGATGGCATCGTGCGTCAGCGTAAGCCAGAGCCCACCACCTCCAGAAGACAAGCGATGTCGACGGAGGCAAGAGATCGATTGGGGTGGTGGATCGACGACAATGTCGAGCGAGGTCGCCCAGGTATCCATGTCGCAGCGAAGCTCACATTCAACGATCGGCGTTGAGGTCGGCGACCTATCATCTTCGGATCGCGAATTCGCAGGTGTGATCTCTGGAGAGGTCAAAGGTCGTTTGGCGGTTGATACCTCGTACTCAATCCTGAAAGAAGTGCGCTCGTGATCATAGCGAATTTCGGTTGCCCTTGCACCAGCGAGTCTCGTAGTCACAGGCGGTCCACCACATTTAATCGCAAATTCGCCGATTCCCGCGAGAGTTGTTATCATCTGCTGTGGGATGGATGTCTTGTTCGTCCAACCTTTCGGATCGGATTGCTCGAGCAACGTCAGCAGAGTAGTTGTCGGGGAAAGTGCCTCTATCGCAAAGCCCTGGAGATCGACTTGCGTGCGGATTGTGTTGGTCTCCACTTGAGGAATATTAGAGAACAAACTTGGCTCATCAGCCGAAAAAGAGAAAACGTGGGCGGTATTAGGGGATTTGTAGACAGTTTTGAGCAAGACAGCATCTCGGGGACTGGGAACAAGGTCACACGACATACAACGCAAAAAGACTATTTAAACCGTACTTGGCAGGCCACGTCGGTCTTGACTTAAAGTGCCAAAGCTCCGTAAGCTCGTTGACGTCTTCCAACAAGATCGCGTCTTCGTGTTGTTTGTCCCAATACGGCCGAGCACCAGGGGAAGCTATAGCAGCATAGAGATCCCACAGACCCACACCCACGAACGTGGCCTCAGCCTTGTATACAACCAACGTGGGATCGATCGAGTCCAACTGCGTGACTGAGACGCCACGAGCTTCAGTGGCTGGCGACGTCATAAATACAGATACGTAAGACAAAAAGCTGCTCCCACGTACTGCGTTTCCATTTTGCCTCTGGCTCTTGTAGCAGTGAGGAAAAGTAGATATAATTTCGACGGATTCGACTCAAGATCGATTTCTCTTGAGCCGCAGATCGTCCGGTGCCGGTGCGGGGCGTTTGCAGAACGGTCCTGGATCCACTTGACCCGGACATTGTGGACCTACCAGTGGCAATGGAAGAAGTTGTAAGAAAGCTGGCATCGGCGGTGCTGGTGGCATCTTGCAGCATTTGTGGGGACATGAAGTACGATGTAGGATTCCGCTCCTCGATGTATTCGATCACCTTGGGGAGGCCATTTAGACGTAGTCCGCTGGATGCCGAACGCTCTACAACTACTTGGACTTTGACGAGGGAATTGTCGTCGAGAAGAGCCGCGTGGTTCACCCGAAAGAGCAAACTATCTGGATCAGAAGTGGGGCTACCAGAAGATGTAGAAGCCGTCGCCACAGCGCTATTGCGGTACGCCCTTGCAGACCATGGGAGCTGTGCCACTTTGTCAGAGGATGCCTGTGTAGAAATCTGCACATCCCAGCCTTCGTTTATCGGGATGCTGAACTCGACTGTTCGTGTTAGACGACGATGCTCGCGGATGGCGTGTAGCTCCTCCAGTCCTTGCAGAATATCAGGTGAATGGGTGGAGTGGTGATCCTCATCCTCAGGAATGATAGAATACTCGAGTGTGAGTGATTCCCTGTTTAGATCGAAACGTATTCGTGAAACAGCGACACCATTCCCATAGCCAGTTACCAAAGGAACACGTGACCGCCTCTTGATAGCCGTCTTCAATAGGCCCAAGACCATGGCGGCCAGCTGCTGAGCCAGGCTGCTGACGGTGCCAATATTCCATAATGAACGAAGATCATGCTGCCAGAAGCATGTGATACGCAGGCGTCCTGGACTCGCCTTTCGCGCAGAGGAGTCGCTAGAAGTAGGTGGTTGAGATGATGTAGGTGATAAAGACTGGATACACCACGCGAATACTGCATAGACATAGTCAACCCGATTTGTTCTATCGACTGAGAAGTGTCCTCACGCTTGACATTAGAGCGCACGAAAGGTGGGCTTGGTCTAAGGTATGCAGGCTCGTCTGGAGAGCGTGGAAGCGATGTGGATACATCTATTATTGTAGTTGCGTCATTAAAAGTGCGAGATATGGTGACGGCGTCTCGGGGGCTATTAGATTTTATCAGGGATGTGAACACCAAACGGGGTATTCAAAGGACGGCGTACGCACTTTGCCGGCCACCCTAACGTGAAGTTCGTCTTGGATATTCGAGTGGTGGGGTCGAGCATTTCGAGCAGAACTGCACCGTCGACTGCTGGGTCCCACTCCTGTCGTAGTTCTGGAGTGGCCAAGATAGATTTCCAGACGTCAAATGGAATTGTGTCGTCGGCCGTCGGTACATCGAGGACGACCCTGTATACAGTGTCTTCGGATTTGGCTGACCTGCGATGAACGATAACGTCGGATAGCTCTGGGAGGGACGAGCGGGCCTTTCCCTTGGAAGTTAATGAGTTACTCTCTCTTGGAAGTGGGACACGCTTCCAATCGGGAGAGGAGGTGGAGGTGAGGAGGAGTCTGAAGGAGTTCTGCGCGTCATTCAGTGCATTGTACCACGCCTGTCGCAGGCTGAGACCTAGATGAGAAAAAGCCCAGGAGGATAAACCGAACAAACTGACCTTATCCCGTCATGCATGATACGGGTGGAGCAAAGAATGTAAGTACAGACACGCTGCGGGTCCAGAGCGGGAGACGCCGGCCACGGCGCGTTCTAGTCACGTTTGTCGGGCCTTCGAAGGACACGAGACCAAGCTCGGTACACGTAAAAGTCGCATAAACCACCATCCACAATGGTGAGGGGTGCGCTCCAAATGGCCACGGCAGACTCGGACCCTGGACGTGTTCTAAGCGTCCAGTCTCACGTAGCATACGGCTATGTCGGTGGCAAGGCCGCCACCCTCCCGCTTCAACTCCTGGGCTACGACGTCGACGTAAGCGTCCACTTTGCCTCTCACTGCGTCGTCCCGTCTTGCCCACTCTCCTGAAGAATGTCAACACCGTCGATTTCTCCAATCATTCAGGTGCGCGGCAAAAAATGAACGGTCGTTTTGCCCACGTTGTTTAACTCTTTTTTTCAAATTTCAGGCTATAATCGAATAGGCGGCACGAAGGCAACAGCCGAAGAACTTGAACGCATGTTCTCCGTCATGGAGCAGAACGGACTTCTCAGCCCCACGCGGGTCTTGACAGGTAGGCTCATCTGATAACATCTAATCGCCCGCGGCGGATAGATACTCAAAGTCCACCCAGGCTTCATATTTGGAGCAGAAGCTCTGTCCATCGTCGCACGCACCGTGACCAAGCTGCTTCAGAATGACCCAAATATCGTATATTTACTGGATCGTGAGTGATAGCCAAATCCATGATGTGGCAAGGCTAAAGCCGATCCTACCGTTCTACCTACCAGCCGTGATGGGCGACGCAAATCGCTTGTATGTCTCGCGGGATGTCATCCCTCTTTACCGTTCTTTACTTCCAAAGGCATCTATTATAACCCCGAACTGGTTTGAGGTGGAGTAAGGTTGTTGGCTGGCAGGTGTCGGAAATATGACTCACTCACTCCACTGACAGGACGCTCACTGATACCAAGATCGAAGACGGCGCCTCGTTGCACAAGGCGCTCATGATTCTTCACGAAACTTATTCCGTCCCGAACGTCGTGATAAGTTCGATTCCCCTAGAACAATGGCTGAGGGACTTGACCCCACCTCATATCCGCTTTCCGGTCAGCGATGACGAGCAGTCGTTACTGTGCCTTGCCTCAGTCCGCGTGGCCAACGGCGGTAGCACGCCAGGCTACCGGCCATCCACAGTCTACGCTGCTTGTGTACCACTCATCCCAGGTTACTTCTCCGGCGTCGGCGATCTCTTCTCCGCACTCGTTCTCGGCCACTACGATGATGCCTCATCCGCACCGGCCCCCCTTCCGCCGCTCCCGCGTGCCGTTTCGCTCGCATTGACCAAAACGCACGCCATACTCCGCCTGACGGAAAAATATGCGTCCTCGCTCCCGCCAGACGAGCGCACGACTACGGACGATGAACTTGACGGGAAGGACCCAGACCGGCGGATTCGGCGCATGCGCGGGCGCGAGCTACGTCTCGTCCAGGGCAGGAAGATTCTCAGCGGCGAGGCCATCGGTGAGGTGAGACAGTTGAAAAAGTGGGCAGATTTCTGGGGACCCAAGTGATGGGCAGGCGGACATGTAGGACTACAATCCAGCAGGAAGACAAAACGTCTTCGTCGTAGACTAACGAATCATATAGCATAGTGCATAGATCTGTGTTGAAGTACCAAGTCCACGTATACTAATATATGACTCTGTAGCTTGCTAAAAGCTCGCGGTGACTGCCTGCGTCAAACGGGAGTCCCTCCTCTTGACACATGAAAAAGTATGGTAAAACACTTGATGATCATTACACAGGTAAAATAACCTCAACACAGCTCCGTTGTTAATTTTCTCCACGACCCAATTTATCCAGTGCGCGTACGCCCTGCTCGTACCACTCCTCTCTTGATACCCAAAACTCTTCTCGTCCTTTCATGATGTCTGCCAAGACAGCGCCTCCGAGGAATACCATGTGCTTCCTACGCGGGGGATCCTCGATGCGAATCTTGAATTTCTAAAAGGGAAAAAAAAAGACCGCAGTTGTCAGTTTCAAGGACAAAGGAGAGGACGAAGAAAGGGACGGGGGGCTTGAAAGGAACAAAAGGCAAAGGCGCACATTCAAACGCGACGGGTCCCCATTAAGCACCCGCGTGAGGTACAACTGCTTCATCTCTTTTTCGAGGCGGCTCGGTAGGCCGGGATACATGCTTGAGCCACCTGAGAGCACGATGTGCTTGTACAGGTCTGAGCGTATGTCGACCGCCGCGTTCTGGATCGTTTCGAAGAGCATCTCGGCGACGCCCGGTTGCTCAATGTCGACCAGGTGCGGCTGGAACATACACTCGGGAGCCTCGAAGCGCTCAGAACCAACTTTGATCGTGCGGCCATCGGGCAGCTGAAACGAAAATGGCAAAAAAATGACATCAGAGAGGAGGACGAAGAGGGGTTGGGGGCTTGGCACCGAGCGGCGGCTCACTGACTGTGTAGCTCTCTACTAGTGTGGTGGTCTCTTCTGACAGTCGGGTGTCCATGTCGAGATCATAGCTAGAACAAACGAGACATGCCTTTCGTCACGCGTGTGATAGGATATTGAGAGGTGAGTATTGCTCACCTGACGTAGCAGAGCTTTTCCTTGATCTCCCGGACGGTCTCGAAATCGGCCGTGCGGTTGAAGGCGTACCCGCGCATGAGCAAAAGTTTGATCAGATACCGCGTGACGTCTCGCCCGGCGATATCGAGCCGCCTCGTGAGATGAGGGAGCGAAAAGCCGTCGTATACGGGCACGATGTGTGTCACGCCGTCGCCAGAGTCAACCACGACGCCAGTCGTCAAGCCTGTGTATTTATTTCTCCATTCAGCGCAACCAATAAATACCAGGGAAGATCCAGAAAACCCACCTTGTGCGTAGAGCGTGAGCACGGCCTGAATGGCGACGTACACCCCCTGGAAACCATACTCCTCAAACATGACCTGGCACATCCGCTGCCTGTTCGCCTTGGGGTTCATCGGCGGCTCGGTGAGCAGCACCTTGCGTCCGACCGGGTCTATGCGCAGCTTCTCCGAGAAGGTGTAGTCCCAGAGATGCTTCATGTCCTCCCAATTCCGCACGATCCCATGCTCCATCGGTTGCGTGATCTGCAAGTAGTTCCGCAGCGCCGCTGCCTCGTCGCCCACCATGATGTCCTTGATGATCGCGTCCCCGACGCGCTCCTCGGCGCGCAGGATCGGCCGTCCTATGACGGATGGAAAGACTGGATCGTGGTTAATATGATAGTGATTGGGCGGAGAGGAGAGAGCGGGGGCATGTTTTCAGTTGGCTTGGAGGGGTGTTCGCGCTTACCATGCTCGGGAAAGTTGGAACCGGCGTATCCGACCTTGACGAACTATAGAAGGGCAGAGCGTCAGAGAGGGAAAGGCTGATCATGGCAGAGCAGATGCCTACCCCAGTTCCGTTATCTACCACCAAGGGTGCTGAGGGATCCATATCGAGTGTTTCGTTTGAGAAGTGAGTCTGCCGCAGCTTGCCAGATCTGCGGTGACCGGGGTATCTTGCCGTCGTAGGCCGCTTCTCTGTACAATACGATTTATTTTGGAGAATCCTTTGCTCTCGCGCTATCCCATGACTCAGTATTTATATATTGGCTGATGTCCCCCAATACAACTTCTTCACCGAACGGGCTCTTAGTAGCTCTTCCTCTCGGCCCTCTCTTGTCTCTTGTCCCCGAGGTTCACTTAGACCTTAGACGTGCCCCTAAAGTCCACGATGCACCAAGATGAAGACGAGCCTGAAACCACCTCAACCAATGGCCTCGTCAGACAGGATACAGCTTACGAGTCTAGCGCTCTGTATGTATTCGCCGACATCAAGAAACATGAGACTTTCAGCGTCAAAACCTTACTGAATGGGTTGCTACCACTTTGTTTACCTGAAGAAAACAAGCATATTGCACCCACTGATCTTTTGGATCAGTGTCTTAACGCTGTCATTCCCATCTGCAATGGGAATGTACGGACTCATTTAAAAGACTAGTGCGTAACTTTGTTCGTTCTGCCCACTACTAACTTTCCGTACATAATCCACTCGGTTGTCGACGGAAATACGAGGCAGAATGCCATGGGTTATTTGTCCATGCGTTCAACCACGCTTTCCGGGACCTGCGCGAGATTGAAGTGCCTTTACGCAGATCAACTAACGATGTATTGCTGTTTCATAGAGATGATCCGAATCAGATCATCGAAACGCACCCACTCGTCTCTTTAGCCTCATCAAAGGGCGACTCTTTCTCTGCAGTGGAACTCAGACGGATCAAGGCCGAGCTGCCGGCACCTCCTGAAAAGTATACTGTCAAACCCGCAAAAACAATTCCTCCACAGCCTTTACCGGGCTCCATATATGAAATCCATGAAGACCTACCCACACAGCATGAGGGCACGCAGCCTTCAAACGACCCGATGCAAAAATCGTCGAAGAGTGGTAAGCCGCGAATGACGAACAGTTTTTAATTCATTGACCATTCTCAACCAGCTGAATGTCGTCGGTCGGAATGTCTAGCCTCACAGACCAGCGCTTTCAACAATACTCCTTCGTCCGATGCTTCCGGCAATCGAAAACGAAAAAGAGACGACGAGGAAGGAAGTACAAACGAGAAGATAAAGGTGACTTTGCGATCGTCGGGAAGGCCACAACCGATGGTTCAGAGTGCCCTCTATGCTGCGAAGAGGATGTCTCGTGCGATTTGGATCAGCCACGTCATCAATCTCGTCATCGTTGGTGGGCCATCTCGAACTGTTACGGTTTCGCTTCACGTCCACGTTCTCAAATGGACTCTTCTGTACTGTAGATGAGGTGGCATACGTGTGGTGGTACGACAATGAGAGTGCCATCCAATCTTATGGCATCGATTTTGTAGAGGACCTACCACACTTCCTTGTCCTTCTACTGTGCTTCGAACGATTCACCCTCAAGGATTGGGGCATCATCTCCGAGTTCAAATTTTCAGGGCAAGAAGCCGACGGCTGTGTACTGTCATTCACACCTCCCCCTTCCACCGTTGACATTGAAATCAGCATCAACCTGACTGACAAGATACGGGATCACTTTGGAATCGTGGGACGTGCGACACGAATGCTGCATGCGACTACTCAGTCGATGGATCCACGAGGCGTTTACAAGAGTCTAGAAGACAAGGGGCTTGTGGTTAAGGTTTACTGGGCGGAAGTATCACGGGCTGGGGAGGCAGAGATCATCGAGAAGGCTCTTCAGATCGCAGAGCAGAATGACGACGTAAAAGGACACCTCCCGGACTTGATTTGTTCGCATGACTTTGACGAACACTCAACGAAAGTAATCCGCAAGGCCTTCGGCATCGAGACTAAAAGCCATCTCGTACTGCGGGTCATGTTGTTTCGTCGATTGTACCCCATCACCGACTTGATTGGCGAAACGTTTTGGAAGGCTTTCTGGGAGTGCTTCCGCTGTAAGTGCACTCCGACATTCGATTGACACGCATGCTGATGACCTTCCTTGTGACGCTAGGCCATTATCACCTTTGGCTCGGCGGTGTAGAGCACAATGACATCAGTGTGAAAAATCTGATGTACGACAAGCTCAACGGGGACTGTGGCGTTCTCAATGACTATGACCTTGCCCATGTGCGCGGGCGACAACGGGCTAGTGACACAGAATGCATAGGTACTATGCCCTTCATTGCCCTCGATCTGCTCTATGCAAAAACATGGAAGCGCAAAGTCGAACGACTATATCGTCACGACTGCGAGTCGTTTGCGTGGGTGCTGTTGTGGATCTGCTGCCGTTACGATGGTGGCAAACAGATCAGTAACGCGCCCTTGAGCGAATTCATTACCCACGACTTCAACAAGTGTGCCATAGAAAAGTTTTGCATATTTTCCAATTCAGACCTCTGGCCAACAACATCATACGAGCGTTTTTGGCACGCCGCAATAGAACTCTTCAAATGGCCAGTTCGCCATCAACTTAAGATCCGATTCCGTGAAGGGACGACAGAACCTACAATCGGCGAAGTATATGAAATCTACCGCAATGTACTGGAGGTTGAGGGCTTTAAAGGCACGTTATAACAAGATCAGCGCTTGGTCCGAATTTTGCCGTCGATACGACCAAGGAGAACAAGACACGCCCCGACGTGATAGGATGCGACGGAACGGTTTGCTATTGTGGAATGTATTACAGGGGTACTCCGTTGGTTGTCAAAATATTATTGGCGTGCATAGTAGTCATACAGGCCTCATCGTTCATCGTTAATACGGAATCAGAGTGGGCGAAGGGGTGTGTGCACAACAAAGAATGAACTGAACTACGACGCAGAGTTCATATGTCCAAAGCCAAGGTGCCATTCCTGCGCCCAGCTCTTCCGAACAGCACAGCAGATATCTCCACAACGCATGTTCACAGTTAGCCGGAGGGAGGGGTAATCGCGCTCACCATGATTGGGAAAGTAGAGCGATGCGATGCGACGTTATCTACCATATCGGGTGTTTGGTTGATGAGATCAGTGGTGACCGGGGTATCTTCGGGGTTCGGGGGTATCTTCGCTCGCTCGTCCCCTCTTTTTTTTTGAATCTGACTTTATAAGTACCCTTGATTGATGCGCCCCCCCAACTTCTCATCTCCTTCACCTCCAACTGATGGGTCCGCCACAGAAACTCGCGCAAGCTTGGTACGCCACCTTCCTTCTGTACCAACACACGATGCGACTGCCGCCGTAAGTGCCCCTGATGCATGGAACGCTTCAAGCTTCAAGTCCAACAGCCCAACCTACCCCTATCCAATGACCCCACCCGTCACACAGGTTACTGCTTAACGCACTTACGGTTCTATCATGTCCAGCAACCTGAATCCCGCAGCGATCGGGGGGCATCAGCAAATCTTCCCCCAAACACAAGTTCTGCAAAACGCCGATTCAAACAATTTATTTTCCTTTCCGTTTTCAGAAAGCAGCGGTGCCCAACAGGACTGTCGATGACCATGTCATCAATACAATATGCTCCCACCCCTCGAAACATTCCGTTGGCTTTAGGAATGTTTCTAGTGGTGGGAGACATATTGTACATCTCCAAGAGGTCCTCTGGTAAGGAGCTGCTGATCATTTCCAGATAGCGAGTGGGATTGTACAGCTGGGTGTTTCGCCTTTTCTTCTTCTTGTGGCCCAGTGATTGCATAGAGCCAACACCTCCCAGGCTCGGGCCGCGCACTTTCCAAATCTCAACCCTCTTCGGCACCAAAGGCAGGGTATTCTCCGATCAGACTTCTGACCGAAGACATATTCATCGGTGATTACAGCCGATAACACGATCCCGATTCGAATGATCCGCATATTGCCTGTGGACTAGACCGCTTGACATGCCATTACGCAATATCTGCCGCGTGCTCGCACCGCACACACCTTCACCCGACCGCGCACCGATATTTCCCTCTCGCCCGCCCATCTTCGGCACCAAGGAGGGCGGCGAGGTGCTGGCTAAGTTCATAGAGGGCATGTCTTATGCGGAGGGAACTGACCGAGGAATTTTTTTTTCTTGGTACTGTACAGTCACGTGTCATAAGTATTTGCGCGTCGTGTTCGACTTTTTTGTTTTCGAAAATCCATATTATATTCTACAACACTCTGTTCATGCCAAAAGTTCTTGGATCAAGAGAGACTACCCCTCAGCTTCGTAAATCCATCTGTCAACAGGCAGCTCAAGGCCATCCACTCTCACAAATTGCCATTAACTTCCACCTCCCTGTACACACGGTCCAGTCAATTGTCAAGAGGGGCGCCGAAAGGGGCTACAACGAAAATGAACCCAGAATAGGAAGGCCTCGAAAAATCGATCATCGAAGTCTCCGACACCTCAAACTCAACATACTACGAGATCGTCGACAATCACTCCAGAACATCACTTCTGATGCCAACCTCTTCCTACCCTCGCCCATGCATCCCACCACTGTTCAAAGGGCTCTGAAGACTGGCCTGGGTGTGTCTCGTCACATAGCAGCCAAGAAGCCATTTCTCAGCACAGTTCACATTCAGAAAAGGAAGGAATGGGTGAAGGAAGCGTTGCTGATGACGAGGGAGGATTGGATAAGGATCATCTGGACAGATGAGTGCTCAGTCGAGGTTGGGAAGCAGTCAAGGGAGTGTGTGGTGTGGCGGAAACCAGGAGAGAGGTATGAGCTGGATTGCCTGGTCCCGACATTCAAGTCAGGACGGCAAAGTGTCATGGTTTGGGGGTGCATCTCATATGGAATGCGAGGTCCACTGGTCCGGATACCTTCTGGCATGTGTACAGGTGCTGATTATGTTCACTTAATCCTCAATGGGCCACTTTGGGAGTTTTACATTCAGCAGAGCAAAGAGAAGGGCTTTGTAAAGGTGGTGGAAGATGGGGCACCAACTCACCGCTCCAAGGCTGCTCAAACTTTCCGGTCTCAAAACTCATTAGAGACATTTCCTCATCCACCTTAATCACCAGACATGAATCCAATTGAGCATGTATGGAAACAGCTCAAGGTTTTGGTCAACAAGCGTCCCATTCGTCCACAAAACATCGATCTTCTTTGGGTGGCACTTCAGGAGGAGTGGCTGAAGATAGACAACGATTTCATCAATTCTCTTATTGACTCAATGCCTCATCGTGTACAGGCTCTCCATAGTGCACAAGGAAGGTCAACAAAGTATTAGAAGTGTTATTTTTTCATCGTAGCTAGCACTAGAATTTTTTCAAAAATTTTCGGTTTTGTCTTAGTCATATCGCGCAAATACTTATACGGTGCGACTCCACCAATAAAGTTGCTGCACGCGCAGTTTTCACCTAAAATATATCATCCATTTGCCCCGGACTTCCCGGCCCGATCTCTCGCTGACTCTCAGAGCGCTATCGGCGTCAATCATGCGCCCTTGCCACCGGTCCTGACGCCGACGCGCGACGGACATCGAGCTCGCCTCATTGCGACTGCGGCGAAAATTCACCAGGAGCCACACAATTTGGAGCAGTGATTCCACCATGGTGAGCTGTCCGCCCAGTGCTATCAAATATGTTTAGAAAGGTGTGCTGCAGTTACTGACTAACAGTCAGAAGCCGCGAAGGCGTGAAATGATGAATGATGACTGATTCGACTGATTCGACTGTACTGTACATATGGTTATCCACGCAAGGCGCACTGAAATGTGTTCGGGAACAAAAAGGGTAAATCATTGACCTGGCACTTCTCTCGTTACAACGATGTCCCTCTCTGTCCCTCATCCTTTGTCTTCTCAGTCAGCGACACCCATCGATCAGTATGCTGCAGGGTATGACGTGCATTTACCGTCGTTATTAAGTGTTTGACCCTCCTCGGAAGGGTGCAGCAGGACGCCATTGCCGAGTTGAAAGCTCTCGCCAACATCATACAGTCTTCGATAGAACAGATCGAAGAGGTCGCAACCGCTAACTCTTTCACCTTCCCGTCTCCCGATTCAACATTCAGCCCTGAGTCAGAGGCACCGCGCATGCATCCTGCCATTCAGTCGGCCGGTTCACTCATAGCGTCCGCCGCGACGCAGCTCATAACACTTGTGAGGCCTGCGCCGCATACCCTTTTTGATATTACGGTTCAGGTAAGCCTGGAGGTTCCTCTGCGCTACCGTGGATTATTGTTGATGATTGTGGGAATGCTGAAGTTCCACGTTTCTACTGCATTGAGGACTGCAGTAAGCACGCATGTTGCTGAGATCCTTCGAGATGCTGGCCCCAAGGTAATTATGCCGAATCATTACTTTAAAAGCCGCACATGATCCATGTTGCGTAGGGAAAACAGGTGTCGGAAATCGCTCAGCCCACCAATGTCCACCCCGGAAAATTGGGTAGGTATCAAGGAGTAATTACATACTCTTTATTGATTATGATTATGTGATCAGCTCGTGTTCTCCGCCTCCTCGTTACGAATCATGTATTCAAGGAGGTGTCCCCGGACGTATTTGCTAATAACCGTCTGTCGTCTGCTTTGGACACAGGGAAGTCAGTCGAGGAGCTATTGGCAAGGTTGGTTATAAGTCTATCGATCTATCGGAATGAGTTAAGAATTGTTAGCCCCGAATCGAAGCACATAGGAACCTCCGGGATTACATCTTGGATCGAAATTGTGTACGAGTTGCTCACCGGACTCTAACAGATTTCAGATACTGATGCCTTTCTACAGCCTCGATGTAGCCTTCAAGAGCTCCAGTTATCTTACTGAGACTCTTCTTGATCCTGAATTTGGGCATGCCTATGAACCGAACAAGACCGCGTTTAACAAAGCATACAATGTCGAGGAAGATATGTGGAGCTGGTTCGAGCGTCCAGAAAACAGATGGCATGTCGTTCGATTCGGGGCCGCCATGAATGGCTTGAAGAACGCATCCCCCGCCAATGCCATCTTGGAAGGTTCGGTCACGATGTGTTGCATTCATTGTACGCCGCCATCTCACCTTCGAAATATCGAATTTTACAGGGTACGACTGGGAACGCCTTCCTGAGGGCTCGCTTGTTGTCGATGTCGGAGGCGGTGTCGGCGCGCAGTGCTTGACGCTCGCCAAACATCACCCGCAGCTCCACTTCGTTATCCAGGATCGGGAGTCCGTTTTGGGCGATGCGACCGATGTATGTGCAATGAATTGAATCAGACCACCAAAATATGGTACGTGCTTACAGTATGTACTTGCCACAGTACTGGAAGAAGAACATGCCCGATGCACTCGAATCCGGCCGCGTGAAAATCCAAGGCCAAAACTTCTTTGACCCGCAACCTGCGCGGCATGATGATGATAACTCAGAGGACGTGTCTGTTTTCCTTCTTAGCAAAATACTCCACGACTGGGCAGACGAGTATTGCCTCACCATACTGAAACATCTTCGCGCCGCAGCGGGGCCAAAGACCCAACTGCTCATCGTCGACCAGGCAATGTCATTCGCCTGTGACGAACCTTCCGCACAGAAAATCCCCGGCGCGGAGCTTCCCGTTCCACCCCAACCGCTGCTCCGTAACATGGGTCGTGCAGCCTTGAGTGCGTACACTGAGGACGTCATGGTAAGAAGACAAAAATGGAACTCTTAGATGATGATGTGACTGACCCAACTTTTTTTATATCATTTTCTACGCGCCCGTGTGCCAAAAGATGATGGGATTCTATAATGGCCAAGAACGCACGATCACCTATCTTCGCGCCCTGCTTGATCAGGCGCGCTGGAGGCTCACTGCTGTACACTATGACGAGCCGTCGGTGAGAAGGCACCAGAAGGTAATCGCAGTTCCAATTTAGGAGTTCACAGATATTTCCGACTCCCGAGAAATATTTGACTTGGAATCTTCAACAGGTTCACTCCTTGTTTGATGAGGCTTCCTAGGCTTCCACCTTGTCGACCAGATCAGTAGTATCATTCAGGCATTGTGTACTTGTATCTAACTCCTAATCTTCCACGTTGTTGCCCAGAATAAAGCCTGGCAGGCTCCTTGTACATTATGTATAGTAAAGTGTTGATGAGTGATGATATACTATACAAACTGTCAATTCATCTGAGTGTGCAATGGAGCTGGCTTACAGATCTTGGGTTAGTACCGGATAACCGGTTGACCAAACTGACAGAGAAGTGGTGCAACAAGGGAGCCTTACCGTGCGTGGTGTTTGCCTTTCCTAATATGGTGCGTGCCGTGGGCCGTGTCAAATTGTTATGTCATAGGGTTTGCTGGTCGTAACTTCTTCGGAACTCACTGACTTCCGCATTGTAAGTTATCGTTTCAATTCAATGGTAGATACAAAGTAAACTTCATTGAGGACGAAAGCTACCATAGAATCTGCATGCCTTGCATGCATGCAGTGTAAGCAATAATATAGTTCTGCACCTGCGGCTCTCGCTGGTCGGAACCCCACCTTGTCCACGTGGCGTCCTCTTGGGCGTCCTCGTTTTTAAAACTGAAAAGTGTCAGTCCCCGCGGAACATCTCAGAAGAGACGCATCGGGAAGGTCATCCCAAAACGACAGCATGGCATCAATCCTGGTCCTCCTTGACTAGCTTGACTTGTCAATTATCTTTCCGTTCTCTGTTCACATATTAGTACTAGACAAGGTACAGCGTGTTCTCCATATTAATATAACTCCATTCTGAGCCTCACTGTAGGAGAGTGAATAATGGAATCCACTTTACCGCCGTTCACGAGGAGCCACCTCCATTCTCCGACCTCCGAACTCACTTGCACGTCCCGGTGACTCGCTGCATAACAATAACCGCTCTATGCCCTACTCTTCCGACCGAACATCGCACACGCTTAGCGCCTTCTAAAAGTTGGCGCAATTCTCTCCTGCACGGCAGACCGTGGCTTGACGTCTGTCTCAAACGATACACAAACAGTATTTTTCATAAGAAAAGTGTGTAACTCGTAATAACCAAGCAATAAGGGTATCAACATATATGTTACCCGCGAGGGGCGACCCGTACAAAAAGACGAAAACACAGTGTGACCTGCACTGCCATTCGGCGAATACAGACACGCTGGAATCGCTGTTACGGAATGGCTAGTGTATTGAGAGAGTAGGGTAATAGAAAGTCCCACCACCAGGGATAGGAGATGGGAAGACGCTGCAACCAAGGTACAGACCAGAATACACATGCCGTGTTTACCACGGGCCAAAGAAAGTAAGCAGAGAACTTCATTAACCAAGTTATTGTGCATTGCGACATTCGGAAAGTGCGCAACTGATAAATCAAAATCCACCATACGCGTCGTCCTCGTCATAGAGTGTATAGACAGTGTCGGGGCGCTTGGGGGTTTCAGCTTCGGCCTTCGGCTCACGGGGTATAGTATGTTCGGCCTGCGCGGGGGTCGAAGTGGCAAGTGGGCTGCTCGTAAACTTCAGCCCAGCCGGAGGAGGACTACGCACGTCCGAGAATTCAACGCTGAACGGCGAGGGGCTCTCGCGGGCGCTCAGCGGAACGGGTAACTCGAGGGACGCAACGGGAGAAAAGGAGCGCTCAGGAACACGTATTTCTGGTAGGGTTGGTGGAGTCGACGAAATACGCGGCTGCTGGAACATAATTGGAGTAGGGAGGGGTACTTCGATGTCCAATTCACGAGAAGCATCGACAACTGAGTCAGCAAAAGGGGACTCTTTTGGCGCATCCTCCCGCGGAAGGTCACTTTGGGGGTTAAGTATCCGATTTCCGGGCGCATCACCATGTGGCCCCTCTGGGACGGCAGCGAGAACAGAGGACACGGGTGCATGCAGCTGCTCGGCGATTTCCGCGTACTGCATACCTTGAGAAGGAGTCACACTAGAACGCGAAAGTTCCACGTAATGAGAATTGGTATTTTTCGGAGACGTGACCATCGGACTGTGGGGTCCGCCGGGGATCGAGTTCTGACGAACCACTGCAGCAGCCTGACTAGTATTGCTCGACGACCTCCTAGTCAAGGCCAAAGGAGGGACAGCCGGGCTGGCAGGTTGCGGCGGGACATGGTAGTCAGGCACGTTGCTCGACACTGGTGAAGCCATGACATCCTGGGAATAAGGGGAGATGAACGGATTGGCCGAGGTAGGGGTCACGATGTCACCGGGGTAAAACGAGGATTGACCATACTCGGTTGCATTGTAGCCGTTCCCATAACCATTATTGGAATACATGTTGGGCATGGTTGGTTGGCGGGATAGCGAGGATGGCGTACTATTCAGGTGACGCTCAATCATGGTCGGAGGTCTGGGAGAGCCAGCACCCATAGCGTTATAGGGTCTGACAGAACCAGGCTCATCCGGAAGCATGACGGACTGTCTACGGGCATCAGGGCGAGTCCAGATTTCTTCAGCCAATGCTTCATCCTCCCTACGGCGAGACTTCCTCTGATGATATCGTAAGAAATAGTAGTGCAGAAGAGCGTGAACATAAAACCAACCAGGAAGTAAACGACAGCGAATAAAATACCCGCGCAACCGAGGATAGCAGCGAAAATACCACCAGCAATAATGCCACCACTCGTTCCACCGACGGCAGAGCTAGTTGAACTGGGGTGGGCCGAAGATGTTCCATTGACTGCTGGCTGACTGGATACCGTGCGAAAGAAGGTTTGAGTGGACGCCGGGGCAGACGAGGGCGGAGGCTAAGAGGGGGGTTAACAAGACGCGGAATATAGTGCTCGAGCATGGCTCACTTGTGTTGTAGTAGACGTCGTCGAGATGACAGACGAGGTACTGGGGGTGGTCGAGGTGGTCAAAGTAGTTAAAGTGGATGAGGAGGAAGAGGACGTCAGGGAGGGAGTAGAAGTGGTGGCTGAAAGGGTGTTAGTTAGTATGCATTTGGGGAAAACCAAGGGACGTACAAGGCTGGACAACGGAAGGAGTGGCCGAGGACAAGGGGGTGTTAGTGGATGTAACCGAAACCGTGGTGGCGATAGGGGAATCAACTATAGAGGTGGGAGCAGGTTGGTTGACATCAGTTGAGTCAATGCTAAAAAGTGCGCTGAGGAGGTTTGGTCCTTGTCGGTGGACACGGATACGATGACGTCTCTGTTGTTTTCTGGGGGGGTCATGTGGCATGATTTTTCGAACGGAAATAAAGAAAGAAAAAGGAAAGGAACGTGGGGGTATGAAAGAGGGTGTAGAATAACTGTTGGAGACGAGAGGAGGAAGAGTGTAAAAATTCTTGACGCGCATACACGTTGGCTGACTAATACGCTGTCATTCGCCGTCAAACGATTTCGATACATCCTCCTCTGGCCTAGTCCGACCCCATCCTCTATTCTCTTTCTCCTTTGCCATCTCGTCATGTCTGCTCCTAACCAGCACCTTTTTTTGTCCCATTCCTACTTGTATCGCTCTCTCGGATATTATTATTCCACACGGGCGTCAATGCCTGCACTGTTGCAATGGCGACCAGCTGTTCCTCTTCCGTTTGATCTTCTCCGCGCCCTTCTCTAGCCGCACGCGCTCCTTTGCACTGCATGACAACACACACTCCATGGCCTCCATTCCCCGGACCCTCCCTCCGTTTTGCATTCCTCCTCTGTCTCAATCACCTACTCTGCGTTCTTGCTCACCATGATCAGATCGTTATTGAGAACACTGACCCTAGTATCTCATATCTCCCCTCAGTTTGCAATAGCACTGGAACTCTTGCGTCCTCAACATGCACGGCTCCGTGGTATGTTGCACCAAATCTCAAATTGTACTTGTACATTGATCCGTTCGGTTTACCTATTCCAGGCAAGTGGTCTCATTCACAGCCGCCACGAGCGGCACCGTCACATCTACCTTTGGTCCTACCTCAGTTGGCGGTAATCTCATCCCTCAACTTTTCCTCGTCCTCCGCGGCACCTCATTTGTCCTCACCACCTCTTCTGTCTCTAATGCTACCGCCAATGTCACCGTTCTGGCCTCTCCCTCGAATGTGTTTGTCTCTACGACCTTTGACTCGTCCGCCGGCAGCATTTCGACTGTCGGTCTACCGTCTGACCAGGACGTCACCCTCGCACTGACATATATACAGTCTCCCAACGGTGAGCCAACGAGGCTAGATATTGATTCAATAGTTGTCTTCGGTGTGGACCCGAGGTGAAGTCGGATCATTGCGATGTGTGCACGATGTTTTGACTCTTACCACCGTCTAGACAAACATCATTGACTCCGACGCCCCTGCCTTCCTCAAGCTCACTTCCCTCTTTTATTGTTCCCGCCCCTTCTACAACAACGTCTACCGTTCGACCGCACTCTTCGTTAGCACAATCGAAAGGGACGATTGTCAGCGAGTCCCTTGCCGGGTTTTTTGGGCTCATTCTTATCCTCATGTCCGTGTACATGCTTCACAGATGGAGACGCTGTAGAAGATCGCGGTCGTCGGAGGGTGTTGAGATGCCAGCGAGGGACAAAGGCCAAGAGACAGTGACGAGAAGCCAGTTATGAAATTTTATTGGGGGGTGTCTGGACGATTTACGGTTTTACTGTAACTTATTTAGTGTATGCGTTCGGGGACTTCGGGCCGCGGAAGGCCACCTGGTCGTCTCTTATCACCGAAATGTCACACCGAGACCGAGAAGCAGACAGAATGGCATCAGCGCAGCAAACTTTAGACGGTTTGTAGCGTCCTTTTTTCGTACTTCGACGTATTCTTACATTGTCCTCTCAAAGTTCTCTACGACATGTCCCAGCTTCTTGGCACGCAACTCGACAAGGAGACACTCGCGACATGCATCGGAATGATCGAAAGTGGTGTTAATCCAGAAGCGTTGGCGGTTAGTCAACAGTTCTCTTCACTGATCCTCTGGACCCACTCCTCCCCGTCAGGCTGTAATTCAAGAATTGAGGAGAGAGGGCGCAGCCATCACAGCAAGGCAATCCCGCGGAGGGGATGATGTGATTAGTCAGCATGGTTCGAGTGGCGTGAGAAAATAACGTTGATTTGTCACCTGCCGAGTCACCTGCGTCTCCTTCCCTGTACCCGTACGCTTCACACTCCCCTACCACCATGTCCGCACCAAATTCACCTCGGCTAGTCGACTCCTTTTCAGTTCCGAAAGATGTTCTTAGGGAGTTTGAAGAAATGGCCGAGGAGGAGAACATCGATCCTTTTGCCGAGACAGCTTCAAAGCGACAGATCGCTGCTCGTCAATCCGACTATCACAATCGACGATTTAATCGCTTGGCGAATGAAAGTGCGGATGCGTTCTTAGAAAAGGAAGACAGCCAATCTACTGAAGGCGGTTATAAGGAGGCGATGAGACTGCAGAGGCTCGAGAAGGAGGAGCAGCGCGTACGCAGGGCTATTGAGGAGAAAGAGAAGCGGGAGCGAGGAGATGATGAAGAAAAGATGGATCTTGACCGGACACCCCCGGCCGCAGAGCTCGAGGCTGCCGAGAAGGTGCTGGCTGCAGCTCAAACCCAGGAAACCAAGCGCAAGCGCCGTTGGGATGTCGCAGAACCGGCCGAGAAGGAGAAGCCCAGTGGGGAATGGTCTCAAGAGGCTCTCGAGTCATCCGCACCCAAAAAGCGGCGCTCTCGCTGGGACGCAACTCCTGCCGATGTCGCCGACACACCAAAGCGCTCTCGTTGGGACCAGACACCATCCGCCGCTGGCCAGGATGCGCCCATGGTCCCTATTATCATGAACGCGCCAGGTATCATGATGGAGGATAAGCATAACCGCTACCTTAGTGATGAGGAACTGGATGCAGTCCTTCCAGCGACGGGTTACGCCATTGTGGCACCGCCGCCAGGGTATGCTCCTCTCATTGCCCCGAGGAAACTCATGGCAACGCCCATCACAGACGTCGGCGGCTTCCATATCCAGGATGGCACGGATGCTGCTGCCGCCGCCGCCGCCGCCGCCGGCCTCGCTCCTGAATTACCTACCGAAATTCCCGGCGTTGGTAACCTTGCGTTTTTCAAGCCCGAGGATGCCCAGTACTTCGCCAAAATTCTCAAAGAGGAGGATGAGACAGAGTTGTCGGTCGAGGAGATGAAGGAGCGCAAGATCATGCGTTTGCTGCTCAAGATCAAGAACGGCACCCCGTCTGTGCGTAAGACTGCCTTGCGCCAGATCACAGACAAAGCCCGCGATTTTGGAGCTGGACCGCTTTTTGATAAGATCCTGCCGTTGCTCATGGAGCGGACTCTTGAAGACCAGGAACGACATTTACTTGTCAAGGTGATTGACCGGGTCCTGTATAAACTCGACGACCTCGTACGCCCATACGTGCACAAGATTCTCGTCGTCATCGAGCCGCTCCTGATTGACGAAGATTACTATGCGCGTGTCGAGGGCCGCGAAATCATCTCCAATCTCTCCAAAGCAGCCGGCCTCGCCCACATGATCTCGACTATGCGACCCGACATTGACCATGCGGACGAGTATGTGCGCAACACGACCGCCCGCGCGTTCTCTGTAGTCGCATCAGCTCTCGGTATCCCCTCCTTACTCCCATTCCTTAAGGCCGTTTGCCGCAGCAAAAAGTCGTGGCAGGCACGACACACCGGCATCCGCATCGTACAGCAAATCGCGATCATGATGGGTTGTGCAGTTCTTCCCCATCTGCGGAACTTGGTCGACTGCATTGCCCATGGTTTGTCGGACGAACAACAAAAAGTCAGAACCATGACCGCACTGGGCCTTGCGGCTCTCGCAGAAGCTGCCGCGCCATACGGTATTGAGTCGTTTGATAACGTTCTCAAGCCGCTTTGGTTGGGCATTCGTTTACACCGTGGCAAGGGCCTCGCGGCGTTCCTCAAGGCTATCGGCTTTATCATACCCCTCATGGACCCCGAATACGCGTCATATTACACGAAGGAAGTGACGGTCATTCTTATCCGCGAGTTTCAAACGTCCGACGAGGAGATGAAGAAGATCGTGCTGAAGGTAGTGAAGCAATGCGCTGCGACCGAGGGCGTCACCGCTGCATACATCAAGCAAGACATACTCCCAGACTTCTTCAAGTCATTTTGGGTGCGCCGCATGGCGCTTGACCGGCGCAACTACAAACAAGTGGTCGAGACAACGGTCGAGCTAGCTCAGAAAGCTGGTGCATCCGAGATTATCGGTCGCATTGTAAATGAGCTCAAGGACGAGGCAGAGCCGTACCGCAAGATGGTGATGGAGACCATAACGAAGGTCATTGCATCTCTTGGTGCTTCGGATATCGACGAAAAGCTCGAGGTTCGCCTTGTCGATGGTATCATCTATTCCTTCCAAGAGCAGACAACAGAGGACCAAGTAATGCTTGACGGATTCGGCACCGTCGTCAATGCCCTTGGTATCCGCGTCAAGCCATACCTCACACAAATCGTATCGACCATCCTGTGGCGGCTGAACAACAAGAGCGCGAAGGTACGACAACAGGCGGCGGATCTTACGACGCGACTCGCTGTCGTGATCAAGCAGTGCGGCGAAGACCAGTTGCTGAGCAAACTGGGTTTGGTTCTATTCGAGCAACTGGGAGAGGAGTACCCGGACACGCTTGGCAGTATTATCGCCGCTGAGGGTGCAATTGCCAACGTCGTTGGCATGACGCAGATGAATCCTCCGGTGAAGGACCTCCGTGAGTACCATTAAATCCCAGAGGAATATTCTGTTTTCTAACGACTTTTACACCAGTTCCTCGAATGACTCCCATTCTACGTAACCGTCATGAGAAGGTGCAAGAGGCATCCATCAACTTGATTGGTCGTATCGGTAAGCGTTATGTGTCAGGTCCGTGTTATGTTATTTTTACTAATGCATTGTTACTTCAGCTGATCGTGGCGCTGAATTCGTGCCTGCGCGGGAATGGATGCGTATCTGTTTCGAGCTTCTTGACCTTCTCAAGGCACACAAAAAGGGCATCCGGCGTGCGGCAGTCAACTCATTTGGCTACATCGCCAAGAGTTTGGGCCCACAGGACGTGCTCTCCGTCTTGCTGACGAACTTGCGCGTGCAGGAACGCCAGTCCCGCGTCTGCAGCACCGTCGCCATTGCCATCGTCGCCGAGACGTGTGGTCCGTTCACGTGCATCCCGGCCATCCTGAACGAGTACCGCACGGCGGAGCTGAACGTGCGCACGGGTTGTCTCAAGGCACTTTCCTTCGTGTTCGAATACGTGGGGCCGCAATCAGCTTACTACGTCGACTCCGTCGTAACGATGCTCGAGGACGCACTGACGGACCGTGACCTTGTGCATCGGCAGACGGCGAGCACGATCGTGAAGCACCTCGCGCTCGGCGTTGCAGGGCTCGGCTGCGAAGACTCGATGATGCACCTCATGAATCTTGTCTGGCCTAACTGCTTCGAGACTTCGCCGCATGTCATTGGCGCCGTCATGGAGGCCATAGAGGCCATGCGCGTCACACTTGGTCCGGGCATCCTCTTGAGCTATGTCCTCCAAGGTCTTTTCCACCCCGCGCGCAAGGTCCGCGAGGTAAGCAATTCCACCTCTCCCACCCCCCATCTCGTCTTTTATTTTTTATGGTCGCGGATCTCGCTGACGCCGTTTTTCTCAATATAGGTTTATTGGCGCGTCTACAACGCGCTGTACCTCGGCGCAGCCGACTCGCTCGTCCCGTTCTTCCCCGATATATCAGAGCTAAGCGAGGGCAAGAACGTTTATGACAGGCACCCGCTGCGAATGTTCGTGTAGTCGGCCCAGTTCTTCGGAGGTTGGGCGTGGGGACGGGGTGTAAAATCCATCGTCGGTTGTTCATTTGCTCTCGTCTCAAAATTCTTTATGGCTATCCACTTGTTATTCTACTACGAATTACTGTAAAACTAAACACGAGTTTATTGTTTGTTTTTCTGGACTGATCACGCGCGATGAACACCTATCATCTCTCAACAATGGCAAAGTTCATTTACTGCCAGGTGCGTTTATTCGCAGCGATGGATGTACAAACAGTATATCATAAAACGTAGGGTTTCCAAGAGGACAACAGGGGCAATAGTGTTGTCTTTTTGGTCGGCCTCATGTACGCTTACATCAAGTCCGTAAACTTGACAGCTGCCTTCCCTGGTGCGGAACTTGAAGACTTGAGAGAGAGAAAACTGGAATGCTGCAGACGAATGGAGGTGTGCACAGCTCGCTTCGGCATGCAGCCGGGAGGCGCTATGACTTGTAAGACACTTTGTCTGCCGCATTCGCCCGTGAAGACGGGCTAGGTCAAAAGTCGGATGGTGATAGACGACACCGTTCGCAGTGCTTCATGAATCGCGATTCCCTTGGTGAAGTCTGGGAAACCCCGCGGTGAGCAGCTTGTAGAGTGCGGGAAACCCTGGGACAGTTCGGCGCCACTGGCAGCCACGCCAGTCTGCGGCCCATTTGGTCTCCTGTTGGCGGGCGAGTATGCATAGGGGCCGGGAAGTTGCCATGTCGACACGGGGGTGACAAAGGTGGGCAATGCCGTTGAGGGGTGGGAATGTGCTTGGGTCAGCTGGGACATCCGTGTGGACGCCGAGGGGCATCAACGGATTGCGACGCATACGGATCTCAGCTGTGTACATATGGAAGACATCATGGGGCTGAGCGTGACCAAGGTTCAAGGTTAATCTCGGTGCAATCGAAGGGTAACCAGTCCTCAGGCGTAAGGCCTCAGAAGGCAGATAACCACGCCCAATTTCGGCCCAAACTCAGAAAGCGCCCTACAGTAAACGCGCCTAAAGGTCCAATCCGTGGCGCCGTTGAGACCGTGCTGCCCATTTCAAGCCCATCCTCGTATCGCGGACCAGCTACCGCGTCTGGAAGAGAATCTGCACTTGCAACTTTGAGAAACTGAGAGGCCCAGAAAGGGGGAGTCGGGATTGGCGCTAGTAAATCGTAAAAGCCCCATATGTAATAGGCAGTCGGTGGTTCCTCTTCCACAGACAGGAACACTCCGAGTCGGGATGAAAGGGGAGCGCGACCGTGACATGGAAGTGACATGGGAGTCTACTATTGTGGCGCTGAACGCTGGGCTTTCGGGGTTGGAAACGCGGCAAAGCGGCGGCGCAGCGATCCATCACGGCTGCTGACTCAACCGCAGTGAGATGGTTGACATTGCTAAAGCCTGCTGCCAATCAGTAGTAGAGGTCTGCGCCACTAGTAAGTGCCGTTTGCAGTGTTTCTAGAAAAGGATGAAGGATGGTTAACGTGTGCTTCAATACAGTACTACTTGCCATAGAATTTTGTCCCGCAAAACTTCCTTGGCCAGGATCAAGGCCAGGACTCTGAACTCCTTGCTGAACTCTCACACTTTGTCACATGTCATGCGATTGGGAATGAACCCGTTCTGCGCCTTCATTATATTAAACTCTAGTAGGGCACGTTCGGCTGCGACTCTGCGAGAACCTGGTGTGCTGACTCCGATTATTACTGGGCTAGGTTCTACTAGTATGCACAACTGATAAGCCAAATTCTGGGTGCTTTCGGCCGCGAGAATATGGTATTATTAGCCAGATTATTTTGTCTGGCGCGCAGAAGCTGGCTTATAATCCCATTCTCGTGGCCGACCTCACCCTAGGCCCCCCATCACATTGTGCCTTAGGCCCTTTCACCTTGGCCCTCGTCACACCAGTTTTTATTCGTCATCTTAGCTGGCTATGTCCCGCCGTAGTTACCCAAATCACGGAAGGCCGGTTTGGCTGAGCCCCACTGGTGGTGATTCTCACAGCGTTTCGTCGTATTCGGAACAGGGTAAGAATATATTGCCCCCACTCGCCATAACGTTTCCGACCTCTTACTGCCCAGGTTTGTTATTTAATGATGCTCCAGGACATCCGCATTTGAACTCGACGCTTTTCTTGTTTTGGGACACAACGTCCACTGGCAACAATTTCCCAAATACCTACCCTACTGCACAGCGCTCTACTCCTGTGCCGTACGAGCCGCCTTATTGTACGTGACCTGTGGCTGCTGGTAATACCGTTCCCTCAACCTCTGACCCCGTGCGAAGACCCACCTGCACAGCGGCAGCAGACACATGCTACACACCCTACTTATCCTTCTTACCAGCAGCTCTCAGAGGCAAAATATCATAGCGGTCAGGCCCACGACGGCTCTTACAACCACACCGGCGATCCAATCTATCGAGGCACTACTTATTCTCGTACCCCTAGTACTTCTCTGTCACTTGTGCCTTACAATGTGCCGCCCAAGATCCAGGGGTCAACAATTAAGAAGAGGCGCAAGCGTGCAAATGCCCGCCAATTAGAAGCGCTCAATAGAGTGTATGCTCGCACCGCATTTCCGTCCTCAGAAGAGCGTGAACAATTAGTGAGGGAGCTGGACATGTCTGCTCGAAGTGTGCAAATTTGGTTGGCGCATGCCTTTGTTTATATCACATGTATTATTCCTGAGACTTTTTCTCTCAGGTTCCAGAATAAAAGGCAGGCGAGCCGTCAAGGAGGACGAAAACCTGTCAACTCTTCGGTCGGCCAAACCACTGTAACTCTCCCTGAAGACACCCCGCCTGTTATTATACATCCTCGTGGCAGCCCAGCCCTTATGAGCCGCATGGATGAACCATCGTGCCCTTCTCGCTCCCCGCCGCCGGCCATAAGAGGCAGACCCCACGCCGAACCCGACAACATGGACCCCCGCGGCCCGGTCGCGGATATTAACTCCCATAGCGCTCGGGGACTCCCATAAGCATAGTCTTATTTTTCGGTTTGTGCCGAGAATCAACAACGTTACGTGCTGGTGTCATACCTTTCTTCCCTCATCACTGTCAAGCTGACCATCAGACCGGGCGACCTGGGCATGACTTTCGTGCAATTCCATGGTGATCCGGTCTTTTTATGACCCCTGGATAGTGTCTATGACTTGCCTTGTATGTTTATACGATCGCTAGACCAAGCCCCAAGCTTAATCTTCTCTTAAAAATGCCCTCATCTCGTTGTACTGTACTGTCGGCCTTGAGCTTCGTTTTCTTGTGCCTCGCATCTCTTGGATCATTGTATTGTCCTCTCGTGTCCTCATATACGCTTCGTGATTCTCTTGAACTTGTCATGCACGCCTGACTTTACATCTCTAAGTGCTTCTGTCTCCACTCTGAGACAGATGTAAGTCCGACGTGCAGCTTCGACTTCACTTGAGAACGTGAATGCTGGTGAATGGCGCGGCGATAACAGGTGCGCGTGAGTTCAGTCAGAGATAAGATGAAACTGATGCGGCAAGAATAGGACTTGTGGATTGAGGACAAGATTACTGTAATTGTCATAAAGCGCGTTCGAAAAGTGTTGCCACACGTTCAGACAAGTATTTTGCTGCCTTCAAGTTCCCTGCGGAAGACATGAGAGAGAGAGAGAAACCGGAAGGCTGCAGACGAGTGGAGCTGTGTGCAGTTCGCTTCGGCATGCAGCCGTCACTGCGCTATGAGCGCTATGAGCTGTCGGACTCTTTGAATCGTCCGTCGCATGGGCAGCTGAACGGTTCGGAGTTTTGGGGTTAGTGTCGTTAGGACTAATCTCCCATGAAGGCGGGCTAAGTCAAAAGTCGGATGGCGGTAGACAACATCGTTCGCGGTGCTTCATGAATCGCGGTTCCCTTGGTGAAGTCTGGGAACTCTGCGGTGAGCAGCTCGTGGAGTGTGAGAGAACCTGGGACGGTTCAGCACCAGCCACGCCAGCCAGCGGCCAAATTGGCGACTATCCTGGACGCGGTCTCATTACATATCTGTGTACATACGGAGGACATCACCATGGGGGCAGAGCGTGACCGAAATTACCTCGCCCACTTAGCAATCAAAGGGTAAGGCCTCAGAAGGCAGATAACCGCGCCCAAACCCCAAGAGCGCCCTACAGTGAAAGCGCCCTAAAAGTCCAATCCCTGCCGCCGTTGTGACCGTTCTGCTCGTTTTGAGCCTATCCTCGTATCGCGGGCCAGCTACCGCAACCGGAGGAGGGTCTGTGCTTGCACCCTAGAGAAACTAGTGAGAAACTGAGAGGCCCGGAGAGGGGGGAGTCGGGCTTGGAGTCGGATTAGCGCTATTAAATCGTAAAAGCCCCTATATAATAGCTAATATGATAGCAGCTACTGGTTCCGCTTCTACGGGAAGTTTCGGTCTAGGAAGCAATACTCAGAGGGGTTCATGATAAGGGTAGGCAATGGAAGGTCTACTGGCCATTAAGGAGTTCGGATGCGCTGAGCTTTAAAAAGCCATGGCGCGGCGACCCACGCCACGGACAGGCGTCCCACTGCCGATGCCGTGATCTATCACGGCTGACTCAAGGAAGCAAACAGCGTAGTCGACATTGCCAACGCCTGCCGCCAACCAGTACTGTACTGTAGTAGAGGTCCGCGCCCGGGCCGCCAAGTGCCGTTTGCAGTGTTTTTCCGGTTAACCTGTGCTCTAATACAGTACTTGCCATAGGATTTTTGCGGCAATCAACTTCCTGGGAGTTCTCACACTTCGTCACAGGTCATGCGATTGCGAATTAACCCTTTGTTGAGTTCAGCGCCCTCGTCACATCAAACCTTACTGTAGTAAGGTGCGTTCAACTTCCGCCGCGAGAATATGGTATTATGAGCTAGGTTCCATGCCCAGCTGACCAGCCAGATTCTGGGTGCGTTCTGCCGCGAGATTACAGGCCAGCTTCCATGCACTCTCAGATTATTTTATTTGGCGTGCAGAAGCTGGCTTATAATCCCAGATTCTCGCGGCCAACGCACCCCAAGCTTCCAAGCTCCCATCACATTGGACCTTAGACCTCGTCAAGGCAAACGTTATTTGTCTTCTTAGCTAGCTATGTCCCACCACGATTACCGAAATCACGGAAGGCAGAGCCCCACTGGCAGTGATTCTCACAGCGGTTCTTCGGATTCGGAACAGGGTAAGAATATATTGCCCCCACTCACCATAACTTTCTAATCTCTGACTCGCAGGTTCGTTGTTTAATCCACATTTGAACACAACTCTCCTCGCGTCTTTCGACACAATGTCCAACAATTACCCAACAATTACCCGCCATACAGCACGGCGCTCTACTCCTTTGCCATATGGGCAGCCTGATGGTACGTAGCCGTTGGTCCTGGTAAATGCCATTCCGTCGACGTCTGACCCCATGTGAAGACCCTCCTTCACAGCAGCAGCAGAAACATGCACAACACTCTACTTATCCTCCGAATCCTTACCAGCAGGTTTCCAAGACAAGATACCATAACGGTCAGACGCACGCCGGCGTTTCCTATAACAGAGCCTCGCCTCCCCCTAGCTCAGCAGACCCTTGGCAGGCGCCGCCTTTGGATGTCCCAGTGGGCGGAAGGATGCAGGGACAGGCTTACTACCAGTATCATGCTGACTTGCAGATACCACATACATCACGCTCGCCGCATCTACTGAACACCCCCGCTTCGGGCATCACCCAGTATCAATCTCCTGCAATCCCCGCTTACCCAGCAAGGCAAAGCCCCTCTCGAGGGGCTGCGCCTACAGCTGCAGCAGCCGATACAGTCGATGGACTGACTTTGGCAATGGGTCACGTTTCTTTGGACCACTCCAATCCGATCTCTCGGGGCAGTACGCCACTTCCATATTCCCGTGCTACTCCGAGTCCGTCACCTGTGCCCTATGATGTGCCTCCCGAAACCCACGAGCCAACGACTAAGAAGAAGCGCAAGCGCGCCGATGCTCGTCAATTAGAAGCGCTCAACAGAATGTATGCTCGCACTGCATTTCCGTCCACAGAAGAGCGTCAGCAAGTAGCGAGGGATCTGGACATGTCTGCTCGAAGTGTGCAAATTTGGTTGGCGCATGCCTTTGCTTATATCACATGTATATTTTCTTAATTATCGACGTTTTCTCTCAGGTTCCAGAACAAAAGGCAGGCGAGTCGTCAAGGACGAAATCCTGCCAACTCTTCGACCAGCCGGGTCCCTGTAACTCTCCCTGAAGACACCCCGCCTATTGCTTTTCATTCTCGTGGCACCCCGTCCCCGCCTATTGTTATACATCCTCGTGGCAGTCCGACCCCCATGAGTCCTATGGGTGAATCATCGCACCGCTCTCGCTCTCCGCTGCCGGCCATGATGAGATCTGGACAAACTCCCTCGCCCCCTAGCGGCAGATCCCGCGCCGACATAGACCCACGCAGGCAGTGGCCTGGACGCGGATATTAAACCCTATCGGAAACTATCACTCACAGCTGGCATCACGTGAGCGTAGTCTTATTTGTTTGTGCTGAGAGTCAACAACGTTACGTGTGGTTGTCATACCCTTTCTTCCCTCTCTCTCCACTCTTCAAATGCCTTTGAGTTTCTTTCCGCTCAGACATCCTTAGGTTAGGACATTGTCTGCATCACTGTCATGCCGACCTTCAGACCAGCCCATATCGACTCGATCTTTCTATGACCCCTGGATAGCGTCTATGACTTGCCTTGTATGTATCGATCCCTAGACCAAGCCCTAAGCTTGATCTTCTTGTAAACTGGCCTCATCTCGTTGTACTGTATTGTCGGCCTTGAGCCTCGTTTTCTTGTGCCCTGCATCTCTTGGAACATTGTTTTGTTTTCTCTCGTGTCCTCAATATACGCTTCGTCATTCTCTTAAACTTGGGCACGCATGACCTTGCATCTCTAAGTGCTTCTGTCTCCACTCGGCATGCAGCCGGCACTGCGCTATGATTTGTCGGATGGGCGGTGGAACGGTTCGGAGTTTGGGAATTGGTGTTGTCGGGAATAATCTCCAGTGACGACGGGCTAGGTCAAAAGTTGGATGGTGATAGACAACGCCCTTCGCGGTGCTTCATGAATCGCGATTCCCTTGGTGAAGTCTGGGAACTCCGGGGTGGTTCGGCGCCAGCCACGCCAGTCTACGGCCAAATTGGCGACCTATCCTGGACGTAGTCGCACGTTGGCGGGCGACTATGCACAGGGGCCGGGCAGTGGCCATGTCGACATGGGGGTGACAACGTCAATGGAAGGTGGACAATGCCGTTGAGGGTGGGAATGTGCTGGATTCGGAGCGGGGTCATCCGTGCGGACGCCGAGGGGCACTAACGGATTGCTACTACGCATACGGATCTGTGTACTATTAAAATCTAGACACGCAGGGACGAGACCTCAGTTGAGGTAGGAAACAACTATATTGAAGTAATTACCTAGACACGCAGGGACGAGACTAGGTAGGAGTAAGTAGGCTGTCACAGAGCGAATAAAGTAAGCGGCTTACCCTCAGTTGAGGTAGGAAACAACTGAGGGAAGCGGGGTACACTCGAACGCGTATATATGCTACTTGTCACGTGAACTTGAAACTGCACGTCGTGACCACCTCGTGATCAGGACATGCTAACATGTACATATGGAGGATATCATGGGGCTGAGCGTGACCAATGTCAATCTCGCTGGTTACCCGGGACTTACCCTCAGCTGGCAATCGAAAGGTAATCAGTCCTCAGGCGCAAGGCCTTAGAAGGCAGCTAACCGCGCCCAAACTCCCAAGAGCGCCCTACAGTAAAAGTGCCTTAAAAATCCGATCCCTGGCGCCGTTGGGACCGTCCTGCCCATTTCAAGCCCATCGTAGTATCGCGGACCAGCTACCGCATCTGGAGGATGATCTGCACTTGCACTCTAGAAAAACTGAGACTCGGAGGGGGTGTCGGGATTAGCGCTAGTAAATCGTAAAAGCCCCATGTGATAGCGTAATATCGTAGCTGCCAGCTAGCTCGCCAGCTAGTGCTTCCTCTTCTACAGGAATACTCGGGATGGGAAAGGGGAGCGCGATAAGGATAGGTATGGAAGTCTACTATTGAGGACTCGGAGATCGGATCAGCGGCTCTCTAGCTCTTGTCCTGGTGAGATCACAATTGATGCGGATTTCAACCCACGACGCTAGGAACGAACGTGGCCCCTTTTGCACCTTCTCACCATATGGGGTCCTGCGTAACTGGACCGACATATACAGCAAGGTGATGTGTCGCTCAGCGAGGAAGACCAAGAGGAAGACACGCACCTGCTTCATAGCGAACGGCTTGCCAGCGGTTCGTTCTCTCACAGGAGACACGACGCAAGATTCACCTAGCATGGGGAAATGCACCGATATCAACTTCGTGGCACTGTTCACAAAGGTAATCCGTCTCATCCTGACGCTAGCGAGCACGTTCTCTTTACAGGGCTTAGACAAACCCAAACTCAGGATATCCTTTTCCATAGTTAGCCGTCATTGAAAGTCATTGATGAAACAGAGGAAAGTAAATATATTGAAAAAATATACTAGCAGATATAGCCCTCTCCAACTGCGAGGAAGCGTGCGACAGCCCGCTTAGGCCCTGGTAACGGAGGGTTGTTCTTGGAAACCTTCAGAGCGGGCTCGTCCTCGCTCGATGTGGGCCACGAGACCGTATAGCCGTGCGTGGGTCTGACAGGAGTAATGCAATGACTCGAGGCCATCATGATGGTGAAAAATAAGGAAGTGGATCCGGGAAGAAGGGTGACGACTGCCCTATCTGCCAAGGCCTCAGGCCTCAGGACCCAATCAAGTCAAAAATGGCCTCTTGCCTGATCGGCGTCACACTAACTGGCTGGTTCGAGTTGAGGTTAAGGGATGTGTAGTGATCGCAAACGTCCACAAAACTCGTCGGTTTGGACCCCATGTCTTTACTAATTCACATAGTCTTCTTTGATGGGGCCAGGGAATGGTAGACTGACAGCTGGCAGGGAAAACTTGACGGAAGGGGCATTATTAGATTCACGTATCACGGACCAGCTACCGCCCTGGAGGGGTCTGCACCTGTTCCCTTGAGCCTGAGAAACCGGTATTGCAGTGGCGTAAAAGGCGGCTGCCAAGCCCCTATGTAATGTCGTAATATACCAGCTAGCGATACCTCTCCAACAGGAAGGTTTGGTCCAAGGATAATGATAGACGTGGGTGTGGAGTCACTGAGAAAGTCCATGGGGCATGCTGTGGCGCTGATCGCTGAGCTTTAAAATGCCGTGCGCGGCGACCACGCTGTTGACGCCACGGAGGACACATGCCGGAAACGCCTGTCACCACGAACCATCACGTTGGGTCCAGCCCGACTCAAGGAAGCAAAAGGCGTAGTAAGATGGCCGACATTTCCAAATCCTGCTGCCAACAAGTAGTAGAGGTCTGCGCCGCTAAGTGCCATTTTCAGTGTTTCTCCAGAAAGGATGGTTAACATGTGCTCCGAAACGTACCCTAGAATTGTTTTGCCGTAAAAGCCGGGGAGCTCTCACACTTTGTCATATGTCATGAGATTGCAAGTGACCCCATATGTTGAGTTCCGCGCCCTCATCACATCAAACCTTATGCGGGTACGCTCGTCCGCAAGAGTCTGGTATTATGAGGCTAGGTTCCATGCCTAGCTGACAAGCCAGATTCTGGGTGCGTTCTGCCGCGAGAATCTGGGATTACAAGCCAGACTATGCACTGTCAGATTATTATATTTGGCTTGTAGGAGCTGGCTTATAATCCCAGATTCTCGCAGCCAAACGCACCCTAAGCCCCCATCACATTAAACCTTAGGCCTTGGGCCTTAGCCCTCACCTTGGCCCCCATTACATTAAACCTTTGACCTTAGGCCTCGTCACATTAAACGTTATTTGTCTTCTCCGCTAGCTATGTCCCACCACAATTACCCAAATCACGGAAGGTCGTTGCGGCTGAGCCACACTGGCACCAATTCTCACAGCGGTTCTTTGTATCCGGAACAAGGTAGGACTATATTGCTCCCACTCGCCATAGCTTTCCCAACCTCTGACTCCCCAGGTTCGCTATTTAATGATGCTCCAGCACATCCACATTTGAACTCTACTCCCCCCGCGCCTTTAGGCACAGTGTCCAACCCAAACAACATTACTGCACAGCGCTCTACTCCTGTGCCGTATGAGCTTCCTTATTGTACGTGACCCATGACCTCTGGTAAATACTCTTCTAAAGACCCGCCTGCACAGCAGCAGCAGACACATGCTCCATACACTAAGTATCCTTCGTACCAGCAGCTTTCCGAGACAAGATACCATAGCGGTCAGACACACACTGGCGTCTCTTACGGCAGAGCCTCGCCTCCTTCTAGCTCAGCCGACCCTTGGCGGCGGCCGCCTTTGGATGTCCCAGTGGGCGGAAGGGTGCAGGGACAGGCTTACTACCAGTATCATGCTGACTCGCAGACACCACATACATCAAATGACTTGCGCTCGCCGCATTCAGTGTATTCTCCTGCTTCGAGCATTCCGCAGCATCAACCTCCTGCAAGCCCCGCTTACCCAGCAGGGCACAGTCCCTCTCGAGGGGCTGCCCCTACAGCTGCGGCAGCCGATACAGCCGATGGACTGGCTTTGGAATTCGGTCGCATTTCTTTGTTCGACGATCCAATCTATCAACACAGTAGGCGACTTACCTATCCCCGTGCCCCTACTGCTCCGTCACCTGTGCCCTACGATGTGCCTCCCAAAACCCAAGAGCCAACGATTAAGAAGAAGCGCAAGCGTGCAGATGCTCGCCAATTAGAAGCGCTCAATAGAATGCATGCTCGCACCGCATTTCCGTCCACAGAAGAGCGTCAGCAATTAGCGAGAGATCTGGACATGTCTGCTCGAAGTGTGCAAATTTGGTTGGTGCATGCCTTTGTTTATATCACATGTATAATTTCTGAATTATCGACTTTTTCTCTCAGGTTCCAGAACAAAAGGCAGGCGAGCCGTCAAGGAGGGCGAAATCCTGCCAACTCTTCGATTAGCCAGGACACTGTAACTCTCCCTGAAGACTCCCCGCCTGTTGTTATACATCCTCGTGGCAGCCCGGCCCCCATGGGTCCTATGGGTGAATCATCGCACCGCTCTCGCTCTCCGCTGCCGGCCATGATGAGATCTGGACAAACTCCCTCGCCCCCTAGCGGCAGATCCCGCGCCGACATGGACCCCCGCAGGCAGTGGCCCGGACGCAGATATTAAACCCTATCTATCGGACTCAAAGCTGGCATCACGTGTGTAGTCTTGGTTCGGTGTCGGTTTGTGCTGAGAGTCAATCAACAACATTACGTGCGGTTGTCATACCCTTTCTTCCTCCTCTCCGATTCGTCATGTCGTTTTAGTCCAATCTTCAAATTCTTTTGATGTTTCTTTCCGCTCAGACACCCTTAGGTTAGGTCATTGTCTGTATCACTGTCATGCCGGCCCTCAGACCGGCCCATATCGACTCGATCTTTCTATGACCCCTGGATAGCGTCTATGACTCGCTTTGTATGTATCGATCATTACTAGACCAAGCCCTAAGCTTGATCTTCTTGTAAACTGGCCTTATCTCGTTGTACTGTACTGTCGGCCTTGAGCCTCGTTTTCTTGTGCTCAGTATCTCTTGGATCATTAATTCATCTCTAAGTGCTTCTGTCTCCACTCTGAGATAGCTGTAAGTCCGACGTGCAGCTTCAACTTCACTCGTGAACGTGAACGCCTCACCCCCAAGCTAGTTTGTGGAGTCCTAGGAAAAGACGTTGAATCGACTTAGTTCCTAACCGCTCGGTCAATGATTGGACCGAACCCGAAAAACAAAAGGGATTCTTACAGTATCTCAAATTTGAGACAAGCTAACGTCTTGGATGAGCCATCTCACGCGCTTCCAGAACGTGTATACGGTGCAAGGTTTTTACTACTGTATGAGGTTATTACTGTGAAGTTCCACACCGCCAATTTTCTGAGTTTATCATGTCTCCATGACAAGCTCGACGAATGCCTCTCTTTATGCGGGTGAGATCGATTTCAACCTCACGAACCTGAGTGTGAATTCGAACACTGTTCATACTTCCTTCGGGCGAATTCGGGCGAGCCTTGTACGCGGTATAGTAATCGACATCGATAAGATCTTATCGATGACGATCTTGACGATCTCATTTCCTAGTATGTGACAGGCTCCCGCCGCGGATGTTCTGTAGAGTCGGTCCAGATTTTTGGAGGTGGGGTGTGGGGACGGGGTAGTTCCATCGTCGCTTCTTCATTTACTCTCGTCTCAGGATTTTTTTGTTATTCTACTATGAAATGCTGTAAAATTAAATGCGACTTTGTTTCTTACCCTGGCGTGATGAATACCAGCGACCATCGCTCAACAGTGGTAAAGTTCTTTGATTGCCAGCTGCGTTTATTTGCAGTGATGAATCAGGATGCTGCTTTGTTAGTATGTACAAAGAGTATATCCTGACAAAAACGTAGGGTCACCCAGAGGACGACAGGACAACGGTGGGGTGTTTTACACCACATAACGGAAGGGGGAGGAAAGGCAGGGGGGTAACAAACAGAACAAAGCCAAAGCCACATTATCCCGTGAGACCTGGAGGAAATCCGGAAAAGTCCACCTGTTCTTGGATGGGCCGCCCACTCATCGAATACGATATTCGTATGCGTAGCCGGATGTTGGCCTGTAAGCAAGGCAGAAAAAAAAGGAAGGAATTAGTCAACTCCATTCATTTATTTAAACATGGAATGTCGAAGCAAAAAAAGAGCGCGCGCGCAGGGGGCAGAAATGAAGCCATACACTCACGCCGACTGGCGCAGTGACGCGCATTTGCTGTGTCTCTGTCGCCCCAGGGTTGACGTCCGGACGTGACATGGGCTGCATTTGTAACTGTTGCGTCTGTTGATGGTAGTAGAAAAAAAATAGACACCATCAGCGACTCGTTCTCAAGCTTTTAAAAAAAATAAACAAAGCGGGGCCACTGCTTTTGCAGTCCCTTTCAAATGGGGCTGCTTACCTTGGGCACGGCTACTTGAAAATTCAGGCCAGTGGCGGTAACGTTCCCCTTTACCTGGAACCGAGCAAGAATATCCACCACGCCTGGCTGCGTCGTCGAGCGTTGTGGTGTCAGAGAGATCACGAGATCGTTCTTGTTGTACGCATTGTATGACGGTAGATTTGGTGTGGCAGGTTTGGGCGGGGGTGCTGCAGTGATTACAGTTGGACTCAAGTCGAACAAACTCGAGGCGGCTGGAGGCGGGGCGGCCTGTGGCGAAGCAGAGGGTGCGGGTGAGTCAAAGAGGCTGAGGATATCGGCAGCGGTAGTCTTTTGTGGTTGGGAAGCAGGTGTCGGGGTAGTGGTGGATGTTGCCGTCGATCCGCCAAAGATCTCTGCGAGAAGATCTTCATTGGTCTTGTGACCGCCAGGTACGGCGACCACGGGATCGGAAGGAGCAGATATATCATCGCCGAGCAAATCGGCCTTGACAAAGAAAATCGCGAATCAGGGAAGAGGAAAACTACCAGATGATGAGATGGCTACGCACATCTTTGCCTGTCTTGGTTGAACCAACGGGCTTATTCTCGCTAACTAGACGACAAAGGGCTTTACTATCGAAGTAGGTATATCAGACGAACGACGTACCGATTCCAGTGACAGTTGCCTTCAGTTCTGGTGGAGGCATGCGCTCCAAGACGCCGACTCGTAGTTCTCCGAGCGAGAAAAGGCTCGCAAATTCGACCGCCCGCTGCTGGAGCTCTAATTCCGGGTTCGTTGTGTATCCAGCAAGGACAGCGGCGATGCGCTCTTGCTGATTGTTGCTGGTTGTAGGTCGCGATGAAATCTTCGTGATGGATGCAAAGACAAATTGGCGCGCGAGGAGGTTGGCATATGGTGAATCGAGGATGGAAAGGATGAGATCCGTGATCTCGACGTCGGTTACCTATGCTCCCGCGGAGGGATTAGAAGCAATCGGAAGCAATATTATCAGTCCATACCGGTGAAGTTTGCTCTTCATCTACCAGTCCACCCTCGACCAGAATTTCACTGTATTCACCGAGGATCCACGTAGCTGACAGAGTGAGTGCCTCTTGAGAGATGTCTGCGTGAAGGGCGTTGTAAAGTTTTGAAGCGGTATATGCCTGAAGTTCAGGGGTATGGACCACGAGTCGGATGAAGGCTGAAAGGATTTCCTCCCTAACGTAGTTTCCGGCCTGTTGGGAGCATAGTCGAGATGGTTTAAAAGTCGTACGGAAATAAAGCACGAACCAGCTTCAGAACGCGAAGGAAAGTATCAATGTGCCACCGCTTATTGGGCGCAAACCGCTCGGCTGCAAGACTGATTTGTGTAGTCATGCCGAGCTTAAACTCATTGTCCGCGACCTCCAGGAAGGCTAATAACTCCCTGGTCATGACACGAATATTCTGCTCATTGATAAGCGCATAAGAGAGTTCTAAAGCCCGCCGCCGGATCGAGATATCGCCATCTCTCAGACAATCGAGAATGGTGTTGCGATGTCGTTGCACAGCATCTGTGTTCGTAAGCACCACTTTATTCAATGTATTGAGTGCCACATAACTGCCCCAAGAAAATAAACAATGTGAATATTAAAGGACGTGAGAAGGAGAGCAGCGCGAACCGGATGTTATTGTCACGGTTACTGAGGAACTTGCCCAGTATGTTGATTGCCATGACGCGTAGGCCGCTGTCCGCATCCGTTTCAATGTCCAAGACGGTAAGGACGGTTTCGTAGAGAATAGAGTTTCCGACATTTTTCGTCGAATCGGTATTTGTTGCTACCTGTCACAGCCATCTGTAACCCGGCTCCCCAAGTGTGGGGTGTCGAGTGTAACTCACTTGGGCTAAGAGGTCGTTCATAGTCTCGCTCGAAGTAGAGTCTCCTCTGCCAAGTAGCCGGAGGAGCCGGAGTATCTTGATTTGGAGGAAAGGATCCGTGATACCTGAAACATCGTGCTCTGGGCTGTATCCTGTCGTGACCAAAGATTTTAGGTGCCGAACGAGAAGTGGGACAGCCTGGCAGCCATGACTGAGTATTCTGGTCGAGAGCCAGGAGGAAAGGTGAGCATACGTTTCGAAACTCCTCGAGACACCCTGGGTCGGCTTGCACCATTTCGACTACAAGAGTAATCGCTGTCAATAGGACGCCGTGGTTACGATCAGCCAGAAGGTTCTTCGCTTTCGTAATAAAATGGTCGGTGAGATCAGGAACCTTTTTGATAACCCGTAAAGCGCAAAGGGCAGCCTGCATAAAGGCGTCAGGGATGGTACACCAATATCAAGACTACGCATGCGCACTTTCTTTCGAATATACGTGTTACTGGACCCGAGCAACTTCTCGATCTCATTCACAAGGTCACGCGACATCTCCTCCGAGGCGATGTTCGCAAATGTGCATAGCGCCAAACCGACTGCGTACATGTTCGAGTGATTCATGTCACTAGGAATGGAGGAGTAAGGCAAGGTACACCAAGACACGGGCACTAAAACGCACTTCTTCAAAGAGTTCGTAACCAACGTGAGAACCTCTTGACTCTCATCCAGTAAAAGCATAATTCCCAGGTAGCCAAGTCGCTTATCGGTGAAACGAGGGCTAGCCACGAGTTTCAAGCATTCGATCTGGCCGAAGTGGGCGGGGGAACCCAGCATGTGTATGTAGAGGAGTTTCGCGATATTGTTGTGCCGCGCATACGAGTCTTCTTCCCGGAACGAAGCCCTTATCGCGGCCGATTCTTGTTGGATGAGTGCACGCTCATCGGCAACGGTCTGTGAGCGGAAAGTAAGCGATATCGGTTCAACGGGAATCGGGAGACTGGGCGAACCTTGCAGGCTCTGATGCCTTTGATGAGGGCTGCAACACAACTCAGGGTGGTTCTAGTCGATGGTGCGCGATCCACGACGCACCCTTCAAATTGTGATAAACCATCGCGTACCCGAAAAAACTTGGTCAGGCTATGAGGAAAGCGCGAGGCTGTGGGTTATGTAATCGACATCACATGATTTATTTTTCCCTTGACCGCTTGCCGGTCCTGACGCCGAGATCGGATCAACACCACAGCCTAATTTGCACATGTGATTTCCTTCCCTGGATTTGACTTGAAACCACGATGTTGCGCTCCGCTTTGGCATCCGTCCGTCCGCCTCTTCGTTACAACACCTGCGCCAGGTCCGTCTATCGACAAAGGTTGAGATTTGCTTATTCACTCACTTTCTCAGAAAGACATTCTCAACTACTTCTGCGTGGCGTACAATTAATTCGTTGCACACATTTTCCGAGGAGGAGGACCTTCTGCGTGAATCCGGTGAGCTACCTATTGGTTTCTCAAGCCACCCAGCTCACGATATCTCTAGTGAAACGCTTTGCAGAGGATGTCGTTGGGCCCAAAGTCCGTGAGATGGACGAGAATGAAATGATGGATCCTTCCGTCATAAACGGCCTTTTTGAACAAGGAGTGCGTAGCTCCTCCTTCCCTTCGCTCTACCTAGTTCACGTTCGTCCCAGCTCATGGGCATCGAAACAAACGCGGAGCATGGCGGCGCGGAATGTTCGTTCACTTCCGCAATAATTGCGATAGAAGAGCTTGCCAAAGTCGACCCTTCGGTATCCGTTTTGTGCGACGTACACAATACGCTCGTAAACACGGTGACCCGTAAATACGGTACAGCAGAACAACAGGAGAGGTGGTTGCCTCAGCTTGCACAATCAAAGGTCCATCGTCAACCGTTCGAGTGTGAACCTCGATCTGTTCCCTGACAGTTTAATAGCTTGGCAGCTTTTGTTTGTCTGAGCCAGCCTCCGGTTCGGACGCTTTTGCCCTCCAGACGCGTGCAATAAAGGATGGGAGCAATTGGATTATCAATGGTTCCAAAATGTGGGTCACAAACTCGTATGAGGCTGAAGTATTTCTGGTCTTTGCTAATGTGCGCATGTCATGCTTTTATGGATTGAACGCCTAATTAATCTTTTTCCAAAAATTCCATGGCAGATCGATCCGAGCAAGGGCTATAAAGGTATCACCTGTTTCCTTGTGACCAAGGACATGGGGATCCAAATTGCCAAAAAGGAACAGAAACTTGGTATTCGCGCCAGCTCAACATGCATGTTGAACTTTGATGACTTGAAGGTTCCGGCGGAGAATGTCATCGGTGGTGAAGGGCTAGGATATAAAATCGCCATTGAGATTTTGAATGAGGGTCCGGCTTCTTCTCCATTCTTTCGTCGAGTCTCATTAAAGACAACATACTAGGACGCATTGGCATTGCAGCTCAGATGCTTGGCCTTGCCCAGGGAGCATTCAACAAGGCAGTTCCCTATACATACGAACGCAAGCAGTTCGGGCAAGCAGTAGGTACCTTCCAGGGCATGGCTTTCCAGATTGCACAGGCTGCCATCGACCTCGAGACCGTGCGACTTCTGACGTACAACGCCGCGCGGAGAAAGGAGGAAGGGCGCAGCTTTACGAAGGAGGCAGCCATGGCGAAGTACTGGGCGAGCGTTGTTGCACAGCGGGTATCGGGGCAGGCTATCGAATGGGCGGGCGGCGTCGGGTTCACGCGGGAGACCGGGATCGAGAAGTACTGGCGTGATTCGAAGATCGTGAGTATCGTTCTACCTGCTTTGATCGGCTCTTACCTGTCTCCAGGGCGCTATCTACGAAGGGACGTCCAACATCCAACTACAGACTATTTCCAAGTTCATTCAAAAGGAATACTCATGAGACTCATTACATGGACCCTATTAGGAATTAGTTTGCATCATACTAGACGTCGGTATGGAATATTATCAGTTGGTCAATGGTAGAGCAATTCATACAGAAGCCAGGCGCCAATTCTTTCACCCGAGCTCCGACTCCATGCCTATCTCTGCCATCTTTACAGTAGCACAAGAAAGGGGGGCGCTTGGTACTTTTCCTGATGTGAGAAGGGGAGCTGAAGTTTCTGCAGCAGTGGCAGGACTTCGGTCACACTTCGGTACATCTGTACATGTGCTGTGTGTTTCTCTTTCCCCCCTTTCTCCCCTCGGATGAGTTGGATTCACGTCGTCAGTTGATAATATTCTCCCCAGTGGACTCGGATTAACCGCCGGCTGGAGCAAAGGCCAGATACTGTCGCTTCCCACCGTTCCCGATTAGAGTAATAACTTGTCATTATAACTGGCTGTAAGTGGCGCACCACATACAGAAATTGCAAGGCTTTCATTCGTGTATGACTCGGAAAACTGTCGATAATATAGTTGTGTGGGCGCCGGTTAAACGTTAATCGCTGATTGCTTTTACTGTAAGTTGCAGTAAGCGCCCAGGCGGCGAATGCCGCCCAGCGCGAACGTGTGAGCCGTCATCAGCCTCGCCTTTCCAGTCTTTCCACGCAGCTACAGCTTTCTCGAGGTCTCTGTCGAGCTACCCGTAAACGGTCCGCATCACACATCCCTTCAATGCCCGAAACTACTCGCCGAGACATCGAGGGGGGGAATTATGGTGTGTGTTATTTGTCGACCTGCCCCCCCAAGTTCACAAATGTATATAAAATAGATGGCGACTAGACTCAGTCAGAACCGAAGCGGTTCGGTGATAGCTCTGGACCGCTCTTCTCCATATATTCCAAAGCCGCAGAGGGAGAGGACAAGAATATGGCGGAGCGCTGGCAAAAAGATGCTGATGGTATCCTCATTTTTGTGAGTCCTCGTGTTCCCGTAAACTGGAAACACTATAGACCGGTCTATTCTCTGCCGCCGTTGCTGCACTCCTTGCTGTCACCGTCCAGGATCTGAGGCCAAATAGCCCAGGATACCTCTGCATTCTATCTTGGGAACATCTACGAGGTCCTCGCCGATCCGAACGTAACACGTCCTTCCATCCCTTCCCCTGTCGCCAAACAACCCCCGTTCTCTCCTCCGAGATATGCTGTCTGGGTAAATTCCCTCTGGTTCTTGAGCCTGGTTATGAGCGTTAGCTGTGCTCTCTGGGCAACATCATTGCATCAATGGGCACGTCGATATATCCGTTTGACTCAACCTGCACGGTGCAGCCCGGAAAGGCGAGCGCGAATGCGTGCATTCTTTGCGAATGGCGTGGAGAAGATGCATATTCCGTGGGCAGTTGAAGGACTGCCGACGCTGCTACATCTCTCGCTGTTCCTGTTCTTTGGCGGACTGGTCATTTTTCTGTTCAATGTTGACCAGGAAGTCTTCCTCTGTGTGGTTTCGTGGATCGGGCTTTTCTCAGTGGTGTATTTTATTGATCACACTACTGCCATTATTTCAGCATGATAGTCCATACAATTCACCGCTTTCTATACTAGCCTGGTTTCCGTACGCCTGCATACGATAGTAACCTTTAAATTTTTCACAGCCATGCCCGATCGTAACAATGACTATGAGGCCTGGAGGTGCTACCATGGCTTGAAGAAGCGTTATCGTGATTGGATGATAGGTAGTGTGGAGAAGACAGCGGGGAGAACGGCGTTGGAGGAGTCATCGAAGATCGACATCGGCATCTTGGACTGGACAATCAGTGCTTTGGGCGACGATGACTCGCTGGAAAAGTTCATTGAGGCGATCCCCGGCTTCTTCCATTCGAAGTTGGTCAAAGATCTCCCCGATGACATTTCGAGAAGGCTCTCGGATGCACTGGATGGATTCTTGGACCGTACCTTGTCATCCAATGCGGTCATTGACTCGGACAAATTTCACCGGCTTGACATCTTCATGAATGCAATAAACTTCCTACATGTTTCCGAAGTTTCATCAATCCTTAGAAGCATTTTATTCGATTACTGGGATCCATTGCCGCATCGCGCTGAGATAGGGCACACTCTGGCACACTGGTGCACTAACAATGATCAACGTACTGCTGTATGCACAAGGCATAGTTTCCAGGGTCCTCACGACTGTGCGGGAACGCGATGGCCGTTGGTTTGAGCTTGCTGGCCGTGTATTAGGCCTACCGGAGCGTGACCTTAGGGACATCGTCGCCCATGGTGATGATAATGTGTCACTGGCTATCTCAATCCATCTTACTCGCAGCATCTGGCGACATTTATACAATTCAACATACGCAGTACACTTTCTGGACTGCAGCATGACTTCTGTACACTCTGGAACGAAATCGTCCAAGAAACAAAGAACAAAGGGCCTAACTCCAGTCCTGTTTCTATTCTCTATTTGATTCACGATCTTTACATCACTTTGCATCACGGTACCGATGCTGCCCGAACTACGCATAATAGGTGGCACGCATCGTCGTATGCATCGTATAACATCGCCAGGCATCGCTGACATTTGATTGATCATGTTCCTCTTCCAATTCTCAGCTAACCTGCTCATTCGCCCGATGCCAGTGGACGACCGGTGCGCTTATATGCCGTTTTATTATCGCACTGCACCTACTCAGACATAATGACCATTGGTTACTGTAATCAAACTCGGATTGGTTTATATTGGTGCAAAATAAGATGCTACTTGTGAAGGCATGGTTTGATCAATCAGACCCATCACCACTTTGCTAGCAAGTGGAGAGCCCTGTTGGATCATGTGATCTAAATGATTGGCGTGCCTGACGCCAAAGTTGGATATTAGCATTCGCTAATATTCACCAACGTCGAGTTACCACTAGTCCGTGACACTGTGTATCACACAACCTCAATGCAAACTACTCACCGAGACATAGAGGGGGGAACCAATCTAGGTGTGTATTACCGTTGCCCTGTCGCTTTGACCTCTCCTCCCCAACTTCGCAAACGTATATAAAATAGATGGCGACCAGACTCAGTCATCACCAAATCAGTTTGGTGACAGCTCTGGACCGCTCTTCTCCATATTCTCCAAAGCTGCAGAGGAAGAGGACAACAAGATGGCCGAGCGCTGGCAAAAGGATGCTGATGGCATCCTCATTTTTGTGAGTCCTCGTGTTGGCAAATTCGGGCTGCTTGTTCATAATCTGGAACACTTTAGACAGGTCTGTTCTCCGCTGCTGTCGCTGCACTCCTCGGTGTGACCGTACAGGACCTGAGGCCAAACAGCCAGGATACCTCTGCATTCTATCTTGGGAATATCTATGAGGTTCTCGCCGACCCGAACGTAACACGTGCTTCCATCTCATCCCCTGTCGCCAAACCACCCCCGTTCTCTCCTCCGAGATATGCTGTCTGGGTTAATTCTCTCTGGTTCTTGAGCCTTGTTATAAGCCTTAGCTGTGCTCTGTTGGCGACATCGTTGCATCAATGGGCGCGTCGATATATCCGTCTCACTCAGCCTGCACGGTGCAGCCCAGAGAAGCGTGCACGAATGCGTGCATTCTTTGCCAGTGGAGTGGACAAGATGCATATTCCATGGGCAGTTGAAGGATTGCCGACGCTACTACACCTCTCCCTATTCCTCTTCTTTGGCGGATTGGTCATTTTCCTGTTCAACGTAGACCATGAAGTCTTCACCTGCGTGGTTTGGTGGATTGTGCTTTTCTCAGTGGTGTATGGACTGATCACACTACTGCCATTATTTCGGCAGGATAGCCCGTACTACACCCCACTTTCTATCCCAGCCTGGTTTCCGCATGCCGGCATACAATATGTTGCCTTTAAAGTTCTCGCATCCATCGCCTCCCGTAGAATCATCTCCAGTAGCGACGATACCTATGACACCTGGGAGCGCTATTGTGACTTGAGGAACCGTTATCGTGGTTGGATGTTAGGGGGTGTGGAGAAGACAGCGGAGGAAACGGCATCAGAACAGTCATCGGATGTCGATGTCGGCATCTTGAGCTGGACAGTCAGTGCTCTGGGAGACGAAGACTCACTCGAAAAGTTTTTTGAGGCCATCCCTGGCTTTTTCAACTCAAAGTTGGTCAAGGATCTCCAAGAACATATCCCCTATGGCATTTCGAGAAAGCTCAAGGATGCATTGGTCGGATTCTGGGTCCGTACTGTGTCATCCAATTCGGTCGTTGATTCGGTGAAACTTCATCGGCTTGACATCTCCTTGAGTGCAATGCACTCCATACGCGTTCCCAATGACTTCATAGGCATTTCCGGTGTTTCGTCAATCTTGAAAGATATTTTATCTAAATATCGGGATCAAGTGCCACAAACTACTGAGCTGGTGCACACTCTGGCACGTTGGTGCGCTAGCGACGATAAACGTACTGCCATGTATGCGAAAGGCATAGTCGACAGGGTCCTTGTGGCTGTGCGGGAACGCGATGACCGTTGGGTTGAGCTTGCCGCTCGTGTATATGGCCTATCGGAGCTTCACGTTAGGGACATCGTCACCCATGGTAATGATAGTGTGACGCTGGCAATCTTAATCCAAGCTTCCCGTAGCGTCTTCCGCTTCGATTTCCTTTGGGGCGGTTTGGCGACATTTACCCAATTCGATATACACAATGCTCTTTCTGGGCTGCAGCATGACTTCTGTACGCTGTGGAACGAAATGGTCCGAGAAGCAAAAAAACAAGGGCCTCGCACCACTCCGGTCGAAATTCTCCGAGGGATTCGCCGTCCTTACATGGCTTTGCATCACGGCACCGATGCTGCACCATCTGCGTTTTCCCGTTTGACCCCTTATCGCGACCCCATTCTGTTTGAGCCATCGTCGTATCCATTGTGCGACATCGCCAGTCATCGCCCTGCGTTGCAAGACATCCCCCCGGCCATTACATTGTCTAATTCCCTAGAAGGAACTACGCAGCGAGATATAGTCTCACCATGCGCAGAATCAGACTCGGACATTAGCGGACATTTGTCTACCGCGTTCATGCCTGCACCTACACCGGCGCCAGTGACAGCACCCACACCACATGTTCTAAACGAGTCATTGGAATTTTGTGACGCTGGCGCAGCCTCCTCCAACCCTTTGCTCCCTGCTTCGTTCGTCGTCGGCTTCTCCATTCCCGCTTCTTCTCTACCATCTCGTGTCCCACCCTCGCCTAAGGCAGAGTCTCCCGCCCTCCTCAGCAGCACGACACGCTCCCGTCCAACCACAATATTCTCGTGCCTACGTACTCGTGGACTCGTGAATACCGGGAGTATGTGCTTTGCAAATGCAGTGTTGCAGCTGCTCGTGCATACCCCTCCGTTTTGGAACCTGTTCAGGGAACTGGCCGATCTGAAGGGTGAGCGCGGTGTAGAGGATCAAGAGACTGGTGGTGGCGCGACACGACTGGTGGATGCTACGTTGAGATTTTTTGACGAATTTAAAGGGGAGCCGCTTCCGAGGCAAGAACTGCTGCAACAGGCCACAGGGGGAAAGCCGAGGGAAGATGAAGAAGAGACGAAAGAACACAATGGCGTGGATTCATTCGAACCAATGTTCATGTATGATGCGATGAAGGAGAAGAGGCAGCTCAGAACTTTCCTGGTATGGTCCCGTGCCAGTGCAACGTAGTGCCCTTCTGTTTACTGATCTGTACTGACCCAATGTATCCAGGACGGCCAACAACAGGATGCGGAAGAGTTTTTCGGCCTCTATCTCGATGCGCTTGATGAAGAGTTGCTTGCGCTACTCGTTTCTACTAGTGGTCACAAGTCTGCAACTGCTGCACCCGGAGTAGATGTATGCGACGTGTCTCAGTCAGGCCAAACCGATGATGGAAAACGAGGCTTCATGGTGCGCCAATTATTTCATCATTCTCTGCGTCGAGCTTGGCATTGCTGACCCGGCGAGTAGGCCGGGTCAGTCGAGTCGCCCCTGATGCGCATCATATTCGGCGGAAAGTTCCGCTCGACCGTGCGTGCGCCAAACCAGCCCGACTTTGTCACCATTGAAGATTGGCGATCACTTCAACTCGACATCCAGGTCCGTTTTCCGTTCTCTCATTCCTCCGCATATGTCCTGGTGACCGACATGATGCGGCGACATCGAAACACTCCGAAAGCACGATTCTGTGTACGCTATAGAAGACGCACTCGCGCGCATCTCGCACCTGCAACCTGTTCAGCTCGGTCCGTCTAGCTTGAACGAGGCGAGCCAGGAAGTGCTCATCGAGGTGCTTCCGTCCGTTCTCGTGCTCCATCTTAAGCGTTTCCTATATGATGTGGCCGCGGATGGCATAAATAAGATCAACAAACCTGTTCGGTTTGCGTCGGAGCTCTAAATCCCATTCGGTACGATTTCTCCTGTGTTTCCCCCATGCTAATCAAAGCTAAGAACTCTTCGTGGCCTGGTCTGTCCAGAAATCATGGCACCAGTTCCCGGGAAATCTGCGGAGCCGGTACACTACAAGCTCTGTGGGGTACTTTACCACCACGGTGAGTCTGCAGACACCGGGCACTATACGGTCGACGTGCTCCACCAGGACGGAGACAGCGATGGTGAGGAAGCTTGGCTGCACATCGACGATGAAGCCGTAAGTGCAATGCGGCACGAGGACGTGTTTGGAGGCCATGACAATGAGTGGGTGGATGACCGGTGTGCTTATATGCTGTTTTATTGTCGCAATGCTCCTACTCAGATATGATGACTTACTTTACCTTTCTCTCTCTCTCTCTCTCGGATGTTCTCCCTTTGTTATAGTAGTTAATATTTGTTCTTCGTTGCAATATCCGTTGTGGATGCCCGTGTTTCTACAAACCTCCGTTGGACTGGAAAACACAACAGAACTACGGATGTGGTGCTCCGCTTTGATCTCGCCCCGCGTGCCTCTTCTTCCACCAGGTCTGTCTATCGACAAAAGTTGAGAATTGCTTATCCAGTCACTCCCCCAGAAAGACATTCTCAACTACTTCCGTGCGGTGCACAAGAAATTCGCACACAGGGCATGTAATGATCCAAATAAAGTCACGTGATGTCAGCACGTGCCATGGTGGGAACTTGGGAGTCTTGGTGAGATCTCATTGTGAGATCTGCACGCCGAGAAGAACCTCTTTTATTGCAAACAATCCCTAGTTCTATTGGCATTATCCCATGAAAAGTTATTCCGCCCACGCAGCTTTTAAAGCTTGTTTTAAAGTCACATGAAACCAAGCACTTGACCAAGGGATTGGGCTAACAGACGTTCAGAGAGAGAGCGTCGCACCACATACAGAAATCCGTAGGGCTTTCGTTTGTGTGTAAAGCCAATTTTTGATAGACTTTGCCAGCTCGTGGGTGCTCTTGCACTCATGCTTTTACGCGCTCAAAGTGGCATCAACTTTTCCATGTGGTTATAGCATTATTACTATTTTTATTAGTCCATTCACGGCTGGCGCATGTGGCCGCATGTGAACGCTTTTCGCAGAGTTTAACATGAAAAGGCGTTCACATTCTGCCACATGCGGCCACATGTGCCAGCCATAAAAGAAACTATTCTCGAGGGTCTTCCTTAAACCCTGCTCATCACACATGCCTTCAATGTCTCGAGCTACTCGCAGAGACCCCGAAAGGGGGTACAACCCAGGTGTGTGTTACTTGTCGCCTTGACCTGTCCTCCTCCAGTTCACAAAAGTATATAAATACTAGATGGCGATCAGACGCTGCCAGCACCGAATCAGCCATCGCAGCCATTGCAGTCTTTGCAGATAGAATCCAGTTTCGGTGACAGCTCTGGACAGCTCTTCTCCATATACTCCAAAGCCGCAGAGGAAGAGGACAACAAGAACGCCGAGAACTGGAAAAACGATGCTGATGGCATCCTCATTTTTGTAAGTCCTCGTGTTGCCATTCATGCTTGCTCGCGCATAGACTGGAACACTGTAGACCGGTCTATTCTCTGCTGCTGTTGCCGCACTCCTTGGAGTGACAGTCCAGGACTTGAGGCCAAACAGCCAGGATACCTCTGCATTCTATCTTGGGAACATCTATGAGGTCCTTGCCGACCCGAACGCAACACGTGCTTCCACCCCTTCCCCTGTCGCCAAACCACCCCCGTTCTCTCCTCCGAGATATGCTGTCTGGGTTAATTCTCTCTGGTTCTTGAGCCTGGTCATGAGCGTCAGCTGCGCTCTCTGGGCAACGTCATTGCATCAATGGGCGCGTCGATATATCCGTATGACTCAGCCTGCGCGGTGTAGCCCAGAGAAGCGAGCGCGAATGCGCGCTTTCTTTGCAAACGGCGTGGACAAGATGCACATCCCGTGGGCAGTTGAATGGTTGCCGACGCTGCTACACCTCTCCCTGTTCCTCTTCTTTGGCGGACTGGTCATTTTCCTGTTCAATGTTGATCATGAAGTCTTCATCTGTGTGGTTTCGTGGATCGGGCTTTTCTCAGTGGTGTATGGACTGATCACATTGCTGCCGTTATTTCGGCAGGATAGCCCGTACTACACCCCGCTTTCTATCCTAGCCTGGTTTCCATATGCCGGCGTACAATATGTAACCTTTAAAATTCTCGCATCCATCTTCTCCGGTAGTCTCCGTAACTATGCGACCTGGTTACTCTATTGTGACTTAAGGGACCGTTATCGTGGTTGGATGTTAGGGAGTATGGAGAAGGCAGCGGAGGAAACGGCGTCGGAAAGGTCATCGAAGATCGATATCGACATCTTGGGCTGGACAATCAGTGCTCTGGGCGACGATGACTCACTGGAAAAGTTCTTCGAGGCCATCCCTGGTTTCTTCGATTCCAAGTTAGTTAATGATCCCCGAGAAGGTCTCCAAGTTGAAATTTCGACAAGGCTCTTAGTTGCATTGGATGGATTCTTGGGCCGCACACTGTCATCCAATTTGGTCATCGACTCGGTCAAACTTTATCGGCTCGACATCTCCTTGAGTGCAATGAGCTTGATACGCGTTTCCGGTGTTTCGTCGATCCTCAAAGACATTTTATACAACCACTGGGATCAAGTGCCAAAAACCGTTGAGATATGGCCGACTCTGGGACGTTGGTGCACTAGCAGTGATCAACTTACTGCTCAGTATGCGCAAGGCATAGTTGCCAAGGTTCTTGCGACCATGAGAGAACGCAATGACCGTTGGGTTGAACTTGCTGCCCGTGTATATGGCCTACCGGAGCGTGACCTCAGGGACTACGTCTCTCATGGTGATGATAGTGTGTTACTTGCTATCTTAATCCATCTTACTCGCCAAGCCTTTCGCTTCGATCTCCCTTCGGACATTTTGGGGGAATTTACCCGATTCGACATACGCAATACTCTTTCTGGACTGCAGCATGGCTTCTGTACACTCTGGAACGATATTGTCCAAGAAGCGAAGAACCAAGGACCTATCGGTCCTCCTGTCTATTTTCTCCGTTTGATTCGCCATCATTACATTACTTTGCATCAAGGCACCGATGCTGCCCCGACTATGTTTTGCCGTTCTTGGCGAGCCAATGGCGTATCCATTGTGCGACATCGCCAGTCATCGTGCAGACTCGATCGATCGTGTTCCTGTTCCTGTTCCCACCCAACCTGCTTATTCGCCCGATGCCTCGCCCCACCACTCTATCACCGGCGGTGGCACCGCTTCACGGCAAGTCATCGAAGCCAGCATCATCGCAGGACACCCTTCTCCATCTCATCCGACGAAACTTAGCGAAAACGGAGAGAGCCTTCAGGTCTCCGCAGCCACCTCACCCGCGTTTCCGGTTTACACCAGTCCACATCCCACAGATGCGTCACCACCGGCTGCTGTAGCCGCTGCGCTGCAAGACATTTCCCCGGCCGCTACGTTGTCTCATCTTCTCGAAGAAATTACACAGGGGGATATAGTCGCACCACGCACAGAACCAGACATTACTGAAAATTTGTGTGCCGCGTCGTTGCCTGCACCTACACCTACACTTGTGCTGGTCCCAGCTTCCACACCACCTGTTTTAAACAAGTTATTGGAACTTTACGATTCAAGTGCCGCCTCTACTTCCAATCCTTTGCTCCCTGCTTCGTCCATCGTTGATTTCTCCATCCACGCCTCTTCTCCACCCTCCCGTGTCCCACAGTTGCCCGATGCGGTGCCCCTTTCCCCCCTCAGCAGCACGACACCCTCTTGTTCAACCGACAACGCCACACTGCCGCGCCTACTTTCCCGTGGACTTGTGAATACTGGGAGTATGTGCTTTGCGAATGCGGTGTTGCAACTTCTCGTGCATCCCCCCCCATTCTGGGACCTATTTAGAGAACTGGGTGATCTGAAAAGGCAACGTGGAACAGGGGCTCCGGAGACTAGTGGTGGTACGACACCACTAGTGGATGCTACGTTGAAACTCTTTGAGGAATTCACGTCTAAGGAAATGGAGCCACCTTCGCCGCATCAGGTTCCAGGGGGGAAGTCAAGGGAACAAGAAGCGAAGAAAGAGTATAACGTTGATTCATTCGAACCAAAGTACATGTATGATGCCATGAAGGAAAAAAGGCAGCTAAAAACGTTGCTGGTACGTTCCCCTGTCATGAATCGCCCTGCTGTTACTGATCCGCGGTGGCACGGTGCTGGCCTAATGTGTATAGGAGGGCCAACAGCAGGATGCGGAAGAATTTTTCCGTCTCTACCTCGACGCACTTGATGAAGAATTGCTCGCGCTAGGCCACGCTGACGTAGGAAAACGAGGCTTCATGGTGCGCCAATTATTTCTCACCTCTTTGCATTGAGCCTACGGACGCATGGTCGTGATTAGGCCGAGTCGGTTGAGTCGCCCCTGCAGCGCATATTCGACGGAAAGTTCCGCTCGACCGTGCGCGCGCCAAACAAGCCCGACACTGTCACCATTGAAGATTGGCGATCACTCCAACTCGACATCCAGGTCCGTTTTCCTTCCTCCCATTCCACCCACACAATGTCCTGGTGACTGACACGATCGAACTTCTCCAAAAGCACGATTCGGTATACGCTATAGAAGACGCACTCGCACGCATCTCGCACCTGCAACCTGTGGAGCTCGGTCCATCTGGCTTGAGCGAGGCGAGCCAGCAAGTGCTCGTCGAGGCGCTCCCATCCGTTCTCGTGCTCCACCTTAAGCGATTCCTGTATGATGTGGTCGCGGATGGCATAGTTAAGATCAGCAAGGCGGTTCGGTTCGCGCCGGAGCTCGAAATCCTTGTCGAAATCCCACTCGGTACGATTTCTCCTTTGTTTCCCCCGTGCTAGTCAAGCTTGTCAAGGCTAAGAATCCTTCGTGGCTTTGTTGGTCCAGAAATAATGGCACCCGTTTCCGGGAATTCGGCGGAACCGGTGCGCTACAAGCTCTATGGGGTGCTTTACCACCACGGCGGGTCCGCAGACAGCGGGCACTATACCGTCGACGTGCTCCACCCGGGCGGAGACACCGGTAGTGAAGAAGCTTGGCTGCGCATTGACGATGAAGCTGTGAATGCGGTGCGGCACGAGGACGTGTTTGGAGGCCATGACAATGGGCGGGTGGACGACCGGTGTGCTTATATGCTGGTTTATTGTCGCACTGCTCCTACTCAGACTTGATGACCTATTTAATTATCCTCTTGCTATCGAGGACTCGAACATTCTCCCTTTGTTTTTGTTGCAATATCCGTTGTGGACGCCACGTTTCTATTAGAGGGAGGAGGAGATTTTAAGGGAGAAGCCGACGCGTTTTCCACAATCCTTTACAGCACAGCGTCTGGAGGTTTATACTTACGATACTGTACATACGCATTTTCTGCAAAGGTGGTGCCAAACAAGGGGGAAATTTTAACATTTTACGAAAGGGTTTATGTCAAAGTTTTGTCATAACGTCGACCTAGACTTGCTTTTGTTCACTCTTACATTAAGACACCCCAAGGCTGTCGCAGAAAGGAGACTGTAGGCGCGCTCGCGGAAAAAGGAGGGTTTATCAGCTGTCTCCCCTCTACTTAACGGTGTATAGGAAACAGCTTGGCTGGTTACACATCATGCATCATGCTTTGGTCTATGCCGCACAAAATCAAAACACCAGCGTCATCACACGAAGTCGGAGCAAATTGCAAATCCCCGATAACCTAAAAGCTCACTGAAAGCTCTGGAAGTCATCCCAAAGCGGACGCCTTGGTACTGTAGAAATCAGAGGAAACAGAAAACAAGCCCACCGATTCCAGGGGTTTTTTCTTCATAAGACAAGTAGGGAGGCCTTCGCGCTCTATTTGTACTCGTCTCCCATGCAGCCATCCCTCGGTAGTCCTGGTCTTGATATATTGCACTCATAAGAATGCTTTTATGATATTTGGGACACTGTCTTCACCCATGCCTAAAGTAAAGAGAATATATACTTCTTACTAGCAAAACGGAAACGCACCTTACTAGGTAACGATTAGCTCCAATGTGAGTAACGAGTGGAGATAAAGTTTCACGAATAGGTACAGTACTTTTATCGGCTCCTTGTCCGCCCGAATAGTAAGAGAGATTCGTACACCGCCCACCCAACAGCCGAGGAAAGTATCTTGCGGGAGAGGCGGAGGGAGACACCATCAAAGAAACCATGTATGCCTCGTTCCTTGGGTGCCAGTTACTTCAGAAATGAAAATAAAAGATCAAAAAGAGAAGTGCTGACTTTCCACACAGTCAAGACTGTCGGGATAAGGCCACGGTATTTGACTTCACGGCGAACTTGCATCCTTGTCTACGGAACGGTGTAAGTGCGCGTCATCTTTTGAACAAAATCACAGAGGGACCTTGATGACATCGAACGGATGTGTGGCGAGCGTAGCGAAGGTTCCGGCAACGGCGGCAGAGCCACTATGCAATGCCGCATAGACAAGCGGAGACGATGGTGGCAGTACAGCGGCGGCTTCATGCTTGGTGGCCTCGTAAAACACCAAGAATAGACCCGCATAGGGCGCGTCCCGCAGAGACGAGGCAAGGAACCCGCGAAAGAGCTCCGAAGGTCCACCGCGTACGATGGACAGCACGGAAGACGTCAGGGAGCCGTACGCATGGAGGTTGCTCTACAGAGAGAAAGAAATTAGGCGTCATAAAAGTGCGTGTGACGGAAAACGTGGAGAGAGATTTGCGGACTTCATAGCGTGCCTTGAGCACTGAGAACGGATTCAATGCGAAGCCGACGGTGACACGGGTCGTGGCGCCAGCCAGGAGATTCCCCGGACCGGTCAGCACCGGGAGAACGGAGGAGTGTCTTTCCAGGTCGCGGTTTTGGACCGCTGAGAAGAGGGGAGAGGTGGCCATGAAGCCACGGACTTGACTCAAGCTGGTAAAGTACAATGCGATTCCCGGGACGTTGCTAGAAACCGCGTTTTAAAAAAAAATCAGATTGCGCACACAAACAGTCGATTTTAATGTACAGTACCGGATCAACGTTGCGGATGTGCCGCGCCAGAGACCGAACACCCCGGAGGAAGAAACGATCGACCGGGCGGTGGAGCGAATGGCGCCAGCTTGGCTGGACAGAGAGGAAGGTCAGGGCGGTCTGTCACGAGGATGAATAGGACTGACTTTGTTGTACTGAGTTGGGCATCTCCCTGCTGAAGACGTGTCTTTATGAGGTCGACTGACGCGGTCGTGACTCGTGAGGATGGACAAAACCCGCGAGAGGGTAGGGACGTACAGGGTTGAAAAAGGAGGGAAGACGTGAATCCGGAAAGGGCACCTGTGGAAAGGAGTTGACTCTATCCCTTAGATTGAATACTATGCAAATACCTGACAGTAGGTGTTGACCAACATCGCTCATCTGTTCGACGCTGGCTGCGTGGCGAGAGGTAGGCTACTATAAAAGGGATCCTTACGTCATTCGGACCTCCCGACTGCGACGTGTTCGAGTTGGGGACACGTCGCCGGCAGGCACGCTGCATGCGACGACTGCGCAACCAACGCCTCGAGTCACTTGATCTTGATCGATATGACCTGATTTTGACGCCGTCGTGTGCTCCCTTCATTTGTGGTGCTTGACTACATCCACCTCCGGTGGCTGTCTCTCGCACTTGTACAAATGGCTGATTGGGCCGCTACCTTTGGCCTTGTCTTTGGTGGATGCTGCAGGTTCGTGATCATTTCCGCACCCGTTCTCATGTACTAACGTCAGCGCAAAGCAATGCTCTCACTTTAGAACGTGTTACGTCCGAATACCCAAAGGCTGGCAGCCTTATCACCTTCTCCCAATTCTTGCTCATCTCCCTTCATGGACTCCCTAAATTCGTCTCCTTCACTCGTGGGCCCTTGAACTTTCCCATCCCACACCTTCGGCCCCGCAGGTTACCCTTCACGTCATACCTCATTCAAGTCGGACTCTTTTATTGTGTCTCCTTGCTCAACAATCTCGCATTTGGCTATAACATACCCATGCCTGTTCATATTATCTTCCGCAGTGGAGGGCTTGTCGTTAGCATGCTTATGGGTTGGTTGCTTTCTCGCAAATCGTGAGTGTGGGCTTCCGTCACCTATGATACCACTACTATATAACTCCCAACCAGGTATACGATCTCTCAAGTACTCTCAGTACTTATTGTCACTGTCGGTGTCATTCTGACTACACTCTCATCTAATCGCCGCGAGGAGACGGCGTCTTTGGGCTCACCTACGTCTCGTTATCTTATGGGGATCGGCATATTGACATTGGCCCTCATTCTTTCGGGTTTTCTTGGAGTAGTCCAAGACAAGACGCTTGCTTCATACACGGCACATCCCCCAGTGCGTACCAAGCCAAAAACAGCGGGCTCATCCCCAAGTTCCGACGCAGCAGGGCCGCCGGACGTGTGGGAGGAGTCCATGTTCTATCTACACTTCCTGGCCTTGCCCTTGTTCTTTTCCATCCGCCACGACCTTACCGTGCAGGCCAGAGCGCTGTTCGCCTCACATGCACGCGTAACTACATTCTCAGTCCCTCGCGTCGCCATGCAGTTTACATTGCCAGCTGTCCTACCGGCGCTTCTGGCCAACACGTTCACGCAGCTTCTCTGCACGGCGGGCGTCAACCGGCTGACGACCCGTGTCCCCGCACTGACCGTGACACTTGTTCTGGTCGTGCGCAAGGCCGTCTCCCTTGTGCTCAGTGTAGTGTTGTTCGATGGTTCCGACGTCACGTGGGGCATGCTCTGGAGCGGTGCGTTTCTCGTGTTCGCAGGGACGGTGGGATATACCGTCAGCGGGAGGACATCGAAGAAGGACAAGAAAGAGTAGAACCACACATTTTCGATCTGTTTTTCGTATCTCAGCATCATCTATCTCTCTTTTAGGTATTTCGATGGAAATTAGATGTACAGTACATTTATTGGGCGTTTGAGTAAATCAGACATCGCCTTTGGCCGGCGGTCCATCGTCCCACATACCTGACCCAGCCAGCTATCGTCACTGGTACACGATATCGTTGCAAGGGGTGAAAACGTGTTATCCTAACAGCTGTTGTACTACACGCGCTCAGAATGACAAATGGGGCGCCCTTCGGACTTTTGGCTCTGCCCGCAGAACGTTTTCAACGTGATGACATGTCATGTTGATCACTGCGGTGGTCTATTCTTATCCTCGATACGACTGTGTGAATACCGGAGTCGTCAAACCTCTTCAGGCCTCTATCTGGAGTGTCACGTGCAGCAGGGGCGAGGCGGCGCAGCGGAGGCGAGGCTGCCGTGCCGTAGGTACTGCGCGTTCTCTTCCGTACTTCGATCGTATGAGCTCCGGTGGCGTTGGTGAGCGCGGTGGGAGTCACCGTTCCATGAATGGCTGGTTCAGTCGATCGCCCTCACGTACGTGATATCTAACTTTTGAAATTATTTATGGACAGGGGACGAACGTGCTGCGTGCACCTTTCATAATTGGCCACAAGGATCTTAGGGCTGACAAAATCCAACACATACGGATTGCTCTAGTATTGCTCTTTAGGTGGAAGGCCTCGGATATAGTCTCAACCGCTCCTCATATCCTCCCATCTTGCATGGTGGGCTATATGCGGATCACGACAGTCGAAGTCACTGGCTGCCCTCCCTACTCTGAGGCTGAGCGCGGGGGACCTTGCAGATGGACTGCAGCGCCACGCCACATTTAAATTGGTATTTGACGCAGGGGGAGCTCGGATTACACACACGGATTGATTGGGACACTGCTTATCTCCCCTACCGCCGTGGTACCAGGCTAACCCCAAAATAGCACATCCATTCTTGTGCAAGGCCGCGGCTTCGATGAAGAGGCAAGGTTACCACATCCCTCGGATGCAATGCTGACGACGAGTAGTTCGTCCTGTGGGAGGGAAGAAAGTGCTTCTATCACCCTTATCGTTCTCCTGGGCGTATTTGGCGACAAACCTGGCTCCCTGGTATTGTGGGATGATAAGTGGATGCTACCAGTAGGATGGCAGCCTCGGCAGCCTCGACTCTCGGCGGTCATTCTAGCGTTGCGCCTCCACATACACTTAGTTACCAGGTTTTCCGATAGATCTCAGCTAGTACAGTATCTTACACATCCTGTCATGTATCCTCGTTGAGCACGAGGCTAATCCAATCAAAACTCACATTGAGGGCGCTGAGCGTGTGTGGGCATGATGTAATCGGGAATCGCCGGGTGATAAATTGCGAGGACCTGTCCGGTCGCACTTTACGCCATGGCTCGTCTAATCCCACCTTCTCCTCCCTCTCGGATCCCAGACGTTGCCAATCTCGCCTGCTCCGAGTGCGTAGTCGACTGCAATGACGCGGCTTGCATGGCAGAAATCGACGACCGATGTACCGAGAAGTGTGTCATCGTCCCCTGCGACAGTCCTGAACACGGGGATATTGAATGCCCGGAGGGCAATTGCGAATCCCCCTGCGGGCTCCCTGATAATTGCCCTTTGGTGAGCAGCATCCTATGGAACGCCCCTACGACTTCCGACATTCCACCTCAGGCGGGACATCCCCACGCGGCGTGTGAGACGCTCCAGCACGGAGGTATTACCTGCGCACAAGGCAGTTGTAGTATAGCGTGCGAATCCACTTGTGATGATCCGGATAACTGTTTTTTGGTCAATACAGTGAGTTCAAGATACCCTCACGCCGCACCTCTCCCACCCTGACTCTTCTCTCGAGACGGACTGCATTCCCCCATATGGCTCCCAAGACTTAGCAGAGCACGATTTTGCGCCGCATACTCACCCGGGTGACTGGGATGCAGCGCTTGAGGCCATGTTATGTTCTTGCACATCCCCTCCCCAGGACGAGAGTCACGAGACAATATCCCACAATCTCCTTCGAGGCTCTTATGCAGTACCCTCTCCGACTCTTTCCACCCTAGCATCGCCATCCGAGACCAACTCTCTTCCCTCTGCGTTCAACAGCCCAATACAACTCCCCGCATATACTCCCTCACTCTACTTGACACAGCCACCAGCACATGTTGTTCCTCCTGGACACAGCTGCTTATGGAACGGCTGTGGCTCGAGATTCGTTTCCCTCGAGGAGCTAGCCACGCATGTCAACATTTCTCATCTTCGCTCTTTCTCCTCTCAGATCCTCGAGCCCGTTGCAGGCCCATCTTCCTATCTGCGCCTCACCTCAGACGCCCTCGGACTCTCCTGTCAATGGGATAATTGTCACGAGTACTCCTCTACTTCTGTGAACTCAAATAGCCTAAGACTCGATGACGCACTCAACTCGCTGGCAGGACATCTTCTCCACGATCATCTCGGTTTACAAGGCGGGCGGAGAGATGAAACTGTAATGACCACTGACCATACCACCCTCGCCGACGTGGGATTACCGGATCCTGTGCCCAACCTAGAACAAGACGTGGAAATGCGAGTCGAGGAGCAGCGTTCGGACGATAGGGATCAGGACATGCCTTTAGCTGGAAGCGCGAAACAAGACGAGATCGACAAGCCGAAGAACGAACATCAAGACCCGACGACAGTCGAGGTTAAAATACCGACACCCACAATGGGTGCTGCAGAGAAATGTGGTTGGCATGGATGCGAGCTTTCGTTCGCGAGCGTCGATGATCTCATGAACCACCTCACGGCAGAGCATGTCGGCTCAGGGAAGAACCACTACGAGTGTTTTTGGAACGGTTGTGAGCGAAATGGACAGAACGGATTTGGTAGCAAGCAGAAAGTGTGTCGGCACCTACAGGTACGCATTTCCCTGGCGGCGTAATGCATGTCGACCTGTTATGTGACGGCGGAAGCATAGATGCACACAGGTCACAAACCATTCCAGTGCAAGCTTTGCAAACAACATTTTTCTGAGGCGGCGACTTTACAACAACACATGCGTCGTCACACACAAGAAAGTATGTGGTGCTCTTTTTTGTCCCTATCCTGCCTCTGACGTGAACTTGTCGCTGTAGAACCCTATACATGCGACTTTCCTGGCTGTGGAAAGGCTTTCGCGATTGCTGGAGCACTTACTATACACCGGAGAACGCATATGGGCTTGAAGCCTTTCAAGTGCAGTCACTGCGAACGGTAGGCACCAGAATCACACCCGCCATCCCTGCGCCAATCTGATAGACAATCCGCGACAGGGCTTTTTCAGAGTCATCAAATCTTTCCAAACATGTGAGTCTTTTACTACACCTTTTTGCCTAATTACCGATTAAATTTGCGCCCACACAGCTACGTACGCATACTGGTGTTCGCCCATACGTGTGCCATGAACCTGGCTGCAAAAAGACATTCGGTCGTCCCGACCAGTACTCAAGACACCAGCGTGTCCATTTGAAGCGAAATCTTGCAGCAAGCCCTCGGAATGATGGCGACATGTCCCCGCCGTCCCAGCCGCATCTACCGGGCTCTTAGTGATTGCACGGAGATTCGGACTCTTTCAGTTTACCAGACTCATATGGCATAGTGTACATTGTATCCAGAGCATGAGAAAACGTAGCCAAATCCAGGCTGGCTTCCTTTTGGGGAGTTACGCGATATATTCTCAAATGCCTCGATGAGAGCGTGTAGTATGGGAGCCTCTTCTCTTCTCTGATATTTTCCCTGGATAACCGATACTCGCTGTCTGTTTCCCTTTCAACTCATGTTCCCCTTGACCCCACACTCACCCAGGCTACCACAATGTAAAAGTCACCCTCTTATCCTCGAAGCCTTGCCATGTGCCGTATGATCACCTCGCGTCTCCCCTTACTTTTCAGATCCGATCTGGTCTCGCGCTTTCCCCAAACGTTGCCTCTCGATTCCAACGTCCTCACTTTTGATCCATGACTGACCACTGGGCCCTTCACTTGAGTGCCATCACCGACCGTCTGCGACATGAAAGGCCGTAGGCTCGGCTGCACAACAAGGACCTCCCACGCGTCGTCCGTCTCCAAGCTCTCGAGCGCCGGACATGCGCTCGCCATATCAGCGACGAACTCAGGGCACGCGCCGTATATCCTAAGCGATCGCACGCCCGGCATGGGCAGCGCAAAGCACCGCAAGTAGATCTGACGCAGGCGCTGAGCAAAGGCAGCCGGCGTGGCGAAGCGGAGCTCGATGTTGCGCACGTGCGGAGGAATGTGGGCTAAGCGAGCCTGCAGGAGCTCGTGCGTGAAAGACCAACCGGTGTAGTGAAGCGCGATGCGGCGCAGCGAGGGCGCGAGCAAGGCGTCGCGGGATAGGGCAAGCAGCGTTGTGTCGAGCGCTCTGGTCGTTGGGTTTGGGGAGGGAAGGTGTAGGTGTAGGAGGTCCGGAGGCGAGGTCGGATCATAGATATGGAACGTGATGCTCCGGCAACTGCTGTTGCCGCCGCGCAGGTCATCGACATCGACATCGGCTGGGGCGTCTGTGGACAAAGGACCCTCAACGCTGCGGCTTGGAAGTCGGTCACGTCGTCGTTGTAGGAGCGAGAGGAGATGCACGGCATAGGCGGGGCGGACGACGTGCGCATCCTGGAGAAATAGACGACTTGCTATCCAGCGGAAGTATGCACACACCAGGGGAAGAGCGACGAGGACGTTGCGGCGCCCGATAGTTGAGAGGGGGAGGCGCCATGTCTCCTCGAGGATTTGGTAGATCAGCTCTACTGGGAGGGTAGGGCGGTGGTGGGGGATGTTGGTGATGACCATTGCGAGAGAGCTTGGGACAAAAGCGGCGAGCGGGACGAGAACTAAAGCCTAGATCATTATAGGGGCCCCTTGGTCCGTCCTCATCTCCTTCGAGTTCTCCGCGGAGAGCGACATTAGGACTCTGGCGCATGCCCAACGGGGCACTGAGACCTTCCCCGCTGGCCGGGACAAAGCGAAGAGAATTGGCCGCATTGATGGTCGGACCCAGGCGGTCCGAGGAGATTACTGTATCCTTAAAATCTTCTTCCTCCACCTACATGGCACCTACGAAAAAGCCACAGAAGGCCACCAAAAAGGAAAAAGTATTCCATCCAGAGTCGCGCAAGGCCGGACAGCTCGCGCGCAAACAGCTCCGCAAGTTCAAGCTCGCTGGGCAAGCCTCAAACCGCTCAAAACTACACTCATCCAAGGGCAAGTTGAGACACCTATTTTCATTCCCTCCTGCTTATCGACGGCTCCTTTTCCCCTTTGCTATCACACAGCCGACTTTTACGGATTTTTCTTCCACGCTATACCGGAGGAGCGCGGCAACGTGTTGACCTTATCCGAGCTCCATGAGCTCGTCGCGGACATCTGGCTCACGCGGCACGATGAAGAATTGGAAGAGGAGCGTGCGGCGCGTCGAAAGGGCCGTCCGAAGAGCACGAAGGAGCAGAAGCTGGAACAAGTCCAGCTGCGCGAGGCGGAGGAGTATCGCACTGGCATGGGTGAGCGCACCAGCCTTTTTTGTTTTGTCGAGTCCCCTCTTGGACACACGAGCTGAGATTGAGATTGTTTTTTTTGCTTCTCGCTGATGCGACTCGCAATATCAATCGATTAATCAGAGGTACCAGACTTGACGCACCCCGACAACGTCGCCTTGTACCGCACGTGGGACCAACGAGAAGTCGCATTCCTGCAGTTGCTGCGTTTTATTCGAATATCGAGTTCGAAGCCGGACACGGCGATAGTGTCCAAGCCAGGAAAGCACCCCAGCCTCGTTCCTCAGCAGGAGTTTTCGGGTGCAATGGATGTTGAGGCTGGAGCATAGGAACCTCAGTTAATTCCCCGATTGTAGGCGATGCACTATAATGTATTGTACATATTGTCTGAATGCGAGGGAGTATAGACTGTACTTTACAGGGCGCAGATGGCTACAGGATGCGACTCGTTATTCTACAGATGAGCCCGATGTGTCCGCAATGGTCCCTAAGATGTTCTACAGATGCACAGACTCTATATGATCTAAACCCGACCTATCCATACATAAGATCGGCAAACCTTCCACTACCATCAGTGAGCGCTGGGCTTGGAGTGGGTAACGGGATCTTCGGCGCATCCAAGTCCCATTCATGCCTCAGCCTACTATACACGAGCCGGAAGCTTGACGCAGCGCCCTTCTCTTGAACCAGTTGCAGGACCGTCTGATACCCTGCAGCCTCCTGCGCTTCACTGGCGGCATGTACCTCGATACGGAACCGGACAGTCTTGGTGACACCCATTACGCCTGCGGGATCCGTGATCTCGTCCAACCGACATTTAAGGATGCCCGGTCCATCAGCGTGTACGAGCACCGCGCGCACGCCCATCCCATGCAAAATACGCTTGCACTCCTCCCTCGAAGTGTGCAGATCGTGCACGGAGAGCAGGAAGAAGCTCACCGATTTGAGCTTGAAGAGGTTCCCGAACCATGTTGGTGTCAGCGGTGAAGCCTGAGGTGGGTCACTCGCGGAGGTGTCGTCGGTAGCGATGGTACTCTTTCTGCGTTTAAGCGGGTTGGTGGGTTCGACAATCTGCACGCGCCTGTCAATCAACACCCTACGAACGGGGTTCTTGCCCTTCAGCGATGACTTGGGCTTGTGGATCATTCCCACGCGCTGCGAATCCCCGGGAACGTTTTCTTTGTCGGGTTTGAGCTGCAGTGGAGCGGGCTTCCGCAAGGTGCGCCGAATACTCAGTGGCTTTGTGACGGTGCCGCTCACTATTTCCGGGCCTTCGGGCCCAATGATCCCAAGTCCCTCTGGCTTTGGTGACTGGGCCGAGTATGATGAAAGAGCGGCGGTATTTACGCCGGCAGCTACTGCGTGCTGTTGCATGACGTTAAGGTGCTCAACTATCTGCTGAAAGAATTGCTGCACCTTCTCGTCTTGCATCTCGGGGACGTTCGGGGGTGGTGTCATATTCAACGTGTTCCAAAGTGGCGAATCCGGGGAGAGCGGATTAATATTAGGAGAAAAAATGACGGGTGTCTGCGGAAAGTTCGGAGAGTGCTGCATGGAGGGTGCAGAGAATTTCGATCCGGTGGGCGTAGGAGTCCTGGATGGATGCGCAGAAGAGTGAAAATATTGAGGGTTAAGGAGTCCAGGCATCAAAGGACCTTCATTATCGCTAGGAAACCCGGGAGAAGTCCCTCCCCGAGCACGGCGGGGAGTTGGAGGATCGGTACGTGGGGGAAGATGGGGTTGGTCGGCGCCAGAGAGCATCTCACCATATCTGCTGCGGTCACGTGATGCCTGGCGGTATAACTCTTCGACTTTTTCGTCGTAGTCTTCCATGTGTTTTATCCGATATTGCTGGAGAAGGTAATAAACCCCTTTCTCCCATGTCTGCTCGCTGTTTGTCAACTTCCTTATGATCACTTCTTCCGGTGTCCCGTGCCATAGAGTGCGCAGGTTAGCCAAAATATCCGGGTCGATAGCCGAGCGGTCTTCGATGGGACGAGAGATGGCATTGAGCGCCGGCGGGACCAGCATGGGGTTCTTTGGTGGGTGCAGTGTAAAAAACGGATGGAGGAGGATTTGTTCTATTGTAATGCGATTGCGTACGTCTTTCTCGAGCATACGCGTTATGAGATCCTGTGCCCGTTTATCGATGCTCTGTGGCATATCGTATGATCCAACTTTGACTTTCTCAAGAAGCGTGTGTAAGTCTTCGTCGTCAAATGGAAGACGTCCCGCGAGCAGGGCGAAGAGAATAACACCACACGACCAGATATCAGAAGAGGACCCATTATAGGCGAGACCGTCTATAACCTCCGGTGCCGCATAGTGTGGGCTGCCGCATGCGGTCCGCAAAAGCCCGCTGGAATTATTCATCTGCCAGGCGGCCATGCCGAAGTCCGCTACTTTGATGTTCTTGTCCTGGTCAAGAAGTAGGTTCTCAGGTTTGAGGTCACGATGAGCGATGTTAAAGCGATGGCAGTAGTCTATAGCGGCGATGATTTGCTGAAAGTAACCAAGCGCCTCCGGTGTAGACAAGCGGCCCCGCTTGCAGAGATAGTCAAAGAGTTCGCCACCCTCGACGTATTCCAGTATAAGGTATAGCTCCGTGGAGGTTTCCCAGACATCGTAAAGTCGCATGATATTGGGGTGATCAATGAGCTTCATAATGACGATCTCGCGCTCGATGCCGAGAAGTATACGGTCCGCGTGTTCATCGAGTCCCTGTATAGATCTCCGGGAATTTACTAGCGCAGTCTTGGACACTATCTTTATCGCTGCATATTGACCCGTCTTCGAGTGGCGGGCGATTCGCACACGACCTGTCACGAAGACCGGGCTCAGCGGGGGAAATCAATAGTCAAGACAACAGAAATGGGCGTACCTGAACTCCCTTTTCCTATTGTCCTACCGATCTTCCATAACCCAATAACTTTGGGGTCATCCTCTTTCCTTAGCTTTGACGCAAGGCGAGGAGTGTCCTGCATTGAAAAACGCGTGGAGCTGACAGAGTGGTAGGAGTCTATAAATAAACAATGACCAAATAAACCAGTCGCGTTGACTCCGCGGTCACGAGGTCAGCGGAAGCGAGTGTTGGGCCTCAACCCATTCTACTGCACAGTGCACCAGGAGAAATCACATCTAATGTTGCCCACACCAGCACCTACAACTCCTGGGAGCTCACCCCCTCTTCAAGGATCCAAGGCTCCCGAAACGAATGTCCCAGACTTCAACTTGTCAGACAATTCTTACCCTGAGGCTCCTCAAAACCACGGCACTGCACCTTTCTCAGTCCTTTCCGGTCTTTTCGACAAACTTCAGAATGAGCGGAAGCCGGAGAAGAGGAGAATGTTTCTGGGCGCCTGGTTTGACGTGCGCCGCCATGTTATCTGTCTTTTACGCAGAGCTTCCGCTCATGCGAGGTATCTATAGCATTGGCGTAAGGAAGTCGGCCATGATATCTACCCCGTGCTGCGTCTCCTCATTCCCCAGAAGGACAAGGAGAGAGCAATCTATGGACTGAAGGAGAAGAACATTGCCAAGACTTACATAAAAATGATTCCTCTGGGACCTAAAGACCCCGATGCTATCGCTCTATTGGAGTGGAAGAAGCCCTCAGGGCCAAATGTAGGATAACCGTTAGGGTGGTTCCGACCTGTTGATTGATCTCGGTTAAATTTATTCTAGAGGTCTTCTGGCGACTTTCCTACTGTACTGTATGATGTCGTTTCGAAACGTTCTTCAGTTATCGAAGGAAGCCTCACCGTCGATGAGCTCAACACCGCCCTCGATGACATCTCCAGAAATATTTCCAAAGGGTGAGCAGCGCTTTGGCAATCTTCTCTGCGTTTTTTCATCGCGCTGCCGTTCTATTTCTCAAATGCATAGAGACGCACAATCTAAAATCATGCAGCGAATATATAACCGCACTACTCCTGAAGAGCAGAAATGGGTCGTTCGTATCATTTTAAAAGGTGGAGCGCCCATATATCAGCAGGTACTACTTAAGAGCTTAATGGGGCCATACCTTAGATTTAGGCATCTCAGTCAAGGAAACCACCGTCTTCTCGGTCTTTCACCCAGACGCCCATGACCTGTTCAACACTTGCTCTGATTTGAAAAAGGTCTGCTGGGAGTTGTGGGATCCCGAACGTCGTCTGAACGACCAAGTACATCACTTTTCTTGTCTACTCCAGATTACTTACCGTGTCACCTCAGGATAAGACCATTCAACTATTCAGAGCATTCGCCCCGATGCTTTGCAAGCGGCCAACCGGAAACATTGAACAGTCAGTCAAGGAAATGGAGGGTCATACCTTTTTCCTTGAGGAAAAGCTGGACGGCGAGAGGATTCAGCTGCACAAGCGCGGCAACGAATACTTTTACTGCTCAAGGTCGGTTCTGCGTTTAACTGAAGCACCGTTATTTGAGCCTGTACAGGAAAGGAAAGGACTATACGTATCTTTACGGGAGCCACGTTGGGACAGGCAGTTTGACGCCCTATATTGATGCAGCCTTCGACCACCGGATTCAGAAGTGCGTGCTCTCTTTTTCTGGTTGTAATCTGAGATGAACAGCCCCAGCATAATACTGGACGGTGAGATGCTCGTTTGGGATCCTGTATCCGGGAGGACTCTGCCTTTCGGGACTCTCAAGTCAGCGGCTCTGGGTATGTTTTCATTAACAGGAAGAGACACGGGCATTTACTGCTCTCAGATAAATCCAAGAAAGACTTGAATCCTCGGCCATGCTGTTTGTCTGTTTTCGTCACCGCATGGCCTCATTCATGCTAACGGGCTATACAGTGAAAGTATTCGACCTTCTTTATCTCAATGGCCAGCCATTAATCCACAAGTCAACGAAATTTCGCAAGCGTAATCTCAAGGCATGCATCAAAGAAATTCAGGGTCGCATAGAGCTAGTTGCAGGTTTTGAGGCGCGAACAGCGACGGATGTGCGCAAAAGAATGGAAGATATTATGGCTACGCGTGGGGAAGGCCTAGTGATGAAGCATCCAGACGCCGGCTATATATTGAATGGCAGAAATAAAGACTGGATAAAGGCACGTATACGCTTTTGTTTCGTGGAGCAGGACATGTACTCAGCTTTGTCTCAGGTCAAGCCTGAGTACATGGTTAGTGAACTACCGTATATCTGCGAGTTTGCAGTAGCGAATTTGAGCAGGATAACATGGGTGAAACCGTGGATGCGTTGGTTGTCGGTGCGTCGTTTCTGCATCCGAAGAGCCGCGTTACCTCAATGATTATATTCAAGCCGGAAACTATGGATCCGGAAAGCGTGGGGGAGGTGTATCGACTCTTATATGCGCGGTCCTTGATGATAGGAAAGCAGCGCAGACAGACGAAGAGCCAAAGTACGCGATACTGGTTTTTTTCTACAGTGGGCGCACTAAGTTTCCCCCAGATACAGTACCTTTGTCCGCATAGGTTCCGGTCTTAGCTATGCAGACTATGTCTGGGTACGCGCCTTGCCCTGGAAGGAATGGTCAACGAAAAACCCTCCTAAATTCCTGGGCACTGCTAGCGGGTCGCGCGATGACAAAGGAGATCTTTACCTGGAGCCCGAAGAGTTGGCCCTATTGCTGGTTCTACAGTGATGGTACTGAATTATGTTATACAGCTCCTTCATTGTTCAAATAAAGGCCGCAGAAATTATCCCGACAGGTACCTAATACAATCTTAAACACATGCTAGCCTCTGATACACAAACTACAGATCAGTACCACTTAGGTTTCACGATGCGTTTTCCTCGCGCCTTGTCCGTGCGGGAAGATCTTTCGGTCACCGACTGTATCACCGCCTCTGGTGCTGTATTGCATTCTTTTGGGCTATTGTATTTCTTACAATCAATCATTCAGCTATCCTGGAAACTGTGCGTTCTGAGAAGAAGAGGAAGATGGAGAACGTCGCTGAGTTTGGTTTCTATGACCGTTTCTCCGATCCCATCAGTGTTGATCATGCATACCAGGAAGAGCGGGAAGAAAAAACTCAAGAGAACAGCAAAGGTAATACAATACTTCGGACTTCGTATTCAGATTTCCAATGAAGACCATGTTCCCAGCCCTCTGTACTTCCAGAATACCGGGGCGTAGATCTCAAGGACGTTCAGATTGAATCGAGCCTATTTGAAGGACTAACATTTAGTGAGCTCCTCGCATGGTCCGGGACTACATCTTTTAAAGCGAGACCCACCCAGTGGTTGCCTCAGATCCCAAGTCGAGGACTCGCGACGCAGATAAAGAACAACTGCTAAAGCTGTGAGTGGCCTCCCTAGGTTGTAGGCCGACCATTGAATGGTAATAGGATTCGGGCGCATGGAGGGACTTCTGTCCAGGTGGCGAAGAATCAACCCGGGTTGTTCGTTGTGTACGGGGGGAGTACCACACGTAAGACTTGGTAGCCCTTTCCGGAATCTGACTGACTTTCGCTGAAGCGTATGACATCAAATTGATCATGAACAAAGGCGTATATGATATCATCCGCCCACGATGGCTTTTTGATTCCATCGCAAATAATGAACTTGTGCCTATGTCGAAGATGTACTTCTTCCATGCGACAGCTGAGCGTATGAAGTCAGAAGACTATTACAACGAAGACGACGACCACGAAAGCCGTTCACCGGAAGAGACCGCATTGAGAATGTCTGTTTCTCCGGGCGTTCAAGTTGACGCTGAGGCGTCTGAGTCAAAGAAAGAGGATTCAAAAATGCAAGAATGGCTCCAGATCGGACCCGTTTCCAACGCCGCGGAAAGCTCCGGTGACGACGCGGACTCGGTCACTGATCCGGAGTCGGGCGATGAAGATAACTGGTTCAACATCGAGGCGCCGCAGCCGGGAGGTGCGGAGGTGTCGGGGATGGAGGTGAGTCTGCGTGAGTCTTGGGGGGGTTAGCATTTACTTGGAGATATCAGCTCGACGCTGATTCTGACGAGTACGAGCACGTGACCGTGAAGGGCGCCCGTGAAGCTCAAATGGGAGAAGACTCGGCCATGGAATATGACCAGGAGAGGATCTTCAGGCACCTGTATGCCTTTTTCTACGTCTAGCGATTCCCTGTGTGACGTTCTGGACAGCCACTTTTATCTGGATACGCCCAGTAATGCTCGCAAGAACGACATGTCTGCCACCTCGAGGCACGAGGACGCGATCGCGAAAAGGTTTGTGAAGCACAGCTTCTCAGATGACATTTACGAAGCGCGTCATTAGCTTTGAACGAGTCTTTAAGTTGATCGTGGACAACGGGGGCCAGATAGCCGAACTAGATGATACGAAGCTCACGCACGTTGTTTTGGATAAGCGAGACGATAGCCGCCGTCGCGAACTCATGAAGCGGACTTCAAAGTATGGGCGCATGCACCTCCTTCATTACTTTCCTTCGGTTTTGCGGTCCTGACTTGTGTATACAGGCCAAAGCACCGAAATCTAGTTCTCTCCGATTTCGTCGAGGCATGCATAGAGGAAAATACACTGTTGAATGAAGCCGGTGAGCCAATCTTACACTGTCTTTACTTACCATTGCCTAGCTCACTTTTCCCAACCTAGACTTCATGCCTTGAGCCCGACAATCTTAGGCCAGATGAATTTCTCCATCTTCGTTTACAAAGAATAGTGAACGCTCTCATACGACTATTGCAGTGGCTGATGGTATGCATTTGTGAGTAATTAGTAGAATTACATGTCGCGTACACATGAAGGGGGATATCAAGGGTACACTCGGTTTCCAGGGCTGCGCTGCTGCAGGGGCGGGGGGAGGGATCAACTGTTGAGTCATGATGGCAGCAGCACGGATAGTGGGGTGAGATACAAGAGAGTCCAGTGCCCATATGAACGGTTCGAGTGGGCAGAGAATGATAAGACATCAGAAAACCAACTGTAACCAGCCACCTGCAGTCATGGAAAGGAGAATGCATAAGCTGGCACCTCTATACATCATTGTAAACCGAAGACGGAGTCATTACGATTCTCACCGGGGCCGTGGTGGGGGTGCATGGTCCATGCTTGCAGCCGTTTCATTAGTAAGAATCCTACCTCCTAACCACGGTGACATGCTACCCATGCTACTGCTCATGTCGATGAGTTGTCCTGGCAGTTGGTCCCGGAGCCCCGGAAGAATAAAAAGAGATCATTCTGGGGGTCGGATGCGACTCGCTCGATCTCTGTTGAAATTTGTTTCCTGTCTTCCCCGCGTGGGCCGTGGGGTGTCGGTGAAGGTCAAAGGGCCGGAATTGAAGTCGGTTGTGTGTCTTGTGTCTTGGGGGGCCAGGGCGGCCAGCTGGGTGAGTGGGGTGCTGGGTGCCGGGTGCCGGGTCACCGTTCTGTAGGTCAACCGACTGGATGGAAAGCGACCGCGATGAGAAAATTCAGTGAGAACGAGGACGTCTCCAGGTGAAGGATCGCCGCTCCGACCATCCCCGCTCATTATCAAGACCCTTTTTTTTTACACATTCACCCCACTGACAAGGTTCGCCCGCCGAAGTCCCAAAATTGTTTTACCGGGAGAAAAAAAGTTGCGAATACACCCTATTGACGCGTCAAAGTCTTTGCGACCCCGACGGTTTCATTCCGAATCGTTCGTGGGCCATCTGCCAAGTCGATGCAGAACGATGCCGTACATCTTCAGGACCTCCGTCACTTGCTCGTGGTCTGCGCGCAATTGCATCGATATGGTTCCAATGGAAGGCAACAAGGCCACCAACAGATGTTGTGGGCTCGATATATATTCAGTATATTCAGTTCTCGTGGCGATGGGGAAATAATTCAGGGTTCACCAACACGACCTGCAGTGTCAAGTATATAGTGCACCAACTAACCCTGAACCGAATTCGCTCAGTCAGCTGCTAGAACCACCTGATGGAAATATAAATCAGAGTCCCATTCAGTCAAGCATTCAGTGCTATAGGTTTCCCAATTGAAAAATGGAAAACGGAGTGAGTGGAATCACTGTGAAGTCGTCCAGAATGCCAGATTATGCATTATGTCCCGGTCAATTACTGTAAGAGATCGCCTCCGCCAATGACGTAAATTAGCAGTCAACTTGTTAGCTGTGTCAGACATGCTGTGAGCTCTATTGACATGTCTACGTCTTCATCAGATAATTTACCTTTCTAGATGAGTTGTTTTCGCCTGGTTGACTGTGCAAGAAGTCGAAGGAGATATCTCAAACACGAATGACAGCTTTTTTGTCTTTAACGGACATCGTGGCCGCGGTATGCGTATCACTCCAAGCTGCTGGTGAGCCATCAAAACCAGCAACTTAATCGCTGACACTCCGCTGACCACCCTGACGCTGCTGGGCGCTAACCGGCAATAAACCTCCTACAGTGTCCAATCTCACAGGCTAATCTCCCGTTGTTCCCGTCAACTTCCCGATCGGTCATCCCTTTTCAGATACGCCAAAAGCGAGCAATTCCGATCCCCAAAAATTGCCAATCTCGCCGGCGATTTTCGCCCGTCCATGGCGTAAGTTCACGTCCATAGGGCAGTACAGTGCGAGTCCTACTGCACTACTACTTAATCCGATCCCAGGTGAGATCATGGCCCATCACACCTTGTTCAAAATACAAGATGTCTCCTGTCGACCACCGTCAAACCCAAGGTCAAACCAATGACTTTTCCCAAGACTTTTCCACTGGCAGAGATCCGTTTTTACATTACAATCCGTACCAGCATGCTTGGGTCAGTTTTCTTCGGGACATTCTACCCCGTTCAAATGCTCATTTGTCTACAGGTCCCACCCGCTCCAGTTAATGGTCAACCTGAGGGCAATCGGGAGGATACTATACCTCAAGCTATACCTCCGCCAGTCGGCAGTGTTACTGGGCCAAGTCGAGTACAAGATCTGCACCACTTCGATGTGGCCTATCAAGGCGTTGCCCCTCAACCAATAGTAGCTGTCAGTAACTCCCATCTATCTATCTGCTACCGAGCGTCCTTTTGATCAATAACACTCGAGCAATAGAATCCTGCGTATGTATTCCCCAATGCAGGACACGCTCAAGGTATCCCGGCACAAACACGGCCCAACGCTTCGGTGGGTACAGATTCACCTTCCTAACTACATGTCTAAGACGTTTCGCCGCAGGTAAACCTAGAACGTAACCCCTTTGGCCACGTTCCTCAGCATAATGCACCGGACCCGGTTCAGGCCGCCTTTTCTCATCCGTTTGTCCACCGGATCCCTACCCCCACCCAAGCAGGAGCAGAAAACCTGCGACAACTCGCCAGTCGTTATTTGCAACACCCCGACGCACAGGTTGATATGGTCAGCATGGAAGCGGGCGCCGTGGGTCGATTTAAAATAGTGATCATCCTCAGATTGCATGATGTTCTCTAAGGTCTTTTTTGTCGGGTCGAAATTCGGGAATAGCGGGAGGCCAGTTAGGCGTGTGAGATCAAATTCATAGCATGTATATTTCGAGTCGACAGCTATGCAAATAGAGTGCAGTAATGTGCGTGCCTCACGTGCCTAGGCTGGGAGAACAGAAAAAAGATGGAGTACGTATCGGCATGGGGTTGCAGTGGTTGCATGCCGGCCCATTGCCGGGGCGGAGAAGGAAGCCCAGAGGATTCTGAGAGGAAATAGAAGGCTTCTAAATTACAGCAGCAGGAGGCCTCATGCATCACGGGTCAACGGTGAGAGAGTGCGCTACGAGGTAAAGAGTGGCGAGCCTCCGAGAACGAGATGGCTCCAGGCGATCAACATTGCGATCCGTGAAAAGATCATCCGACCAAGACCACAAAGGGTTGAACGGGATGAAGCCCGGCCCATTCATGAAGGTTTTATTTGCTTGGCGGAAATCGCATCCAGAAGGTCAAGGGGTCCTCCTGAACAATGGTTAGCATATTTTCTTTCAGAAAAAAATCTGAATAAGATCGTTCGTCTAATGCTGGCTCATCTCAGCGGAGTCAGCGCTCGGGGCTCACACTTTTCGCCGGGATGCTATCATCATCATGGTGCGCTTTCTGTTGAGATTCTGAATAGGGTCTACAAGTCGAACCTCGGAAAGTGGACAGATAGATACCTGGGCCCTGACGATCACCTGCATTTGGTCGACGCCTTTGAGATGCCACGGTGGCACTAGTCACCTGGATGGGGAAACTTCGAGAAGTAAGATGCATGCTGTAACGCTGTTCAAGTTAGAGCCAAATGCCGGACTTCAAGCTTTACGGGGTATGTCATCAGTCATCTGTGTTAGGCACGGTCAACAGAAGACTCGGACGGGCCATCCTGGATCGTCTCAACTTGAATATCATCAAACAAAAGACTCTAGGGAATGAGCTTTTTGCACCACCCACGCGGGACAGGGAACATCTCTTGACGGCAATTCTGACGTCGGTCCTACGCCCTGTTTCCGCAACCCAAGTATACGGGAGGTCGTTAAGCATCAGCAAGCATCAGCCTGAGCACGGTCAAGCAGTGAGAAAAACAACTAACTGTTTGTATCTGGAATAATTTCAAGACGAGGTGGATGGCAGCATTGGCAGGCAACAACCGACCATATAGCGTAATCATCATATCATAATACTCTGTAGGGGTGCCACGCTGATGCGGCGGGGATGGTCGGTTTGAGATCTTTGAGAGTTCACAATGACGCTGTCTGCCAGTTCCCACACCCAGTCAACAATTTGAAATTCGGCATTTCACGCCACGGGTACTTCAACCCACTTTTTTGTTTGTCAGGCCTGTCAGGGACAGTTTCACGCATGGTTTCACGCCGCTTTCAGGGCCTGATCGTCAACGCATTACGCATCTCGAAAACCACCGGGGTACCTGGGTCTTGAGACGCTCGGAGCGCTCCCGACCTCAAGGTCGGAGTCAAGGAAGACTTGCTTTTTGTTGTCGCATCAGACCACTGACCACTCTGATGCGCGCGCGACAAATTGTTATAGGCTCTTAATTTATGTCGTTTGATCGAAAACATCCGAGTCGGACGTGTTGATTGAATACAGTACAATACAATACAATACAATGACCCTGCACGCCGATACATACTGTATTCCACCTTGCTTCTCTTCCATTCTCTTCGCCTAGGCGCGTGCTTCACGGCAATTTATTTTGCGTGGTTGCTGGCTTGAACAACACACGCCATAAATTTGATCTCTCACGCCCAACTTATCCCCGAATCTCGACCCGACAAAAAATGGCCTCACTGGCATGCGACCCGAGTATGATCACTATTTTATATCGACCCGTGTTACGACATACACTTCCATGGCTGACTAGACCGACCTGTGCATCGGGGTGGTGGAAATAACGACTCGCGAATCATCGGAGATTTGCTGCTCCTGCTTGGTTGGGGGTAGGGATCCGGGGGACAAACGGATGAGGAAAGATGGCCTGGGCAGGGCCTGGTGCATTATGCTGAGGGGCGTGGCCAAAGTGAGAAATGAGAATTGCCGCCAGCGAGGTTCGGTGGTTTCAGCCTGAATGGCATTCCGTGATTAGGACAATTGCGGATGGTAGTGTACTTTGGAAACTTAGTATGGAGGAAATTAAGTATTTGGAATCTGTAGTGTTGAGTGTGTTGTAGTGGCGACTTTGAGCATGGATCTCACGTCCGAGTCTTGCCTCAAGCCTCGAGGATTAATGGCCGTGGTGAAGGCCCTGAAGGTTCATCGTGTTGCCGTGTAATGTGTACCCGTGCAGCAGGTAGGGCGACGAAGTCGGATAGACCATAGAAGGACCAACTGAAAACAAGTTCAGATTCAGGGAGGCATAGGACTCCAGTAGTACTCGGCTCTTGGTCGTGATCATGAAAATTGACAGCACGATTATGAACATGAATTGCCCGATGAGATTTCCGCAGTAAAGCGATGCCGCGGTGACAGATTGCAAGGGCTACCAGGGCACAAGGGGTTTAGACGTTAACAAAGTTGAAATAACGTGTTGGGCGCTTACTCGGCCTTACTGTAAGTTAAGTGCGCTTCCTAGGTCATCTATCATAAAGCCACCGAAAGAATCAATTTCTGTCTTTGCGGGTCACGGTTCATGCTCCGGTTAGTAGTTTAAGCGCGCCAGGGGGATGAACTGGAGACTAGCGCGCGTGTTGGGATGGTAGTTTGGTTACTGGTATACTTGTGAGTATGTGTAATGAAAAGGGAACAGGCAGAAGCCTGTGCAGCAACTGCCAGCAAGTGGGCGGAAGCACGCAGTGTTTCTCGATCGAAGATGAGGGAAGCGCATCCGAGGCGAGCTCGCGACGGGTGGGTGGCCCACCCAAGGCGAGTCAGCAGTTGTCGGAGCCGCTCTCATTGTCGATCAGGAATCTGAACATTGGGTGTGGAGGGTGGGTGATTTGAAAGAGAAGGGGGTTATCTGAACCGCCCGAAATGTGACGCGGATGGGAGGCGGACGAAAGAGAGAACGCATCACGTGCCGCCATCTCCGCTCACTTCAAGGACACAGACTCACACAGTTCTGCGCCGCACTCGTGCCTCGCTTCGGCACAGAACACTAACATCCGTGGGGCGGATGCATAGTATTCCGGATCCTGTTTTTCCGGATCCTATTTTGACATCGGGTGTTTTGCGTCGTAATTGGCACTCGATCTACTTTCATGATGACCAGTGCCTCAAGGGTGACCTGGCTTTGACCTGTCCTCCCCAAGTTCACAAACGCGTATAAAACAGATGGCGACCAGATTCAGTCAACACCGAATCAGTTTGGTCAACTCTGGTGACAGCTCTGGACAGCTCTTCTCCATAAACTGTACTCCAAAGCTGCAGAGGAAGAGAACGCTGCAACAAGATGGCCGAGCGCTAGTAAAAAGCTGCCGATGGCATCCTCATGTTTGTGCGTCCTCTTCTTTGGCGGACTGCTCTTTTTTCTGTCCAATTTCGACCACTGACTACCAGGAAGAGTGGGAAGAAAAAGTTCAAAAAATCGCAGAACAGGAAAGGAATACTGGGGCGTAGATCTCAAGGACGATTCGGATCGAATTGAACCTATTTGAGGGGCTGACATTTAGTGATCTCCTCCTGTGATCTGGCGCTACATCAGAGACCCACCCAGTAGTTGCCTCGGATCTCAAGTAACTTACTAGTCGAGGTTTCGCGACGCACATAAAGAGCAACTGCTAAAGCTGTAAGTGGCCTCCCTGGGTCAGTGGGTCGTAGGCCGACCGTTGGCAACGGGATGCGATCGCGAAAAGGATTGTGGGGCACAGCCTCTCAGAGAAATTTACGAAGGGCGACATTTAGCTTTGAATGAATCTTTGAATTGATCTTGGACAACGGGGGTTCAGACAGCCGAACTGGACGATGCGAAGCTCACGAACGTTGTTCTGGATAAGCGAGACGGCCCCTCGAAGTATGGTCACGTGCACCACCTTCATTTCTCATTTTGGCGGTCCTCATGTGTATATATAGGCCAAATCTAGTTCTCTCCGATATTGTCATGCATAGAGGAAAGTACACTGTTGAATAAAACGCTTGGACTAATCTTTTACTTACCATTGCCTAGCTCACCAACCGGACCAACCGCTTGAGTGAGTTGAGTCCGACGACCCACACTACTGTAGTAGAAGCACTTATACAACGACTATGACCGATGGTACGCATTTGTGGGTAATTTGTAGAATTACGTGACGTATGCAGATGAAGGGGGATATCAAAGGTTGGTTGCCAGGGCCGCCCTGCTTGCTGTAGGGGAAGAAGAAGGTGCAACTGTAAGTCATCATGATGGCAGTAGCACGTAGAGTAGGGTGAGATATAAGAGTGCCCAGTGCCCATATGGACATACAGGCATGATTCGAGTGGTCAAAGAATGACAGGCCGTCAGAAAGTCAACTGTGTCACCACAGAGCCGCCTGCAGACATGGGACGGAGAATGCATGGGGTAGTGCCTCTGACGTGAAGGCGAAGTCGTCGCGATTCCCACCCACACTTTGGGTGGTCAACTGATCAGTATCAGTGATATGATTATGTTCTGTCCCACGATATGGGCCATACAGTGTATACACTGGAGTAACCATAATCGATACTTGATTGATACTGTAAATTATCTACACCCCCTGTTGCCACGGACGTGGGATAGCAGACCCGGGCGCTTGCTAGGCGTGAGTTATACGCGTCAGTGAGCGTCTGAGTACAGCCTGATTAAGGCCTGATTACACGTACTGTATGCATACCCATAGCCACGTTCATCGCAATAAAGCCGCTGGGGCTCATCACATGGGCCAAGTTTTGTAGTCCGCAGTGTGACTAGTGTAGCTGTGACAGGTTCTGGTGTATTTCGTCGCCGTACTGTACACGCACCCGGGCCCTCTGTTAAAGTTCCTGTGCCTGTGAATTTAAAATTACCATGCAACAGAGAAACACAGCAAGCACAGGCCCCGCCACTGCCGCCAGGTGTCTGTCGATGATTGGATTTAGTTCAAAACACAGGGCAACCTCCATGAGGGAGAGGACATGCCGGAGCATTGAGAACACGTTGATCCCGTCCATTCTCGTCCATTCCCGTCCATTGAGATGACAGGTTCCATGAAGAACAAAAAGACCATTGGCGTCAACATTAAACTAGTCACAGTCGACTGGGGCTTCTGATAATGCCGTCGGTACTCCCAATTTCATCCCATACAACATTGTGACATCCGGAGTTTCCTCGGAGCGAACCGCAAAGTCGCGGCACCGTGGCCTTCTTAACAAGACGCCCATGAAGACACCCTTAGCGCAATGCTATTCATTGGGATCGCGGGCCGTAGCATATTTGTAAATTGGTGCCGTACTCTGAGGGCCAACGAGCTTTCGTGCAGGATCAGGGCAGGCAAGACACGCACACACCCTGGATTGATTTGACCATGGCGCAGATTGGTAGATCTTTAGTCATAAACAGGCGCCGGAAGATCGTACACACCGTGACCAAGTACAGTGAATGGTACGACCGCGTTGAGAGGACTAGGCAAGCAGGAGGGCACAATCGTTCTTGTAGTAACTTTTCACAATTCTCCTCCCTCCAAGTGAAAATACTGCTCTCACCATCTCCGCTCACCAAATTGGACCGATACATCGAAATCCTTGCTATCCGGATGTGAGTCATCAGGTATCTCGGGGATTATCTTTCAAGTCGACGCCGTGCTTCCTCATGAGGTGTAGTCTCTCTGTTGCTCGTAATCTGCGCGCAATTGCATTAATATGTTTCTAATAGATAAGCCCACCGACAGGTGTCGTGTGCCCAATGTAGGTCAGTTCTTGTGGTGATGAGGGGAAATGAACTCTGGGTTGACCAACACAGCGTGTGGTATACCAACTCAGTATAATGCAACCTTCAAAATCAAATAAGAAGTTCTGGACAAAGACGCCAAATTCTTATTCCATACGGCGAGGAAAGAGCGCACATCCGGCTTGCAGAATTTCATCCAGCGCTAGGGGAGAATGGACCTCCACAACGCAAAAATGAGCGGAGCCTTCCGGGAATGTATACCTTTCAAATAATAATCGAGGAGATCGTCTCCGCCCATGTACTCAGGGACCTGTTAGGCATGGGCTCGAAGGGCAGAAAGGGGGGGGGAATGGTGACATAGAAGAACGCGGACGCACAAGGTAAAGATTGTCCCGCTATAGGGTAGCTTCACAATCCACTCTGAAGCTCCTGGTGAGTTCATAAGTAATGCAGATTTCAACACACCACGCTCAAAGCGAGCGTTGCCTACTGGCCTTTCCTCAACACATTCGTCTCGTATGACTAGATAAACATATACGGCAATCAAGGTGGTGTGTCGCTCAGTGGGGGAGAATACGCACCTCCTTCATAGCGAACTTGCCGGTGGTTCGTTCTCTCACAAGAGACACGACGCCAAATGCTCCTAGCATGCGGAAACGTGGGTGTCTCCAAGCAATCAAGTAACATTCTGAGGCCAGCGAGCAAACGTAGATCCTCTTTCCAGGGCTCGGACAAACCCATACTCAGCATATCCCTTTCCATAGCCAGCCGTCTTTGCTCCCGAGAGTCTTGTACAAAGCAGAGAAAACAAAGATTTTCAAATATATACGGCGGATACGGCCCTCTCCAATTGTGAGAGAAGATGTGACAACCCTTTTAGGCTCGGGTAACGGGCGGTTGTTCTCGGAAAGTTTTCGGGACGACCAAGAATTCGATCAGTGGTAGAGAAACGTGTATTCCCTACATTCGCCGGACAGCGCTGGCCCAGTTTGAGCGCGTTAACGAGCTCATTATTTGGGCGAGCCTGGTTTGCCTCTTGCACTCGAGTCTTGATTGGTATAGACCAGCGTGGGTCTAATAGAAGTAGGGTGATGGTGGTGAGAAAAAGGGAAGGAAAGGTGCTGACCCGGCTGACCGCTCAATTTGCAAGGCCCCAACAGGACCTATCCAATCAAAAGGGCTTCCGCCAGATCGGCGTCGGATACAGGGATACTGTACATGCACTAAATGGCTGATTCGAGTTGGGGTAAAGTGATAGAAATGTGCAGCAATCGTAAATGCCCACGAAACCCGTAAGTTTGAGCAACATGTGGTCTGCATCGAATAAACACCTTACTGTAATCTTCAGATTAGCGCTTGTCAATGTGACATACTGAGCATGGAACTGCCTTATTTTCCATGGAGGGCCTGAAGATCTATTGCTAATCTACTTCTTTGATGACACGAGGCCAGGGGATGGCAGGCTGACTGGCAGGTGGCGGCTCGGTGGCGGGGCACTTGACGGAAGGGGCATTATTAGATTTAGGCATACAGTATACACTCGGATTACCAACATAGTATCACGAACCAACTACCGCATCTGGAGGAGTATCCGCATGGGGATGGAGTCGGGATTACTGTAGAGCAAGAAAAGAGTAAAAGCCCTTGTGTAATAGCGCCTCCACGTAAAGTAGAGCTGGTGGCTGCTCGTCGAAGGAAGGTTCACCCCAGGGTACTCAGGGCAGACAGGGTGTGCGATAAGGGGAGGATTTACTTGGGAATGAGAGTGATCAGTCTGGCATTAATCGTAGGCTGTAGTGCTGCGGCCCTAGCCGGGCTAAGCCGGCGCCGGCGTGCGCCACTGACCACGGACACGTGCCAGAAACGCCCCCGTCACGATCGCGATTGATCACCGTGACTATAATCTTAGTTTGTCCAAACTTCCTGGTGTCGCTCTCTCCAGCAGTTCTCATCGTGTTGTAATTTCCCAAAGTTTGGCACTGGCACTCATATCGACTTTTCAAGATTGTGACCAAGAGCTGGGCAATGCCTCCCTGGACTCGCATTACACTTCAGTCCTATGTCCTCGGACCGCCTACCGCGCTGGCAGCTTACACGTTTTCAATCTGTTCTCAAGACCAGAGTTTGCATCCTACAACCCGGAACACGGTGTGACGGCGAACTCTTCACCCACAGTCAGCTGTCCAGGCGGTCCTCGAGGCGTCGCCGCCACCTTGTACAGGCTATTTTCCAAATATGGATCGCCTCACCTCTGTTTCGTAGTGTGCTCAACTTGAACTCCGCAGGTCCATAAGGCTATACTACTTAATACCCTCTATATGAATTCTAAGCCCTCATCGCAACTAGTTGAATTCATAATTTTAGATGCCCCCTGCCGAACATCGAGCCGACGACACTCCTGGAGACCCGTTTTCTCAATCCATTCCACACCAACCTCATAACCATGCGCTGCAGAACCTGAATGTTTGGGTCAGTCTTCGACGTCGGTACAATTTTTTGCTCATTCATCAATGTGTATCCCTCCACAGGTCGCACCCGCTCCCGCCAATGATGGCCAACCTGAAGGCCATCGGGAGGATAGGGTGGAGAGGGAGGTCGTTGGGCCAGGTAGAGTGCAAGATCCACATCACTTCGATGTGGCTTTTCAAGGCGTTGTAGACTATCACCCCCAACCAATAGTTGATGTCAGTAACTCCCACCTATCTACTACCGAGCCTCTTTTTGAACAATGACACTCGGCCAATAGAACCTTGTAGCATACGTATTCCCCGATGCCGGTCATGCCCAAGGTATCCCGGCACAAGAACAACCCAATGCTCCAGTGGGTACCGATTTATGATTCCAAGATACATGTTCAAGACGTTTCACCGCAGGTGAATGTAGAACGCGACCCATTCGGCTACGTTCCCCAACAAAATGCATCAGGCCCTGTTCCGACCGCCTTTCCTCATCTGTTTGTCCCCCGGGTCCGTACCCCCAACCCGGCAGGAGCAGAAAATTTCCGACGACTCGCAAGTCGTTATTTGCACTCCGATGCACAGGTTTGTTTGGTCCGCATAGAAGCGACGCCCGCTGGTCGATTTAAAGTGGTAATCATACTCGAGTCGGATGATGTTTTCTGAAGCCAATTTTTTTGTCGGGGTGTTGCTTTCACTGGCCCGGCCTCCCTGGAGATCACCTCCGTGAAATCGTTGAAGTAGAGGATTCAACACGTCTGCTATGTGAGTCCTTGAAAAATTTAACATTCCTGTAATTGTGTTTCCTGGGTCCTGGCTTCGGGCACTTGGTCTGTTCCCTATTTGTATCCATTTTCTTGTTTCTTCCCTCGTCTGTCCTGCCATGTTTGCGTGTCACCGATTTTGCCCCCCGTAATACATGTGTTGTCCCCATACCTGGCGTTGAATTCCGAGGCTTGGCAGTGTCGCTCTGTAACTTCAGAGTTTGACATCATGAGTGACCTCAGCTTACAGTGCAGTGCAGTACAGTATAGTAGGCGTCGCGCGTCAGCAATGCTCACCCCCACCCGACCCAATCGAGCGTGACAATGAATTGACGCAGCCTCGGGCGCTTGAGCTTCGAAAAGGGCTTAGGGGGTCCAGGGTTATACTAGGGAATCACGGATTCACGGGAACAGCGATAGGAGAAGAGAAGCTCTTCTTTCTCTGCAATCATGTAAACCCATGCCAATACGTAAGTACTCCACCATGTCACCCACATGTGCATATACTGTAGTACAGTAATTGCGCTTACCTTGACGCTTAGAGCTTGGAGTCTTGACGGGTCACATTAGTAGTCACGTGGTCACGAGCCGGATGAGCCGATGGAGCGTCATACGACCTTCGGCTTCTGGTCGGAATTACTCGGATACAGCAATGATAACGATAAGGACTTTTTGAGGTCTGGTCTGACCCTCATCTGACCTCTTCATCTGACCAATGCATCTGACCTTCGCTTAGTCAACTGGCTTGATGTGAGTCATGTGACTGCGATAACGTGACCGGACCTGAGACGCTGTCACGCTGGCTTTACCCTTGGCTTTACCAGGGTTTGACTCGGAGGTAGGTGTGGCAATGAAGACGAAGTTGCTAATCGTAGTCACAGATGGGGTGAGCAAGGAGGTGCTCTCAGCAGATCCGTCGGTGGTGGTCCAGTGGTCCTCCGCCCTCCCACTCCTTTCCAGACGGCCTGCATACGCTTGCGTCACGTCCGTAAAGACTTGACAAGTTCTTTTTTGCCTTCCCTGGTGCAGAAGATATGGACGAGAGGATGCCGCAGACGAGTGGAGGTGTGCGCAGCTTGTTTCAGTATGCAGCCAGCACTGCGCCGTGACTTGTCGGATACTTTGAATCAGTTCGCCGCATGGGCAGAGGTACTTGGCCTGGGGGGGAAGGGATATGGCCCGTGAACTTGAATGCTTGCTAGGGCAAAAGTCGGATGGCGATAGACAGCTGAAGACCGTTCGCGGCGCTTCGTGATTCCCTTGGCGAAGTCTGGGGGGCTAGTGGGAGGCTCCCCAGTGTGCAGGTCGTGGAGTCCGAAGAAACTTCGGGCGTTCGGCGCTAGCCAGTGATCGGCGCGGCCATCAGTGGCTCAGCTTTGGCGATGTGCCATTACGCCCTACAGTAGCGGTTTACACATGCACGCAACGGGCGCATCACGACTGGGTTCAGCCTGTACGGCGATTCCGTAATCTAGCTCATCATGCGTCATGTATCATGGTCAGCTGCCAGCACTTCCTGGTCGTGATGTGCCTTGCCGTCCTCCCAAATATATTCCAAGACGAGGTATTCCGGACACAGTTAATTGAATTTATTTTTTCCGACCCCTCGTTGCTCTGAGCCTGCACTGCGGCAATGGCGACTTGACCTTCTCATGCGGCCATGCCACTGGCGGTACTAATCAGTTCAACGAGCTCTCACATTTTTGGGTTGCAAAAATAAGAGACATAGGAGGGACATCAGACCGGCCGTCAAGCTGTTTTCTCCTGGCTTAGATCGTGGACGGTGCAAATTATTTATTCCTCAATGGTTTGTTTGAGACAACGGAACTCGGCCGTGCCTAACATGGATGACCGATGATGTGCCCTGTCAAGCAATAACGTCAAACACACGACAAGAAGGCGTTGAGGTACTTGTTGAGGTCCTCTCAGGGTGCCGTCCTCTTTCCGAGTTCGTTGAGCTGCTGTCTTAGTAGTCTCATATCTATAAGCCTAGTGGTCCCTATTCAGAGTCTTAACCAAAACCTTCATAGCAACACCTTTGCGAAAAGTGGGCATGTCACGAGCGCTGAAAGCCTGAGGTGAGACACCAGCGCAACAGACGAATCCATCTTGTTTGTCTTATTCTTTGGCTATGATTGACCTTTCGATACCTTTATCCGAGATATCGTGTTCATTTCAGATTTTTCAATTTTGTATTCGAGTCGGGTCCGAGTGAAGAATGACTAGTTGTATTTGCGGATTGCGGAAACACGATTGAAAAATTCCAGGAAATTTTGATCTATTGAGATGGGCACGCTTAATCAGTAAACGTGCTCAACATATACAGTATTACGGTATGCATCCGTCCGAGACGTAATCGCGTCGGAACCTCGAGGTCTGGATAAATTCTACAGTTCAGTATGGAAGCTGCTCGGAGTCGGGGATCGAGATTGCTCACTTTAATCGTGTATGTCAGTCTTGAGAAGCTTGAAATCTTAAGATCGTGCGAGCTGATCTGCGCGTAATCCATATCTGGTAAGAAGCTGATAACTTCCAGTTTGAATCTGTTGTTCAAACTCATTTTCGTCAAAATTACTACAAAGATCGTAAGACTTGACGCCTGTCCGTCCTCAGGTAGGGTATATTAAAACGAAGGCCAGGGTCGCCGCTGGGTGAGTCTGGGAACCTTGCAAGAACACCTGTCCTACAGTACCATGATTATGAAGTGGAGTGCAGGGCTTCCAATGGCCTGAGAAACCTCCGACAGAACGCAGCGCCGACTGCAAGAGACTCAGATCAACAGCAGCATCAGAAGCAACTACAGGAGGAAAGGAAAAAGAGATGGGGCTTTTGTGCTTCCAGCTGGCTCACTCGCCCATCAATACATGAACTGCGGCACTGACACCACAACTTCAAAATAGTAGTACAGTGCATCCGACTCTGATGCAATGCACTACCCAAGTATTAGAAATTAAAGCATCAGTACAATACAACAGACAGCTAGGCACAGATACTTTGTTATCTTGTCTTTCAGTTTTGATGGAAAACAGAAAGTTTTCGACATGGCGCATTTCGTCGCCGCTTTCACGGGATGACTGGGAGCATCAGCACCTTAGTCATCAACATCTACGCCCACGAATGACTTCAGGGGCCACGGACTCCACGGAGATGTCGTGCGTTAACTGTATTGCTTAGTCAGAAATAGGTACGCGACCGCGATGAAAGAACTTAGCGAGTGCGAGGACCAATGATCGTCCTTGCCTTTCTACGGTTGTTCTCCCTCTAGGAGAATATGCTACTCTGACATCTCCGCCCATCAATGCGTCGAAATCTCCGCGATCCAGACGGTTCACTCGTGAGCCATCTCCTAGGGAAGTATCTTTCGAAGTCAATGCCGTGTATCCTCATGGGATGAAGTCTCTGTTGTTCATAATCTACATACAATTGCATTAATATCTGTCCAATGGAAGGTGAATAAGGTTACCGATAGGTGTGGTGGCGGCAGGAAATGAATTCAGCGTCGATCAGCACGCCGTGTGGTATGCCACTCACTGGACCGAAGTCACTTAGTTTAATGTGACATTCAAGATCAACTAATAAGTTCCGGACAAAGATACCAAATTCAGTGAATTTCACACCGCGAGGAAAGAGCGCACATCCGGCTTGACCGCCACGATAAATGAAGCCAAATGTGGGTAATGTTCCCCAACTGGATTCCCCAGGTAGAATCACCTGATGGAATAGAATGCATCCCATTCGATTAATAAATTGAAGAAATCGCCTCTACCCTTGTGCTCGAGAACCTGTTAGGCATGGGTTTGAAAGGAACGACAGTCACATAGAAGGTCGCGGACGCACCCGGCGGTAGAAATCGTCCAGATTCGTCCAGTCCTGGAAGCCATAGTACAACCTCACAACCCACCCGCGGTAACTTCACAAGTGATGCGGATTTCAACACATCACAATAGTGCGATCGTGGCACTCCTGGCCCTTCCGCAACATATTCGTCTTGCGCGACTAGACAGACACATAGAGCGATCATCAAGCCTGAGGTGACGTGTCCCTCAGTGAGGACGACACGCACCTGCTTCATAGCAATAACTTGCCAGTGGCTCGTTCTCTCACAAGAGACTCGACGCAGAATGCACCTAGTATGTAGAAACGTGGGTGTCTCCAAGCAATCGAGTGACCGGGCAGCAACTCACCGTGATGGTTAACGCGCCCGCGAGTACGTCTCTCCGGGGCTCGGGTAAGCCCATACCCATATTCAACATATTCCTTTCCATAGCCAGCTGTCATTGCTCCTGGGACGACCGAAAATTCCATTGGTGGTAGAAAGCTTCGGGTGCCGATACCGTTGACGACACCTAGAGGAGCATCCTCTACGTTCACTGGACAGCACTGGCCCGGCTTGAGCGCGATAATGACCCCATCAATTGCGCTAGTCGGGTTTGCCTCACACTCGAACCTTGACGGGTATATCCCAGCTTGGGCCTAAGAGAAGAAATGGTGGTGGAAAGGGAATATAGATCCCGGGAGAAAGGACGCTAACCGCTCAAATTCCGAAGGCCATCAGAATCCTCAAAAGGGCCTCAGACCCCGGCCTCTGCATGATCGGCGTCAGATGCATGTAATAAATGGCTGGTTCGAGCTCGGGCCAAGACTCAAGAGATGGAGACATGCAGTGATCGCAGATGCATTCAAAGCCGTAGGTTTGGCACCATGTCTTTACTAATTTGCCTTCCTTGTTCGATGACACGAGGGGATGGTGGACGGACATTTGTCGGGGAAACTTGACAGAAGAGGCATTATTGGATTCTGGGTATCGCGCGGACCAGCAAATCGCTTCTGGAAGAGGATCTGCACTTCCTCCCTAGAGAAACCGGATTAGCGCTGCTAAATCGTAAACGCCGTTGTGGTCCCTCGTTGACAAAAAGGTTCGGTCCAGGAGGGCGATAAAGATAGGCATGGTAAATATGGGCCCCGAATGGATTTACGGGACCGGGGGGTGTAGGCAAGGGTCTGGAAGGTCCATTGGCTGTTGATGAGGAGATGGGAAGTAGTGTCGGCGGGCAGCAGGCTGTGGCGCGCGGTCAGCTGAGTCTGGAGCTTTACAAAGCAGGGCCGTGCGCGGCGACGCTTTTGACGCCCATGAGTCGCCCATGGGACAGTTGCGGCGGCGTACTGGAAGCGCCATTTTCACACTCCACTCCACAATGGTCATTCAATCCAGCCGTAATCTCTTTGCATAGCCCATCATGCATACATCATGGCCAGTACTGACGCGTCTTGCATTCGAATCTAGTCCTAGACGAGGTGTTCCAGATACAGCTACTAGTTGATGTTATTTTATCCCGACTTTCTTTCTAAATTCTCACTGCGATTCTGCGAACCTCCAACGGTGATCCTCGCTTCTTCCAAGGCCTATGTCGATCATTCTTATGTGCTTAACGAGCTTCCGTGTTTCTGGATTGCAGAAACAGGGCCGTGGCTACGCGGAATGATCAACTTTGTACTATTTACGAACAGGTGTCGCTCGACGCTCTCTCGTCGGATCCGGAGATAACGTCGTGTCAACTTTCTCGATCAGGGCCGAGAGCCGGGTAACGTTTTCCTGAACCCTACACGTACAGTATTCGATCCGTTCGTTTTGCGTCTACCGCTCGCGCCCTTCACCGCAACGAGTTGTCCTCAGGTGAGATCCACGTTCAGACCCACAGCCTCTTCTGTTAGGGTAACTGCACAGCTCCGCGTGTCCACAAGGCATTACTACTTAATCCCGTCGATAGTAAGCTCAAGGCCCTCGTCGCACTGCCTTATTTGTCCTCTGTAATAGCTTGTTATGTCCCACCACAATCATCATACTCACGAAAGTCCATTCAGTCCGAGCTCCACTGGCGTCGGTTCTCACAGTGGTTGGTGGTATCCAGAACAGGATAGGGCTATTCTGCCTCGGTTCATCGTAGCTTTCCAGGCTTCTGACTCCCCAGGTTCGTTATTTAATGATGTTCGTGCACATCCATATTGAACTCAACTCTCTTCGCGTCTTTCAACAGTTGTTGCACAGGGCTCTACTCATGTACCGTATGAACTGCCAATTTGTACGTGACACTTGGCCGCTGGTATTCCCTCGATCTCTGACCCATGTGAAGACCCACCTTCACAGCAGCAGCAGATACATACTCCACACCTTACTTCTCCGTCGCAGCAGCTCTCTGAGGCAAGAAACCATGGCAGTCAGACGCACGGCGGCTTTCCAAACAGTGCCTTGGCTTCCCCTGGTTCAGCGGACCTTTTGTGGCATTTTCTCCACAACCCGTCTCATGCTGACCTGCAGATACCAAGTGACTTGCGCTCGCCGTATTCGATGTATTCCCCTGCGTCGAGGTTCTCGCTGTCTCAATCAACTGCAATTCCTACATACTCAGCAGGGGACAGTTCCTCTCAAGGGGCTGGCCCTACAGTTGCAGCGGCCAATACACACTACCAACAGTCTATGGCGATGAGTCTCGCTTCTTTGGACACCATTCCAAGGTCCCAAGGCACTGGACATCTCCCCTATGCCCAAGTCTCGACTTCTTCGTCACTTGTGGCCTACGATGTGCCGCCCCAGGCCCCAAAGCCTACCGTTAAGAAGAAGCGCAAGCGTCCAGATGCCCGCCAATTAGACGCGCTCAATACGATGTATGCTCGCACCAGGTATCCTCCCACGGCAGAGCGCGAGCAACTAGCGAGGGATCTGAACATGGGTCCTCGAACGGTGCAAGTTTGGTTGGTGCACCTTTGTTTAAACCACATGTATAATTTCTGAATTGTCGACTTTTCTCTTAGGTTTCAGAACAAGAGGCAGGCAGACAAACGAAGCGGACGAAATCCTTCCAACTCTCCAATTAGCCAAGTCACTCACCCTTCCGACACCCCCCCTATTGTTGTACATCCTCATCATCTTCATGGCAGCTCTGCCCCCGTGACTCCTATGGATGAATCATCTTACCCTTCTCTCTCTCCGCTGCCGGCTATGCCAGTGTTGAGTTTCGGACCGACTCCCTCGACCCCTAGCGCTGACATAGATCCCCGCAGTCACTGGATCGGGCATAGTCGCGGATATTGAACATATCGCTCCCATAGTGCTGGGACCGACGATGTTTCCTCCCGCAGACACCCTTCGGTTACGCCATTGTCTGCATCACATCATGTTGTATTAACTGGGATTCACCTTACAATCCGTATGCACTGTCATTCTATTGATGTGATTGCTCTCCTACGCTACTGTATGAGTATTGTAGTCTCACCTCACCTTTATGCATTCTCGTTTGTGATTGCACCACTTGTTATGTCCCATGACAGAAGGACCACGGCAAACTGCAAAAAACGACTCCCCCTTAGTAATCCACACATCCCATTATGGGCTTCATTCTGGGACCGCAACAATTCATAGTGACGGGTTTTCGCTAAGATCATATCCCATCAGACTTAGCTTCTCAATAAACAGGTGATGGGGCCTTTCTGAAATGGGGCCTGTCGCAACGTCCTCGGCTACAAACGGGTAACATACCCACTTTAATATTGCGCATATGAAACCAATTTCTCTCTATTAGTGCTGTGCGCACCAACAGTGCAGTGTGACGGACCCAGAAAGGCAATCAGACGACGTTAACGCATGCGTGCCTTTTTTAGACGGTTTGCGTCTGGTAAGTGGTAACATGATCTGATGACTCGGAGCGAGCGAGCGAAGAAGCGCGAGGGTACACTTCGATTTCATATGGCGACCTGAAATTACTTTACGCCCTCTCGAGAAGAGGGGGGAGGACTGTGCGCCGTGCGCCGCCGGAACATGGAGGGGTCCGAGTCAGTTTCAGTAATTGAGACAAGTACGTTAAGATACTTTAACACATCAGCATGCGATGAATACGGAGTCACCTGGGCATTTCTTCATATCAGTGGCGCCATCCGGTCAGAAACGATCAAATGCATGTAGTACAGTAGTACGCAGCAAGGTACGCAGCACGGCGGGTCCGGTGTATCAGTCGAGACACCCCCGGAACGGTACGTTCCATCTGGCCTGAGGATCGTTATACTAGTACCCTTTTCAAATGGGAGTTGGTTAACGCACCCCTAATCTGGTCAACAGCAAGTAGCACTCTACAAAAAGGCATTATGAAAATCGATCCCATTGGCCGTCCTGTCACGTATATCGCCATTACAGGGAACGGTGGGCCACCCCCAACCGGTATCTAAACGCGCATACAGCACTGCCCTGGCGGCGGTCACCAATGCGTCAACCAGGCGGGACATGTGCATGTGCATGTGCCCAATGCAGAACGATAACGACGCATGGCAACTTACTTTTATTTTAATAGGGATCCCCCCCAAAAAAAATCGAACCGGATCATCGCCGCAAGCAGGCGTTGTACCATTTGAAGCTAAATCTACAAGCCTGAGGAGTCTGGGACTCCAAGGCAGAGCAGTAGGGTTCGATGTTGTGTAAGGCGAAGTTGCCACGAAGTTGCAACTAATTTCATCAGTCCCGAAAAGGAAACTATCGTGGTTTAGCTTCCCTTCCGCCCAAGGTGACACTCAAGGTTTCAAATATATAATTTTTACAAATAAGCATGCGCAAAGAACTACACAACCTTATCATACGCGTGTACGATAATTTCGCCTCGAGTTTTAGGTGGACTCAATCAGGCTGATCGGCCTGATCCACGCACTTTCGGCCTGTGGCAGACGTAAGCGACGGTCAAATGCTCACCGTTACCGCGTCCACGGACAAACCTTATCGACAGCGATCTCACTCCTGGGCGAGGCAATTTGTGCTGCCAATAAGGTGCTTGCACGTGACCGGGCAACTTGCGACAAAACTGTGGTCTCCTCCGCTCTTCTTGTGCCTCAGATACCGTCAAAAATGATTTTATTCCAGGTATATCGGGAGCGTCTTTATCCTCTCAGATTCCTCTGCGCCACTGGCCTGCAGGTCACAGCAGGTGTCACAGTTGGACCAGCGTACGGGGGCCGGGCGTACCGTATTAGAGAGCCGCTGCCCTTGGCTTCAAATTGGCGAAGACATCTGTGACCTGTCTTGACATCTGTCATTCTGCCTGACGACAATCTCGCAGAGTATCAACAAACAGCCTGAGAGACGCAAATACTCATGTTCCATGGGAACTATGATGCGTTTGAGACCTTGTTTGAGACATCAGACCTCATAATATATGACGATTAATCAATTTGTCATAACATTGTGAATAGTTGCGATCGCGTTTTACTGTAATCCATAGAGTTGCCAACCGTGTCGTAGACTGCTGGTAGAAAGGATGGACGAATTGCTTCTAGCACTCTGCACTCGACGCAACAAGTCAACGACTGCCTAGCCTCTCCTTCACCATTTCACCAACAGCTCTGAGTACAGGTTGAGCACGGTCCGGATCGCAGAATTGATAAACATTGACGTTGGGGGACGCGGAGGAGTGTGGGTGGCGGTGAGACTGGTGAGGCGTTGGCCGTGGGAATATGTAACCCCTAACGGTCATCTACCCCTGACTTGCTCACGCGCTCACGTCCACCAACACAATGAAGGCCGCTGACGAGCATCAGTACGTCTAGTGGTGACCCACAGAGGGATCGCCGAACTCGAAGATCAATGATCATCTCCCCGATGAGGCGCCTTTAGAGATATTCAATTTCTATCGACAGGGATTCGATCCCAGTGGAGGAGAAAGCATGTGACACATGTGCAGAAGGTTGCGCGCTGTCGTGCTCGCGTCTGCCTCCCGTTGGATTTAGGTGTTACCTTGGGCCCTGAAAAACCGGACCATATCGAGACGATCCTGTCAGGTCCTTTGCCGATTCTCATCGGCTACAAGTGTCTATATAGAGAAATCACTGGCAGTGCCCTTTGGCGCATGGATGCTGCAATTAGACATCACGATCGCGTCCGCGATCGATCGCCTTTGAAAGGACGAGTACCAACTTCTACAAATTCTTCAATACGACTAATTGCTCCTTTCCCATACTAAAAAGCCTTGCCTTTGAGTTTAGATACGCGACGAAGTGAAGATCCCAGATACATTTCTTAGGGGACCAGATCTATCAATTCTGCATCTACGACGTCTTAAATTGTACTACGTTTCCCTCACATTCATATCCGGATTTTTATTGTCCGCAACGGCTCTCACCGATCTCAATTTGGTAATCCATACTGCCAGTTCGTCAACAGAAACGTCTCTTCTCGCCTGTTTGCAAGACATGCCTTGCCGCTGTCATCTCGATCTGTGCATATTATCCAGTCCTCTCGACTCCCCTTTGCAGCTAACTATTGTCCCGCTCTCAATTTAACATGCTTCTGCTACATTGGCTCTGGCAGATTCTTGGACGCTCTCGGGGCCAGGCTTTCAGATCTCTCCGGTTAGCATTAATTACATTGCCGCGGATTGGCCTCCCCTTGTGCACCTCTCCCGGTTTATCAATGAGATAGAGGGACGTTATCATGCCATTCACATGGCCTTCCAAGGTTTGGGCTTCCACCTCTTGTTGTTGACCCAGTCGGAACACACTAGATACTGCAAGCCGCGTTTCAAATTGGGTTCATTTCAAATTGTTCTCCAGAGTCGACATGCATATGAGCGGCGAGCTCTCTGTGATGCTCACCACCGTGGAGGAACTCCGTGTCATCTTTGTTGACAAGGTTTTTGTCCGTGACTGGGTGGATAATATCCCATGGCGTAGGTTCCTTCAGCAGTTCCCCAATCTCAAGGCGCTCCGGGCAGAAGGGTAGAAGGCGCAATAACCTACTGCATTGCGCATAGTCTCCTTCAAAATCACGAAGAGCTTGGTGATGACCTTGCTTTCTTACCCTCAGAACTTGAAAGAAGGCATTGTTAACAGACGAGAGCCGACGTGGACCCGAGCTGGCAGCTTCCAGCCACTTGTCTCTACACGGCAACAAGCAGATCGCCCGGTCAAACTTTTCTTTGGCCCGTAGGTGGACCAGTCGTGGATGAATTCTTTCAAAACAGACTAGCAAGCACGTTCCAAGTTGTGGTTCACCCAGGGGAATACCAAGTTTATTGAATATTGAGATCGCATCGAGCATCATCACTGTAGTGGCAGCCGCCATGGTTGCTTGACTGTGTGGAGCCTGCACGTCTATGTCATGATATCACCCACTGTATCACGTACAAAAATTTTGAGCTGGTCGGGTTAGATTGTGAATTTGAGAGCATTTGAGATGTCTCATCTACGGGGGTAGGTTTCCCCATCATCAAGTTCGATTCTATCCCAGGACCGTACCGTCTCAAGGAACATTGCAAGGAACCTACTGTGAAACATTGTATATCCAAGTACTCTTTGCCCCGGCAACGATGGTCCATGGATGCCTTCTTTCCAGTCACATCCCTTATGCATTTGCAAATGTCTGACCGAAAACCAGGGAAGTCTTCATCTCCGATCTCTGGGCTGACCAGGCCAATCACTACGCGGGAGATCGCGGTCCGATTCTCTGTAGTAACAACTTCAAGTTGAAGGCGTTGAAAAAGCGACATCCTTCTGCTTTCTACAGGTGGCTGACGTATTCGCCATCCTTAGTATGCCGAGTGGTTGTTTCAACTATACAAATCTGCTATGAAACTTGTGGGAGATTATGAGCTCGACATTGGACGGTGACCTTAACGGTGACGAAACTCTGGCCGAGTCTGGCGTCTCTGCTCTGAAGGCAGTTGGTCAAATCACGTGCACTGCGACTTGCGTGAGGACGGATTGAGTAATCTCAAGTTCTCAACCGTAAGAAAACGTAAACCTAACGGCGTTTTCGCGTCCAACACCACTGTATGGAGGCCGAGGATGAGCATCAGTACGTCTAGTAGTGACTCGCCATGACCAACCCACTGACTTTTCTACTAGCCAAGACGCCTGCCAGGACACAGAGTGGTCGCCGAACTCGCCCATCAATCATATCCCTGATGAGGTGCTTTTAGAGATATTCGACACCTATCGACGAGTCATCAATTCCTGCGATCATCAGTGGAGGAAAAAGCACGTGTGGATCATACTTACACATGTATGCAGAAAGTGGCGCGCTATCATGTTCGCGTCTGCCTCCCGTTTGGATCTGGCTATAACCGTGGGTCCTGAAAAGCCGGACAATATCGAGACGATCCTGTCAAGTCCTTTGCAACTGCCAATTCTCATCGACTACATGTGGATGTATGAAGAAATTACCGACAGTGCCCTTTGGCGCATGGGGGCTGCACTTAGATATCACGATCGGGTGCGCGAGATCGCTTTTGAAGGGGGGAGTGCCAACTTCGAAAAATTCTTCGAGGCGACTAATTGTCCCTTTCCCATACTGGAGAGCCTTGTCTTTGGATTTAGACGCAGCGACGAAGCGGAGATCCCAGATACATTTCTTAGGGGACCAGATCAATCAGTTCTGCGTCTACGACGTCTTAACTTGTACGGCGTTTCCCTTACATCCATATCCGGATTTCTATTGTCCGCAACGGCTCTCACCAATCTCTCTTTATCAATCGATACTGCCTTCAGTTCGTCAACAGAAACGTCCCTTCTCGCCTGTTTGCAAGGCATGCCTTCCCTGGGTCATCTCGAACTAGATATATTATCCACTCCTCTCGACTTCGCTTCACGGCCAACTCCCAAAGATATTGTCCCACTCTCAAAATTGACCTATTTCCTCTACATTGGCTCTAGCATATTCTTGGACGCTCTCGTGGCCGGGCTTTCCGCCCCATCTCTCCGGGATGTTAACATCAATTATTACCTTGCCACAGTTTGGCCTCCCTTTGTGCACCTCTCCCGGTTTATCAGCGAGATGGAGGGACGTTATCACGCCGTTCACGCGTCCTTCCAAGGTTCAGGTTTCCACCTCTCGCTGCTGACCCAGTCGGAATGCCTTTCCCCGTGCGACCCGCGTTTCAGATTGGATTCAGTTTCAAACTGTTCCCCAGAGCTGATAATGCAAATGAGCGGCGAGCTCTCTCCGATGCTTACCACCGTGGAGGAACTCCGTGTTACCTTTGACAAGATTGCCGTCCATGTCTGGGTGGATAATATCCCGTGGCGCAGGTTCCTTCAGCAATTCCCCAATCTGAAGGCGCTCCGTACAGAAGGCGTAGAGGGCGCAATGACCTAACGCATCGCGCGTAGTCTCCTTCAAGAACACGAAGAGCCTGCTGATGACCTTACTTTCTTACCCTCTTTGGAAGAAATAGTGTTTGGCAAGAACCCATTGTCGATTGATGAGAGCCAACGTGGACCCCAGCTGGCAGCTTTTCAGCGATTTGTCTCTGCACGGCAACAAGCAGGTCGCCCGGTCAAACTTTTCTTTGGCCCGTCGGTGGACTTGTCGTGGATGAATCCCATGTGGTTCTTTCAAATCAGACTAGCAAGCGCGTTCCGAGCTGTGGCTCATCCAGGGGAATACCGAGTTACTGGAAGTCGCATCGAGCATTGCTGGTAACCGCCATGGACACGGTATATCACTTTGACTGCGAGGAGTCTGCACATATCATGATATCATAGAGAGCAGATTATACCGGATGGAGTTCGGGTATGTCGATCTTTACCTTATTGTTCTATAGTTTATCACCTACTGAGATTTTGAGCTGGTCGAGTTGGATTGTGAACTCGAGAAGGTTTGATGTCTCATTTACTGGCGCAGGTTTCCCCCATGTTTAACTATATTTCAGGACCTCACGTACTTTACTATCTCAAGGAACTTAATTACGACACTGTGTCATGACATATTCGAACCCTTTTGCTTTAATAACCATGGAAATTAAATACGCCCCCTTTCCAACCCCGTCCTTTGTGTTTGCAGATGCCCGACGTCACACCAGTCAGAGGTAGTATTGGAATTGGACATCACTTGATGTGGAGCGGACGTTGGATTGTATATGTGTTTGACAAGCATCGGGCGGTGTTAAGTCCGCCTTAGCGAGACTCGAGACTGGTGCACAGTGCACGGACTCGGCAGCAGCAGAGGAGACCTTGACGCATTCTCAGCGGACATTCAATATTCAATATCCAATTGTACGACCGATGCATCATACGTCGTTTTTTTGAGTCGTACATAGCGGTGACAGACTGACAGTAGGCAGGGTCGTAGCAAGCCCAGTGCCGGCCTCTTCGGCGCGATCAACGAACGTTCTCGTTGCATCGAGCGCACCTGACTCTTTGTTCACCTTCTTTATAACCTCGAGCGCTTTATAAATCAACCGGGTTGATTCCGGAGAAAATGTCTAAAATTTGCTTTCGTTGCTGCGGCAGTGGCTTGGAGAGCACCCTCGCCCTCGTGCGCGTAGAGATCGAAAGCGGCACTTTCTCAGATAACAGTCGATTCGCCACTCCCCATTCTGAATAACACTCTCGGGTGCTTCACTTGTCGTTTTACAAATTGGGCATCTGGGTCGCGCCAATCTTTCTGCCAATTTCTGGTTGCATCACGCCGCTGACAACATCGTCGCAGAGCCAAGTGTCAACAAAACATAGACGTAAATACTCACGCCCCATGGGAACTACAGTGTCGGATAGCGCGTTTGCGACCTTATAATACGTGGTAGTTGATAAATTCATCATATACATTAGCTTTGTGAACTGGTTAGTTGCGATCGCATTTTAATTCCCACATTAGCCAACGACATACCCTAGGATGACAACAATTTGCCACTGGTACTGGATGTAACATCTGCTCCTTTCACTCTTTCACGCACACTCCAGCTAAAGGCTCGTAGGACAGATCGAGCGCGGCCAGGATCTCGGAATTTATGAACATTGGAATCGGGGCGCGTACGACAAAGGAGGAGTGTGCTGCCGCGGTGTGTTCTAGGACACGTCATGAGTGAGGCACCCGTGGGAATCCGTAAACGTTACGTAACGGTCTCCCCCGTGACTTCTTGCTTACGTCCACCATCATGGACGCCAACGACGCTAACGACGAGCATCAGTTATCAGTACGTCTAGTAGTGACTCGCCTTGACCAATCCACTGACTTTCTACAAGTCCATGCACCTGCTTGGACACAGAGCGGTCGCCGAGCTTGACAATCAATCATCTACCTGATGAGGTGCTCTTAGAGATATTCGATTCCCATCGACAAGGTATCGATCCCTACGATCACCAGTGGAGGAAAAAGCATGTGTGGATAATTCTCGCACATGTGTGCAGAAAATGGCGCGCCGTCGTGTTCGCGTCTACCTCCCGCTTGGATTTAGGTGTTACCGTGGGTCCTGAAAAACCGGACCATATCAAGACGATCCTGTCAGGTCCTTTGCCAATTTTTATAGATTACAATTGCCCGCCTGGGGAAATCACCGGAAGTGCCCTTTGGCGCATACATGCTGCACTTAGACATCACGATCGGGTGCGCGAGATCGCCTTTGAAGGGACCAGTGCCAATTTCGACACATTCTTCAGGGCGACTAATCGCCCCTTTCCCGTACTGGAGAGCCTTGCCTTTCGCCTTAGAGGCCGCAGCGACGCAAAGATCCCAGATACATTTCTTAGGGGACCCGATCTATCAATTCTGCATCTACGACGTCTTAAATTGTACTCCATTCCCTTCACATCCATATCCGGATTTTTATTGTCCGCAACGGCTCTCACCGAACTCTCTTTGGTAATCCATAATGCCTTCAGTTCATCGACAGAAACGTCCCTTCTTGCCTGTTTGCAAGGCATGCCTTGCCTTTGTCATCTCGATCTATTTATATTATCCGGTCTTCTCGTCCCCCCTTCACGGCCAACTCCCAAAGATATTGTCCCACTCTCAAAATTAACCTATTTCCGCTACGTTGGCTGTGGCATATTCTTGGACGCTCTCGTGGCTGGGCTTTCGGCCCCATCTCTCCGGGATGTTGAAATAGGTTATTCTGTCACGGATTCGCCTCCCGCTGTGCACCTCTTGCGATTTATCAATGACATAGAGGAACATTATCACGCCGCTCACGTGACCTTCCCACATCAGATTTTATTGCTCTCGTTGCTCACCCAGTCAGAATACAATAGCCACTGCAAGCCGCGTTTTCATTTGGGTTTACCTTCGAGTCCCACAGAGTCGATAATACAAATGAGCGGCCCGCTCTCTGCAATACTTACCAGCGTGGAGGAACTCCGTGTCACCATTGACGATCCTGCCGGCAACTGGGGGGATGATATCCCGTGGCGCAGGTTCCTTCAAAAGTTCCCCAATCTCAAGGCGCTCAGGACAGAAGGCACAATAAACTACTGCATCGCGCGTAGTCTCCTTCAAAATTACGAAGAAACGGTTGATGACCCCACTTTCTTGCCTTCTTTGGAAGAAATACAGCTTGGCAAGAACTCGTTGACTGACGAGAGCCACCGTGGACCCGAGCTGGCAGCTTTCCAGCCCTTTGTCTCTACACGGCAACGAGCGGGTCGCCCGGTCAAGATTTCCTTTGGCCCGTAGGTGGACCGGTCGTGGATTTATCCCCTGAGCCTTTTTCAAATCAGAATAGCAAGCGCGTTCCGAGTTGTGGGTTCATCCAGGCGAATACAGAGTTACTGGAAGTCGCATCGAGCATTGCTGGCAGCCGCCATGGTCCCTCATCTCACTCTGGCTGTGGGAAACCTGGACATATATGATACCATAGAGAGCAGATTGTATCAGATAGGGTTCGGGTACGTCGATCTTTGCCTTATTGTTCTATAGTTTATCATCTCCTGCGCCGGTAAATGAGACATATCAAACTCTCTCGAGCAAGCTCTCGAGTTCACAACCCAACTCGACCAGCTCAAAATAGGTTTCCTCATCTCGATTCTATCTCAGGACCTTACGTACTGTACTGTCTCAAGGAACTTAGGATACCGTTTGTCATACCCCAATAACCATGGAAATGAAATACGCCTCCTTTCCAATGCGTTTGCAAATACCTGACGCCAGTCAAAGGTAGTATTGGAATTGGACATGACTTGATGTGGAACGGGAGTCGGGACGGACGTTGGATCGGACATGTATTTGACAAGTATCGGAATGGGCGGTGCCGAATCTGGCTTAGCGAGACTCGAGAGTGGTGCACAGTGCAGTTGCGCACTTGGCAGCAGCACCTCAAAGGCCTCAACCGCAGGTCGGAAATTCCTCAAGCAGACGCTCGTTCTCGGGTTCTCGGCGTGTTGCGCTCATTCTTTCCCTTGTCGCCTTTACCGTTGTGCTTCTTTCTGAGGCTCACATACAGTACATGCTGTACTTATCATATCCCGTTCCATGGCCAGGGGTTGTTGCTCCCGAGAAGGTCGACAAAGCAGGGGAAAGGTATAAAAATGTATGTCAATGCTTCCGATCCAGCGCCTTGGATATTTAAAAACTTGAAGTCGATCAAGTCGATTCTAGAATTTCCAACCCCCTGCAAGGCCCATCACGTCTTCTGGATCAATCGCTGCTTTGATCTTCCGGAGCCTCTCCACATTTCCACCATACATGTCCTCCAGCGGTGTGCCGAAAAGCGCATAATTCGGATACAGAGCTGCATGTGACACATCCTGCCCATCCGCAAGAGCAGCAGCGCGGATTGAATTTGAGATGTTGCGTAGAGCAAAGGCCATCGTGTCATCGAGCGAGGCGTTCGACCACTCGAAGGTGAGGGACGAAGGGAAGATAGCATGTGAACGGTCGGGCGGATATGCAGACGCGGTCCCGTGGGAGAAGATGTCTTTGTCGAAGGGCTCAAGAACCAAGGCCAGGGCCACGTTTTCGTCTAGAGCCTGAAGGCGCCTCCCCCAGATCTGAGAACGCATTCATATTCCGGTCTCGGGGCGTACGGTAGTAGTCCGACGAGGGAACTCACATTGATCTGATCCACAAATGCGTCGAAAACAGCAGGCGAATACTGGATGACTGAGGCAGTATCTTCAAAGACACTAAGCAATGCCAGGTCAGCCCGTATTCCACACACAGCTAACTGTACTACTAACCGATGGTTGTCAGACGTTCCCTGGGGTCCCAGACTTTGAAAAAAGTCGAAGAATGATGTTGTTGAGACATTCCCCTTAATAGCGGGGATGTCTAAGAAATCGTCATATACTCCCGAGGGAGTGGGCGCGTCATAAAAAAAAAGTACAGCACACAAAAGCTGTTCACGATGTCAATTTAAATCAACAGTGATGCCGTCATAGCAGTGCACACCTGACCCGAAGAATAACTCAGGGACACGTCAACCTTAGCCCTGGTATCGTTCTTCTGTTGGTATTTGAAAAGAGCTTCTTTGATCGCATCTAGTTGGTTGTCGGAGTAGAAACGAATGCCACCCTTCCAAGTTTCGATTAAGCATACGACGCAATCCGTAAATTATTTTTTGTCAACGTACCCATACGTTGCCTTGAGAGTACGACTTGAAAATGAATTTAGTCACAATTCCCTATACATCGTCAACGACCCATGAAATTGGCCTCGATACGAGCTGATAGCGTACAAAATTATTGAGCCCCCCCTGCAATTAAACACCCTTAGTGATACAAATTAGTATTGAGCTTGCCTACTTACTCTCAACCCAAACCAAAGATCATCGTCCTCTGAAGTCACAGTAGTGACAGTTCCGTTTGGAAGGACGAGTTCATATCCAGCAACGTTGTCAAGGGTAAGTCCGTACTGGCTTGACAGAAATGAATAACCTAAAAGCATATGAGATCGAGATCTCTGACGATGGAAGACACTCACCTCCACCAAGTGTCAACCCTGCAACACCGATACCGGGTATACGACCCCCTACGACGTTCACTCCAGTAGACTCAAGTGTCGCAAACACTTGATCCCAAGTGAGGCCAGCCCCGACATCAACTGTCCCAGACGCGGAATTGACTTTTGTCTTGTTGAAACGTGACATTGTGATCTGTACGCCTTGGGTTGACGAAAATCCCGGGTTCATGGAGTGTCCCCCACCTTTCACGGCAAAGGGCGTTCGGCTTGATCCCAGGATACGTAGCTATCCAAATGCAGGTCGGCAAAAGCTGGCGCATCAGATCAGGTCGCCTTACTATCTCACCCACGTCCTCGGCAGAACCTGGCTCTACCGAGCAAGCTGATGCCTCGGTACTCGAGGAAGAAAAGTGTTCAATGTCGAACAAGTACTCAGATGCAGCTTGGTCATCCATCAGATCGGAGCATCAGAAATGAAAGAATGACGCGCTCACGAGGAAAAAATACTTTTGACGAGCCAGAGATGGCTGCTGCAATCTTATTGCAGGTAGACAAGAGGTCAGAGGAATTGTGATTTTCCAAGGCTTCTGGTTGGCCATATGAAAGCAATGCCAGAGAGAATGCGCAGAGAAGAAGCGTTGTTAAAGCCATGAGTGACCCGGTGTGGGGTAGAGAGCGGCCCTCAATGGATAGGCGGAGCCCTTATCTAGTCCAGGACATGGGTGACAGGACCAATTCAAGGTTGATGACGGCTTTCAAGCCCCGAGTAAATGTGCGATCATCGAACTGTACAGTAATAGATGCCCCAGGAAAGGGAGAAAGAACATGGGGAGTACTGGTTTGGGTCGCTCCGCTCACCTTATTGCCGAATGAACCAACAAAATTCGAGGTGGGATTCCTTTCTGAGAAGCCAACAATTACAGTAAGGCGCCTATATCATTTGTTGACACCGTTGGCGCTCAGTATTGACGTCACCTCTAGCGTCTGGCCCCAGACTGCCCTCGCACCTGTCGCATGGCCGGCTCTCCCGGGATTTCAGCCAAAATAGACTGGTATATCGGAGAGGGGTTCAGGTTGGACCACCCAGGTTCGTTAAAAAACGCTTTTCGATCCTGTACGATCATCGCGTGAATATCAATGCCGTAAAAGCGCGTAGGCGTTGAGAGAGCTTCTCCCCAGCTAGGGAAGACCGTGACCGTGACACCCCGAGGAAATAGGAGATAATCCCGAAGCTAAAGAGATGGCCTCAGACCACGTAGGAAGTGACGCGCAAAACTCCCAAACGAGAGGTAGAATATGGCGGCAAACTGGGACAGGGACAAACCAGCTACGTACACAGTAGCTTCTGCGCGATTACAACACACGGGTTAACCTAAGAACCGTAACGGATACGTCTTCAATTCACACCAGGAGGTCACGATGATTGAGACTTAGGAAACAGAACATGAATGAGGTATTCGCCAATGTTTGCCTGATAGACCTGGACTAGTCCCCGTGTCAAAGGTCAACGAAGCGGTTCCACGAATGCCTGGCGTATAAGTAGAGACTCGGGTAACCCGGATTTTTGATGATCAAAGCGAGGTGAGGGAGGCACGAAGCGAGGTCCGAGTTGAAAATGACACAAAGAACGATGAAATCTCGAGCGATTCTCTGGTGCCGTAGTCTGACCACGGATTTTGTTTTCTACAGGAACGTAGAAAAAATTGCTCGCTCTGAGAAGCCGGTTTAAAACCATTGCGCGAGATTGCATCATCTCCGAGAAGCACCTCGATGAAAGTGCACGAGGAAAGCTACAAGGATGCCACGCGAGCGAGTTCATGAGCATGACTCATTCTCGCCTCCAAAATTACTAACATCTCGTCAACGAAGGTCGAGCCGGTTTGCCTGTTCCACGGGTCCACGGGGCAACCGAGACCACGGCCCCCCGCACACGTCACATCAGATTCTAGCGTTCTGCGTTCTGCTATCTATGGGGCGTGAGTCCATACGTCTGTGTCGTGCTTGGATGTGTGGAGAGGGTGAGTACATGGGTGAGGAAGAGGCAAGGGAAGAGGGTTCCCACGGCGCACGACTGTGGCGACTGTTGCAACGTACGGCCCGACTTTGCCCGGGCTTGCCCCTCGTAAATCTGGCTGACAATCATAGTACACGTGGCGCAAGACGTGGCGCACCCAATCTGCCGCTGTGGTAGTAGCCCACCAAAGCACAGATCTATTAGAAATATGTCTCTTATCCTTATCCTATCTCTGCGCTCATGGTAAAACCCCGACAGATTGTCCATTCTACTAACCGACTTCCCGATGTCTCGAGAGCGGTCCCGGTCCACTCGAGTTTGAAATCGAACACACGAATGCGGTGTCCCAAATCCTCGCAGAAGTCAGAGCCAAACATTCGTCAACCCAAGTCATCCTAGTTCGTCTTGACCACGGCCATCGGATCATCCACTAAACCGCTTTCGCAAATCTCATTTCGTGACCTCCTCAAACGTACAGTAGTCTCTACACAACACCAAAATCGAATGACTCGTCGCCATTACGTCAGAAAAGAAAGTATGGACGGAACTAGAAATAGCACACCGGTAACCATCGCCGTGAAGGCGGTATCTCCGAATCGGCCCGACATGTCCTACTCACGTCCAACATCATGGAGGCCGATGATGACCATCAGTACGTCTAGTAGTGACTCACCACGACCAATCCACTGACTTTCTACAAGTCAAGGACTCAGGGCACATGCTTGGACACCGAGCCAAGGTCCGACCTAACACCAATGAAGTCTTCCTTTCTGAGTCGCGCCTCAGCGCCTCAGCGCCCGCATCTACCACGCGCTTTGATTTGATGACCGATTTGGACATTCAGTTCAAATCAAACGTTTGTGCGGGGTGTTACATAGCGCCAATCGCAGCAATGCGCTGCTACGCTTTTTGGTGACCACAAGGACCTGCTTCAGGCAACGCCACTTAAAGGACCCGGACCCAGGATGAGCTGGCTTCCTTATTCTTCATCCATTCTCAGAGCGAGCGCTGTGGTCATTTAAACCCACCCATTTTCACCGTCACACCACTTTATACTATGTACTAGCCGCTGCTAGCCAGTTGTATCTCTCTTGCTGTTTGTAGTCTAAAGCAGGGACAGTACAGGACGGCGTCATTGTCGATGTGTATGTTGCGGAATATAAATGCTGACTTCGAAAACAAAAGGCATGAGTCGCATGACGAACACGCAAGACTGTTCTGTGTCTTCGAGCGAGCCCGGGCCATCCCCATTGCCTTGAATAACGTGAAGACAACACCGGCTTCCTCTGTAGAAGAGAAGCGAGAGACGCCCCGAACAACTCAAGTAGTCCCTGCCTGGTATGTAGAAGGAGGAAGTAGATTCGACGAACCAATGGAAGCTATAATCTCCATACTTTTTAGCAGGCGCATGCGGACCTTTGTCAAATTGTCAGGTGCCAGTGTTGACGAGTGGGTTCCACGCGATCCATGATTGCGAAAAGAGGGCGACATATCTGGAGAAATGGGCATCGACATCAGGTATATGAATGGTAACAACCGTCGGTCCGAGATGACCACAGACCTATTACAGCGCCTCGAGCCACTCGACTTAGCGCCAGGCACCGACTGCAACAACACCGATCGTGTGCCTCGTGATGCGGGGGGAAATCAATGACTTAAAGGCACGCTGAGAAGCTGTCCCGCTAACCTCAGAGGTCCGAATGAGACATACGCCACCGCAAGGTAGGCCCATCGACCCGTAAAATTTGCGCGGTATGAGAAGGGAGCCGTATGAAATAGCACATGCCGTACGACGCGCAGCATATCAAATGCACCCCCTAAAAATATATTTACCCACGTGACCTTGAAGCCTGAACACAGGAATCGAATCTCCCTTCCGAGACACTGTGAAATTGAGAATCCCAGGGATCCAGATGATCAAGAAAGGGACGATGAAAGAATTCCTAGAAGCGGACAAACTGATAAGCGTGTGTTAGGGGGATCTACATTTGCAAATACCAGATTTTACAGTACCAAAGTCTGTACCATGCATTTCGCGGATCGAACTAAGTTACTCGTAAGCTTGTCCAATTTGCCGGCTCCTCCAAATAAGTCTGCGGAGAATCACTGTTACTGTCAATCACAGGTAGCTGTGTGAGTGCGATTCGAAGTAAACCCTGATGAGTAAACCTGCGGCGGTCCGGCGGATCTTCTTCCAGCCTTCCAGGTCGACCTGCGTCTGGGAAAGATTATCGCCGTGTCGTGGCTCATATGGAGGAAGGAGGAACGTGGCCCAAATTGAGTTAACAAGACCTAACCTTACTGACACCTCCAGTTGCAAAAGAGGACTATATGCGACACCGGTGCGACACGATAAGAATCTCCAGGATCCGAAGGCCTGACTCGGCCTGACTACCAATTTTCTCTATGCATCCTAGCAGGTGCCTAATTTTTGGGGCAGAAAAGGTACAGTATCCGGGAACATGACGATGAGAGAATATTTGCAATTCTACCATCGCGACAGACGGACGGAGTTAAGTTACAGTAGCGAGTAGCGGGACCGGAGCGGTCCCTGTCGCTTGTCTTGTCATTTTTGGTTCGTTTTCCGCCGCTCCCCTGAATCCCTCCCCGTCGGGGACTTGATGGGGGTTGTCCACGGTCCGTCCATAAATCCTCTCCTGAAACTCGACTCCATCCATTTCTTTCTTATCTTCGCCCCTCTCTCCTCCACCTATACCGCTGAGGGCAGCCTGAGGATATACATAAACACTGATGGCACCCAACGATCCTGTCCTACAGTTCGTTCGATTCCACGCCAACGATCGTTGCATGACGGATCCCTCCTTCTTCCAAGCGGTCCGAGAAATAGCACAAGGCTGGGAGTGAGTTTCACGTCGTGACTCGTGCGTTGATTGGGGATAAAACTCAGTGCCTTGCTAGGGAAAAGGGGTTAAAGGCCCAGTATTGGGGGACATCGGTGAAGCAGACCAACGAGTTTTCCTGGCTCCTACGTAAGTTTACATGGTTATAACACCGTCATGATATTATGACGATGATATACCCGACCCACCCGCACTGCACAGTCTGGCAATCACATGCGCATGCCATCGCCATCAAGGCAGACCCTTCTTACCCCACCTTCGTACAGGATCGCGAGTCGCTAGTGACCGCGCCTGTGTACGAGGCCCACGTACCCTTCTCGGAGAATCTACAGCGCATTCTCGGGGCACCTGTAACCCAAATCAGCATTTACAAAGTGGATGACGGGGAGATTAACCCCAATGCGATGCCGGTGGCGGAGACGCAGGAACTGGTACGGCATGCAATGCGCCGCAAGGAATCCCTCCAGGCACCGGGCTTCATCGCGCTCAGCTGGGGCGTCACCATCGAGGACGGGACGAGGGGCATCCACCTCGCTGGATGGAGATCTGTCGAGGTTCGTTTGCGCTCTCTTTCCCTTCTCGTCTTTTCACTCCTTTCGTGCAAAAGATTAAACGGTTTTTTCCTTTGACAGGATCACATGCGCTTAGGCACATTAGATGAACATAAGGTATATGTAGAGGAGGCAGAAGTCACATTAAAAAGCTTCGTAGAGCTCTATATCTCACACGTACACTTCAAATCGCATAGCACGGTATCCTCCACATAAGCCCGAGATGCTGTTTGGATGGAATTTGTCTTTACTACTTCACATTGTCTTCTTTGGCGCGGGGTCAAAGAATGGTAGACGGGCATCTAGCGGGGCAAACTTGATGGAAGTGGCATTTTAGATAACGTACTCCAGATTATTAACCCAGGCCCAGCTACCGCATCCGGCTTGCGCCCCAGAGGAATCGAGCTTCATTCAAGTAAGGGTAACTGGTGGTCCCTCATGGACAGGTAGGCTCCGCACAGGGGAGGGGTTATGACTGGAAAGCGATAGGGATGCTGTAGATAATGCGATCGTGATCTGAGCCACCGAGGGGACCAGGACACGTCCAGGAAGGCGGAGTCAGCCGTGGGAAACTGTAAACATTACATAACGGTCTCTCCCGCAACTGCTTACTACGTCCATGGACGACAACGACGCCGACGATGAGCATCAGTACGTCTAGTAGTGACTCGCCTTGACCAATCCACTGACTTTCTACAAGTCAACGCACCTGCCTGGACACAGAGCGGTCGCCGAGCTTGACAGTCAATCATCTACCTGATGAGGTGCTCTTAGAGATATTCGATTCCCATCGACAAGGTATCGATCCCTACGATCACCAGTGGAGGAAAGGGCATGTGTGGATCATTCTCGCACACGTGTGCAGAAAGTGGCGCGCTGTCGTGTTCGCGTCTGCCTCCCGCTTGGATTTAGGTGTTACCGTGGGTCCTGAAAAACCGGACCATATCAAGACGATTCTGTCAGGTCCTTTGCCGATTCTCATCGAGTACAAATGCCCGCTCAGAGAAATAACTGGTAGTGCCCTTTGGCGCATGCGCGCTGCACTTAGACATCATGATCGGGTGCGCCAGATCGCCTTTGAAGGAGGGTGGGCCAACTTCGACAAACTCTTCAAGGCGACTAATCGCTCCTTTCCCATACTGGAGAGCCTTATCTTAGAGTTTAGATGCAACGGCGAAGTGAAGATCCCAGATACGTTTCTTAGGGGACCAGATCTATCAGTTCTGCATCTACGACGTCTTGAATTGAACAACGTTTCCCTCACATCCGTATCCGGATTTTTATTGTCCGCAACGGCTCTCACCGATCTCTATTTGGTAATCAATACTGCCTTCAGTTCATCGACAGAAACGTCCCTTCTTGCCTGTTTGCAAGGCATGCCTTGCCTCGGTCATCTCGATCTGTGCATATTTTCCAGTCCTCTCGACCCCCCTTCACAGCCAACTCCCAAATATATTGTCCCACTCTCAAAATTAACACGTTTCCACTACACTGGCACTTGCCTATTCTTGGGCACTCTCGTGGTCGGGCTTTCAGCCCCATCTCTCCGGGATGTTAACATTAATTATTACCTTGCCACAGATTGGCCTCCTTTTGTGCAACTCTCCCGGTTTATCAGTGAGGTAGAGGAACGATACCACGCCGTTCACGCGACCTTCGAAGGTTGGGATTTCCACTTCTCGCTGCTGACCCAGTCGGAATACATTGGTCACTGCAACCCGCGTTTCAAATTGGGTTCAGTTTCATATTGCTCTCCAGAGTCGATAGCGCAAATGAGCAACGAGCTCTCCCCGATGCTTACCACCGTGGAGCAACTCCGTGTAACCTTTGACGGTTTTGCTGTCCACATCCGGTTGGATAATATCCCGTGGCGCAGGTTACTTCAACAGTTCTCCAATCTCAAGGCGCTCCGGACAGACGGCGTAGATGGCGCAAAATCCTACTACATTGCGCGTAGTCTCCTTCAAGATCACGAAGGGCTCAGTGATGACCTTGCCTTCTTGCCCTCTTTGGAAGAAATAGTGGTTGGCAAGGACCCATCATCGACTGACGAGAGCCAATGTGGACGCGAGTTGGCAGCCCTCCAGTCATTTATCTCTGCACGGCAACAAGCAGGTCGTCCGGTCAAACTTTCCTTTGGTCCGTAGTTGGACTTGTCGTGGATGAATGCGTCATGCCCAATTGAAGACGTAGCGCGTCACGCATCAAGGGATGGGGTAACTTTTTTGACCTGGACAAAGCTTCCCCCGTGGCTCTTTCAAATCAGACTAGCAAGCGCATTCCAAGTAGAGGTTCATCCACAAATCTATGGAGGTCGCATCGAGCATCATCGATTATCACTGGCACCCACCATGGTTACTTATCTCACTTTCACTGTGTGGACCCTGCTTGTCTATAATATCATCGAGAGCAGATTCTACTGGATGAATTTTCGGACATGTCAATCCTTTCCCCATTTTGTTTTGTAGTATATTCCCCACTGAAATTTCAAGCTAGTCGAGTTGGATTGTGAACCCGAGAGGGTTTCAGACGTCTCATTTACGGGCACGACTTTCCCCATCTTCGATTATCTCAGGACCTCACGTACTGTACTGTCTCAAGGGCCCTACTGTACAACAGTGTATCAGTCTGTATGTTATGGCATATTCGGACCTTCTTTGCCCTGGCGATAATGAAACGCATTGGACAGTGACTTGATGCAGAGCGGGACAGACGTTAGATCGGACATGCAGTTGACAAGTATTGGGACATGCGGTAATAAATCCGAATTAGCGCAAGTGGTGTACGTGTAGTGCAGTCGCGCACGTTACAGCAGCAGAGGAGAACTTGGCACATTCGTACTGGACATTAGATCGTACGACAATGCATGACACGTCATTTTTTGTCATGAACAGCGGTAATGGTAGGCGAGATCTTAGCAAGCCCAACAAGAAGCTCAGTCGCGTCCAACTCTTCGGAGTTATCAACGAACGTTCTCGCTGCATCGAGCGTACCTGACTCTTTTTTCGCCACTCGCCGTTCTCTATAACATCCTCGAGCGCTTTAAAAACCAACCGGATTGATTCCGGAGAACTTGAAAGTAGTCTGAAAATTTCTTTCGTTGCCGCTACACCGGCTGGGAGAACAATTTCGCCCTTGTCCATGTAGAGATCGAAAGTTGTGGGAAGAAAGCGCAGCAGAAATGGAGCAGCAGGAGGGCGGGGAATCCGGGGATCGGCGGCATAGGACTGGGATGGTATGGCCGCGGATTCGTGCTCGTAGCTGGATGCGGATATTTGGTGGTAACAACTTTACCATCCCTGGAAAATGACGGTACCCTTGACGCGCAAACCTCTGGCGTCTCAAAGATCTCAACAACTAGCATCTCGAAATTTGGCCGAATCACGTGCCCCAGTACTGCCTCAGAGACCTGTTGCGCTCGTTCTCCTTAGCGTTGCGTCATTTCACGAATTGGGAACCTCAGTTGCATCACGGCCACGGTCCACCGAGAACACCCTCGCAGAATGAGAGCAAAACAGAGTGTCAGAGACGCAAATACGCAAATATTACTAGTCATCCCCATCATGGTACGGAGGTGGTTACGATCGCGTTCTAACTAGTACTGTATCCTGTTAAGAGCAGAATATTTGCTTCCGACGCAGCGAGACCAATCACAGCCGTGGGAAAGTGTAACCCCTAACCGTTTCTAACACTCTCCCTCACGACCAACATCATGGAAGTTGCTGAAGAGCACCAGTACGCATAGTAACGATTTGCCATAACCAACCCACTGACTTTCTACAAGTCAAGGCACCTGCGCGGACACAGAGTGGTCGCCGAGCTTGACGATCAATCATCTACCTGATGAGGTGCTCTTAGAGATATTCGATTCCCATCGACAAGGTATCGATCCCTACGATCACCAGTGGAGGAAAAGGCATGTGTGGATTATTCTCGCACATGTGTGCAGACAGTGGCGCGCTGTCGTGTTCGCGTCTGCCTCCCGCTTGGATTTAGGTGTTACCGTGGGTCCTGAAAAACCGGACCATATCAAGACGATTCTGTCAGGTCCTTTGCCAATTTTTATCGACTACAATTGCTCGCGTGGAAAAATCACCGGAAGTGCCCTTTGGCGCATGCATGCTGCACTTAGACATCACGATCGGGTGCGCGAGATCGCCTTTGTAGGGAAGAGTGTCAACTTCGACAAATTCTTCAAAGCAACTAATCGCCCCTTTCCGATACTGGAGAGCCTTGCCTTTGAGTTTAGATACTGCTACTTCAAAGCGAAGATCCCAGATACATTTTTTAGGGGACGCGATACATCAATTCCGCATCTACGCCGTCTTAAATTGTACTACATTCCCTTCACATCCATATCCGGATTTTTATTGTCCGCAACGGCTCTCACCAATCTCGATTTGGCAATCGATCCTGCTGGCTTCAGTTCATCAACAGAAACGTCCCTTCTCGCCTGTTTGCAAGGCATGCCTTTCCTAGGTCATCTCGAATTGGGCATATTATCGTCTCGACTCGACTACCCTTCGCAGCCAACTCCCAGAGTTATTGTCCCACTCTCAAAATTAACATATTTCTACTACCATGGCTCTAGCATATTCTTGGACGCTCTCGTGGCTGGACTTTCAGCCCCATCTCTCCGGGATGTTAGCATTCATTATTACCTTCTTACGGGTTGGCCTCACTTTGTGCAACTCTCCCGGTTTATCAGTGAGATAGAGGAACATTATCATGCTGTTCATGTTGCCCTCGAAGGTTACGATATCCACCTCTCGCTGTTGACCCAGTCGGAATACATTGGCCACTGCAAGCCGCGTTTCGAATTGCGTTCAGGTAAAGATAATTCCCCGAAATTCATGATGAAAATGAGTGGCGAGCTCTCTGCGATGCTTACCACCGTGGAGGACCTCCGTGTCACCCTTGACAACTGGGTGGATGGTATCCCATGGCGCAGGTTCCTTCAGCAGTTCCCCAATCTGAAAGCGCTCCGGATAGAAGGTGGAAAAGTCGTAAAAGTCAACTGCATCGCGTGTAGTCTCCTTCAAGATCATGAAGAGCCTGGTGACGATCTTGCCTTCTTGCCCTCTTTGGAAGAAATAGAGATTGGTAACCCATCGCCGATTGACGGGATTCAACGTGGACCAGAGCTGGCAGCCTTCGAGCCATTTGTCTCTGCACGTCAACAAGCAGGTCGCCCCGTCAAATTTTTGCTTGACCAGTAGTCGGAATTGTCGTGGATGGATTCCATGTTTCTCTTTCAGGTCATACTAGCATGTGCGTTCCAAGTTGTAGTTCATCCATGGGAATACCGAGTTTCTGGAGGTCGCACCGAGAATCATTGACTGATATTGTTCCGTCGTTTATTACCTACTGAAAATTTGAGCTGGTCGAGTTGGATTGTGAACTCGAGAGTGTTTGGTTTACGGGCGCACGTTTCCTCCGTCTTCGATTCCAACACAGGACGTCACGTACTATACTGCCTCAAGGAACCCTACAACGCCGTAAGTCATGACATACTATATTGGATGCCTCTTTTCCCCAGCAACGGTGGGAATTAACCTATTAAATAAGCCTCCTTTCCAGCCACGTCACGTCCAAAGATGCGTTCGCAAATGTTTGACCTAATACCAATGAAGTCTCCCTCTCGAGCCTCAGCGCGCGCACCTACCACGCGTAATGATTTTGATGACCGATTAGACGTTTGTGTGGGGTGTTACGGAGCACCCAATTGCACCAATGCACTGTTGCGCTTTTTGGAGAACCAAAAGGGCCTTTAGGCCACGCCCCTGAAGGGACCCAGGATGAGTTGGCTTCCCGATTCTTCACCCTTTCTCAGCGCGAGTCTCTGTGAGGGCTGGGTTGATATTAGCCCGGTTTTCTTTGTTTACATCCATCCATTTTCACTTTGTACCATGTGTCTGCCGCTGGCAGCCAGTTGTATCCCACTTGCCGTCTAGAGTCTAAAGCCAGGACGGCGTCATTACAAATATGAATATTGCAGAATATAGATGATGACTTGAAAAAAAAAGACTCGACTGACAGCTGTTCCCTCTGAATCTCTCTGAGACGTGGGTAAGGTATGAATTAAATACGGAAGCGGAAGCATGACTGACGAAGGCGCAAGCCTGTTCTGTGTCTTCGAGCGAGACATCCCCACTGCCATCTCTATCGAATAACAACAATGCCGCAACATCGACTTCCTCTGAAGAAGAAAAAAAGCGAGAGGAATCAGAGCCAAGGATTCAGATGATGGCCAAGACAGGAACGATGAACAACGTCCATCACGTCACGATTGATGCGTTCAGAAGAAACTGGTAGAAGGGGACAAACTGATAAGTGGGGGGTTTGGGTTTTAGAGCGCATAGGACAATGACTCACCTTGGAGTTAGGGTGATTTCCATCTGCAAATACCTGGGGTGCTGTTCGCTTGCATTTCGGAAGGCTCGTAAGCTTTTGCGGGTTTCTCCGAGTAGGTCCCACCGTCCCAGCGAGCTGCGGGGATTCTGGTGGCTCTGTGAGTGCGATTCGAAGTAAACCTGCGGCGGTTCTCCTTCCCGGTCGGCGTCTGAGAGAGACTCTGATTATCGCTGTGTTGCGGGGGTATCCGATATCGACGTGGTTGATTGACCACGTAGGACTGTGGTTCAAATTTCAGAAGAATACGCGAGGTACACGGAGGTCATCAGTCACGTCGAAGGAACCCATTCCTTGCGACATGAGCAACTCAGTCAATTAATTTCCTGGCCGTTTGGAAAAGGTCATGAAGGAAGAAATAATTGAACGGAGTCCAAATTGATACGAACCCCAACAAGACCTAACCTTACTCTCGCTCAAGCGCCCATGCTCTGACAGCTCTCCTGACGCAAAGATTGGGACTCTTGTCTTAGATCCAAATTGCTCACGAGGTTCCTTGGTTCCTCTCGACGCGTTTTCCGCCGAGCAAGCAAAACCTTTATCTAGTTGAACGTGATCATGGTCGAATGATCTTTTCCGACTTTTCGTGGGCCACAATGTTGATATCCCAGAGCCATCTCGTTCTCGTCGTGCACGCGGCGGTTCTCCAGTGTCTTCACTCTTCACGTCATTCTCTCACTACCATGAATGATGATGCATCAGAACCCAGAGGGAAGAAGGCTTCTAACGTGCAGCAGTAGGAGGCCTCATTCTTCCTTCTCCGCCGCGACCATTGCAACCCCATCATGTCAGTCTTGGTCCCCGTGCCAATACGTTAGTACAGTGCTTCATCATACTTCTCTTCTTCTCTTCTCTCCGTCTCTGCTCGCCCATTCCAATCCAAAGATACATACTATGATTCTGATCCCACACGCCTATCTCCCGTTGTTCCCGTGATTATCGATTAACCCCCGTAATTGACCATGACCCTTGACCCAGTAAGTGCCCTTTCGGTCAAACACCATACCCCCAAAGTGAGCGAGGCATTACGATTGATCTCATCCACGCCTACATCAGAAATCGTGCGTGCTGTGCTTTAAGCCTAGATCACTCGTGAATCGTGATATCAAACTCGATCCCTCTCGAGGTGAAGTTATAGAGGGACACCTCCAGGTTAGCTCCAAGCGTCGGAATTTAATGCAGGAAATGGGGACAATACATATATTACTGGGGGCAAGATCGATGACAGGCAAACATGGCAGGTCAGTCGAAACACGAAACCGACAAAAAGCTACCCCAGAAAATATCATGCGCCTCCAGTATGATCACACCTTTATATCGACAAGCTGCGCTCGCTCACCATACTAACTTGTGCATAGGGGTGGTGCACATAACGACTCGCAGATTTTCTGCTCCTTCATGGTTGGCGGTGGGGATCCGGGGAATAAACGGATGGGGAAAGGCCGCCCAAGCAGGGCCTGGCTGAGGAACGTAATAGGGGTTACGTTCTATGTTCAACTGCAGGGAAACGTCTTGGACACGCATCCAGGAAATATGGATCGGTACCACTAAAGCAATGGGTTGTGCTCCTACATTGGGAGATACATATCCAGGGTTCTAATTCCCGAGTGTTATTGATCAAAAGGAGGTTTGGTAAAGGTTTGATAATAGATATATGGGGATTACTGACGCTTACTATGGTTGAGGGTGATAGTCCACGCGTCGAAGTGGTGCGGATCTGGCGGCCCTGCGATACCCCTGACTAATGGAGATCCTCCCGACGGCCTTCAGGTTGGCCATGGGCGGGAGCGGGGGTACCTGAAAAGGGATACACATTGATGATGAATGAGCGTTTGTAAAAGGCAGAATGTCCCGGAGTCGAAAACTGACCCAAGGATTCTGATCTGAAGTGCTTGGTTATCGGGTGGTGTGGAACGGAATGAGAAAACTGGTTTCCAGGAAAGTCGTTGGCTTGATGGGAATCGGCAGGGCCATCTGATATTGTGGGCTCATCAACTGCAATGAGGGCTTGGAGGAGAATAAGGGATAAAATAACGAACCTGGTGAGTCAAAGCTACGGTGAGTGGGGGTAACATAGTCCTGCAAAGAAGACAAATAACGTACAGTGATGGGGGCTCTGACCTTAGCATCGATGGATTAAGTGGTTATGGACACGCGGAGCCGGGCGTAACACGTAACTGCCGGAGACAGAGGAGGCTGTGATTCCGAGGGTGGATCCCGCCTCGAGGACCGTTGGCGGTGGTGAACGGTTCAACATCATGTTGCGAGTGGTAGGATGAAGTGGTCTTGAGCAGACAGAAATGTCACGGTGTAGGTTACCAGTGCAGTAGGCATGGGGAGGAAGAATGGAAGGACCCAGCCGTTCAGGGGCTTCGGGCCAGCCTTCGGCTCTCGGTCATGATCATGAAAGTTGAGATCATGAGTGCCAATTCCAAACTTTGGGAAATTAAAGGAATCTCCGGATCACGCTGTTGTGGCATGCATCCGGGCGTGATGGTCCATGTCAAGCATGTCAAGGTCCATGCAGTTGTATCTAGATCGAGTTGCGCGAAACATGAGCCCTCAATAAGGCCTCTATTCAATGATCACTGGTGTCATAGTGGTGTCATCTCGATTTCCTCGGGCGGCTGCTGTGTCTCAACCGGACGTATCACGGGGCCCCCAATGGTGTAATAAGGCGTTTCGGGCACGTGTCCAACGCCTATCATAGGGGTAGGGGAGTCGGAGTCCCCCGATGGCGGCGATCACCTTCAAATCCCCCGGTGGCTCGTTTTACGATCATATTTGCCCCCTTGCCCCTCCTTATCACGCCCAAGTATCGCCCCTGGACTGAACCTTTTGTTGACGAGGAGCCCAGCTACTACATTACGTGGAGGCACTATATTTCACAAGGACTTTCGACCCCATCCCCTCTCTGGGCCTCTCTGTTTCTCTGGTGAGCAAGTCCAGATGCGGTAGCTGGTCCGGATATACAGGGATGTAATGAAATGCCCCTCCAGTCAAGCCTGCCCCGCCAACTGTCAGTCTACCATCAATTGGCCCCGTGTCATCAAAGAAGGCAATGTGAATTAGTAAAGACATGGTTTCCAACCCCACGGGTTTTGTGTACGTTTATGGTCATTGCGCATCTCAATTTATTAAGTGAACGAGATGCATTCCACAGAGGGTTCCTTATTTTTACGTTGCGGAGGTCCGGGGAGACACCCCTAGCACTGGATGGATGGAACGCTGATTTTTTATTCCACCAGATGGCACTAGGTATAGAAAGATAGGTGTCACATATTTGGTTTCAAAGACCGTTTGGGCTCGCAGACCTTTGTTCGGCCAACTTCAATGATCGTGTACGCCACCAGTAACCAGGCGTACTACTAGTGTCCTCACCACACCTTCAGGATCTACCCGCGGTGGGGATGCAAAGCGAATCGTGCTGGGGTCCTTCAATTTCTGGTTTCCAATACTCCTAACACCATTTTCTGCGCGCACCTTTTCTTCCGTCACAGTTCCGTGGAGTTGGCTGACCCTGTATATCATCGTCAGAGTGTCGGGTATTCAGAGAATTGTGGAGTTCGGGACGAAATGGTGCGGGATAACGATGAATATACCAGCCGAGGTATGTTAGGTTTTCTAATCTTCTTCTGGGCGGGCGGGGATGAGATTATCTCCTCCAGAATATCCTCCAGACACCATCCGAGATTCACTGTTGTGTGATAAGGTCCATGGACAGGAAATCCTGGACGTACGCAAGGCACTCGCGTTTGTAGGGTTCACACACAAGAGCCAGCGGGCGATCTGCTACTGTATGTCCGCGCCGACAAGGCACTCAAACCTGACCTGCGATCGGGGAAACCGGGAATGGGCGCCTATGGCAATGTGATTATTGATGAGATGTGACGACCTGCTTGAATTGTTTCTGGACTGCATTCTGTGCATGGCCGTCGTATCCCCCCTAGGATTTTTGCAGTTGTATGCGGCGTCTGCATCGGAATATTCGGAATATTGGCTGTGCGATCAAATGTAACGTGTCCTGTGTATAGAAGGTCAGGTGGTCACCGTCACTTCGACGAGCTGGGTCTGCAAATGGTCTAATCAGTACAGCAAGGAGTGTCTCCTCGGACTGCCGTTAGCCGATCTGAGGATCTTGGTAACCAACCCCAAAGTACATGCTAGGCTACAGCCTACAGGCAGACCGTGGACGCATAACCAGATCCAGTGACTACTGTGATATTTGAGTTGCAAACGTTTCGCAGACTGACTCCGAAGGATAATTTCCGGTGTGTCCATCAGACAAATTCGGAGTACGTACTTTGGACAAGATTGCGTCCACAGAGGCAGGTTGGGGGGACGCGGCTGGGGACGTGGGCGCCGTTGGGGGCGAGAACAGGGTTAGGTCTTGGCGACAGTTGACTGCGCTTCGGGTAAGTTACTGTATCCATTTGACCACACACCTCGACTATCGCAATCCTGCGAGTCAATCACGTCGATACTCTCATAACACGGCGATAATCCCTCCAAGACGCAGGTCGACTGAGAGGGACATCGAATCGCGCTCACAGAACCTGCAGCATCACAAATACACAATCCTCCCAGCTTGAGCTGGGCCCTCGGAGGAGTTCGCAAATTTGGACAAGCTTACGAGCGGCCTGGAATTCAAGCGAACAGCAGATCTCCCTAACTCCAAGGTGAGTCATCCTCGTTCTAAAACGCAAACCCCACCCACGCTTATGGGTTCTTCAGCTTCTATCGACAACTTCTTCTGAACGCATCAATCGTAACATGATGGGCCTTGTTCATCTTCCCTGTCTTGGCCATCATCGATCATCTCTTGTTCCGGAAGGGCGAGGTTCGATTCCGCCGCCATACGGGCCTCAAGGTCATGTGGGTAGATGTATTTCTATTTTCACTATTTTCACAGATACTGTATGGGAGTGCGTTTAATATGATGGCGCGTATCGCTAAGCGTCGTATGGAGTATGTGCTATTTCATACGGCTCCCATCTGATGCCGCAAACTTTGCAGGTTGGTGGACCTGCCTTGCGGTAGCGTCTGTCCAGAACTCCGAGGCCATTGGGACAGCTTCTCAGAGCGCTTTCCTCATTGATAGGATGATTTTACGAAGCACTCGGTTGGCGTTATTGCGGTCAGTGCCTGGCCGTGCATTGACTGGCTCGGGACGCTGTATAGGTCTGTGGTCATCTCGGACTGATCGTTGTTCATCATGCATATCCTGATATCGATGCCCGTTTCTTCCGGTATGTTTCCCTCTTTGCTTGGGGGTTGGTATCTGGCAAATCTAGATCGCATGGAACCTACTCGTTGACAAATGACAAGACCCGCATGCGTCTGCTGAAAGTGTGAAGATCGTCGCTTTCATTGGTCGACTCCTTTTCGGTGACTGGGATTCTGCTCTTCGACACATTCAGTGGATCGCTGTAAATTTTCATGAGCGTTCAAATGCAGGTCAGGAAGTCTGGTAGACTCTCCACTTACACCCAAGACTGTTTTGATTTACTCGTAACTCGAGAGTCATGACTACTCACACAATAAAAAATTAATCCCAAGGGTCTTGTTGAACAAGCTATCAGATGTGTGCGTTTCGCGGCGAGGACCACCACCACCGCGCTCGGAAACGTTGCGTTGGGAATGTATCCCGTTCAACCAATAAATTGAGGAGATGTGCAGTGATCGTAAACGTACAACAAAACCTGTAGGTTTGGACCCCATATCTTCAGACTCTTCACCATTTTACATTACCTTCCTTGGTGACACGGGCCCAGGTGATGGTAGACTGACTGCTGGCGGGGCAAACTTGACGGAAGAGGGCATTATTAGATCCATCGTATCCCGGACCAGCAACGGCATCTGGACTTGCTAGCTTGCTCCCCAGAGAAACCGAGAGTGTATTGAGTCGGGATTCTTGTGAAATAGAGTGCCTCCATAGTAGCTGGTGGTTCGGTCGAAAGACGGGAAAGGGGTGTGTGATAAGGCCTATAAGGATTGGCGAGGGAGTAAATATGATCGTGATTCGACCACCGAGGGGATTTACGGGACCGGAGGGGCAGTGATCACAGCCATCGGCAACTCGCCTGGGCTGCCAGTGTGGCGGCTGTGGGCAAGGCTGTGGGTTCTTATCATGTCCAAATCTGCCCAGCTTGAGCAACGGGGATTGTGATGCTGCTGGCTCTGTGAGTGCGACGGATCTCCTTGGTCGACGTGCGGATTTTGAGCACAATGCGGGGCGTCGATGTGGTTGCCAGACCAAGTCAACTGGCACGACCTACGTCCGTCCGCAACATGACCGGCATGACCAACCGCGCCCGCTGAGCGCCGAGCTCCACCCTCAAAGCCCTTCGCCTCCTCGGAAACTCCATCCGAGGCCTCGACCGGGCACAGCCTACACAAACCTATGCCGCCCCAGTATGGTCTCCTACGCACCCAGAACGAAGTCATTCGCCACATTTCCGGTGTCTTCCGCTCCCAAACGACCCGCTCCACCAATTACAATACAGTAATGGGCATCATGCGGCTCATGCCAGTCGGCATCCGCCTAAAAATGCTCATCAAGAATGCCTCTACCGCCTCACTCTCAGCTCCCGATAATGGCCAGAGTTCCAGACCCTTGGGGCGCCCCAGGGCCCCAGAGCAGTTTGATACCACTTCTCATCCTCCTGCCCGAGGCTGTCCCACCGCAGATACATTTCTAATTTACTTTTCCTTGCAGCCGACCTTCTGGGCACCCTTCATATCAGCCCTCTTGCCGGGTCCCCGTGGTAATTGGACTTCACCTTGCCCCGCCTCTCTGGCAATCACAGAGTCCGACACGGCAACAAACGGAAGGCCTGGGTTGCTGCCATTCGCTCAAACGCCGTCCTTCCCACCCACCTCACCGTCTTTTCACGCAGCTCCAAATCCAACTGGAACCGCGAAGACGGCCTCCAACCTGCCATGGGTGTGGCAGTCGTCTACAGTGACAGCCATGAGGTCAGCCACTCCGTCTATTCGCAATCTGGGTGTCACCGCAACTGACTTCGATGCTGACCCTCGCCGGCAATAGCCACCAGAGCCACGCAAGCCCGACCCTTCCTCAACTAGTACCCTGCCCCCCAAGTCACCATCTACTCCACCAACCCCGCGGCCATCCGTCATGAACCTCCGGCCCCATGCTGGCCAATCCTTCTCTCGAGACTTCTGCGTACACACTAACTCAGGCCTTCTTTATTTGCAGATTTCGTGAAACAAGACCAATGAGCTTGCCGTCTCGGCCAGGCAAGCTCGCTGGCAAGCGTATCTCGCTCTTCCCTCCCCCCATCGTGCGAGCTCCCCCCGCTCATCCTCGGTGCCATGAGCGGAGCATCCACCCCTCGTCCGACTCATCATGACTCTCATCACTGGCCACCTATTCATTGGTGCCTACACAACTTGGTTCCACCCCTGCAGACCCACGCCTGCCCAGAATGCGGGGCCAACGTCCAACCCCCAAACGGTTGCTCACGTCGCCCAACAGTGCCCACGCTTCAACAGAGCCCGAGCCACCCACCTCGATTCGATTTTGAATGGCCTAAGCTTACTCTCTAGCACAAACCCCAACATGTGACGTCAATCTTTGTCTGATACACGGTCTCGGCGAATCTTCCTTCGGAGTCAGACTGCGAAACGTTTGCAACCTCGAATGGCCTTAGTATGTCGTTTGAAAGGATTTCCCAGATCTGACGTCACGACGGTCACGCCAGCATGGCGTGATTTGCTGGTGCACAATCAAACACGCAATCAAGTGCGCGGCGCAGAAACCGGCAACCGCATGTACTATGCGTGTGCGGTTACAGGAGTTAATGGATCTTCAGATCCCCTGATGTACTTGCAGACCCAGCACATTGGCGACTCGGTGTGGGCCCTGTGGGGAGAGCCACCCGGGGATTCCGCCTGGCTCATCCGCATTCGGAGAGAGGGATTTCGCCTGTCTGTCTCCTTATCCAGGCCGACAAAAACAAATATACTAGAACCCGTTACATTTGATCGCACAGCCAAAATTAAGGATACTCCACAGGGCTAGCCGCATATGACCGCGAGGGGTAGAAAAAACCTAGGGGGAATACGGCGGCGGTGCAGATAATGCATAATGCAGTCCAGCAACAAGTCAGTCATTCGGACGCTTATCAGCACTGGCACACGGGCGCCCTTTCCCGGTTTCTTGGTTCGAGCATGTCCGCATAGATTCCTCCCGCCGATCGTAGGTCAGGTTTCCCGAGTGTTTCCCGCTGGCTCTTGTGTGTGAACCCTGCAAACGCGAATGGCTTGCGTACGTCCAGGATTTCCTGTCCATGGACCTTAACACACAACAGTGGATCTCAGATAGCGTCTGGAGGGGCACCATTAAATGATCTCATCCGCCCAGAAAAATATTAAAAACCTAACATACCTCGGCTGGTAATACCTGTATTCATCGTTATCCACCATTTCGTCCCGGACTCCACAATTCTCTGGACACCCGGCACTTCGACGACGGTCAACTCCATGAAAGAAAGGATGTGCGCAGAAAATGGTGTTAGGGGTAATAGAAACCAGAAACTTGAAGGACCCCAGCACAGTTTGCTTTGTATCACCACCCGCGGGTAGATGTTGAACGTGTGGTGAAGGCACTACGCCTGAGGCCTGATGACCTACATGATCATTGAAGTCTGCAAGCTCAAAGGTCTTCAGGCCGAATGAAACTAAATATGTGACACGATTCTACAGCTAGAACCATCTGGTGGGATAAAAAATCAGTGTTCCATCCAGTGCTAGCCTGCTTGGGGTCTCCGGACCTCGGAGTCCGACCTCCGCGGCGTAAAAACGTAAAAATAAGGAGCCTTCTATCCATGCGCAGTGATCATAAACGTACACAAACCCGTAGGTTTGGAGAGACATTGTTAACTCTGGCATAGATGCCATGCATTGTGGAGGAACTGAGGGAAAAAAAACACGTTGCTCGTCGCGCGCTGCTCGCGCATCACATGCATCACAGTCCGGAGTTTACCCGTTCCTAAAGTTGCCCTAAAGGGAGTTGCCTCCTGTTGTCCACCAGCGGTCCTCAACTTTACTAATTCACATTGCCTTCTTTGATGGCACGGGGTCAAGTGAGGGTGGACAGACAGCCGGTGGAGAAAACTCGACTGAAGGGGGATTTCATTAGATCCCTGTTTATCCGGACCAGCTACCGCATCTGGACTCGCTCACCAGAGAAACCGAGAGGCCCGGAGAGGGGATCATGGAGTCGGGATTCCTTGTAAAATATAGTAGTGTCTCCACGTAGTGTAGTATAGTAAGTTAGTAGCTGCCACTGACAGTGGGCTCCTCGAACAAAGGTCCAGTCCAGGGGCGATACTTGGGCAGTGTGATATGGATAGGCGAGGGAGCAAATATGATCTTGATCCGAGCTACCGGGGGAGGGGGGGTTACGGGGGTCTGGAAGGTCAACTATACGTTATCGTTGGCATCGGCGCAGGGCGGCTGGCCACGCCAGGCAAAGGACACGTGCCGGAAACACATTGCTCACGAAATGATTTACTTTACTTTGTACTGTACAATGTGTACATGGAGTCATGGACCTTGACATGGACCGTCCAAGAATCGCATGCACAATCCCGTCTTAATTTCCCAACGTTTGGCAATCGACACTTATGATCTCGACTTTCCTGATCATGACCGAGAGCCGAACAGTCGACTCTAGAGTCGAGTCCTTCCATTATTCCCCCTCCTGCCTACCGAACTGGTGGCCTACACAGGACCAACCACTCGCATCATGTTGAATCCTCCACCACGCCCAATAGTCCTGGCGAGATTCACCCTCGGAATCACAGCCTCTTCTGTTTTTGGCAGTTACGCTCAGCTCCTTCAAGTTGCTCAGCTCCGCGTGTCCAGAACTACTTAAACCCCCGGTACTAAGTTCAGACCCCCCATCACACTATAGGTTCGTTATTGTATCCTTTATTCCCCTCCGGGCCCTCATCGAGCTCACAATATCAGATGGCCCCTGCCGATCCCCATCAAGCCAATGACTTTCCTGGAAACCAGTTTTCTCATATCGTCCCGGACCAATCCCATCACCATGCACTCCAGAACGCTAGGGTCAGTTTTCGACGACGTTGGGACAATCTCTTTTTACAAATGCTCCTCAGGTCCTACCCGGTCCCGCCAATGGCCAACTTGATGGTCATGATATACCTCCACCAGTCAGGGGTATTGCTAGGCCGCAAGATCCGGACTACTTCGACGTGGCCTATCAAGGCACAGTAAACTATCACCCTCAACCAATAGTAGGCGTCAGTACCCCCGTCTTTCTATAACCGAATCTCCTTTTTATTGTGGACACTCGATCAATAGAACCCTGGATATGTATTCCCCGATGTAGGACAAGCTCAAGGTATCCCGGCACAAGCACAACCCAACGCTCCAGTAGGTACCGATTTATATTTTCTAGATACATGTCCAAGACGTTTCGCCGTAGGTGAATCTAGAACGTAACCCCTTCGGTTACGTTCCTCAGCCAGGCCCTGCTCAGGCGGCCTTTCCTCATCCATTTGTTCACCGGATCCCTACCCCCGACCAAGAAGGAGCAGAAAACCTTCGACGACTCGCCAGTCGTTATGTGCACCACCCCTATGCACAGGTTGGTATGGTGAGCATGGAAGCGGGCGCAGCTGGTCGTTTTAAAGTTGTGATCATACTGGAGTCCCTTGATATTTTCTGAGGTAGTTTATTGTCGATTTCGCGCTTCTACTGTCCTGCCCTGTTTGTCTGTCACCGATCTTACCGCCAGTAATATATGTATTGTCCCACTTCCCTGCATTGATTTCCGACGCTGCTTGGAGGTAACCTGGCAGTGTCGCTCTATAACTTCTCCTCGAGAAGGACTGAGTTTGATCTTACAGTACAGTACAGTGTGGAAGGGACGGTTTCTGGGCGTTGATGAGATCAATCGCGGTACCTGTTCGGGATCGGAATTGCTTACCTTGGGCGTGTAGAATCTGTAGATGGTCTTGAGCTTCGAAAATGCTGTAACAGGGTCACTGGAACAACGGGAGATAGGCTTGTCAGATCGGAATCATAGCATGTCTCTTTGGGAGTGGCCAAGCGAAATGGGGTATGATGGTATCAACAATCAGGCTGCAATAATTCGTGGTCGGAGAGGACAAGGAAGAGCCGATTCTAAAATGCAACTGCAGGAGGCCTCATGCATCACGAGTCAACGGTGTTGGGAGAAGCTACGACGAGAACAGTGAAGAGCCTATGTCAATATTGCGACTAGGACCCACGAGAGAGGGTTGGTCGAATGACCACGAAGGTTAAACGGTATCAGGTTGGCGGGAAACGCGTCCAAAATGAGCAAGGATCCTTCTGAACAATCTGGATTCAATTATTGGCTTATTCCTTGCAGGAAATGTTTTTCGTATTCATATGGCGCAACATGTGTGCATGACTACAAAGATGCGCTTGAACGGGTTTAGTGGTAAAAGGTGTGTGTGGCGGTGACGACAAGGTGCGTGTCGTAGTTGTAGGTGTAGTAGGAGTGGTGGGGTAAGCAAGTAGGTGCTCTGAACAAGTCCGTCAGTGGTGGTCCTTCGCCTCCAAGTCCCTTTCAGTCGGCTCGATGTACGCTTCAGTCACGTCGAGGGTGCAGAAGACATGGGAAAGAGAAGAACTGGGATACTACGGACAGGTGATGGTGTGCGCCGCTCGCTTCGGTATGTAGCCTGGCCCTGGTCCAGTAACCAGCACTGCGCTATAAATTGTCCGATTCTTTGAATCGGTTCGCCGCATGGACAGTGGTACGGTTAGGTCAAAAAGTAGGACGGCGGTAGACAACACCGTTCGCGGTGCTTCATGATCCGTCTGGGAACTCCCCGGTAAGTAGCTCGTGGAGTGCGAGGACGCTCGACGCCAGATACCCCAGTCTGTGGTCCATTTAACTTTGGCAACGCTCTCCTTGCATGCTCCCTCGCGTTGGTGGGCAGCTGTGAATAGCTCTCTGGAGTACTGGTCGAGAGCCAAAGATGGAAATGTTGATGAGCGTGGCAATGTGCTAAAGCGCGTTCGTCCGTACGTGAAGACATGGCTGTTTCGGACGTCACGGTTGAAGAAGTAAGCAAGAACGACGTCTACTATTACTCCTGGTAAGCGACAGTGGCGGAGATAGCGATGGAGCGATCTCTGCACTGAATGGGAAGGGCGTCGCGCGGTGAAAGATGACGCAATGACGTCCAATGTTCTGATTGTCATCTTTTGTTTGCCCTTGGGGCAGGGGGCAGGACGAGGAATTAGTACTTAGTTCCCGAAATGGGAACTGGTGTCCCTCCTCAGGCTGGGTCAAGGGTTGCCGGTTAGCGCCGATTAGCGCTTGTCGTTGACTCTTCTTCAGCCCCTCAGTCACCAGCATGTCAGATGAGGCGATATAAGTGGTGTGCAACCACTTTGGCCACGGATAACTTCAGGGGCCGCCAAGATGTTACATCTTTATAAAGAAGTTGCGTACAGGTGCTGGTCTGGCTTGAGCGCGTTGGCGGCTTCATTAGTTGCGCGAGCCTGGTTTGCCTCTGGCGCTCGAGCCTTGGAGAGGATGAAACCCAACATGGGTCTAACAGGAGTAATATGCTCGGCTAACTGGAGTAACGTAATGATGATGAAAAAAGGGCAATAGATTTCCGGAAAAAGGGTGCTTACCGTCCAATTTTCCAAGGACCCCATCGAGCCAAAGGCCCTCCGCCTGAATCCTGATCAGCGTCAGATGCATGTACTAAATGGCTGGTTAGAGTGAAGACCATTGGATGGGAATGTGCAGAGATTGTAGACGTACACAAAACCCGTAAGTCTGGAGACGAAGTCTCTAATTCAACTTGCCTTCTTCGATACGCGCAGGGGGAGGTAGACTGGCGGCTGCAGGGCCAAACATGACAGAAGGGATAATATTTGAATTCAGGTGTATCCTCTCTCGTATCACGGACCAGCTGCCACACCTGGAGGATGATCTCCATGTAAGTAGCTATGACTCCATGCAACCTCTAAAATTGATAAACATCCAAAGGGAGGCGGGGTAAAATAGAAAGAACATACTTGGTGACCATTTCTCTCATGCCACCTCGAGCATATAGAACAGCGACAGGGAAAGAGACGGGACCTGTCAGCACGAAGACAAACACAGAGACAAATATATAAGGCGGTAGCAGAGAAATAGGGGTTAGGGGAATCAGGCAAGGCGGCAGCTGAAAATGGAGAGAAACAGGGGTTAGGGGAATCAGGCACATTGCGGAGAGGTGCGGAGAGCGGGAACTGAACAGGGGACCCAGGCGGCAGTGGAAAAAGGAGTTAGGGGAATCAGGCAGGCGAAAGCATTGCAGAGAGCGGGAACAGCGGAGCAGGAACCACCAACAACGCGCAGATCGGGGTATGCAAGGGTCTCGAATGTCTACTGGATGGGTCACTGCCATCAGTAGCCCCCCGGCCAGGCTGTGGTTGCCCCTGCCAGCGCTGAGCGCTGAGCTTTTACAGTGCTTTTTACAAAGCTGGGCTGTACTGTAGTCGCCACAGACGTGAACAGGAAACGTTCCATCACGCTATCCGGCCGGATTCAGGCTGAGGGCAGCTGCAGGGCCTTTATTGTCGTGCATCGATGCCACGGACGTTCCAGAAACGCCCGCCCCTAGTCGCTGCTATCCGGTCAGAGGCTGTGCACATGCCAGGAACGCCTCTCAACCAGATCCGTCAGTGATCCGTCACGGCTGAGTTCAACCTGAGTAGTGGATCTGCACTTGCACAGTGAGATGGTGTCGGATTAGCGTTGTAATCCTCGTGTAATATTGTAGACTGCATCACTGCCTCCACGTAGGGTCGTGATCCGAGTCACCGAGGGGATTTACGGGACCGGGGGGAGTAGGCAAGGGTGCTCGAAGGACCGACGAAGGCCTCCTGGCCAGCTGTCAGCGGCTCCGCTGTGGCTACCTCTGCCGGCGCTGAGCGCTGTAGCCTGTAGTCGCCACGGACACGTGCAGGAAACGTCCCCATCGCTGTTATCCGGCCGGATTCAGGCTGTGGCAAACTCTCGTGGGTTTTACAACGCCAACTGCCGAGATCCGTGAGATCCGTCCTCGGCTGCGTTCAGCCTGAGTTTAGCTCTACAGTGGCTATCCTAACCTTTCACACCAGCATCTTGGCGATAAGTGGGCCGCGGTGGGCGTATCTGAGACGCGACAACGCGACAAAAACACACGAAAGTGTCACGAACCCATCTTGTGAACCTATGAGCTCTAATTTTTACATCTTCGTCTGAGATCATCTTTTTAGATTTTGTTGAGGGCTCCTCGAGTCGAGTAAATGACTACAGTATATTGCGGAACATGAATGATAATTTGCTGTTTTGAGAGCGGCGCCAGTGGGATCGGACGCGGCAAATCCCGTCAGCACAGCAATTTATGTATGTCTTTGCGAGTCACGCGAGGTGCTCACAGTGGGTGGCGCGCCGAGATGATGATAGAGGGATCGGCGCGGGAATCATGAATTGGAACCAAACCCTAGACATCCTAGGGTTGTTACTAACTTATTTACAAAGTTCGTTTACTACTTGGCTGCACAGCAAATGGGCGGGAGCGCGTAGCGCTTCTCGATCGAAGATGAGGGGTGCGTGCCCGGGGGCGAGCTCGCGACGGGTGGGTGGGCCCACCCGAGGCGGGCTGACTGCCCTCGGACCGCGAGGCTCATCATCGAAAAATATGATGCGAAATTTAGTCAACTTGAAAACTGGGAGTGGCGGGTGGGCAAATTTGAAACGGCAGGGAGGTTCTTTGAACCGTCCGAAGGAAATAGCAAGGGGATGGCGGCAGGGACGACAAGACGAACGTGTCACGTGCCGCCCTCTCCGCTTACCTATTCTGGGCCGAAGCGAGGAACGAGCGCAGGCCCAGAAACCCACTTGTTTCATCGGAAACGTTGGTGACTAGGCGCTACTGTAACCCTTGACCCGGTCAACTTTTGTTTGGCCGCCCGTAGTTGGACCAGTCGTGGATGAATCCCCTGTGGCTCTTTCAAATCAGACTAGCAAACGTGTTCCGAGTTGTGGTTCATTCAGGGGAATACCGAGTTTCTGGAGGTCGCATCGAGCATCACCGTTGGCGCCTGTCATGGTTGCTCATCTCCCTTTGACTTTGTGGACCCTGCACGTCTATGATTTTATAGAGAGTAGATTGTACTGGATGGAGTTCGGGCATGTCAGTCTTTGTAGTTTATCACCTACTGAAATTTGAGTTGGTCCAGTTGGATTGTGAACTCGACTCCGTTACTCAAGTGTTTGAGATGTCTGAACAGTCTGATTTACTGTCGCAAATTCTCCCATTTTCGATTCTAGCACAGGCCCTCACGCGCCTCACGTACTGTAGTAATTGTACTGTATCTAGGAACCCTACAGCGCCGTATGTCATGACATTATATTCGAAGCATCTGTCCTGGCACTTAATATTAAATACGCATCCTTTCCAGCCACATCCAAATACTGTATGGTTCGCAAATGTCTGACCTAACATCGGTGAAGTCTTCCTCGGGCCTCAGCACGCGTTTCTACCAGGCGTAATGATTTTGATGACCGATTAGGACGTCAATCAAACGTTTGAGCGGAGCACGCAATCGCACCACTGCACTGTTGCACTTTTGGATACCAAAAGGGCCTTTAGGCCACGCCCCTGAAGGGACACAGGATGAACCGGTTTCCCCATTCTTCACCCTTTCTCAGCGCGAGTCGCTATGAGGGCTGGGCTGATATTAGCCCGGTTCTCTTTGTTTATACCCACCCATTTTCACTTGTACCGTGTGTCTGCCGCTGTTAGCCAGTTGTATCCCACTTGCCGTCAAGAGTCTAAAGCCGGGATGGCGTGATTACCGATGTGTATATTGCGGAATACAGATGTAAGGTATGAGTTAAACGCGGAAGCGGAAGCATGACTGATGAATGCGCAAGCCCGTTCTGTGTCTTCGAGCGAGACATCCCCACTCCCATCTCCATCGGATAACAACAATGCCGCAGCATGGGCTTCCTCTGAAGAAGAAAAAAGCAAGAGGAATCAAGATAGGAACGATAAACAAAGTCCATCACGTCACGATTGATGCGTTCAGAAGAAACTGTTAGAAGGGGACAAACTAATAAGTGGGGGCTTGCGCTTTAGAGCGCATGGGACGATGACTTACTTTGGAATTAGGGTGATTTCCATCTGCAAATACCAGTTGCTGTTCGTTTGCATCCCGGACGGCTAGTAAGCTTGTCCAAATTTGGGGGCTCCTCCTTGGGTTCCTCTGAGTAGGCCCCACTGGCAGCATGAGCGGGGGTGATTGTAGTGGCTCTGTGAGTGCAATTCGAAGTAAACGTGCGGCGGTTCTCCTTCCCGGTTGGCATCTGGGAGGGATTATCACGTATTGCAGGGTATCGACGAGGGTTGAGCCAGGTTGAGTAGGAAATACGCGAGGTGTACGGAGATCATCGATCACGTCAAAAAACTCTTTCCTTGCGACATGAATAAATCAGTCAAAATTTTCTGCCTGTTTAGCAAATCGCCGTTATGAGCGAGGCGAGGCAGGAGCGGAGGCAAGTTGGACTCGTGTTTCCAGTTGGCGCTGGCTCATCTGTCTCGTCAAGCTCATCAATGTCATCCCCACCGTTAACTAATCCATCCCATCCATCCAAAGTTCGAAGAAGTAACAACCATGAGCAGAAGGAGAGGAGGGACGAACAGAAAGACTCACCGTCTTCATATGAAAGACAGATGGGGGGTGAGGTGAGGAGAAGATGAAATAAAGTGGCTGCAGCATTGGCTACACGCTCTGCCAGCATGCATCAACAGCGGTGCCAGGGTCGGCTCCAGGCGTGTCTAGCATGCTGAAAGTTACGGCGAGAGTGAGACAAAAACAAAAGGAGTGGAACGTGTTACGTCAGACGTGTTACGTCAGACGGGAAAACCGAAGTGTCGGTACAAATAAGCCAACACAAAAACTGGAGATATGGGTAATACGGGGTAATGGCTCACTGAGTGAGCGGAGAGGGCGGGCCGGGCCGGCACATGACCCCATTGTTTCTCCTCTGTGCCGCCATCCACTATCATCCGCTCCACTCTCAGTCAGTTCGAAGAACCCATTCAATCTTATTTTCCCCACATACCACGCCCAAGGAAGTAACCCAATGGATCAATGACGAGCCTCGCAAGTCCGACGGCCGTCAGCTCGCTTCAGGAGGGCCCGCCCGCCCGTCGCAAGCTCGCCCCGATCGCACACCCCTCATCTTTGATCGAGAAGCACTTTGTGCTTCTGCCAGATATCTGTGCAGGTGGCCCATAACTGCATAACTCTTGATTAGTTTATAGTAACGCGCTCTAGTTTAATGCATCGCGCCCCGGAAATATACCATCCACGTGCCGGTCTTTTCTCTCCCTGGCTCACATACTAAGAGCACGAAACGTGACCCTCAAAGAGCTTGTGAAGGAAGGAAGAAATAATTGAAAGGGGCGTGTAAACAAGACGTAACCTTCCTCTCGCTCAAGCGCCAGTCCACAACCCCAAACGGCTCACCCAAGGCGCTACACCATCGAAATCTCCAGGATCCGAGTGACTAGGGTCACTAGGCCTGACCACCTCACACCGTTTTCCTCCCTATTTGGGGGGGGCAGAAAAAGGTATCCGCGAACGTGATGCGACTCTACTACAGTAACGCGACAGAGTTAGCGAGACTGGCGGTCCCTCTCTAGGTGAAGTTACAGAGCGAGCTCCAGGTGTCGAAATTCAATGCACAGTATGGGGTTTACACATATAATACGGGGGGGGGGGGGGGGGGGGGGCAAGATCGGCGACAAGCAAACACGGCAGGACGGACAAGGCACAAATAAGAAGGCAGATAATACCAGACAGAGAACAGACCAAGCACTCGGAATTATACACCCTCAAATCTCAATTGAATTGTCTAGCGAACCAGGCAAGGGGAGTAAGCGCACCCCAACAAAAAACGGCCTCAGATCAGAATACATCGTGCGACTCGAGTACGATCACTACTTTAAACCGACCCGCAGCGCCCGCTTCCATGCTGACCATTTCAACTTGCGTATCAGGGTGGTGCAGATAACGAATGGCGAGTCGTCGGAGATTTTCTGCTCCTGCTCGATTAGGAGTAGGTATCCGGTGAACAAAAAACGGATGAGCAAAGGCGGGGTGAACAGGGTTTGGCGCATTGTGCTGAGGAACGTAACCGAAGGGGTTACGTTCTAAATTCACCTGCAGTAAAATGTCTTGGACATGTATCTAAGAAACATGAATCGGTACCCACTGGAGCGTTGAGTTGTGCTTGTGCTGGGATACCTTGGACGTGTCCTACATCGGGGAATACATATGCAGGGTTCTATGCCCAAGTGTCATCGATCAAAAGGAGTCTCGGTAGCAGATGGATGGAAGTTACTGACATCTACCAGTGGTTGAGGGTGATAGTCTGCAATGCCTTCATAGGCAACGTCGAAGTGGTGCGGATCTTGCGCTCTACCTATCCAAGCAACCTCAACACGCCTGACATGCGGAAGTACATCTTCCCGATGGTCTTCAGGTTGGCCATTAGCGGGAGCGGGCGGAATCTGAGGACGTTGATGAATAAGCATTTGTAGAAGGCAGAAAGTCCCGATGTCGAAAACTGACCCGAGCATTCTGCAGTGCAGGTTGGTGCGGAACGGGATGAAAAAACGGGTCTCTAGGAAAGTCATCGGCTTGATGGGGATCGGCATGAGCCATCTGATATTGAGCTCAACGAGGTGTGATGAGGATTCTAATACTGCGAACTGCGCGGTGTGGGATGAGGGTTCTGGACTTATATGCTGTAGGGAAGTATTAGTAAGTAGTTGAGTGAAGAGTGTTCTGGGCGATTTCGCTCACCTCCAGGAGGCAACACGGTTGACCATCCAAGTACAGTCGATCGCTATTGCCTCCGAGGTTGACATTGGGTGAAGAGGCCGTGTCTAGGTGAGACCCATATCTTGCCTCCAGGATGCAACAATGCCGCAATATCAACTTGAATTACAGTCGACTGCTATTGCCTCCGAGGCCAACTTTGGGTGACCGTTATTGCCTCCGAGGTTGACTTTGGGTTAGGAACGTGTATCTAAGTGAGATCTAGATCTCGCCTTCAAAACGCAACAATGCCGCAATATCCAAGACCGCTATTGCCTCCGAGGTTGACTTTGGGTGAAGGGGCTGTGTCCAGGTGGCATCCAGATCTCGCCTCCGAGCCTCCGAGGCTTGCTCCGAGGCAACACGCTGGTTGACCATCCAAACTGACAGTAGAGAGCAGCGGGGTGTTTTGGAAGAGGAGAGGAGTTCAGTGATGCTATTGCTCTTTCGAAAGGGAAAGGAACTGGGTGTGCAAGTCTACTGCGAGGGGACGCGCTCGCGTCTGTAGTGAGTAAAGGAAAAGGTACGCAGCTCGGAGGCTGCGGAGTCTGGACGTCCTCGTAAGCATGCCGTAACAGACCTCCCAGGCGTGCAAGCAGGTGCGATCGAGTCGGATCGACTTTGCGTGCTCGGACTTGGGCATCCTTGCCTTGATCCTTGCCTCTTAAGCATCGTAATGAAGTAAAGTACATACAGTCTATTCTAAAAGGTCGAGACCTGGATCTCACCCAGACATAGACTCTTCATCCAAAGTCAACCCTCGGAGGCAATACAGTAGTGGTTGCGGTCGACTACAGTAATTGGATGTTGCGCCTTGTGTTGCGCCTCACTTGCGCCTCCAGGGGCGAGATCTGGATCTTACCTGAACACAGCCTCTTCACTCAAAGTCAACCTCGGGGGCAATAGCGGTAGACTCTACTAGTTGGATATTGCGGCTTGCATCCTGGAGATATGGGTCTCACCTATACACAGCCTCTTCACCCAAAGACAACCTCGGAGGCAATAGCGGTCGACCGTATTTGGACGATGAACCGAACCGCGTTCCCTCCTGAAGGCGAACGAAACGTCGAAATCACCCGCACACTCTTCACTCAAGTGACTCAACTACTTACTAATATTTCCTACAATGTACCTTCAGAACCCTCATCACATCTCGTTGAGCTCAATATCAGTTGGCTCTGCCTCCCCCCCCATCAAGCCGAAGACTTTCCTAGAGACCCGTTTTTTCCTCTCATTCCGCACCAACCTGCACTGTAGAATGCTCGGGTCAGTTTTCGATATCGGGACGTTCTGCCTTGCACAAATGCTCATTCATCAATGTGTATCCTCAGGTTCCGCGCGGCGCCCGCTCCCACTAATAGCCAACCTGAAGGCCTTCGACGTCGCCTATGAAGTTGTTGTAGACTATCACCCTCGACTACTAGTAGATCCTTTGACCAATGACCGTGACACTGGGGCATAGAACCCCGTCTATGTACTCCCCGATGTAAGACCCGCCCAAGGTATCCCTGCACAAGCACAATTCAGCGCTCCAGTGGGTACCGAATCATGTTTACTAGATACATGTCCAATACATTTCGCAGCAGGTACATCTAGTCTGGTCTAGAACATAACCTCGTTGCCTACGTTCCTCGGCATAATGGCCCAGACCCCGTTCAGGCCGCCGTTGGTCATCTGTTTGTTCACCGGATCCCTACTCCCAACCAAGCAGGAGCAGAAGGTCTCCGACGACTCGCCATTCTTTATCTGCACCAACCCGACGCCGATATTGGTCTGGTCAGCATGGAAGTGGATCTTTGTGAGTCACGCATCGTGCTCTGTGCTCATAGCGTGTGGCGCGCTGGGGGGTAGATAAGAGGTCAATGCGCGGATAGCCACTCTAAACATATTATTGTATGCTTAGGTTTGTCTGGGAACTGTCTGTACAGCTTATGGGCGGGAGTGCGTAGCGCTTCTCGATCGAAGATGAGGGGTGTGCATCCAGGGGTGAGCTCGCGACGAGTGGGTGAGCCCACCTGAAGCGGGCTGATTGCTGTCGGACCGCGAGGCTCATCATCAAAAATTTTGGAACAGGGAGTGGCGGGCGGGCAAAATTAAAGCTGAATGGAGGTTCTTTGAACCGATGATGGCAGGGCATATAAACAAACACGTCACGTGCTGACCCCACAAAGACCCATTCTGGGCCGTTCGCGCCTTGCTTCAGCTCAGAAGAGTCAGAACCACCAGTATTCACCATACTCGAGTCGCAAGCAAGGCCGCAAGATGTTTTCTGAGGCCACTTTTTGTCGGGGTGCACAGCTTCTTAAACAAAACAGTTGCTTCGTGCCTCGTCCGTCCTGCCATGTCCGCTTGTCGCCGAACCTGCTTTCCGTATTATATGTGGACCCCATACCATGCATTGAATTCCGACGCGTGAAGCCCGCTCTGTAACGTCATCTATAGCGACGCCGATCTTGTTTCAAATGTGTACATTCAAGTGGCGCATCATGGCGCGCATCACCCACTGGCATATGCCTCCCGCAATCAAGATGCCATCACCGCCTCGTGCTCACGGTGAAGCACACTAGCTTCTCATCGGATCCGAGGTCCACGGAGCCCAATCAAGACAGCATCCCCGGCACTTCATCAATGACAGTCTGCAAAAAGGCTGAGCGCTGAGCGCTGATCGGTGATACTATAGTGGATAGCTGTATCCGTCCCGGAATCGTCCGCGGTGATCGTATCTGTAGTACCTTAAAGCGCAGGGTGTACTAGTATCTTCATCGCACTTACCTGTGGCCTACACTGCAATCTACTCTATCGTCTACTTGGCAGCCACATGGTAAACTTCAAATCCCCCGCTGTGGCTGAACAGGATTTCAGTGCGTATGCCTTTGCTTCTGGATCCCTACTCTATTGAACCTGGAAGACCTAACGAACCTCCCTCCTAGATGTGGTGCTTAAACACTTCTGGCACGTCACACATGGCATCTTCATGTGGGTGTGCTTTACAACGTCTATCTACTACCTCTCTTATCTGAGTCATCTCTACTTCTAGTTGGGAGTACCTTACAACTTTTGGCTACGAATGGGATGTCATCCGAGGGCGTCGACCCTACCGGTGGACAATATGGGTTTGTAACAACACGCGGTGTTTTCAGGCTTGCTTTTAAGATTCAGACTAAATTGCCCCTTCGGTAGATTTACTCGCTCACGCGCGCGGGCACCCTTATATCCGTCATTCTTAACTTGTTTATATTTAACGCTTTGACCCCAATCAACTGTCAGGTGGGTAGGGCGTCCCACGTCTGTGTCTCGACACTCATGCCCTGACTGTTCACGATCCTACTAAGGTCTGGACTTCACTTCAATTAGTGGGTAACTGTCTGATATTTGAGAAGAGAACTCCTGAAACCATTCTCTAGGTCTCTGGTTATATAGGCCTCGTCGCCGCTTCCGTCTTGATTGTTTTTCGCATGTACGTCTCCTTTCATTTTCCCAAGCCAATTATCTTTTCCAAAACAAAGAGCTCATTGAGGCCCTCAGCGTTGCTATCTGGAACAAAAATAAACTTATTGTGGGGATCACAACCGCTGTGTGGTTGGCCAACGTTGGAGTCATTATCCAAGGTAAACCGTTCTCCTCTCCTACAGACTTCCGGTCCGGAATCTCATACTAACGCGATTTGCATCAGGTATCGTGCGGGTAGGTAACCAATTAAAACTGGCTTCGACGATCTAGACTTATACATCTGCAGATCCGCTCTAAATGGGACCCTCTTTTGCAAAGCTGTGTCGTGCCTAACACCGAGGACAACAAGCCCAACATTGTCCTCACTTTCATTTCTGACGTCATCTTGCTTGTCATTGTGCTCGTCGGATTGCTCATTTTACGTCATGAAAGCGGTATTGTATTCCCTCTAGGACGCCTCCTTTGGAATCAGGTAGGATTGAGACAGTCCTCGTTCGCTCAGGTTTTTCTCAAACCGCTGACATGTCCTCGGTTCTTCAGGGTATCATTTGGCTCGCAATTGCCACCATAGCGGAGGCACCACCAGTGGTAAGTTTGACATTTTTGCTGTACATCTTCGTTATTATCCCCATGTGATCGTCGCAGGTATTCATCATTTTGAATCTGAACGGTATTTTTTCTTTCTTATTCTCCGTAGAGTATTGGTCTGAACACGATTTTTGACATTAGATTCGTGGAACCTCGTATGTTCTTATCTACTACCTCGTGGGAGAGGTTCTTATGCCTTCGTAAAACAGATGTTCCAGTTTCCCTCGCTGATCGCAATGACGATTGCTGCGACACGGATGTATCACTCTCTATCTGACTTCTTCTCAAAGTCCACAGACATGTACTATTTCCTTTGATTCCTGTCTCCTGCACTCACTTTGTCAATGACCCCGCAGCTTGTCCCACGGTAGTCCGCAGCGAGGACATGATAGACCAGCGAACACCCGCGCCACAATTCAGTTAAACCCGATTGAAGTGGCCATTGATGTCGCCTACGAACGGCATCACATAACCTGCAAGGACGAGCAGCTGGATGACAATTCGCATAAATCGAAGGTCGGAAGCGATCTGGAGAGCGCCATGGAGAACCGATTCTAGAGATAGATATATTGGGCGCTCCTATGTTGTACATCTCATCACTGGAACACATTGGTAGCTGAGCACTCTGGCAGTGAGGCAAAAATCGAAATAGGGAGCGTCTGTCATATGAGCGAGCTTGGAGAAATCTGATCGACGACGATGTTTCGTGTAAAGCAAGTCCAAGACACTTCGCCGCAGGCGAACCTAGAACGTAACCCCTTTGGTTACGTTCCTCAACGTAATGCACCGGGCCCTGTTCACGCCCTTCCTTGTCCATTGTTGGCCAGATCCCTACGCCCAACCGAGGAGCAGAAAATCTCTGGCGACTCACCAGTCGTTATTTGCACCACCCCGATACACAGGTTGGTATGGTCAGCGTGGAAGAGGGCGCCGCTTGTCGATTCACGATTCAGAGTGGTGATCGTACTGGAGTCGCACCATTTTTTCTGAGGCCGTTCCTTTGCCGGGGTGCCACTTTCGCTGCTTCGGCACCCTGGGGATCACCTCCATAAAGGCATTGACAATGATCCAATAAGTCCATGTGAGTATTTGAAAGAAAAGTATATCAATCAGTAACGATCAATCCTACCTGATCAGGATCAAGATCGCTCATTTTGGGTCATGGGTCAGGGGGAATCACAGGAAAAACGGGAGATATAGCGTGTGAGATCAGAATCAAAGAATCAAAGCATACATGTTGGATTATGTGCGCGCCTGAGGCGGAGAGAAGATAAGAGAAGCAAGGAGAAGTACCGCACTACAGTACTTACTTATCAGCATGGGGTCGCGATGTTCGCATAGCACTGGGGCGGAGAAGAACTGGACCTAGAGGATAAAGAGGGTTTCTAAAATGAGACAGTAGGAGGCCTCATCCATCACTCAGAGTCAACGGTGGCGGGAGAAAGTGCTGTGATGTGAAGAGTGAAGGGCCTCCGCGTACACGACAAAACGAGGATGGCCCTGTGCGATCAACATTGCGACCTACGAAGAGATCTTTCGGCCACAACCACAAAGGTTAAACGAGATAAAGGTTTTACTTCTATGTTTCCTGTTTAAAAAAACTCGGCATTCATATAGCGCAACATGTGTGCATACAAAGACACACGTGACTGGGCTTTAGTGGTGAGAGGTGGATGTGACAGTGAAGACCAAGGTGAAAACGAGGTGCGTGTCATAGTTGCAGGTGTAGTAGGAATGCCGGGGTAAGCAAGTACTTTGTGCTCTGAGTAGGTCCGTCAGCGATGATCCTCCGCGTCCTACACCCTTCAATTCGGCCTGATGTACGCTTGAGTCACGTCAATAAACCCGACAAAGTATTTCGCTGCCTTCTCTGGTGCGGAGGACATGCAAGGGAAACTGGACGCTACGGACGAGTGGAGGTGTACGCCACTCGCTTTGCCACGCAGCTGGCACAGCTTTTTGACTTGTCGGACTCTTTGAATCGGCTCGCCGATAGGAAATGGCACGGTTCGGAGTTGGGGGATTGGTGTCGTCGGGGATTAACCGTCCATAAAGACAGGCTAGTTCAAAGCCAGATGGCGATAGATAAGACCGTTCATGACACTTCATGATTCCATTAATGAAGCCTAGGAGCTCCGCAGTAAGCAGCTCGTGGAATGCGAGGGAGCTTGGGACGTTCGGCGCTAGCCACACTAGTAACTTATGCTGTGGTCGAGGACGGCAATGTGCTGGAGCGGAGTCATCCGTGCGAACGAGGGGTACCAGCAGATTGCTACGCGTACGGATCCTATGTAAATTGAGGAGTAACCGAAGGCTGTTGTAGATAGACGGAGAAGAGGTGGCTTCGAGCGGATGCCCTGATCCACACCTCCGGGGCCAGTTATGAAAGACATTGACACGGATGTTTCGGACGTCGCGGTTGGAGAGGCGAATAAGAATGATGTCTACTTCCGGTCCTCTCCGGTGAGCTCGAGTGGTGGAGGTGGCGATGCAACTGTCCCTTTGTCTGCCCTTGGGCCGGGGTGGGACGAAGCAAAGTCAGTCTCCGACTCTCCGCCGTTAAATGGGAACCGGCGTCCCTCCTGGGTCAAGGAATACCAAACGACCATTCTTTAGCGCCAGTCACCACCATGTCCGATGAAACGATATAAGCTGTGTACAAGTGGAGGCAAGTCTGAAGAAAAGAAATGTGGGAGCGATACTACAGTAGGACTGGCAGTGCAGCCATCGGCGGCACCCTCGGGCCGTGGTGGCCACGTGCCGGAAAGCCTCGCGGCCGAGTTCAGCCAAGAGTTCAACGTTCAACGTTCAGCGCGTAATCTCTTCTTGCATAGCCCACCATACATCATGGACAGCACTTCGTCGTGACGTCCTGCTGTCCTCCCAAATTCAGTTTACAGTGAGACGAGGTGCTCCACTCTTCCAGACACATCAGGATGAGAGTTGAAGAGACCTTGGAAGAGCAATGGAAGAGACACTTGAAATTTTTTTCCGAGAATTCCGACCCCTCACTCCGAGACTGCAACGGCGACTTGACCTTCCCAGGCCTATGTCGATCATTCTTATGTGCAGGGTTGCAGAAGCAGGGTCGTGGCATGATCTACTTTTGTATTGTACAGGACCGTCCGAGAAGCCCGGCTGGGTGAGGCTGGGTGCCGCTCTCACACTCGCACGGTCCGGAGCGGAGTTTAGCACTCAGGAGGTCATCATGACCAAGAGCCGGAAATACCTCCCTGAAGGCTTTTTTTTTCAGTTATGTCCTGTCCCACTTCCTCCCCCTACCACACTGGTGACTTACACGATCCGTTCGTAATACTAGACTACCTACCACTCGTAACACGTTGAACTCTTCATCACAGCCGGTAGTCCTCAAGGCGAGTTCCACGCTCAGACTCACAGACTCTTCTGTTTCCCATAGCTACGCTCAGCTCCGCGTGTCCATAAGGTACGCTACTTGAATTCAGAGCCCTCATTACATTGAGTTATTTAATAGCTAGCTGTGTCTCAGCACACTGGCAATTACGGAAGGCCGCTTTGGCCGAGCCCAATGGCGGCAACTCTCACAGCGGTTCGTCGTATTCGGATTAGGGTAAGACTATATTGCCTCCATTTACCATATCTTTACCAACGTCTGGCTCCCCATGTTCGTTATTTACAATACCCAGGCACATCCACATCTGTGAACTCAATCTCTTTGCGTCTTTCGACATGGTGTCCAACGATTTCCCAAATGCCTACCTTACTGCGTAGCGCTCTACTCTTGTGCCCATGAACCACCTTATTGTACGTGATCCTTGTCCGCCAGTACGTGCCGTTCCCTCGACCTCTGACCTCAAGTGAAGTCCCGCCCAAGGACCCGCCTGCACGGCAGCAGACACACGCACCGTACCACCAGCTTTCCGAGGTAAGATACCATAGCGGTTAGATGCACGGCGGCTCTTACAATGGAGCCTCGCTTTCCTCTAGTTCAGCAGACTTTTGGCGGCCCCCACCTTTGGATGTCCCGGGAGGCGGAAGGTGGCAGGGATACTACCCGTCTCATGCTGGCTTGTCGATACCCCTACATGAAGTCACTTGCACTTGCCACGCTCAGTGTATTTCCATGTGTCGAGCTTCCCGTAGCATCAATCCTCTGCAAGCCCCCACTTACCTAGCAGGTACATTTACCCACGAGGGGCTGTCCGTATAGCTGCAGCAGACAATGTACACGATCAACTGTACGGCAGTGGGTCACGATTCTTTAGACCGCACTAAACGCACAATAGCAAATACGTTCGTACCGCATATCTGTCTACAGAAGTGTCGCCAACTAACAAGGGAACTGGACATCTCTGCTCGAAGTGTGCAAATTTGGCTGGCGCATGCCTTTGTTTACACAACGTGTATAATTTCTATCGACTATTTTCTCAGGTTCCAGAACAAAATGCAGTCTGGCCGTCAAGGCGGACGAAATCCTGCCGACGGTGAGCCTGGTTTCGAGGCAAGGCGACACGACTATCCGGACAACAGGACGAGACTGGTATGTTTTATTATGTGGAGTAAGAGCCCCCTTTTCAGGAGCGAATGGCAAGAGGTCGTAAGGAGGCTCCTTAGAATGTATTGGATGGGCACATCGTTCTTGATCAGCGATCTACCGCGTTAAATGAGCAAGGAAACTTGTGCACCAACCCTCCAATCAGCTTAACACCGCCCTGTTATTATGCATGCCCGTGGCCGCCCAGCCCCTTTGAGTTCTATGGGTGAATCGCCGTACCTTTCTCTTCGCTGCCAGCTATGATGAAATCCGGACAAAAACCCTCGCCGCCTACGAGCGCCGGATCCCGCGCCTACATAAACCTCCGCATGCACTGGCTCAGGCCTAGTAGTGGCGGATACTGAACCATATCACTCCCACAGCGCTTGGCCGGTATTATTATTGTATGCCTACCTCACGTTGATGCGGGCGTTCATCTGGGTAATTTCGGTCATGATCGTTATTGTATGTCCCATGACAGAGAAGGTCCAACCCCCCATCAGCCCGGTCACTGTAGCTATTCCTCCAGACGCCCTGCCAGTTGATGTAACTTACATCCCCGTGGAAGCCTGATCCCTGTGAGTCCTGTAGGCGCATCATCGAGTCGTACCTTTCTCCCTCTGCTGGCACCTACGATGAGATTCGGGCAAACTCCCTCGACACCCATAGTTGGGGGCACTGTCCCGTTCCCAGTAGCGGATTGCCCAGTAGCGAATATTAAACCAGATTACTCCCACAGCGCCCGGGATCAGCATCCCGTGGGCGTAGTTTTAATTCGGGTTGTACTGAGAATCAATAGGCGAACTACGAAAATAATTCCCCTTTAGTAATGCACAGTCGGGAACCACTGACCCCATTATAGGTTCCATTCCAGAGCTGCAACAATTCACAGTGAATGGTTTGTGCTATGATCACAACCCAATAAACTTAGCCTGGCTACAAACAGGTATTCCTATGAAATGCAGGGGGATATGCTATATCATCATGCTAGTGGGTCAGCGATAGGGTACAATAAGGTCTCGAATGTTCAACTACACACATCGAAACTTCCGTTAGGCAGGAATAAGGCTTGCGGATCGGGAACAGGAAATTAATTCTCGTAAGTGCTGGCATGAATCGCATGACATCGCGTCCGGGCAAACGCACAGAGGAAGCTGGGAACCAGCCGGTTGCAATGACCTTTGGTTACAATCGTGTGACATCCGTAATGGCGCATATCGACTTGGATCTTAAGATCGCAGCCCGGTAGGTCGGTCAGTACGTAGCGTACGTAGCCGTTGACCAGATTAGGATGGACCCGGT